>OY740803.1:20846783-22046783 GCA_963514005.1 Raja brachyura
GGTTCACCTGCACCTCCTCCAACCTCATTTACTGCATCCGTTGCTCCAGATGCCAGCTGATCTACATCGGTGAGACCAAGCGGGGGCTGGGCGATCGTTTCGCCGAACACCTCCGCTCGGTCCGCAATAACCAACCCGACCTCCCGGTGGCTCAGCACTTCAACTCCCCCTCCCACTCCGTATCCGACCTCTCGGTCCTGGGCCTCCTCCACGGCCAGAGTGATCAACACCGCAAGTTGGAGGAACAGCACCTCATATTCCGCTTGGGGAGTCTGCATCCTCTGGGCTTAAACATTGAATTTTCTCAATTCTGTTAACCCAGACTGCCTCCCCCCCACCTCTCCCTCTGCCCTCTGGCCCTGGCATTCCTTCTCCATCTCCCCCCCCCAGTCGCACTAGCTTCTCATTTTCACACCACAAACAGCTTACAATGGCCTGCTTCCTTTATCACCAATACTTTTTTGCATATCTTTCACTCATTGTTCCTTATCTGTCCACATCACTGTTTATATCTCTCGTTTCCCTGATCCCTGACCAGTCTGAAGAAGGGTCTCGACCCGAAACGTCGCCTATCTCCTTCGCTCCTTAGATGCTGCTGCACCCGCTGAGTTTCTCCAGCTTTTTGTGTAACCTTCTATACTCAATACTCTGACTGATGAACGCTAAAGTGCCAAAAGTCTTTATGACCACCTTATTTACCTGCGACTCGACCTTCAAGGAACTGTGCACCTGTACTCCTAAATCCCTCTGTTCTACAACACTCCCCAGAGGCCAACCATGTACTGTGTAGATCCTGACTTTGTTTGACGTCCCAAAATGCAAAGTGAATTGCATTTCTCAGCTTCCCCTCAGTTTGATTATCTACGTAATTAAACACCCTCAGAACCTTTAAGACCTCTTTCAGGACAAGAGTGAGGAACCATTGACACCAACCTCTGGATTGCTGTGCACACGTTTAATCTCAAAATTACTTGTGAATTCATAGTATATTGGCAGTGAACACAGACAGTTGATCAAATGCAAAACCTGAGCCTGTTATGGTTTGGAACCAAGTTAAAATTCTGTCAGCTTGAAAGGGTTAACCATAAAAGTTACTGCAATATAAAATTGGATATGAAATATTCTGGCATATTGGCCTTCATCAGTCAGAGCATTGAGTATAGAAGTTGGGAGGACATATTTCAGTTGTATAAGAATTTGGTGAGGCTGCATTTAGAGTTTTGTGTTCAGTTTTGGGCACCATGTTATGGAAAATATGGCAATCTGGAACAGAGGCAGAGGAGATTTACGAGGATGTTGCCAGGACAAAAGGGCCTGAACTACAGGGACAGGTTGAGCAGGCCGGGACTCTATTCCCTGGAGTGCAGGAGGATATGGGGTGATCTTATGGAGGTGTACAAAATCATGAGAGGAATAGATTGGGTAGACGCACAGAATCTCTTGCCCAGAGTAGGGGAATCAAGAACCAGAGGATATACGTTTAAGGTGAGGGGGGAAAATTTAATAGGAACATGAGGGATAACATTTTCACATAAAGGTTAGTGGGTGTATGGAATGAGTTGTCGGAGGAGGTAGTTGAGACAGGCACTATTGCGACATTGAAAAAACATTTAGATAGGTACATGGTTAGGACAAGTTTGGAGGGATATGGGCCAAACACGTGCAGGTGGGACTAGTGTAGATAGAACATGTTGGTCAGTGTGGGAAAGTTGGGCCAAAGGCCCTGTTTCAACACTCTAAGTCTAAATGACCCTGTGAGTCTATTAATTTGAGAGCTGTAAAATATTAGTTTCAATTACTGCAAAAAATTTAGTTCATTTTTTCTTTATATCCGAGGCTGAGGCATTTATTCAGTGAACCAAAATCATTCTCCCTATTAGTATCTGAATGATTGAATGAATGCAGCTTCAGGGAACCCTGTTATATAAGTGTAATGAGCCTGAAAGATACAGGACATGTTTGGATCAAGTGGAGTTGACGTTGTGACAATGGTGTCACAAAATGTGTGATTGGTATAGAATAAATGACACAGAGTTGTGATTTATGGAATGGTAAACCTTTAAAGGGATGACACTCCTCTTTTAACAAAAAAAACGACTATGGCTTTTTCCTCTTCTAATGACCTAACAAAATCACTTCAGAAATCGCACGTCTCTTCTATTTCTGTCCTTCAGGTTTCATTAGGGGCTCCAACGACATGGTGAAAAACAGGAATGTGTCCACCTTTCACTTGCAGAGGAAGTTCATCCCACAGAGTGGCACGGTCGCACAGCGATAGAGTTGTTGCCTCACAGTGCCAGAAACCCAGGTTCGATGCTGACTATGGGTGCTGTCTGTATGGAGTTTGTATATTCTCCCCATGACCTGCGTGGGTTTTCTCTGGGTGCTCTGGACTCCTCCCACTCTCCAAAGACGAACATGTTTTTAGGCTGATTGGCTTGGTAAAATTGTAAATTGTCCCTGGTGTGTGTAGGATAGTGCTTGTGTGCATGGATCGCTGGTCGGCGTGGATTTGGTGGGCCGGAGGGCCTGTTTTCACGCTGTATAGCTAAACTAAACTAAACTATGTGGTGAGAAAAAGAAAATCGAATGAAAATACATGAAAGGGGAAGAAATGCACATTCAGCAAAAAACAATGACATCACACCTAGTATTTTAGTTTTCAAATACTCACTCAGAGTATATTTCGAGCACCTCTAGTACATATCTTAGCTCTCTGCTGTAATATAGAGTGGATGTTTCTCCTTCTGGGAGCATCTAGGACCAGCGAGCACAGACTCAGAATAATAGGATGTACCTTCAAAATAGAGATGAGGAGGAATAGGAATAGTCCGAGGCGAGTGAATCTGTGAAATTCATTGCTACATACAGCTGTAGAGGCTGACATTGCATATACTTAAGGCGGTGATTGACAGATTCTTGATTAGTAAGGGTGTCGGGGTTATGTGGAGAAGGCAGGAGAATGGAGTTGAGAGAAAAAAATAAATCAGCCATAATTGAATGGCGGAGTAGACTTGATGGTCCGAATGGCCAAATTCTGCTCCTATGAACATGTACTTATGTCAAGGGAACAAGGTAAGAGAATGGGGTTCAGAGGAAAAAATAGATCAGCAGTGATTGAATGGAGTAGGCTCAATGGGCTGAATGGCCTAATGTCTTATGAGACCACAGTAGGAGCAGGAGCATGTCATTCATCCTCACAACCCTATTCCATCATTAAATAGTATCATGACTGATTTAACTTTTCACAAGTCCCCTTTCCTGTTTTTTCCCTGTAACCCTTGATTCCTTTGGCGATTAGAATTCGATTTATCTTGGTTTTAAGTATACACAAAGACTCTGGCTCCACGCCTTGCTGTAGCAAAAGGGTTCCAATGACTCACATCACCCTGTGAGAAGAAATTATTCTTCATCATCTTAAATGGACATCCTCTTATTCCGAGGTGATGACGTTTCCACTCGTGGAAGAGTCTCGGACCAAATGCCATACCCAAAGAATTCAAGGACGTTCTTTTGGGAAGGAGATGAGGAGAAATTTCTCTAGTAGGTGAATCTGTGGATTTTTTTTGCCACAGAAGGCTGTAGAGGCCAAGTCAGTGGATAGTTTTAAGGCAAAGATAGATAGATTCTTGATTAGTACAGGTATCAAAAGTTATGGGGAGAATGCAGGAGAATAGTAAGATTGAACGAGAACTTACCAGTTCGAAGGTTGATCTTTATTTCATGAGGAGTCGAAGTGAGGGATTTCGTGAAGAGCCCGCCGGCGCGCATGCTCGACATACTTCAAAGTAGCGGCGTGGAATCACAGAACCAACAATAGAAATGACTTCGCATAGTATGATTGAATTGACTAAGATTACCAGATGAAGGTGATTGAGGGTTGGGCGAGGAGGGCACGAAATCCCTCACTTCGACTCCTCATGAAATAAAGATCAACCTTCGAACTGGTAAGTTCTCGTTCAATCTTACTATTTCATTTCGGAGTCACGTGAGTGACTTCGTGAAGACTTCAAAGCTTCTGTGATTACACGCCCTGGACCACGTCCATGCTGACACACCACTACCAGGGATGGATGGGAGGAACAAACTGGCTCAATAGCTCATACTGCAAAACAAAAGCATATTTATTAATAACAAATCAAAAACCCCTCATGCGGGGACATCTCCACGTTCTTGACCTGCATTCAGCACGGCTTCTGCGAACTGTAGAGGAGCAGCAACAGGCTTGTTATAAAAACGCTGGAACACAGCTTCATTCGCCCATCCTGCTGTGGCGAGAATTTGGTCCATGGGCACCTCCATGACCCTCGCCGCTGACGTCGATGCAGCCCTGGTGGAATGAGACTTGAACACATTAGTGTCGATACCTGACTTACCCAAGACGACTCGAAGCCACCTGGATATCGTCTGGACTGTCACTCGATGATGAGGTCTCTTATGAGTGACAAGCAGGTATCTCTCCATTCCTCTGATGCGTGCCGTCACCTTGACATAGTGGCGGATATGTGAGGCTAAACATAGCCTAGCATCTGCGGGGTATGCCGGGAACTTCAGCTGCAGCCCTGTGCACCCAGGTCTATGCTGCTTTAGTAGCTCGTCAACGAAAAAGACTACTTCTGTAGGGGTAGATGTCATTCTGTCGACACGCAGTTTGTGTAGTGTCTGTACCCTCTGAGCTGAAGTCAGCGCTAGTAACATCACCAGCTTCATGGTGAGTTGGTCCAGTTGGAGCCCTTCCATGGGAGACCACGTCCTGAGCAGGGTTAATACGTCCCTGACATCCCAGGTGATATTATAGCGTGGTGTAGGCGGATTCATATTGAATATACCCCGCATGAGTCTGGACACTAGCCTGTTGGATCCTACCCCAATCTTGAGGTAGAATGATAGCGCACTTCTGGCGCTGTTGATGGCACTGTAACTTAAGTGTTCATCATGGTGCAACCCCGCGAGGAATTCCAGGACGTCGGTTATTGTCACGTCATCGTACGTGATGCGAGAGCGGCTGCAGTAGGCTTCCCACTTCTTAATATGCGAGCGGTATCTTCGCCTTGTGGACTCTCGACACGACGCCCCGATGGTATCCATAGTCCGAGCCGAGAGGCCGTATTGGACTAACGGCCTGTTCAGAACCTGCAAGCCAACAAATTTAAATAGCCATGGCAGGGATGTGGCTCCCCTGACACAGGGTGAGTAACCAATTGTGGGCAACCCTTCAAAAGGACCCAAGGTTCGTTGAGCATGTCAAAGACCACCGGATACCAAGGCTGTGTGGGCCAGTCGGGTATAATAAGGATGCCCTTGGCAGCATCTGCCTGAATCTTTCGCAATACCCGACTGATGAGGCAAAACGGAGGGAAGGCATAGAAAACCCAATTCCCCCAGTCCAGCGAGAATGCATCTAGCGCTATTGCCCCAGGATCTGGTTCCCATGAAACGTAGGTTGGTACCTGATGGTTCAACCGTGACGCAAAAAGGTCAATGTCCGGTTTACCAAATTTGGCTGTGACTTTAGCAAAAATCTCAGGATGCAACATCCATTCAATGTTGTCATTAAATTTGCGTGACCTGGTGTCCGCCACAGTATTAAGCTCACCTGGCAAATAGGTAGCTGAAATCCAAATGTCTCTTTGAATACACCAGAGCCAAATTGAGTTAGCCAATTTGTCACACGAAACTGACCTGGTACCACCCATATGGTTTAAATATGCCACAGCTGTGGTGTTGTCTATTTGGAGACGGACGTGTGCTCCAACAAGCTTGGAACAATATGCACGAAGTCCGTGGAATGCTGCCAGCAACTCCAAATAGTTAATCCCTTGAGTCAACAACATCGATGCCTCAAGGGTGTCCCATCTACCCCCACAACTAGAGCAATTATCAGTAGCTCCCCAGCCATTGGAGCTTGCATCAGTCTGTAAATATACCACCGGATTAGCCTCCCTGACAGGCTTAAATGAGTTGCTAATGTGACACACCCACCATTGCAACTCAGTTATCGCTTCGGACGGCAGCTGCATAGATCGATCGTAATGACCAGCGTTCCATTTTAACGCAGTAATTTTAGCTCTTTGCAAATTCTGATAATGCAAAGGTCCATATCGTGCTGCCGGAAACAAAGCCACTAACTTGCCAATTACTGTGGCTGTATGCCGAATCGATGGTATATTGGTGCCAATTAAATCTCTGCACACCTTAGTGACTTCCTCAATTTTGTTAATTGGTATAGTTATCCTCATGCTCATTGAGTTCACCGTGAACCCTAGGTAATCAATTACCTGGGCAGGGCAGAACTTTGATTTCTCTGGATGGACAATGAATCCTAATTGTTGAAATATATTGACAGCAGCTGCAACACCCTGTTCAGCCAATTGCAGGGTGTGGCCCACAATAAAGACATCATCTAAATAGGCCATAACTATATGATGTCGTTGTCTCAAATAAGCCATGATTGGCTTCACCAATTTAGTGAACAATCTAGGGGCTGTAGTAAGCCCATTAGGCAAAGCCTTATACTGCCAAAGTTGCCCCATCCAGATAAATTTCAAAAACCTTCTATCATCTTTCTGGATGGATACTGAATAATATGCATCCCTCAAATCAATGCATGCCATAAAGCAGCCATGAGAAATCAATGATTTGGCTGTTTCAAACGTATCCATTTTAAAATGAGTATATGTTACAAACGTATTCAAACGTGTTAGATCAATAATGACACGACAGCCTCCATCCTTCTTAGGTCTAGTAAGTATGTTCGAAACAAATTCAATTGGCTCATGCACTGTTTTCTCAATCACACCCTTCTGTTCCAAACTTAAAATTTCCTTGTAACCTGCTGCCTGTTCTGCAGCAGACAATTTGAACGTACGACCAGGCATGTGCTGGGATGGAGGAATGTCGCCATTAATAAACTCAATTTTATGCCCCTGAATATTCCGCAACACATACTCATCACCAGTAAAATTACCCCATGCATCCAAAAACAACCGTAAACGACCACCAACATGGGAAGTTAAACAGAGAGAAAAGAGAGAACCAGACCCCCTCACCTCCGTGGTTACCGGCGGTCCTTGACACGTGTGGGTGGCCGTGGAGGTGCTGGGTTGGCTTGAGGGCGCGGCGTCTTCGATTTCCAAAAAGGTCTCTGCCGACCCTGTCCTAAAAAAGACCCTTGGTGCTGGTTCTGGTGTTGTTGTCGTTGTGGAGCTAGAGGGTGAGTCCTCGTCGAGGCACTGGCCGACCCTCGTGAGCGAATGTATGGAGCTTTTGAGCCGGACGGTGTGGGGGCACTCTTAGAGCGCATGATCCCCACCGTTTTGGCTTGTTCGTCAAGCTCTTTGACTCTCTTCGAGAGGTCCTCACCAAAGAGCTGACGGGGCGGCGGCGGCGGCGGTGGTTTGCATAATCCTGCAAACTTCGGGTTGAGTGCTGGGCGGATGCTGTTTTTGCGAAACCCGTTGATTTCGTGCTGGGTCGCGCACAATAAGGCCAGAGCATCTTCCTGGTCCAAATTCAGCTCGTCCTCGTCCACCGACCGCGCAAAGGCGGTAATACCGGCCGTGAGGAGTTTCAGGATCCGCTGCAATTGTAGCTCTTGTTGACGGATAGCCGCACTGATGTTGCCCCATATTGGCGTATTGACCACAGGCACGTTGAGGGAGTTGCAGTTTGATGGAGCCTTGTGACGGCTCATAGCCTGGATGAGGACTTCTTCCTGCAGCACCTGATTATTAAGAAAGTCCACTGTGGCTGCCAGCTTTGAATTGAGAGGAAGCCCAGCCGTATGTGGGGCCGCGAATTTGGTCGCCACATCCAAAAGTTCCTCCGCTGGCACCTCCACCGGAGGTGGTACGGGATCCACCAGAACCTCCTCCTCGTGCTGCTCCAGGCTGATAGTAGATGTTGGTGAAGACGCCCTGTGCCTGTTGCTGCCCTGCTGTTGTTGACGTTGAAGCAGGAGCTCCAGCAGCCGCTCCATACGGTCAATACGCCCTTCACCCTGAACACTCAGGTGGTCGGAGTCCTCCGGCTCTGAAAAGAAAACCGGGCTCCTGTCATCGGCCCGCACCTCGTCGAGGCCCTGCCGGTGCCGGTAGTTGTCGCTAACAGCCGCCGAGGCGAAACTGCGCGATTCCTGCGCGGGCGTGTTCAATCGCCTCCGTTTAGCGAGAGCTGAAGCCGCTGCCACTAAGGGCACATGCGGCGAGGTGTCGGCACCAGCCGAAGCATGGCTGCCTGGGGCCCGCGCAGTCTTGCCGGCTGCCCACATCGTGGACGTTGCCGACGCATGGTGCCGCCCACCCATCCATGGGGGGCTCGGCGACCGCGACGAGACCCGACTCAACCGACCCGTCCCGGCGTCGAGAGTCGGGGTGTGCCGGCTGGACCTCACAGCCGCCCCGGGTCTCGCCCTGGAACCTGACCGCTCCTCCGCGACAGGCAATGCCTTAGCCCTAACAGGGTTAGGCTTCTGGGCTCCTCCCCTCCCCCTTCTCGGAGGGCTGAGTGGAACAGGCCGTGCAACGGCACGCGCCCTGCTCGAGGTCGCCAGCGAGCCCGCTGACAACCTGACTGCCATGGCAGGGTCCCCCTGCTCTGGCGGCACACCACACTCCTCCTCGTCGAACTCCTCCGAGCTGTGGTGTGCTGGCGGATCTGGACCTGTGAACACAGGGCTTACCCACATCTCCGCCTGAGTCCCGGCCTGCGCTGCAGGTACTGCCGATGGTAAAGGCCCCGGAACTGTTGACCGGCGAACTCGTCCTGACGTCCTCCGGCCCTTCGAACTCCCATCCATGTCCTTGCTGCAAGACATAATCAGACAACAAGGACCACCAACTAAAGGTGGAATACTCACCTCCGTGGCCCCTTATGAAGGGCTGGCGAGGAGCGCGCTCCACCGCCAGCCGTCGCAGCAACGCGTTACGACGATATGTCGAGCATGCGCGCCGGCGGGCTCTTCACGAAGTCACTCACGTGACTCCGAAATGAAATGGGGTTAGAATGTGGTTAAGAGGGATAGATAGATCAGACATAATTGAATGGTGTAGACTTAATGGGCCGAATGGCCTAATTCTACTCCCATCACATGACCTTATGACACCTACTGTTGGACCCACCCATGGGAGGAAATGGTCAAGGGGACTCTCACAAGTAGACTTTCAATCCGATTAGCGGTTCCTCGTCACACAATCCTTCCAATTATCCAGTATTACTCTGGTTTCCTCCAACATCCCAAAGAGATTCAGGTTTGTAGGTTGAAAGGCCTCTGTAATTTGCCCCAAACATGTAGGGAGTGGATGAGGAAATGAGACAACGTAGAGTTAGTGAATGGGTGATCGATGGTCGGCATGGACTCGATGGGCTGAAGCGCCTGTTTCCATGTTGCATTTTTCAATTCAATTGCAAAGTCAAAATGCTGAATCGTCCTCATTATATCACTATGGTAGTGACTTCACCGGAAGAACTACAATAGTTCTCAAGGCACCTTCTTTAAGGGGAAGTTAGTGGTGGATATTAAATTATGCTGCTACCAACAGTGCTCCTGTTGCATGAGTAAATGGAAAATAAAACTGTGCACAGTCCCTGAAGGCAGCATCCAAGTTTGAATGAGCAAAAATTCTAATTATACTTCTGGGAGTGTCTCCTGACTAGAAACATTTTCATCCAATGGTGATCGTGGAGCTATGTTGGAATTTTTATGACATTTCTTCCGTTTCCTCTACTCAATGCACTATTTTTCATAACATCGTCATTAATGCAAGTTTATCAGAAAAGATTAGCTGCAGATTACGAGAATGTAACAAGACGTATATTACAGGGGGCTTCATTGCAGAATGTATGGTAGACCCCAGTAGTGAGGTCATTCCTTCCATTTCATTACACATTCATTTCCCTTCATTTAATTACACCCAATTTCCACTTAAATTGTTGTTCCGATATGAATTGTTACAGCAACATTATGTTTCAAATGTAAATCTCTGTGGGCTTTCAAAACAGCTTTCAGAGGTTGGGAAATATATTGTTTGGAACTTGCATTCAGTTTCAGCATTCGGAGTTTGCTGTAAATCACGACCAGATTGCAAAGTGGCACTAAAATGGCATTTTACTTTATGCTGAATATTTGCCCTGTCCTGATATATTTATGAATTGCAATATAAATGTGCATCATTAAATTGTTTTCGGCTGGATCAGAATGAAGTGTGCATAAATGGGAAATAAGGTTCTGGTAGTTAGACTGTGAATCTGTTATTAAATAACGGTATAAATGGAGCAAGACAGAAGGACTCTGTTTCAGCATTGATTGTGCAAAGCAACTTTAGAATGCGTAATTGACAAGAATGTTTTGCAATTTATTAATTATTTCCATTTTCTTAGTTCAGTAAATTATCTGCGGAATTCATTGCCACAGAAAGCTGCGGAGGCCAACATTGGGTATTTTTAAGGTGAAGATTGACAGATTCCTGATTAGTAAGGGTGTCAAGGTTTATGGAGAGAAGACAGGAGAATGGGGTTGAGAGGGAAAGATAGATTAGCCATGACTAAATGTTGAAGTAGACTCGATGGGCCGAATGGCCTAATTCTGCACCTATGACATGAACATTTCACTCAATATAGACCACAGAACCGAACAGCCCAGGAACAAGCCACAATGGCCAAGCTGAATGTGATGTCATGTTAAACTAATGTCTTTTGCGTGCTCATTACCCATATTCTCCCATTCCCTGCATATCCACGTGCCTATCTAAAAGCCTCGTAAACTCCACTATCATATCTGCCTCCACCGCCATCCCTGGCCCATTCCAAGCATCCACAACCCTCTGTGTAAAAAGAATTGCCCTTGAAATGAGTGAAAATAATTTGTTAGAGTTTGCGCTACTTGATAGTTTAGCTTAGCTTAGAGATGCAGCATGGAAGCAGATCCTCCAGCCCATCGAGTCCATGCTGACCAAACTAGTTCACACTAAGAACAACATTTACAGTTGGCAATTAACCTCCAAACCTCCACATCTTAGGAATGTGGGAGGAATCCAGGGCACCTGGGGAAACCTCATGCAGTTACAGGGAGAACATGCAAACTCCACATAGACATCACCCGGTCAGGATCAAACCCGGATGCTGTGAGGCTGCAGCTCTACCTGCAGCGGCATTGTGCCATCCACTCTTTAAACATTCATTTTTAAATTTTTGTTTTGCAAATTAAACTGGAGAGCGCAAGAGTTTCAGATGCAGAACGTTATTAGCTTCATGGTTGCATAGTGTCATCATTCTCTGTTTCTCCCTTTCTTTAACATACAACTTGATCAGTGAACTAGGGGGTCTTGATTCATTCTGAAATAGTATATTGAAGCCACATGGACAACATGGAAACCAATAGTTATAATGTGTAGTTCTGGTTGCCCCATTACAGGAAGGATGTGCAGGCTTTGGAGAGGGTATGTCCAACGGTTTGTTGTCAGAATGCTGCCTCAATTTGAGGGTATTAACTATAAGGAGAGGTTGGACAAACTTGGATTGTTTTCTCTGGAACATCAGAGGTTCAGGGGAGATCTGATAGAAGTCTGTAATAATTATGAGAGGCATAAATAGGGTGAGCAGTCAGAAACTTTCCCCAGAGTGGAAATGTGAAAGAGATGACATAGCTTTAAGGTGAGAGGGGGAAGTTTAAAGGAGATGTGCGGGGCAAGTTTTTTTTACATAGAGAGTGGTGGGTGCCTGTAACGCGTTGCCAGGGGTGGTGGTGCAGGCTGAAGCCATTTAAGAGACTTAAGGAGAGGCACATGAATGTGCAGGGAATGGAAGGATATGGATCATGTACAGACAGCTGAGATCAGTTTCATGGCATCATGTTCTGCGCAGACACTGTGAGATGACTTTATACTTTAGACTTTAGAGATACATCATGGAAACAGGCCCTTCAGCCCCATGAGTCTGCACCGACCAGCGATCACTCTGTACACTAGCGTTATCCTACACACTAGGGTCAAGTTACAATTTACACAAGCCAATTAACTTACAAACTTGCATGTCTTTGGAGTGTTGGAGGAAACCAGAGCACCTGGTGAAAACCCACAGGGATAACGTACAAACGCCGTACAGACAGCACCCATAGTCAGGATCAAACCTGGGTCCCTGGCCAGCTCCACCACTCTACCACTGCGCCACTGTGCCTGTACCTGTGCAGTACTATTCTATGTCCCCATAAACAAGGCAAATAGTTAACATTGGTGAGGAATATGTTAGAAATGTATAGTATTCATCATAGTCAGCTTCTATCCACGCACTTCTTTTACAATAATGCTTTCAGGAAACAGTACGTGAAAGTGCGCGAATTATCTGAATCTGCTCAGCTCCACTATAGTTCCAGGTGTTAGTATTGTAAAAGTGCATAGGCAGCACTTACAAAAAATAAAATTCAATTTAAATACCTCTGAAAAATGTCCTTGTGAATTCTCAAAAGGATTGTGGTTTCATTTTCAGGGAATTATTTCAATTAGTACAGGAAATTAAATACAGCAAAATTATCTTCTCTGCCAATTACTTTAACTTCTGTCCTATTTTCTCATGTTCATTGGTTTTAAGATAAGGGATATCGTCTTCCCTGAAGTTTTAGTTTCAGCCCTAACTACTTAAAAAGTAGATAAGGCCAGTGGATAATCTGAAGTAGAACATAAAGTGCTGGAGTAACTCAACGGGTCGGGCAGTATCTATGGAGAATATGGATCAGCGATGTTTGGGGCCGAGACCCTCCTTCAGTCTGATTCACTGAAGAGGTTATGGTGTAAGTTATCATTGCCACTGATCCCAGTCACTACAAACACGAACGATAGACACAAAAAGCTGGAGTAACACAGCGGGACAGGCAGCATCTCTGGAGAGAAGGAATGAGAAGGGTCTTGACCCAAAACGTCACCCATCCCTTCTCTCCAGAGATGCTGCCGGTCCTGCTGAGTTACTCCAGCTCTTTGTGTCTATCTTCTGTTTAAACCAGCATCTGCAGTTCCTTCCTACACTACAACACAAAAGTGATTCTTCCTTCAGATCAGGTGCTGGTCTGTCAAGAGAAGGCACCCTTTTGTGGGAGCTGAATTCCAGCAGAATATAACCATTTTCAACCACTTTGTTTTACCAGTAGAAACAAGGAACTCCAGATGCTGGTTTATACCAAAGTTAGGTGCAAATTGCTGGAGAACATGGATAGGTGACATTTCAGGTTGGGACCCTACTTCAGTCTGAATAGTTGTAGCTGTTCCTGAACCTGGTGGTGTGTGATTTCAAACTGGCGTAAACATGAACCGATGTAATCAAAGCAATGAGAAAGATAGGGTCCGAAGAAGGGTCTCGACCCGAAAAGTTGTCTATTCCTTCGCTCCATAGATGCTGCCTCACCCGCTGAGTTTCTCCAGCTTTTTTGTCAACCTTCAATGAGAAAAAGATATCACATTCTATAATTCTATCATTCTATATTATACAAAGATATAAAATATTCTTTAATGATTTGGAAAGTATGAAACATTAGGAAAGAGACTGCTTTAACACAGGACATGATGGAGCAAAATAAATGGTAAGTTGGTGGATCTGCTGCCACACAGTGTCAGAGACCAAGGTTCGATCCTGACCTCAGGTGCTCGCTGTGTGGTTTGCGCATTCTCCCTGTGACCGTGTGGGTTTCCTCCAGGAGTTCCAATTTACTTCCACATCCCTAAGATGTGTGGGTTTGTAGATTAATTGCCTTCTGTAAATTATCCCTAATGTGTAGAGAGTGAATGTGTAGGTGAGATAAGATAAGATAAGATAAAATGCATTTATTTGTCACATGTGCCAATTGACACAGCAAAATTAAATCACCATGCAGCCATACAGTAAAAATAAAGAACACAACATGGAGTAGATAGAATTCAACATAAAACATCCCCCCACAGCAGGATCAAAATTTCCTACTGTGAGGGAAGGCACCAAAGTCAGCCTCTTCCCCTGATGTTCCCCACTGTTCCCCTGTGGTCGGGGCCTCCCCGAGCCCCCTGCAGTCGCCGCTACGGGCAGACCGATGTTCAGGCCCGCTCCCCGGGGTGATGTAAGTCCGACGTTGGGGCTTGGGGATGTCCTCAGCGGCCTGGACCCCGAGTCGGCCCCCTCCTACCGGAGTCCGCGGCTCCCAAAGCCCGCAGGGCGCACCGGGTGGAGATGCAACGCTGGAGGCCCTCGGCAAAGGGCCGCAGGATGGTCAGCACTGCCCGCGTTGGGAGCTCTCTAAACCAGAGCTCCACGATGTTGGAGCAGCGGCCCAAAGCTCCGGAGCTCCAACGGCGACCCAGGTAGGCATCGCCAGCTCCGTGGTGACTCCAGATAGAACTAGTGTGATTGGGTGGTCACTGGCTGGCATGGTTTCGGTGGGCTGAAGGGCCTGTTTCCATACTGTATGTCTAAACTAAATCTGAACTAAACTAAATTAAACAATTTTGCCTCAGCATTTGTTTTTTATTTTTACAGTATACGGGTGATCACTGGTTGGCGTGGACTACAGTGTGGAAACAGACCCTTTGGCTCATTGAGTCCACGCCAACCAGTGATCACGCATACACTAGTTTTATCCCACACACGAGGGGCAATTAACAGAAGCAAAAAAATGTATAAACCTGCACATCTTTGGAATGTGGGAGGAAACCGGAGCACCCGGAGAAAAGCCACGCAGTCACAGGGAGAACGCGCAAACTCCGCACAGACAACACCCGTGGCCAGGATCGAACCCGGGCCTCTGGAGCTGTAACGCAGAGCCTCTACCGCTGCGCCACTGGGGCGCCACAGCTTTAAGCCATCGAACAACAAAGGACAACCTAGTTAAAAAAAAATTAATAGGCAGCCCTCGAAGCTTCTGGTCTCGAGGTGACAATTAACCGTGACTTCACTGAATGCACAATGTCTGGGGAGGCAGAGCAGCCAAACGCCGGTCCACCATTTCTATCACGATAATCCCTGGCATAAGCAAAGAGTGGATTTCCACATTATTTTATTACGCACAAGTGTTTTAAAAACAGAGAGAAAAGGTTTGCCAAACATTTTGTGAAAAAGGCTGTGCCCTTATGAAATATTCAACAGAGGAAATTTAAAACTCAATGCAGCATGTCTTAAAATAGCTCTGCTATTTGCTTATAACCATTAATTCAAATAATTGATCTCAAGAAACACTTAATTATGTCAGACATAGACAATGTATAATGTCAGTAGGTTTTTTTCCTCCCAGTTTGTTCTCCTTCAGTGTCTTTGAACCTTATGAATGAAGCTCCAGCTGTTATTCACAGGACAATATCTTCAAGGGCAAGTCAACCATTAACCTCAATAATAAGCAAGCCTGTTTACTTAGTTGATTGGTTGTCAGGTCTGAAGATGAAATCAAATTAAAATGTGGTCTTGAACTTATTCACCCTGTTTATAGAAAAGTCACACATTAATTCCAGATAAATTTGCCGCTCAGTTCACTCGCCTTGAATGAAAAGGATAAAATATCTATAAAAAAGAATAGTGCTCATCATAATTAGGAGCTTCATCACTTAAATGTTATTTTATTTTATTGACGCCGTGTCAAAGAGAATAAACATCAGTTTTAATAAAATTTTCATGAACTCAACATGGCAGTAAACATATCATTTTGGTAAATTTTATTTTATTCGTTGCTATATTAATTTGTCACAAACTGTAACACGGTATCCAATATAACTAAAATCTTATAACTCTAAATCTCCAGATATATTCTTTGTTTTTTGCTAAGCAATATTGTGGACAGCTTTATTTGTGTACAACAAAAAGACATAAAGAGGGGAAAAGTGCTGGGGTAATTCAGCAGGTAAGGCAGCATCCATCTCTGGAAAATTGGGCGGCACAGTGGCGCAGCGGTGGAGGTGCTGCCCGACAGTGCCAGAGACCCGGTTTTGATCCGGACTACGGGTGTCGTCTCTATGGAGTTTGTACTCGTGACCTGCATGGGTTTTCTCCAGGTGCTTCAGTTTCTTCCCACACTCCAAAAACGTACAGGTTTGTAGTTTAATTGGCTTTGGTAAAATTGTAAAATGTGTAGGATAGTGTTCGTGTATGAGTCGGCGCAGACACGGTGGGCTGAAGGACCTGTATCTCCAGAGCAAGGGTTCCCACCTAGGATAAATTTACCCTCGGGGGTAAATTTCATCTACCCAGGGGGTAAATTTGTCGATTATGGATTTGTACATATTTTTTCTCATTGAATGACTGTGTTTGGTTCTGGTATACTGGTATCTGTTCATCATTAGTTGTTCATAAATAAGTGAGATAACATTGTTATGTGCTATTAAAGTTGCCAGGGGTAAACGGGACGAAAAAGGTTGGGAACCCCTGCACTGGAGTCTAAATGGTAAATATGGATAGGTGATGTTTCGGGTCTGAGGATGAGTCTTGATGAGGGGTGAGAAGGGAAAGAGGAGATAAATAGCCTGCAATGTAGGCACCGGGATTTGCCTGTAAAGACATTCATTGCATGCATTAATCTCAAGATTATGTTTCTCCCTGATCATTATCAGACCCTTGAACAGACCTCGCATATGCTCAACATTTATTCCCGATCTTACAACCTACCTCATTGCGTTATCTGCACTTTTCCTGTAGCAGTAACACTGTATTGTGTACTCTGTTTCCTTTTTCCTTTGCACTACCTGATGTACTCAGATATGATCTGCCTGGATTTCTAGCCCATTATCTATTTACTTTACCAAACAATAGAACATTGGCCAAGCCAGTTCTTTTGATACCTGTCTACTTGTAAAATAAGTAAACTAGCACGTAATATACAGAGAAAGATGGCTGCGCACACACTCGTGTTGGAATCAAAAACAGGAATGATTTATTTCCAAGTCAAAGGTCACTGACTGATTTACTGAGCATGTGCGAGACTGAGCACAGCTCATATGCATAAATTACATGGATATTGTCACATCCTTTCCTTTTTGACATTTTGGGATTAGATTTCCAATGATCCCAAAACTTATACACTGTTCATAATATTACACCGTAGTAATATGGTTTAACTTAACAGAATAAAACAACTGTTCTGTCTTATTTCACAATTTCCATCATAGTCACACTTGTGATATTTCACTAACATAAACTAATGTTTGCATGCTTTCTTCTCATAAACATGTAGGTACTTCACAGCAAAACACATTACTTCGTGACATACTCGCCGTACCTTTCCCGCGGTCTGACAGGTCTTCCTGCCCTAGTCTTTGTGATAGTATTTATTTCAGAAATGTCTTTCTTTTCAGTATGTAGATTCAAGGTTCAAGAGAGTTTATTGTCATGTGTCCCTGATAGGACAATGAAATTCTTGCTTTGCTTCAGCACAACAGAACATAGTAGGCATGACTACAGAACAGATCAGTGTGTCCATATAAATATATACGCACATGAATAAATAAACTGATAATGTGCAAATAAACAGATAATGGGCTATTAATATTCAAAGTTTTGTCCGAGCCAAGTTTAATAGCCTGATGGCTGTGGGGAAGTAGCTATTCCTGAGCCTGGTCAACGCAGTCATCTTCAGGCTCATGTACCTTCTACCTGAAGGTAGCAGGAAGATAAGTGTGTGGCCAGGATGGTGTGGGTCCTTGGTGATACTGCCTGCCTTTTTGAGGTAGCAACTGCCTCATTATGTGCATCACTTTGTTTTTGTTTAGATTTCACTGTGTCATGAGTTTCACGAGTTGCATCTTTTTCTGGTGATGCATGTTGTGTTGGTTTTTTCTGTGTCAGCTGAGGTTACAAAGGTGTCCCAGTCTTCTCCACGTCTTTTTCTCACCTCAGACTGTGGCCCCTGGTTCTGGACTCACACAACCTGCATTCTTGCTGCTGTTACCTCCGAGGATCTACATATGTCCACCGTCCCCAGCAGTGTCAGATTCCTCTTTTGAAGGAGTGTCTTCCTAGTTGACCGGTCTGCATTACCAATGACGATGCGATCTTGAATGAGGCTTTCTCTCAGGCAATCACAGAAGTTGCATGTTTTAGCAAGCTCCGTCTGCTCTGCAACATACAATTCAACGCTTTCCCCTGATTTCTGGTCTTGTTTATTGAAAACGAATCTATCATAGGTTTCATTCGTCTCTCCTATGATGATGGTAGACATCATGTCGATGATGACTTTCACATCTGTCTCATCTGCTACCATTTCGAACATCAGGGTATTGAAGATGTGCATGCCCTCTGGTCCAACAATATGTAGGAATATTGTTTTTTGATACTGTTTCTCCTTCTTATCCAGTTCTGTTCCACTGCATAATTTTCATAAATTTGTTTAAACATTTTCCACTCTTCCACCCTGTTCTCTTTGAGTTTTAGATTGGGTGGCGGAGCCACGTGGAAAGATGGACTGATCTGCGCCATTTTGAAATAACAGCGTATTCCCTCGCTCTTAATAGCCTATTTTATCTTTAAGCAGTCTCTCACAGCACGTCCTTATAAACTTCGACTCCCACAGCACTGATTTACACGCAGCGTCTTATCTTTGTGTGTTCACTGATCTGCATTCATTCATGCATGCAGCTAGTCCGGTCGCTGAGTGTTGAAACGTTGATTCCTGAAAGCTTTTCAAAGCATTTTTTTCTAATCATCATAGTGTCTATTTGATTCACAATGTTCAGTTTTACTGGTCCACCATGTTTTGATATCTGTCTACTTGTAAAATAAGTAAACTAGCACATACTATACAGAGAAAGATGGCTGCACACACTCGTGATGGAATCGAAAATAGGAATGATTTATTTCCAAGTCAAAGGTCACTGACTGATTTACTGAGCATGTGCGAGACTGAGCACAGCTCATGTGCATAAATTACATGGATATTGTCACAACAATCATGTTGAATGGAACCCATACAGGACTAGTCTAAGTGTCCAGAGTTGACTTCCTATGTGGGTTCACACTGGTTACTGTGAACCTGGTTACTTACATCGTTAACAGTAAAGACAAGACGATTCAAGATTGTTTAATTGTCATATGGCAATGGAATAATGACATGTTTTCTTGTCGCAGCTTCACAGGCCAATGAATACAATAGCACTCATATAAATAGACAGTAACTAATAATGCAATAAATTAATGTGTAGGAAGGAGCTGCAAATGCTGGTTTATACCAAAGATAGACACAAAATGCTGAAGTAACTCAGCGGGTCAGGCAGCATCTCTGGGGAAAAGGAATACATTAATAATCACCAATAACAGATGATCAAACTACAATAATGCAAAACCAAAGTACGTACTACAACCAAAGCAGCCCATGGTAGATCAGAGCTGATGAGATGGGGTTGTGGTTAGTGTTGTGTAGTGTTCAAGAGTCTCAAGGCTGCTGGGAAGAAGCTGTTTTTGCACTTGGACCCCATGGTTTTCAGGCTCATGAACCTTCTTTCCAATGGTAGTGGTGAGATAGGAGCGTGGCCAGGGGGGGGGACTGTGATGATATTGGCTGCCTAGGAATCTATTGTATGAATATACATCACTTGTTTGCAACCTAGAAACTATATATGTAGGTCTGCTATATAATTGCAAAATGCAAACCACGTGATTGAACTTGCACAAATGTTACAACTGATTTGAGACATCAGGAGCAGCTTCTTCTCCTCTGCTATTAGCCTTCTGAACGGTACTTCCATAAACTAGGTTGCTGCCCGATTCACCTCTACTCAATTGCAGACATTGTGTTTTGTCTCTGATGTGCCATAACACTAAGAACTATATTCTGCACTCTGTATCTTTCCCTTTGCTCTACCTATTGTACTTGAGTTTGATTTGATTGTCGTTATATACAGTTTTGTCCGATCTGATTGGATCACATGTAAAATAAAGCTCTTCACTGTACCTCAGTACACGTGACAAAAATAAACCTAAATCAAAATCACAGAAAAATGAAGGGCAACACAGTGGTGCAGCTGGTAAACCTGATGCCCCAAAGCACCAGAAACCTGTGTTCAATCCTAACCTCGGGTGCAGTATGTGTGTAATTTGTACATTCTCCCTGTGACAGTGTGGGTTTCTTCCTGGTGCACGGGCTTCCTCCCTCATCCCAAAGACGTGTGGATTTGTCGATTTACCCAACTCTGTAAATTATCCCATAGTGTGTAAGGAGTGGATGAGAAAGTGGAATAACATAAAACTTGTGAGAAAAGGTGACTGATGGTCGGCTTGGACTCGATGAACTGAAGGGCCTGTTTTCATGCTGTATCTCCAAACAAAATCTAAACTATACTAAACTAACCAATTTTGCCCCAACTTTCATTTTTAGTTTTGGGTGTTAGAAATATAGTGTGCAAGTAGGCCTTTCAGCCCATTTAGTCTACGCTAACCAGCGGATGAGAAAGTGGCTTAACATAGAACTAATGTAAATGGGTGATCAATGGTCAGCGTGGACTTAATGGGCTGAAGAACCTGTTTCCATGCTGTATCTCTAAACTCTAAACTTGAAAGATTCACTTCTGCTTTGCTTCCAGAAAATGTTGAGCAAGTAATGTGAATCTATCATCTGTGAATAAAGAGATTTGCTTGCCTTGTCTCACCAGTGCAAAATTTGACCTTAGCAACCTCTGAAACTGCAATTATCTCCTGCTTAGAGACCTATTTAAATGGCGCAAAGTTGGGAAAAGGGGAAGTACAACGGGATCTGTGGGTCCTTGTTCATCAGTCTATGAAAGTAAGCATGCAGGTACAGCAGGCAGTGAAGAAAGCGAATGGCATGTTGGCCTTTATAACACGAGGAATCAAATATAGGAGCAAAGAGGTCCTTCTGCAGTTGTACAGGGCCCTAGTGAGACCACACCTGGAGTATTGTGTGCAGTTTTGGTCACCTAATTTGAGGAAGGACATTCTTGCTATTGAGGGAATGCAGCGTAGGTTTACAAGGTTAATTCCCGGGATGGCGGGACTGTCATATGCTGAGAGAATGGAGCAGCTGGGCTTGTACCCTCTGGAGTTTAGGGGATGAGAGGGGATCTCATTGAAACATATAAGATTTTTAAGGGTTTAGACACGCTGGAGGAAGGAGACATGTTCCCGATGATGGGGGAGTCCAGAACCAGGGGCCACAGTTTAAGAATAAGGAGTAAGCCATTTAAAACGGAGACAAGGAAACTTTTTCTCACAGAGAGTGGTGAGTCTGTGGAATTCTTTGCCTCAGAGGGCGGTGGAGGCAGGTTCTCTGGATGCTTTCAAGAGAGAGCTAGGTAGGGCTCTTAAAAATAGCGGAGTCAGGGGATATGGGGACAAGGCAGGAACGGGGGGGGTACTGATTGGGGATGATCAGCCATGATCATATTGAATGGCGGTGCTGGCTCGAAGGGCCGAATGGTCTACTCCTGCACCTATTGTCTATTGTCTATTGTCACTGTGAATTTGTTTTTAACAAGCAGTTACTTATGTGGATGAAATGGGCTCAACAATTAAACATTGATTTCTCTAACTTAAAGTAACCCTTGCATCCCCCCCCCCCCCCCCCCCCCCCCCATCTCTCCCCCACCCCCCTGGTCGACATGTTAGTTTCACTGTTAGTATTACTCATTATCACCTTCCCCACAGCCAACGAATGCCATTGTGGGCTCCACCTTTCCTTGATCATCGTTGCGGCTTGGACCTGTTTTTTTGCATACTTTTCATTAATTTGTTCTATGTATTTTTTCCATATCTCCCGGTTCCCTCTCAGTCTGAAGAAGGGTCTCAACCCTGAAACGTCACCTATTCCTTTTCTCCAGAGATGACCCGCAGAGTTACTTCAGCTTTTTGTGTCTATTTTTGATTTAAATACTTATGTTCTGTGCGGTCTCTTTGAATAAATTTTACCACTTTAAGTCCTCTTGTGATTCTCCCAGGGCCCCAGACAAACAACAGAGCAGCAAGACAAATACTTTCTTGGAATCGGCTGCCAATTCAGTCTTAGTCATCAGTCTTGAACACTCAGGAATTGTTGGAATCGGTCCCATTTACAGCTAAAACTCTTACGGCCGTACCATTGCTTTAATTTCCTCGAGTTATTGCGCAGGATTCTGTCTGGACAGTGAAACACTGACATAAAGAACTCTGCAATCCCATAGCCAGGCGAGCAAGCCACTGTTGTTTCCATTGAGATGGAAGATGTGGACAACTGTGTTAATGAGAAGAAAGTTAATGCCGTTTAGATTAGTCAAAGAGTCATAGAGTCATACAGCGTGGAAACAGACCCTTGGTCACGCCGACCAACATGACCAACATCTACACTGGTCGCACCTGCCTGCGTTTGGTCCATATCCCTCTAAACCCATCCTATCCATGTACCTGTCTAATTGTTTCTTAAATGTCGCAATAGTCCCTGCCTCAGCTACCTACTCCGGCAGCTCGTTCCATACATCCACCACCCTTTGTGAGAGAAGGTTATCCCTCAGATTCCTATTAAATCTTTCCCTCCTTCACCTTAAACCTATGTCCCCTGGTTCTCAGTTTAGTTTATTTTAGTTTATTATTGTCACGTACAATGAAAAGCTTTTTGCAGGGCTGCCAACATTGCGTGAAAGTTGGGAGTGGGAAATTGCAAGAGACTAAGCCTGAGGGAGTGTAGCGACCGAGGTGGGGTGGGGGGGGAAGAGGGTGTGGGAGGGGGGTGTCCCCATTGCCCCATTTTTCAGCTTGAAATTGTGCAATCTGGTGCATACTGTAGCAAGTCTTTTAACTTACTCTTGAATGCAATATTTATGCTTTAAATTGGATTAGCTATGAATACGGTTACATTCTATTCCCAATTACATTCCACATCAGAGCCAGGCTCTGATCAACGTGCAGCACATGAATGATCTTAGTGCATTCATGAATGGAAATCAGATTATAATCAAGCACTTGGCCCATATTGACCAACCTGGGTCTCACTGCACACGTGGTACTACTGCTGACCCTGACTCCAGTTGCATACATTCTCTCATTCCTGACCCCGAGTCCAACCTTATACCTGGCACCTATTCTACCCTGATCATAGCTGCTTACCTGCTTAGGTTCCCAGTGCTGAACACTCCCATTGTCCCAGCTTTGACTGCACACCTAGTACTATTCCAGACCTTGACTCTGGATGAACACTTGGCCTTGACCGAGCCCCTCTGCACTGACAATATGTCTGGCCCACACATAAAGCCCCATATCTGCCCCCCTGGACCTAACCTATTATGTTCAAGTCCACAGGTGCTTATATAATGTGGTGATCTTTTATGGGGCACTTCACGGACTAAATTTTACATAACCAAATTTGCTACATCTATTGGCATCCTTTTTATCTAACATGCTAGTTACTTTGTCAAAGAAGTCATCAATTGGTTGAACACAATTTCTCATCCATAAAATTATACTCACTCAGCTGCATAAGTATTCTGTTACCATATCCTTCATTTTCCTAACAAAAACAGGCCCAGTCATTTTCACCCCCAATATGTTCAGTATTTTTATGTCTTCCTCTCAGCTGGGACTTTTCCGAAATGCAAAGTCCAATAACTATATATTTAAGCAATATTATTCTATTAAATGTGATCTTGAGAGTACATCATATTTTCTGTGGTATTCATAACACAACAAAGATGAAAAGATCTTTGTTTTGATTGCACCTACCAAGATGCATACATTATTATATTACAGTTAATATGTACTGAGGGCAAGTTTTTGGCCCAATGCCCCCCATTCCCAATTACTTTTACAGTGATTGAAATCCAAGTGAAGTTTAAATGGCGTCATAAAAGTTAAACCTCCGGAATGGATGATATTCATTACGTGGTTGTTTGGGGTCAGTATCAGTACAATTACTATATTAAACTTTGAAACTTCAGATGTCCTGGTTCAAGCTAAAACTAAAGACAAATAATAACCTCCTTACACATTCCCCTGCAAGTATCTCTGTCACTCCTTTAAAATATTCCCCTTCTTTGAACAAGCTCTTAAACATCGCATCTGAATCAGTTTCCATCTGATTACACTCCTTGAGGATGTTCATCTACGTGTTCAATTAGTAAAACAATGAGATTGGGGACAGTTCTATTCAACCAGTCAAAGGAATTTGGGGGGGGGGGGGGGGGGGGGGAGTTAGAAACAGTCAGTGAGGTAAACACACATAATAGTTGAGTGGCAACTGACAATAGTGCTTCCTTCCGAATATTTAACTGAAGGAAATAATGGGTTATCAGGGCTGTGTGTTGTGATAGACAGCCTGACACCTTGCATGTCATTTTAATATTACAGTTATCCCATCCCCCTGGATATTCTGGATTAATAAATTAAGGTTTTGTCAACTACAATTACAAATCAGGCTAATTACAAATCAATAACATTAGCCAACTCCGAAACACGAAGCGCTGAGCATTGGGATCCAGACATCATGGACAACTGGCCTCAGTTTCTCGCTCACATCTGGCAGTGCTCTCTGTCTGAACCAGGGGTCACGGAGCATTTTTGAAAACGGGGGGGGGGGGGGGCTGAGCGATCTATGGCCTTGGGGATACCTGGTGAGGGAGTGGAGCAATCAAGTGGGGGGAGGGTGTGGGAGGGAGCTGTCCCCCTCCCACAGTATGGGCTTTTTGAAATTCAAATCATGTTTTAGTGCATTGTAGAAGTATGATTTCAATGTTTTTTGTTTGAAGTATTTTTAATTTTGTTTGAGGTAACTTTTTAATGGGTAACTTTTTCCACACAAAGGGTGGTGGGTGTATGGAACAAGCTGCCAGATGAAGTAGTTGAGGCAGGGACTATCCCAACATTTAAGAAACAGTTAGACTGACACATGGATAGGACAGGTTTGGAGAGATATGGACCAAAAGCAGGTAGTGTAGCTGGGACATGTTGGCCGGTGTGGGCAAGTTGTGCCGAAGGACCTGATTTCATACTGTATCATTCTATGACTACATTATACCTCCACCATGCATGAATGCTTCAAAATCATGTGATCGAGTTTTATTATCGTATACTCAAGCATAGAAACATAGAAAATAGGGGCAGGAATAGGCCCTTCGGCCCTTTGAACCAGCAGTGATCATGAGGAATAGGCCATTTGGCCCTTCGAGCCATATGACCATGGCTGTTCATCTAAAATCAGTACCTCTTTCCTGTTTTTTCCCCATATCCCTTGATTTCGCTAGCCCCAAGAGCTAAATGTAACTCTCGCTTGAAAACATCCAGTGAATTGGCCTTCACTGCCTTCTGTGGCAGAGAATTCCACAGATTCACAACTCTCTGGGTGAAGAACGTTTGTCCTCATATCAGTCCTAACTGGCCTACCCTTTATTCTTAAACTGTGACCCCTGGTTCTGAACTCCCCCAACATCGGGAACATTTTCCTGCAGTTACAGTAAGTGAAAATCTAGCAGGCAAGCAGGATGCTTTCTCCAACCACCCCCATTTGAAGGCCACTATCCTCCACCATTTCTACCCAGTGCTTGGTACCTACTTCCAGCAGCCACTGGTTGTCCTCCAGGATGCACCGAGCTGCAGCCTGATCCATGCCGGTCATCAGGGCGAATTCGGCACAGAGACTCTCACGGCAGCGGTGCAACGTATCCGATACCTGCGACGGCCTGGGACTCTTGCACTGAGGCTGCTCCATGGCCGGAGCTACAGCGAGCAACTCGCCAGCCCGGCAAACACTCGCCAGCCCTGGCTCCCCGTCCGCATCTGTCCCCACCTCTGCTTCATCTTTCATCCCTCCCTCAGCCCCGGCTCTCCAACACCCGCGACCAATGCAGTTGATATGAGTTTTGAAATTCTCGTTGATCACAGAATTTCTCACGACAGAGCGTGAGAAATTTGTGATCAGCGTGAGATGTGGGAATTTTAGCGAAGTGCGTGAGAATTGGCAGCCCTGTTCTTGTTGCTTGCATCCTCTCTAGTAAGGAGAGAGGCAATACTGCCTCTTTAATTCACCCACCATCTCCCTATTTTCATTCATTTATTTTTCAGATTTATTTTAAATGCATTGAGTTCATCAGTAACTTTCCAAATTTATAATGTAGCGAATAGAATCACATTTGTTTTCTGGTAAAGTTCGGCATGGAAGTTCTGCAAAATGAAGCTCGCTATCTGTCATGCTTGCTTTATAGGAAATTTAAATACATTCATTACTACGTGGAGTCGAAATGGTTAAATAAATGACTCTGAGGGCTGAGCAAGTTATGCAACTAAAATTATAGATTTAATCCTCAGTGCGTAGTGAGTCAGTTGACTGGAACCAAAGATGATTTAAAGGTGTGAAGACTGGAATCAGTAACAAGGCTTAGAAAAGACCAAATCAATCAATGTTCTTGCTACTGACTGCTGATGAACGAACGTGCATGTTAGTGTGTGGGCTGAATTAGCCACCATTGTCAACTCCCATCTCCCTGCCTTATTAAATAATACAATGACACTCAGAACACTGATACTCAAATGTAAAGTGCACTGGTGGGATCATGCCACAAAGGTTCAGGATAGACGTATTACAAGAAGAGGGTACATGAAGGTAGACACCATTTGTTCACTGCACTTATCTGACACATGGTGGCAAAGAAAATTTAGACTTTAGACTGTAGAGACACAGGGTGGAAACAGATCCCTCATCCCACCGAGCCCGCGCCGACCAGCGATCAACCAGTACACTCGCACTATCCTACACACTGGGGACGATTTTCAATTTATACAAGCCAATTATCCCAAAAAACTGTACGTCCTTGGAGTGTGGGAAGAAAGCGGAGCACCCGGAGAAATTGGCGTCAGTAAAAATTTTAACTGTCCCCAGTGTGTAGGATGGTGCAAGTGTACGGGGATCACTGGTCGGCGCAGACTCGGAGGGTCGAAGGGACTGTTTCCGCGCTGTATCTGTAAACTGAACTACACTAAATTGCATTGCATTTACAGGCCTGTTTCAGGTTGCCTTTCCTCCCCCTGTGGTGATTACATTGTTAAATAGATGTACTGAATGATAATTACACTAATAAATAATAGTGGTGCAATGAGCTAAAACATGGCTCTTTCATTGCTGCAGCCTCCAGTGATGATGTGCCTTATCTATCAACTCTAAGGGTCACATGTACAGGGCATGTGGGGCAGTATTTACCCAGTTCCTGAAGTCACATGCCCACAAAACAAATGTGAGTTTAACGTGGTATTCTCACATAAAGATGCCACAATGAAACCATGTGAAAGATGAAAAAATAATACATTCTTGTAAAACAATGTTTTCAAAGTTCTCCACAAACGTAACCCCTCAAACAAGGGAAGGCATAGTCAAGAGACAAGACTGTTTAATTGTCATACTGTATGTACCCACAATGGAGCAATGAAATTCTTAGTTGCAGTAGCTTAGCAGGTCAAGACGCTCCATCAAAGCTAAAACCATTTGCCCATATCCCTCCAAACCTTTTGTATCCAAACATTGTCCAAATATGTTTACAATGTTGAAACAAGGAACTGCAGATGCTGATTTACAAAAAGAGACGCACAATACTGAGAAACTAAGGGGGTCAAACAGCACCCCTGGAGAACATGGATAGGTGCCATTTCAGATTGGGACCTTTCTTCATATTGAAGGGCCCCGACCCAAAACATGACCTTTCCATGTTCTCCAGGGATGCTGCCTGACCCATTGAGTTATTCCAGCACTTTTAAAAAATATTTTAAATGTTATGTACCTGCCCCAACTACTTCCTCTGGTAACTTATTCCATATACAGTACGCACAACCCTGAGTTAAAAGATTGCCCTCAAGTTCTTATTAAATCCTCTCACTTTAAATCTAAGTTTCCTAGTTCTTTATTCCCCCACCCTGAGAAAAGAAGCTGTGTCCATTCACCCTATCTATTCCCCTCGATTGTATTCTCCTTTAAATGATCATCCCTCAGCCACCTGGGCTCCAAGGAACAAAGTCCTAACCTGCACAACCTCTCCCTATAGCTCAAAACCTCGAGTCCAGGCAACATCCTCGTAAATCTTTTTCAGCTTATTGGCATCTTTTCCATAGCAGGGTGTCCAAAACTGAGCACAATGGTCCAAGTGTGACTTCATCAACGTAAAGTGCCTTGAATATTGCAGCCCTGCTTTTTGAATATTAGTCTTTGGAGTGGAGCTTTTAAAGCAAAGACCTTGTCGTTCAGAGGCAAGAGTCCAACTCACTCAGACACAGTTGATACAAATGTTCACCTTTCTGTTCTGTTCACCTTCCACTGTCAGAGTGAAGCCACATGCACATTGGAGGAAAAGCACCTCATATTTCGCTTTGGTTTACAACCCAGCGGTATGAATATTGATTTCCCTAATTTCAAGTAACCCTTGCATTCCCTCTCTCTTTGTCCACCCCTCCCTCCCCTTAGTTTCACTCCTTTCACTGTTCTTATCCCCTCATATAGTTCTTCCACAGCAAATGGATCATTGTGGGCTCTACCTTTCCTGGGTCATCGGTGCCAGCTCTGATTTGTTCTGTATTTGTCATACCTCGTTTCCTTCTCATCTGACTCTCAGACTGAACAAGGGTCTCGACCCGAAACGTCACCTATTCCTTTTCTCTAGAGATGGTGCCTGACCCGCTGAGTTACTCCAGCACTTGGTGTCTATCTTTGATATTAATGTTTTATTGTCCTCCCAAGTGATACTGAGAGACTCATGTCAGCCAGAGAAGAGGCTTACCAGGATGCTGCCTGGTTAGGGGGTAATAGCTACACGATATTGGACAGACTTGGATTGTTTTGTGTGAAACACCAAAGATTAAGGGAGACCTGGTAGAAGTATATAAAATTGTGAGAGTTATAGAAAGGGTAGACAGTCAGAATCTTTGGGAAGGTTGGAAATGTCAAAGAAGAGATTACTAGCTTTAAGGTGAGATCGGCAAGGTTTAAATGATATGTGGGGCAGAGGATGGTGGGTGTCTGGAACCCGCTGCCAGGGGTGGAGATGGAGGCAGATACAATAGTGCCATTTAAGAGGCTTTTCGATAGGCACATGGATAGGGAGGGATATGGATGATATGTAGGCAGATGGATTTGTTTGCCTTGGCATCATGTTCGGCATAGACATTTTGGGCCAAAGAGCTTGTTCCTGTGCTGTACTGTTCTATATTCTCAATGCAGTAATATTTGCAATGTGCAAGTGTTATGCAATCTGAAGGCCAGGGATTGGTGTCATGTGATTGCACTTCATGCGATCATACCTCCAGGAATATGTGCTGCCAGACTTGGAAACCCTGGAGCCCTGTAAAACCATTCATAGTCTCCAGGGGACACCATTTCATTACCTCTGAAAGTCAATGTCAATGACCCAAAAGGAAACAATGCCACAACTGCAGAAAATATATTTCATCGATGTGCCATTGCTTATACGTAAGGTTTTAAATGAAAAAATAATAATTTATAGAGATGGCCATTTACGGGCAGCACTGTGGCACAGTGGCATGGTTACTGCCTTATAGCACCACAGACCTAAGGTCGATTCAGACTACGGGTGCTGTCTGTATGGAGTTTTTACGTTCTCCCTGTGACCTATGTGAGTTTTCTCCGGGATCTCCAGTTTCCTCCCACACTACAAAGACGTACAGGTTTGTAGGTTAATTGGCTTGGTATTAAGTGTAAATTTTCCCTGGTGCGTGTAGGATGGTGTTGAAGTGCAGGGATCACTGGTCAGCATGAACACGGCGGGCCGAAGTGCCTGTTTCCACCCTGTATCTCTAAACTAAACTAAACTGATCTCTCATTTTATGTATTGTTGCTTCAAAAATGTCAAGAGAGTCTTCATCTCAAGATGCACATCTGGTATCTATACATCTCTGCATTTTATTCAATTAGGCCTAATGATATTTGAAACAGGTTTCCAATCACTTTTTTATTCCGTTTGGCCGAGTGATAGGCTGTCTTTCATTTTATCCTTTTCAAATTCCATTGAGCGGATGCCAAATGTGGTTGCAGACTTTGTTTGATCTGGAAATCAGCTGGAACTGATTGCGATTTAAGCAGGAAAATCTCATTATTTACAAAGATATAAGCAAGTTTCAGAAGTTCCCAACTTGAATATCGTCAAGTGAATATAAGGTCTTTAAGCATGGCCCTACAATTTGCACCATCTAAATTGTTAATATTTTAAAAATATGCGGAACCTGAATAAATTGCTTTAAGGAGCAAAACTGCATACTTTATGAGATAAATATACATTTTAATATTCAAACCATAAAACTGTCGCCCACAGGCTATCATTCAGTGTCCCTGACATCAAGAATGTGTTCGACTGGGTATTTTTTTGCAACCATCATGAGAAGAATTTCCCTCAGGGAGTGAAGCACTTCCCTGCTCTCGGCTTCTGATCTTGTCATCAGGCAGTTCAGGTGTAAGATGAAGTGAATGATGCTTCAAATGGTTGCCTGGTACAGGAAGCTCCAGAGCAGGCATGAGGCATAGCTAAACATTCTTTCGACATGTACCATTGTGATGTAAAGAAGGGCAAAATACATGGGCAGCTCAATGGCGCAGCAGTGGAGTTACTGCATAAAATTAGAGATCAGTGCCAGAGACCCGGATTCGATCCTGACAAGTTCGCAGGTTATAGGAGTAGAATTAGGTCATTCAGTCCTTTGAGTCTACATCAATCATTGCTTCCTAATCCCATTTTCCTGCCTTTTCCCCATAACTCTTGACACCTATTCTAATCTAAAATTTGTCTATCCCTGCCTTAAAAATACCCACTGACTTGGCCTCCACAGCCCTCTGCGGCAATGAGTTCCCCAGATTAACTACCCTCTGACTAAAGAAGTTCCTCCTCACCTCATTTCTGAAAAAGCGCCCTTCAATTCTGAGGCTATGACCATTGGTTCTAAACTCTCCCACCAGTGGAAACATCCTTCCACATCCACTCTCTCTATGCCTTTCATTAGTACAGGCCTGTTTCTATGTTGCATACCTAAACTAAACTAAACTTTCATACATCATATATAAAATATGAGAGGCATAGACAGGGTAAACAGTCAGAACCTTTCTCCCATTGTGGAAAGCTCAAAGACTGGAGGGCATAGCTTCAAGTTGAGAGGGGCATAGTTTAAAGAAGATATTTAGTATTTAATAATTGGTATTAAGTCCTTGATATAAACCAGCATCTGCAATTCCTTTTTATTACTAAATTACGTTTAATCTGTTGCCTCTGACACCCGGAAGCGGTCAGCTATTCCAAAATCAACAAAAGGTATTATTTTTATTTTTATTTTGAAAGATTATTTAAAAAAATTAGAAAAAGGATAAGAACAGAAACATTATAATAAATTCAAATGTTAAAATGTTCTTAAAATACTCCTGCCTTAAACTTTCAGAGGTGTTCTCCTTCACTTAAAAATGGTAGTGCAGATATTCCAGACAGAGATCTTTGAGGTAAAAGCTCATTTAACTGCAAGGAATCAGCATAGCTCAGTGCCCCCATTTTTGGACTCAATTCAGGAAATTACGAGGAATGCAGAAAGTCCACTTACATACATGGAATTTGTGATCTTCTTGGCCCTGACACAGTTGTCAGTTTACTGATGTTCTTCAGGGACGTAAATCTGCCAACCTTACGCAATCCAGACCATATGTGACTCCAACCCCCATCAATTTGATAGACACCTCACCGTCTCCTTGGTACAAGGGTTAAATGGGATGCACCATTGAGGCAACATGATGCCTGGTGTAATAGAGGCAATGGTGGGAAATCTGGTCTGGTCTGGGCTACAACCACACCTCTCTGCAATTTCCTGCAGTCTTGAGCAGAGTTTTTCCCAAACCAAGCTCTGATGCAGTCCAACAGTATTCTTTGTAATCTGTAGAAATCCGTAAGAATCACTGGAGACATGCAGAACTTCCTCAGTCTCCTGATGAATGAATGGATGATCGTTGGTCAACGTGGACTTGGTGGGTCGAAGGGCCTGTTTCCATGCTGTATCTCTAAACTAAAACTAACCTAAAATGATATATTGCCTTTTTAAAAATATATATTATTCACCTTGTTTGACTATTCTCTGACCAAATCTTTCACACCTGTATGTTGACCAGGTAGTCCCAAGGCCCATTTAAGTTTGTTTTGGTTTAGAGATACAGTATGGAAACAGGAAACCAATGATCATCCATGCACTAGTTCTATCCTACATACGAGGGGACAATGTTATAGAAGCCAATTAATCTACAAATCTGCAGGTTATTGGAATGTGGGAGGAAATTGAATCACCCTGAAGAGGTAGAGGCATCGCTGTGTATTTTTGTCCGAAGCCTCCATGTTACCCTGCATGTCAGTGTTGATGCTATGTTGCATTCTTAAACTGGGCATTGAGCATGTGAACAGATATTCAGGTAAGTGTGTGACAGAGGCAAGGTGAAATTGTGCAGTGGTAAATATTGCTTTTTTCATGTTAATAGACATATGAAGGATAAAACTCTTTTGTGAATTTGAATGTTGACCCCAGGACTAACTCGGACTGGCAACAAATGACCTGGCAGGGAAGTGCCCTGGCTTTGTCCTGCCCCCATAAAGACACAAAGTGCTGGAGTAATTCAGTGAGTCGTGAAGCATCTCTGGAGAACATCGGATCAGGACCTTTCTTCAGACTATTCTGAGGTCATGCTGCCTAACCTGCTGGGTTACTCCAGCACTTTGTGTCTTCATTTGTAAACCATCATCTACACTTCCCTGTTCCTACATTTGTCCTGCCCCCACCTCCCTTCCAGCTTTCTCTCCCTTCCAGCTTTCTTTCCCCCGCCCCCCACTACAATCAGTCTGATGAGGATACCAACCCAAAGCGTCTACTGCTCATATTCTCTAGAGATGCTACCTGAACCACTGAGTTACTCCAGCACTTTGTGTCTTTTTTTTGGTAAACAGGCATCTGCAGTTCCTTGTGTCAACATTAATGGTTTTCCACTTCCTGCATCTTTTCAAACAACTAGGCGCTATCTAAGCACATAATTTAGATAGTAGAATTATGTTTGGAGTTCATGAGAACTGACATACTTTAGACAATCGACAATAGATGCAGGAGTAGGCCATTCGGCCCTTCGAGCCAGCACCGCCATTCAATGTGATCATGGCTGAAAGCATAATGATCAGTTCCTGTCTTCGCCCCATATCCCCTGACTGCTATCTGAAATTTACGTGAAATTTGCATCATAAACCAGTTTCCCTGCCCATAATCTGTACATAATGATTAAAATAGAAGGATAACATTCTTGAGCAGAATAGTTTGGGATATTTTTAGGAAATTTCAAAGCATGACAAGTGTGAGAAAATCTTGCCAGACAATCTCGCTTGAGCCGACAAAACAGAAAATGCAGACAGCTCTTTTTATCTGACAATCATCCCTGGGCTAACCCGACTATGGAGCCTTCATCTTTGCAGGCAGATTATTCTCCGTGGATACAGCACTTCAGCTAATGTGGAATTAGCCCTGGCTAAGTAATCTTGTTAGCGTGATTCAGTGTTAAATGGATCTTGATTAAATGAAGCTTTATATTGCCACAGCAGGAGATGATAAGATCTTGAGACTGCATTGGAAAGTCACAGGAAATTATTCCTCAAACTATTCACAACTTTAAAAGTCTATACAGATGAGAAAAAAAATGAAAAGTGACCTATATTTGGATAAAGAACACTTCAAAAAATTGTTGATCATTTGTGTACACACACAAGGAATTCAAACAGATTATTGAGGATGACTACATGTTATTTGGTACAGACATTACTCACAGTAAGTTACTCAGTTTTACAATCTGATTTGGGAATTTAGTTTAGTTTAGAGATACAGCATGAAAACAGGCCTTCGGCCCACTGGGTCCATGCTGACCGTTGTTTGAGAAGGAACTGCAGATGCTGGAAAATCGAAGGTAGACAAAAATGCTGGAGAAACTCAGCAGGTGAGGCAGCATCTATGGTGCGAAAGAAATAGGTGATGTTTCAGGTTGAGACCCTTCTTCAGACTGATGTGGGGTTGGGGGGTTGCGGAAGAGGCAGAGACAGTGGGCTGTGGGAGAGCTGGAAAGAAGGAGAAAGCAGGGACTACCTAAAATTGGAGAAGTCAATGTTCATACCGCTGGGGTGTAAACTATCCAAGCGAAATATGAGGTGCTGCGAAATATGAGGTAGAAGAGGGGAACCCCCGTTCCCTAAAGAATGAGGACATCTCCGGTGCCCTGGTTTGGAACACCTCATCCTGGGTGCAGATGCAGCGTAGACAGAGGAATTGGGAGTAGGGGATGGAGTCCTTACAGGAAGCAGAATGAGAAGAAGTATAGTCCAGATAGCCATGGAATCAGTGGGTTTATAGTAGATGTTGGTCAGTAGTCTGTCACCTGCGATGGAGTTAATGAGGTCTAGAAACGGTAGGGAAATGTTGGAAATAGTCCAGGTGCATGTGAGGTTGATGGTGAAATGGATGAAGTCAGTGAGTTCTGTATGGGTGCAGGAGGTAGCACCAATGCAGTCGTCGATGTAGCAGAGGTAGAGTTCGGGGATAGGGCCATGGTACACCTTGAACAAGGATTGTTCGACATACCCTACAAAGAGACAGGCATATCTTGGGCCCATACGCATGCCCATACCCACGCTTTGGATTCAGAGGAAATGGGAGGAGTCAAACAAAAAGGTGTTAAGGGGAAGGACCAGCTCCGCTAGGATGATCCAACATTGGTGTGGATGACGCAGTCCTCTACATGCAGCACCGGATTTATTCCTTTTTGGACGAACCAGGTGGCTACGTGGGGATTATGTTCTTCGACTTTTCAAGTGCGTTCAACATCATTCAACCCTGACTTTAAAAGACAAGCTTGAGCAGATGGGGGTACACAAAAGGCTGGAGAAACTCAGCGGGTGCAGCAGCATCTAAGGAGCAAAGGAGATAGGCAAGGTTTCGGGCCAAAACCCTTCCTCAGAGAAGATGGGGGTTGATTCCACCTTTATCTCCTGGATATACAACTACCTGACGGGTCGACCACAGTTTGTTAAGCTGGGGGACTGTGTTTCCGGGACAGTGGTGTGCAATGTTGGAGCCCCACAGGGAACGGTTTTGGCCCCGTTCCTCTTCACCCTGTGTACTGCAGACTTCAAATATAAGTCTGACACATGCAACATACAGAAATATTCAGATGACACAGCGATTGTGACATGTGTAAAGAACGGACATGAGGAGGAATACAGGGACTTGACCAGTGCTTTCTGTGTCTGGAGTAAAGAGAACTGTCTCATCCTGAATACAACCAAGACCAAAGAGATGGTGTTAACTTTGGCAGGTCCAAGCTCCCCCTTCAGCTGGTCAACACTGCAGGGGTGGACATTGAGGTGGTGCAGACATATAAATATCTGGGAGTGCACCTCGACCACAAACTGGACTGGTCTGTCAACACCGATGCCCGCTACAAAAAGGACAGAGCAGACTCTTTTTCCTCCGGAGGCTTAGATCCTTCAATGTGTGCGATGACATGCTGTACATGTTTTACAATACTGTGGTTGCAAGTGGCATTTTTTATGCTGTCGTCTGCTGGGGCAATAACATCAGTGCTAAAAAACAGCAAGAAGTTTGACAAGCTGGTAAAACGAGCTAGCTCAGTGCTGGGGGGGCGGGGGGGAGAGTGGGCTCTGCGGTGGATGTGCTTGAGAGGCGCATGAGGAGCAAGGTGCGGGTCATCCTCGACAACTCCAGGCACCCCCTCCATGATATTCTGGACAGTCAAAAGAGCACACGGAACAACGAACGGCTCCTCTCCCTGTGCTGTAGAACGGAGCGGTTCAGGAGATCTTACACCCCTGTAGCCATTAGATTTTATAATACTGACCGCTAGGCTGTATGGGGATGCTTTTCCATTTTTAATAGTTAAGTATTGGGTCTTTTTAAGTATTTATTGCTTTCAGATATTGTCCATATTATATTTGACGTATTTGTTGTCTGTTTTCGTTCTGAATGTGTGGGTTTGTTGGCTTCTGGACATCTGAATTTCCCTGAGGGGATCAATAAAGTATTTATTATTATTCTTATTATTATTATTAGGTTGGAGGCTTGGGAGGGCAGGGAGCCAGAAGTGATGAAGTCAGAGATAGGGTTAGAGATAGTGGCCTGGTGCTCGTCTGTGGGGTCATGGTCCAAGGATAAGTAGGAGGAGGCATCTGAGAGTTGGCGCGAGGCCTCAGCCTTGTAGAGATCAGCGCGCCAGACTACCACGGCACCTTCCTTGTCGGCAGGTTTGATCACCCAGTCTGGGTTGTTGCAGAAAGAGTGGAGCGCTGTACATTCAGGGGGGGAGAGGTTAGAGTGAGAAAGGGGAGTAGAGAAGTTGAGGCAGTTGATGTCCCGGAAGTTTAAAACAAAAACGTCTAAAGCCAATAGATGGCCACAAGGGGGAGTCCAAGAGGAGGGGGTCCGTTGGAGACGGGAGAAGGGGTCATCACTGGGGGGCAAGGACTCCTTCCCATGGAAAAATGCTTTGATGTGGAGGCGACGGAGGAAGAGCTCCACATCGTGGCGGACGCGGAACCCATTTAGGTGGGGACGGAGGGGAACAAAGGTGAAGCCTCTGCTGAGGACAGACCGTTCGTTATCCGAGAGGGGAAGGTCAGCGGGGATGGTGAACACATGACAAGGATGGGGGTTGGTCCCTGCATTCTCCTTCTTTCCCTTCCCCTTCCCACCTCTCCCACAGCCCACTGTCTCCGCCTCTTCCTTTCTTCTTCACGTCCCCCACACCCCCACATCAGTCTGAAGAAGGGTCCCGTGCTGACCGTTGATCACCCGTTCATACTAGTCTTATGTTATCCCACTTTCTCATCCACTCCCTACACACTCGGGGCAATTTACAGCGGCCAATTAACCAACAAACCCGCACATCTTTGGGATGTGGAAGTAAAATCCATGCAGTCGCCAGGGGAACATGCAATCTCCACAGAGACAGCACGTGTCAACAGGATCAAACCCGGGTCTCTGACGCTGAGACTGAAGCACTACCAGCTGTGCCTCTGTGTCACCCTGGTTGTATATGAACACTCATTTTGGTCCCCGCTGTGAGTGCCCGCAGTGTTTACCAACAAGAATTTTCATTCTTGATTTATTAAATGGCACTGGAGTTAATTTTGCATATTTGGAGTACTTTGCATCTGCCTCTCTTTGCATTGGCTTTCCCTTCTGCCAAGTCAGCCACTGACAAACTTAAGGGCCTGTCCCACCAGCATGCAACTCTATGCGATTAGCGCGACCTAACGTGGTCGCTTGAGCCGTCCAGCGTCGCGGGGCCGGTCCCACTTCGATCGCCGGAGCCGTGCGGAATTGTGCGGAGTTCGTCCCGAGTTCGTCCCAACACCGCACGGGGCTCCGAAAAACCGACTATGTCCAAAAATTCCGCACGGCAATGGCTTGTCGGCACGCAGTCGCCTCGACATTTACACACCGCCCCGACATCGTGCCTCCGTGAACCTATTTGTAAGTGCCTCCATGACCCTCTATGTGTGTGGCTCCGTTGCCCTGTGTGGGTGTGTGCCTCGGGGCCCCTCTCTGTGTGCCCCTTTCTGTCCTGGCGAACTTACCCTGGACTTTGCTCCAAGTTCGCCTCACTTTGCGCCGCGTTGCGCCACTCACCCGACCTCCGCGCGGCCCCAACTGCCGGTTCGGTTGCGCTTGCCGCATGCAGGCGCATGCTGGTGGGAACGGCCCTGTACAGGGGATCACCCGACCTCCGCGCGGACCCCCGCTTCTAGTTCGATCGCGTTCATCGCATAGAGTTGCATGCTTGTGGGACAGGCACTTTACTTTTAAAATGGGGCAGTCTTGGTTATGATAAATCCTAACCATACTTCCAAAGCCAAAAGAACCAGGCAGGCGCATCAGTAGAATTGTTACCTTACAGCACCAGAGACCCGGGTTTGACCTTGGCTATGGCTGCTGTCTGTACAGAGTTTGTACATTCTCACTGTGACCATGTGCGTTTTCTCTGGGTGCTCTGGTTTCCAACATGGAATGTAGCAACGTAGAAACATTGCATTGCTGTTTAATCATCCCTCTTGGACTTGTACGCCGTTGACTATTATACATTGTCGTATTATGTATTAGGCATTTAAAGATCACTTTCAACCTAACCCTTAATTGTTTGTGGAATAACTGTCTCACACTTTTCAAATTCTAATCTGCAGTATTTTACACATGCTGTCATTCATACATTTTTTTCAATTAATTCTCTCTAGAAATGAACTTCAGTTAGGTTTGCTTAATTTTAATGCAATATTTTTGCAAAATTATCAGTCTTCCTCTTCAATGAAAGATAAAGGGTCAATGACATGAAATGTCAGCCTTATTTTTTTCAATACAGGTGCTGTCTGACTTGCTCAGAATATCTAGCATTTTTTTACGGTATCTACATTTATTTGATTTTTACCCTTTAATGTTTTGTGCATTTGGTGAGAGCCGTGGATGGGACAGATAGTCAGTTCTTTTCCCAGGGTGGAATGTCAAATACTAGAGGGCATAGCTTTAAGGTGAAAAGGGGAAAAGTTTTTAAAGGATATGCGTGGAGCAGGATTTCAGCATCTGCAGTTCCTGTGCCTACTGCGATAACTTACTTTAGTATAGTTTAGTTTTAGTTTAGTTTAGTTTTGTTTAGTGATACAGCATGGAAACAGACTCTTTGGCCCAATGAGTCCACGTCAACCATTGATTACCTGTTCACATTATTTCTATGTTATCCCACTTTCTGTTAAATATTTTTTATTAGAAGTATAAATACATATTAAAACAACATTCTTAGGAAAGCGATGGATTGTATGAATAAAATTTTCATTACCAACATTTCAGTATTTGTTTAAAGGTTACCATCATTTCATGTTTATACTTCTAAACATTTTATTATAATTTCTTTAGTGAAAAGTAGGAAAATGTGAAAAATAATAAAATAACAGTGGTGTATTATATAAACAATATTTATGAAGTAATATATCCGTGATCAATAATATATTATTCTTCGTCCATTCCTTCGTTCAGGTCTCGGTCAGGCCCTCGAACCGAGCCACATTGAGCCCTTAAGATATTCAAGGAATGGAGACCAAATCCCATTAAATTGGTCTAACTTGCCCAACAGTGCAAGTCTTATTCTTTCCAAGTGTAAAGTCTCTGCCATTCCTGAAATCCACAATTTGACTGTAGGGGATGTGGGACCTTTCCAAAATTGTAAAATTAATTTTTTACCAATTATTAAACTATAATCAATAAAAGTTCTTTGTGTTATCGTGATTAATTGATCCTGTTCTAATATTCCCAATATTATTAATTTTGGATCTGGAGTTAGTTTCTTATTTACAACATTCGAGATTACCTTAAATATTTCCAACCAAAAATTAGTAATTTTTATACAAGTTATAAAAGAATGTGTTAAATTAGCTTCTGGGTATTGGCATTTGTCACATATAGGAGATACATTAGAAAACATTCTATGTAATTTGGATTTTGAAAAATGCAATCTATGCAGGACTTTGAATTGTATCCCACTTTCTCATCCACCCTCTACACCCTTGGGGCATTTTTATTTTCCGAGGTCAATTGGCCTAAAAACACCACACGCAAACTCCCACACAGTCATCAGCTGAGTTTAGTTTTAGTTTCAGAGGTTCAGTATGGGAGCAGGTCACTCGGCCCACCAAGTCCACGCCGACCATCGATCACCCGTGCACTAGTTCTATCTTACACTCTAGGGACAATTTACAGAAGCCAATTTAATGGCCTGTCCCACCAGCATGCCTTTGCATGCGTCTAGCGCGACCTAACGTGGTTGTTTGAGCTATACGGCTTCGCAGGGCCGGTCCCACTTCGATCGCCGGAAGCGTATGGAGTTGTGCGGAGCTGATCCCGACATCGCGCGGGGCTCCGACAAACTGACTGTCCTCGCAGCCCCATTGAGGACGTACGCAGCGTCTCAATGTCTTACGCAGCGTCTTGATGCTGTACGCCTAGCACATGGCGTTGCGCGATGACATCACCGCCCGGCGTGCCGTTGCATGATGATGTCACCGCCCGACACCGTGTGACATCCGAATTCAGTCGGCCCGCCTCCTGCCCAGCTGATTGGTGAGTATAATGTCAGGACCAGCCCCGCACAACTCTATACGCCTCCGCGGTTGGAATTGGGACCGGCCCCAAGAGGCCGTACGCCTCAAGCGACCACGTTTGGTCATGCTAGACACATGCATACGCATGCTGGTGGGACAGGCCCTTAACTTAGAAACCTGCGTGTCTTTGGAGTTGTACAGAGCCCTAGTGAGACCACACCTGGAGTATTGTGTGCAGTTTTGGTCCCCTAATTTGAGAAAGGAAATTCTTGCTATTGAGGGAGTGCAGCGTAGGTTTACACGGTTAATTCCCGGGATGGCGGGACTGTCAAATGCTGAGAGAATGGAGTAGCTGGGCTTGTACACTCTGGAGTTTAGAAGGATGAGATGGGATCTCATTGAAACATATAAGATTGTTAAGGGTTTGGACATGCTAGAGACAGGAAACATGTTCCCGATGTTGGGGGAGTCCAGAACCAGTGGCCATAATTTAAAAATAAGGTGTAAGCCATTTGGAACAGAGATGATGAACTTTTTCTTACAGAGAGTGGTGATTCTGTGGAATTTCATTTCGGAGTCACGTGAGTGACTTCGTGAAGAGCCCGCCGGCGCGCATGCTCGACATATCGTCGTACCGCGTTGCTGCGACGGCTGGCGGTGGAGCGCGCTCCTCGCCAGCCCTTCATAAGGGGCCACGGAGGTAAGTATTCTACCTTTAGTTGGTGGTCCTTGTTGTCTGATTATGTCTTGCAGCAAGGACATGGATGGGAGTTTCAAGGGCCGGAGGATGTCTGGACGAATTCGATGGCCAACAGTTCCGGGGCCATTACGATCGGCAGTACCTGCAACGCAGGCCGGGACTCAGGCGGAGATGTGGGTAAGCCCTGTGATTACAGGTCCAGATCCGCCAGCACACCACAGCTCGGAGGAGTTCGACGAGGAGGAGTGTGGTGTGCCGCCAGAGCAGGGGGACCCTGCCATGGCAGTCAGGTCGTCAGCGGGCTCGCTGGCGACCTCGAGCAGGGCACGTGCCGTTGCACGACCTGTTCCACTCAGCCCTCCGAGAAGGGGGAGGGCAGGAGCCCAGAAGCCTAACCCTGTCAGGGCCAAGGCATTGCCTGCCGCGGAGGAGCGGTCAGGTTCCAGGGCGAGACCCGGGGCGGCTGTGAGGTCCAGCCGGCACACCCCGACTCTCAACGCCGGGACGGGTCGGTTGAGTCGGGTCTCGTCACGGTCGCCGAGCCCCCCATGGATGGGTGGGCGAGACCATGCGTCGGCAAGGTCCACGATGTGGGCAGCCGGCAAGACTGCGCGGGCTTCAGGCAGCCATGCTTCGGCTGGTGCCGACACCACGCCGCAAGTGTCCTTAGTGGCAGCGGCTTCAGCTCCCGCTAAACGGAGGCGGTTGAACACGCCCGCGCAGGAATCGCGCAGTTTCGCCTCGGCGGCTGTTAGCGACAACTACCGGCACCGGCAGGGCCTCGACGAGGTGCGGGCCGATGACAGGAGCCCGGTTTTCTTTTCAGAGCCGGAGGACTCCGACCACCTGAGTGTTCAGGGTGAAGGGCGTATTGACCGTATGGAGCGGCTGCTGGAGCTCCTGCTTCAACGTCAACAACAGCAGGGCAGCAACAGGCACAGGGCGTCTTCACCAACATCTACTATCAGCCTGGAGCAGCAGGAGGAGGAGGTTCTGGTGGATCCCGTACCACCACCGTTGGAGGTGCCGGCGGAGGAACTCTTGGATGTGGCGACCAAATTCGCGGCCCCACATTCATCTGGTCTTCCTCTAAATACAAAGCTGGCAGCCACAGTGGACTTTCTTAATAATCAGGTGCTGCAGGAAGAAATCCTCATCCAGGCTATGAGCCGTCACAAGGCTCCATCAAATTGCAACTCCCTCAACATGCCTGTGGTCAATACGCCAATATGGGGCAACATCAGTGCGGCTATCCGTCAACAGGAGCTAAAATTGCAGCGGATCCTGAAACTCCTCACGGCCGGTATTACCGCCTTTGCGCGGTCGGTGGACGGGTACGAACTGAATTTGGACCAGGAAGATGCTCTGGCCCTATTGTGCGCGACCCAGCACGAAATCAACGGGTTTCGCAAAAACAGCATCCGCCCAGCACTCAACCCGAAGTTTGCAGGATTGTGCAAACCACCGCCGCCGCCGCCGCCCCGTCAGCTCTTTGGTGAGGACCTCTCGAAGAGAGTCAAAGAGCTTGACGAACAAGTGAAAACGGTGGGGATCATGCGCTCTCAGAGTGCCTCCACACCGTCAGGCTCAAAAGCTCCATACATTCGCTCACGAGGGTCGGCCAGTGCCTCGACGAGGACTCACCCTCCAGCTCCACAATGACAACAGCACCAGAACCAGCACCACGGGTCTTTTTTAGGACAGGGTCGGCAGAGACCTTGGTGGAAATCGAAGACGCCGCGCCCTCAAGCCAACCCAGCACCTCCACGGCCACCCACACGTGTCAAGGACCGCCGGTAACCACGGAGGTGAGGGGGTCTGGTTCTCTTTTTTCTCTCTGTTTAACTTCCCATGTTGGTGGTCGTTTACGGTTGTTTTTGGGTGCATGGGGTAATTTTACTGGTGATGAGTATGTGTTGCGGAATATTCAGGGGCATAAAATTGAGTTTATTAATGGCGACATTCCTCCATCCCAGCACATGCCTGGTCGTATGTTTAAATTGTCTGCTGCAGAACAGGCAGCAGGTTAAAGGAAATTTTAAGTCTGGAACAGAAGGGTGTGATTGAGAAAACGGTGCATGAGCCAATTGAATTTGTTTCGAACATATTTACTAGACCGAAGAAGGATGGAGGCTGTCGTGTCATTATTGATCTAACCCGTTTGAATACGTTTGTAACATATACTCATTTTAAAATGGATACGTTTGAAACAGCCAAGTCATTGATTTCTCATGGTTGCTTTATGGCATGCATCGATTTGAGGGATGCATATTATTCAGTATCCATCCAGAAATATGATAGAAGGTTTTTGAAATTTATCTGGATGGGGCAACTTTGGCAGTATAAGGCTTTGCCTAATGGGCTCACTACAGCCCCTAGATTGTTCACTAAATTGGTGAAGCCAATCATGGCTTATTTGAGACAACGACATCATATAGTTATGGCCTATTTAGATGATGTCTTTATTGTGGGCCACACCCTGCAATTGGCCGAACAGGGTGTTGCAGCTGCTGTCAATATATTTCAACAATTAGGATTCATTGTCCATCCAGAGAAATCGAAGTTCTGCCCTGCCCAGGTAATTAATTACCTAGGGTTCACGGTGAACTCAATGAGCATGAGGATAACTATACCAATTAACAAAATTGAGGAAGTCACTCAGGTGTGCAGAGATTTAATTGGCACCAATATACCATCGATTCGGCATACAGCCACAGTAATTGGCAAGCTAGTGGCTTTGTTTCCGGCAGCACGATATGGACCTTTGCATTATCAGAATTTGCAAAGAGCTAAAATTACTGCGTTAAAACGGAACGCTGGTCATTATGATCGATCAATGCAGCTGCCGTCCGAAGCGATAACTGAGTTGCAATGGTGGGTGTGTCACATTAGCAACTCATTCAAGCCTGTTAGGGAGGCTAATCCGGTGGTATATTTACAGACTGATGCAAGCTCCAATGGCTGGGGAGCTACTGATAATTGCTCTAGTTGTGGGGGCAGATGGGACACCCTTGAGTCGTTGATGTTGTTGACTCAAGGGATTAACTATTTGGAGTTGCTGGCAGCATTCCACGGACTTCGTGCATATTGTTCCAAGCTTGTTGGAGCACACGTCCGTCTCCAAATAGACAACACCACAGATCATGGGAACCAGATCCTGGGGCAATAGCGCTAGATGCATTCTCGCTGGACTGGGGGAATTGGTTTTTCTATGCCTTCCCCCCGTTTTGCCTCATCAGTCGGGTATTGCGAAAGATTCAGGCAGATGCTGCCAAGGGCATCCTTATTATACCCGACTGGCCCACGCAGCCTTGGTATCCGGTGGTCTTTGACATGCTCAACGAACCTTGGGTCCTTTTGAAGGGTTGCCCACAATTGGTTACTCACCCTGTCTCAGGGGAGCCACATCCCTGCCATGGCTATTTAAATTTGTTGGCTTGCAGGTTCTGAACAGGCCGTTAGTCCAATACGGCCTCTCGGCTCGGACCATGGATACCATTGGGGCGTCGTGTCGAGAGTCCACAAGGCGAAGATACCGCTCGCATATTAAGAAGTGGGAAGCCTACTGCAGCCGCTCTCGCATCACGTACGATGACGTGACAATAACCGACGTCCTGGAATTCCTCGCGGGGTTGCACCATGATGAACACTTAAGTTACAGTGCCATCAACAGCGCCAGAAGTGCGCTATCATTCTACCTCAATACGGGGGTAGGATCCAACAGGCTAGTGTCCAGACTCATGCGGGGTATATTCAATATGAATCCGCCTACACCACGCTATAATATCACCTGGGATGTCAGGGACGTATTAACCCTGCTCAGGACGTGGTCTCCCATGGAAGGGCTCCAACTGGACCAACTCACCATGAAGCTGGTGATGTTACTAGCGCTGACTTCAGCTCAGAGGGTACAGACACTACACAAACTTCGTGTCGACAGAATGACATCTACCCCTACAGAAGTAGTATTTTTCATTGACGAGCTACTAAAGCAGCATAGACCTGGGTGCACAGGGCTGCAGCTGAAGTTCCCGGCATACCCCGCAGATGCTAGGCTATGTTTAGCCTCACATATCCGCCACTATGTCAAGGTGACGGCACGCATCAGAGGAATGGAGAGATACCTGCTTGTCACTCATAAGAGACCTCATCATCGAGTGACAGTCCAGACGATATCCAGGTGGCTTCTCGCCACAGCAGGCTGGGCTAATGAAGCTGTGTTCCAGCATTTTTATAACAAGCCTGTTGCTGCTCCGCTACAGTTCGCAGAAGCCGTGCTGAATGCAGGGTCAGAACGCGGAGATGTCCCCGCATGAGGGGTTTTTGATTTGTTATTAATAAATATGCTCTTGTTTTGCAGTATGAACTATTGAGCAAGTTTGTTCCTCCCATCCATCCCTGGTAGTGGTGTGTCAGCATGGACGTGGTCCAGGGCGTGTAATCACAGAAGCTTTGAAGTCTTCACGAAGTCACTCACGTGACTCCGAAATGAAATAGTAAGATTGAACGAGAACTTACCAGTTCGAAGGTTGATCTTTATTTTATGAGGAGTCGAAGTGAGGGATTTCGTGCCCTCCTCGCCCAACCCTCAATCACCTTCATCTGGTAATCTTAGTCACTTCAATCTTACTATGCAAAGTCATTTCTATTGTTGGTTTCTGTGATTCCACGCCGCTACTTTGAAGTATGTCGAGCATGCGCGCCGGCGGGCTCTTCACGAAATCCCTCACTTCGACTCCTCATAAAATAAAGATCAACCTTCGAACTGGTAAGTTCTCGTTCAATCTTACTATTCTCTGCCTCTGAGGGTGGTGGAGGCAGGTTCTCTGGATGCTTTCAAGAGAGAGCTAGCTAGGACTCTTAAAAATAGCGGAGTCAGGGGATATGGGGAGAAGGCAGGAACGGGATACTGATTGGGGATGATGAGCCATGATCACATTGAATGGCGGTGCTGGCTCGAAGGGCGGAATGGCCTACTCCTGCACCTATTGTCTATTGTTTATTGAGTGTGGGAGGAAACTGGAGCACCCAGAGGAGACCCATGTGATCACAGGGAGAACATGCATACTCCACACAGGCAGCACCCAAGGTCAAGATCGAACCCGGGTTGCTGGTGCTGCTTCTATTTAGCTCTGGCACCGTGCTGCCCCGTTGCTGTATTGCAGTGAGGTCCTATTCTGGCAAGTCATGGTCACAAAACACGTTCCTAATTAAGATATGAAAGTGCCGTGCATTTCCAAGTCCCCCTGTTGCGACACACTTTCCATTAATTGTTTTTTTCCATGTGTGACCCAGTGCTCCATCTGTGCTTTGTCCTTGGCTTTGCCCAGAGTACAGTAAGTGCTTCATCATTTTATGGTGACTGGCTTGGTCAATTCCACGGGGCAAGCAATAGGTGGCCACCACTAATGTGAATGAAATGGGAAGAAAAAAGCATTCCAATGCTGACCAGTGTTTGCCAAATCTTAAAAAGTAAGATTTATTACACTGGAGGATATGCAGTGCTGCCATGTAAATATTGCACAATATGTACAAATGCTGAATTAGCATTTTATCATGTAAAATGTGCCAGGTTGCGATTTTATTCAAATTTAAAAGTTCATACTGTGTGAAACAGTGCCGCAAAGGAACAAACTCTTCAGCTTACAGTGTCTATACTGAACATGATGCCAAGTTAAACTAATCTCTGCCTGCACATGATCCATATTCCTCCATTCCCTGCATATCCATGTGCGTATCTCAAAGCCTCTGAAACGCCGCAAAATGACTCCACCACCCCTGGCAGCATGTTCCAGACACCCACCACTACATGTATAACAAAAAAAAATGTGCCCTGTACATCTCGTTTAAACTTTGCCCCTCTCACGTTAAAGGTTCTAACTGTCTACCCTATCGTGCCTCTCATAATTTCATACACTTCTATCAAGTCTCCCTTCAACCTCTAACATTCCAAAGAAAACCATACAAGATAGACACAAGATGGGCACAGAATACTGGGGTAATTCAGCGGGTCAGGCAGCATCCCTGTAGAACATGGGTAGGTGATGTTTCAGTCAGTTTGAAGAAGGGTTCTGATCTGAAATGTCACCTATTCATTTCCTCCAGAGATGCTGCCGGATCCGCTGAGTGACTCCAGCATTTTATGTCAATCTTCGGTATAAACTAACATCTGTAGTTCCTTCCTACACCAAGATTGTTCCTCGTAGCTAATATTGTCTAATTCAGGCAACATTCTGGTAAAGTTCTTCTGCACTCTCCCCAAACACTCCACATCCTTCCTGTAAAGGGGCAACCTATTTCATAGAAGTGCAATTGAATCTAAATGTTACTGCAGGCTACCACTATCACTATCACTGCTGGAGATTCCACCTTCATGGGGCAAGTAAAATCTACACATGGGTCACCATGTGTTCCAGGGTAGTACACAGTGACTCCCAACGTGTTCCCTTGAACAACCAATTTTGATTTTGATACTGTACAGTAGAGTCAATAGTATTTAATTATCACATGTACCGACAACAGAGCAATAAAATTCTTGCTTGTGCAAGAACGCTGCCCAGTCCATCACGGATACTGACTTCCCCTCCATCTGCAGGAGGTGTTGCCTCAAAAAGGCAGCCAGCGTCATCAGAGATCCACACCACCCTGGCCACACACTCATTTCATTCCTGCAATCAAGAAGGAGGTACAAGAGTCTGGAAACTGTAACGTCCAAGTTCAGGAACAGCACCTTCCCAACAACCATCAGGATATTGAACGCTACAAACTCCAACTAAACTCCAAACTCTGATCTGCCATGATTGCACGAGGGAATTCGGGCTTTGTTTTTGTTTTTGCATTTTTTTTAAACCTATTGAACATCTTGTTAGTTAAACATTTTGCATTAAGGCTCTGCTGGGAGATGAACCTAGGATACTAGACAGGCACTTTGACCAACTAAGCCACAGACTGAAGTCTGAAGAAGGGTCTCGACCCAAACATCGCCAAATCCTTCTCTCCATAGATGCTGCCTCACCCGCTGAGTTTCTCCAGCATTTATTTTCTACCTTTGATTTTTCCAGCATCTGCAGTTCTTTCTTAAACATTGAACATCTTGTTGCTTATTATGGTATCTACTGGGTACTATATTTACCTACCTGTAAGTAAGAATTTTATTGATCCATTTCAGGACATATGACAATAAGACACTTGACACAGAGTGCTGCAGCATCAGTGGAGGGAATGGGCAGTTGATATTTTGAGTCAGGACACTTCTTTTAAAATTCAATGAATTCATAATCATAGTATTGGTACAAAATTTGAAGTCCTTCATGCAACCAAAGACAGTCCGTAGAAGTTGATGAGGTCAGTGTTGTGCTGTGTTCAGGAGCCTGGGAAGGAGCTGTTCTTGAACCTGGTGCTCATGGTATTCAGACTGCTGTACCTTATTCCGATGGTAGGAGTGAAATAAGGCAGAGGGCAGGGCGGTGTGGGTCTTTGATGATATCGGATGTTTTTTTGAGGCAGTGCCTCCTATAGATCCCTTTGATGGTGGGGCGGTCAGTACCGGTGATGGATCGGGCTGTAGAGATCATGTAATAAATTGATTTCATTCATGACCGACATTTTGTTGCTGACAATAACAAACTGTGGGCGGCATGGTGGTGTAGCGCCCCACTGAGCCAGAAACCTGGGTTCGATCCTGTCTCTGGTGTGTACGGAATTTGTACGTTCTCCCTGTGTCCACGTGAATTTTCTCCAGGTGCTCTCCGACAGTTTTCTCCGACATTCCAAAGATGTGCAGGTTTGTAGGTTACTTGTCTTGTGTAAATAAACCCTCAAGCGTAGGATAGAACAAGAGATTGTTGGTCAGTATAGATTCAGTGGGCCGAACGGCCCATTTTCATGCTGTATCTCTAAAACTAAAACTAAAATTAAAACTAAAAGACAGTACCAGTTAAACTGATTTAACAGGCTGAGCCTTGCTGGAAAAAAACAGTGTCATGTTACCACTGCATGTTGTTAGCGATGTGCAAACCAGCCCACAATGAGGGGAGCAGGCAATGAGTTGTGAGTCCTCAGATCTTTATGTGCTTGGCTGCTTGCTTCCCAAAACAGAATCTCACCCTCACTCCTGTTATTTTGGAGAACTTGCTGCATCAACATATTAATTGCCTATTAAACTTGATACAGAAAATTAAGTCTGATAATTAAAAGCGCAAATGCCTATTTATTGCATTCGAATTACTAATGCAATGCTAATCAACCCCTTTGACCTGAAAAGGGAACCATTTAAATACTAGTTCAGCATCATTCCTGCATGCAACAACTTGATGGAAAACAGATGAAAAACTTGAACACTGGATTTAAAGTGATGAAATGTACTATTGATATTGTTTTTGTCCCAAATTCTTACCAGGATTATTAACTAAAGTTCTCATAACCCTGTCTAAAGTCCTACGGCGTTGTACCATTGCACCACTCTTGATATTCAATTTCAAAATCACTGGTTTGCTTAGAAGCTGAAATAAAGCTATCTTGCCCTTACTTGCCCTTTCTGAAATGTCTTTTGCATTGTTTGAGGGTTTAGTTTAGTTTTATTTCTTGTCAGGTGTACCGAGGTACAGTGAAAAGCTTTTTGTTGCGTGCAAACCAGTCAGTGGAAAGACTATACATGATTACAATCAAGCCATCCACAGTGTACAGATACATGATCAAGGGAATAACATTTAGTGCAAGATTATGTCCAGTAATGTCCGATTAAAGATATTTCGAGGTAGATGATAGGTCAGAACAGCTCTCCCGAGTTGTTGATAGAACGGTTCAGTTGCCTGATAATGGCAAGGAAGAAACTGTCCCTGAATCTAGAGGTGTGCGTTTTCACAGTTCTGTACCTCTTGCCTGATGGTAGAGGGGAGAAGATGGTGAGACTAGTCCTTGATTACACTGGTGACCTTGCTGAGGCAGCGATAAGTGTAGATATCAGTGTCTGATATAAATCCAGTATCAGACACTGCCTGGTACAGATCAGTGTGTGATCCCACATTTGGCAAAGACAGATGTAAATGCAGGCACCCCCACCTCTCCCGGTCAACCAGATTCTCCACACAATCAATCACCTCTTCACTCTTGCTCATAGGGGCCTCTGAGACCTAAACAAATAAACGGGGTGATTGCTGGTCATCATGGACTCGGTGGGCCAAAGGGCCTGTTTCCACACTGTATCTCTAAACTAAACTAAAAGGGCGGCACAGTGGCGGAGTTGCTACATTACAGCGCCAGTGACCCACATTCGTGTGCACATTCTCCCTGTGCTCATGTGGGTTTCCTCCAGGTGCTCAGGTTTCCTCCCACATCCCAAACATGCACGGGTTTGTAGGTTAATTGGTTTCCGTAAATTGCCCCTATTGTGTAGGATAGAACTGTGCGGTGATCGCAGGTCAGCACGGACTCGGGTGGGCCAAAAAGGGTCTGTTTCTGCCCTGTATCGCTAAACTAAACCAAAAATCGAAACCAACAATTAGACCACTCTCCACTTGAACCTCGACTAGCTTACTCTTCAAAAAATCTACAGTCCAACGGGATGTTCCAAAATATACAATGCCAATGTTCCAATGGTTACATCAGCTTTAAAATACATTTGTGTTTCAGAATACGGGCTTTGTTTTTAACTAATCTCAAACTCAAATTTAAGTCAATTTAGTTTAGTTTGAAGATACAGCATCGAAACAGGCCAACCATCGTTCACCCATTCACACTAGTTCTATGTTATCCCACTTTCTCATCTACACTCTACACACTAGGCGGAATTTACAGAGGGCTAATTGACTGATAAACCTGCACATCTTTGGGATGTGGGAGGAAATCCGGAACACCCAGAAGAAACCCACGCAGTCACAGGGAGAATGTGTAAACTCCAGACAGACAGCATCCAATGGCAGGATTGAATCCAGGTCCCTGTCGCTGTGAGACAGCAGTGTTACCAGCTGCACCACTGTACCTCTTTGCATTAAGGAAAGGAAAACAGTCAGTGATAATTGGAAGCACCTCACTGTTGAGAAAAACGTTTGACCGGGTCTCTGGTGCTGTGAAACAGCAGCTCTACCAGCTACGCCACTAAAATTTTTGAAAAGATAGTATAAAGGTGGTAATAATATAATAATATAATAATAATAATAAACTTTATTTTGGACTCAAGGTCCAGACAAGGGACAACATTACATAAAAATACATTGCATATAAAAACATAATGAAATACATATAAAATCTTAGTATATCGCTTATAAAAGCATCATAAATTATATATTAAAAAAACACAATACATGATTTAAAATCTAGAATATAAATGAAAGATCTATGTCCTACAATGAGACAGTGATACCAATGTCTCCACAACTGGGATTCGTAATGTGTAGTGCTAAACCTTATGTTTGACAAGGCCACGACAATTACTTTTTAAGAGTCATTTATCCAGCACATGAATTTATACATATGATTTCTTAGGATAGCTTCTAAAGTACTGACTGCTGCAGCCACAAACATGTTACTAGCACTACACCATCTATTTTTCCTGAGCAGTGTTCTCATGGCATCATTATAGGCCACCTTTAGTCTCTGCAAACTTGGCTTTCTGTAGTTTGACCACAGGTGCGCAGTATAGAGTGGTGTGCAATATGCTCTAAACAGCGACATCTTCACCACATCTGTACACGCACCAAACTTACGCAAGAAAATATTCGCCTGGTAAATACTTGCCTGAGCATTGATCTTTTTGCAGCGCATTCGTATTTTTTTATCTCAACTCCGTCACAATGAAATACAAACAGTGTAAGGGATTCAGGACAAACTAACGTAAATGGTCTTTAAAATGGTAATTATTCAATCCTTATTGGTGATTTACCTGATATATAAATTCTTACATAACATCAACACTTACCTCACAGTTCACCAGGTTCTTGTGGTTCTGCACATCTAGTAACACAGAAAGGTTTAGCATAGGAACAGACCCTTTGGCCCACGATGTCTGCGTTAAACATGTTAAACTAATCTCATCTGCCTGCACATAATCTGCATCCCTCCATTCCCTGCCTATCTATGTGCCAATCTAAAAGACTCTTAAATGCCATTAATATATCTGCCTCTACCACCACCCATAGCAGTGTGTTCTAGGCACCCACCACTCTCAATGTAAAAAACATGCCCGCACATCTCCTTCAAACTTTGCCCCTCCATGTGTGAACTTTGGACTGTTCCATAATCAAATGCTTGTGGTAGGGTCCCAACTTAGAGTTATAGTCATACAGAGTGGAAACAGGCCCTTCGGCCTAACTTGCCCACACTGACTAACATGTCCCATCTACACTAATCCCACCTGCCTGGGTTTGGCCCATATCCCTTTAAACCTGTCCTATCCCTGTACATGTCTCCATGTTTCTTAAACATTCTTAAACTTAAGATAGTACTTGCATCAACTACCTCCTCTTGCAACTCATAGAATATAACCACTACCCTCTGCATGAAAAAGTTTAAATTAGTTTAGTTCACTTTATTGTCACATGTACCGAGGTACAGTGAAAAGCTTCTCATGTCCTCTGGTTCCTATAAAATCTTTCTCCACTCACCTTAAAACTATGCTCTCTGGTTCTTGATTCCCGTACTCTGGGTAATAGATTCTGTGTATCTAACCTTTCTATTCCCCTCATTATCTATACACCTCAAAACGATCACCCCTCATCCTCCCGCACTCCAAGTAATAAAGTCCTAACCGGCCCAATTTCTCTCAATAGCTCAGGCCCTCAAGTTCTGGCATCATTCTCATAAATCTTCTCTGGACTCTGTCCACCTTGACAATATCCATCCTTTAGCAGGGCGATCATTTTCACGAGCTATAAATTGATACAAAAATCCTATGGCTTGAAAATTCATCATGTGGAGGTAGTGACGATTTGGCAAGAATGAAAAAAATGACAGATACATTGCCTTATATCAAAGGGACATGTGGACTTTTAATGGACAGCCTCTGTCAATGTATTAATCCCACTATTATTAATCTGGCAGCTGGTTAGATTCATAAAAGTGAGATTAACAAAGTGTGTCAATGGTTGTCCATTAAACAAGATGCAGAATGATGACCCATTAATTGTATTAACCTTAATAAACCACTAACCTTGTTAATCTGACAGTGTCAATTCTGGCCAAACTGTTCCATTAATAAGTTTTGCTTTTAAATAGTTCTAATAGACTATGTTAAGATAAAAATGTTTCCGTTCACTTCTCTGCATCTTTGCATTATGTTTCTCTGAAATAATTCTATTATTATTTGGGTTTATGTGGGGGAATGGGCCAGTGTATGGGGATAATTTGTATCATGATATTAAAATATCACAACAGTCCTGTCTCATTTTCATTGCAGGCACTTAAGAAAGATGTCATTTTGACAGCAGGATAATTCTGCGATGATTGCTAATATACTCAATAGCTGCGACCAGCAAAAAGTGTTGAACTCTTCAGGAAAACCCTAATTCATTTTAACTGCTGGGAAACGGACTCATCAAGAATTATGTTAAATTGCTTTGCTAACACTAGTCCTAGATTGCTTCAGTTATTATTATTTTGCAGAGTAAGATGGTATTATGGCAATGTTCATGTTGTTTTGGAACTGTAGTTTGGATCAATCACTAAAACACTCGGAGATAATTTATTATTGTTAGGGCATCTCTGGTCCCCACAGCCTCTAAGGGCGGCAGGGAGGTACAGTGGTAGAGCTGCTGCCTTACAGTGTCAGAGACCCGGGTTTGATCCAGACTACGAGTGCTGTCTGTACGCAGCTTGTACATCCGGGTGGTCCGCTTTCATCCCACACTCCAAAGATATACAGGTTTATTGGTTAATTGGCTTTGGTAAAATTGTAAATTGTCCCTAGTGTGTGTAGGACAGTGTTAGTGCACAGGGATCGCTGGCCGGCACGAACCCAGTGGGCCGAAAGACCCGTTTCCACGCTGTATCCATAAACTAAACTAAATTATACTAAGCTCTAACATGAAGTCACTTTGCATGCACACATATTACCAAAACCATTATCCTCTACAAATGTTTCATCCATCAGAGATATGTAGTCAATATTATGCCCAGAATTAATAGATTAAGGCTTATTATTGTCACGTGTACTGAGGTACAGCGAAAAGCTTTGATTTGTGTGCAATCCAAACACATCAGACGCACACAAAATGCTGGAGTAATTCAGTGGGTCAGGCAGCATCTCTGGAGAGAAGGAATAGGTGACGTTTTGGATCGAAACCCTTCCTCATACTCACCCTGATACGTCACCTATTACTTTTTTCCAGAGATGCTACCGGGCCCGTTGAGATCCAGCATTTTGTGTCTATCTTTGGCACGTCCAAGATTGCTTCAGTTATTATCAGGAACCAGCAGTTGCTCCCTACAGATCAGATACACCATCGATAAATACAATCAATTCAAACTCAAGTACAATAGACAGATCAAAAGGCAGATACAGAGTGCAGAATATATTTCTCACCATTGTAGCACATCAGTTCGATGGACAAAGTGCAATATCTTCAATGGGGTATAGGTGAATTGGACAGTACTCTAGCTTATGAAAGGACTGTTCAGAAAACTGATAAACAGAGGAGCAGAAGCTGTTGTAACAAGGAACTGCAGATGCTAGCTTACACAAAAGGACACAAAGTTCTGGAAGAACACAGTAAGTCAGACAGCATCTTTGGAGAACATGGTTTTGGGTCAGGACCCTTCCTCAGGCTGATCCTGGGTCTGGTAGAGTGCATTTTTAAGCTTCATTATTTTCTGTCGGATGGGTGGATGGAAAGGAAGGGATGACTGGGATGGGACAAGTCTTTGATTACGTTGGCTGCAATTCTGCGTCTGTTGAAGATGACCTAGGCTACATCTACAACTCTCTGCCATTTCTTGTGGTCTTGGCAATAGATATTCCCAGACCAAACTGCGATGCAACCCGACAGTATGTTTTCTATGGTGGATCTGTAGAATACACTGGCGCTCAGTTGCACAGCAGTAAAGTTGCTGTCTCACAGTGCCAGAGAGCTGAGATCGATCTTGACTATGGGTGCTGTATACACAGAGTTTGTACGTTCTCCTTGTGACTACATTTGTTTTCTTCAGGTGCTCCGGTTTCCTCCCACATTCCAAAGTTGTGCAGCTTTGTAGGTTAATTGGCTTCTGTAAATAGCCGCTAATGTGTAGGATAGAACCAGTGTACAGGTAATTGCTGGTCAGTGTAGAGCCTATTTCCACGCCATATTTCTAAAGTTTACCAAACTAAAATTCATGATTAAGCCTGCCACTTTTTCAACCCTGTCGTGCTGAAAATGTGTTCGACCCACTCTGACCACTGTACACAAAACCGTGATTTCATTAGATCAACAAAATCCATGGTTGATGGTCGGCGTGGACTTGTTGAGGCATGGGGTGGCACAACAAAAGAGTAGCTGCCCTACAGCACCAGAGATCCGGGTTTGATCCTGACTATGGGTGCTGTGTGTACGTAGTTTGTACGTTCTTTTCGTGACCTGGTTTTCTCCAGGTGCTCCGGTTTTCTCCCACACTCCAAAGACACACAGGTTTGTCGGCTAATTGGCTTGGTAAAACATGTTCCTAGTGTGTGCATGATAGTATTAGTATGCGGGGATTGTTGGTCAACATGGACATGGTGGACTGAAGGGCCTGCTTCTGCCCTTTATCTTTATTTAGTTTCAGTTTTAGTTTTAGAGATACAGCTTGGAAACAGGCCCTGAGGCCCACCAATTCCGTGCCGACCAGCGATCCTCACGCACGTATGCCCCTGTCCCACTTAGGAGATCTGAACGGAGACCTCTGGAGACTTTGCGCCCCACCCAAGGTTCCCGGTGGTTTTTGTCAGCCTCCCTAATGGTCGAAAGTGGTTTCCATTTTAAAAATCGGTAATTTTTTAGTCGAAGCCGGTTGCAATGCAAGTTGAAGGTGGTTGCCGGAGTACAAAAACCTCCGGGAACATCCGGGAACCACACGGAAACCTTGGGTGGGGCAAAAAGTCTCCAGAGGTTTCCGTTCAGGTTTCCTAAGTGGGACAGGGGCATTACACTATCCTACACACACTTGGGACAATTCACATGTTTTTACCAAGCAAATTAGCCTACAAATGTGTACGTCTTTGGAGGGTGGGAGGAACCAGGGGAAAACTCATGCACGTGAGGGGGAGAACGTACAAATCCCATAGAGACAGCACCTAAGGTCAGGCTCGAACTCGGGTCTCTGGCACTGTAAGGCAGCAACTCTACCTCTGTGCCACCATGCCACTCGTCAGCAACCGTATCTCTAAACTAAAAAAACTAAATTTATGAACTGCGGATTTTGCAAGCAATTTTAATTAGTATAAATACAATGGTGTCAATAGTTTATTTTATTTTTTACTGCTCTTCAAGTAAAGTTTCTTTGCCTGAGGGGCCATCATTGCACTGCATCTAATCTGAAATGTATAGCTCTGATTATGAGCTTCAGTTAGCAAATTCAGCAGGTTACCCAATCTAGGAAAAGCGCTGAAAACATTACTGTCTTTCCAATCGTTTATTTTTTATCTGCATACAGGCAATGTGTAAAAAGTTGTCCCTTGGTACAATTGCAAGAGATAAAGTTCAGATACAAGAATATCATCTAAGAAAGACAAGCCTTTAAACATCTTGAGTTCTGCATCATAATGGTCGGCGCGTGATAAATTTGGATAAAATCTAGCCTCAAAACACAAATGTATGTTAGGCAGTTGCTGTTATAAAATAATTATTTCAGACTGTTTGTGAAAGACATTTGTTTCATAATTTATATTCCCAACTGATTAAATTAGGTTAGTTGATATTCCACAACCCATTTCAACATATAACTGCTTATTAAAACAATAATGTTTAGACTCTCCCTCAGGGTATATGAGAATAAATCACAAATTGCTATTCCATAAAGTATAATATTCAAGTTTTCAGTAACTTTCTCCTGAAATAAAATTCAGTATGAAAGATAAAAATCAGATTATAAATTTATCTAGGCCATAAATATTTAAAAAGAAAGCTGCCATTTCCACTGCTATACCCTTCAAGCTCTCGATGTTTATTAATTTTATTTTGTAGTTTGTAGTCATAAGCATTACATTTTAAAGTGAGCTAAACTAAAAACGAAACCTCATATTTCATTAATTGAACTCATTCTGAATCATTTTGTTTTTATACGCATGCTATATGCTCAAATTCAGCGGAATAAAATTAGTTCTGGTTTAGCCCCGTGAAACAAAACAGGAGACATGCAATTTGACAGTCATGCAAAGAAACTCTAGCTTGCTAACATTTTACATATAACTAAATTGCGAGCTTTCATTGAATAAGAACCTGTGAACTAGGAACAGAACTTGGCAGTTAGTCGTTGACTCATAGAGGTGCACAACAAAGAAAGAGGCCCTTTGGCCCACCTTGTCCATGCTGACTAAAGTGGCATATTGGGCTAGTCGCATTTACCTACATTTGGCTCTCATCCCTCGAAACCCTCCCTATCTAACAAACCACTGTCATTCATCATGATTGCAGCAGATTTTTACCTCAACTCCAGTTTCTTGCATAACCCCCAACACACCTTTATTTTTAGTAACGCCCAGAAGTGTATTATAGAACATAGAAATCAAACATAAAAAAAGTGTACAGCACAGGAACAGGCCCTTCAGCCCACAATACCTTTGCTAAACATGATGCCAAGATCAACTCTTATCTGCCTGCACGTGATCCAAATTCCTCTATTCCCTGCATATCCATGTGCCTATCTAGAAGCCTCTTAAACATCACTATTGCATTTGCCTCCACCACCACCCCTAGCAGCATGATCCAAGCACACAACACCTTTGTGTAGAATACTGACTTATTTGCACTTTGCCCACCTTACCTTAAAGCTTTGCCCTCTCGTCTTTCATATTTCCATCTTGGGAAAAAAGGTTCTGACTGTCTACTAGTGAGTGAGGGTGCACAGAATCGCCCACGTCGAGAATTTCAAAGATTCACTTCCCCCCAAATAAAGAAATGTTTCTTCATTTCAGTCCTTAATTACTACCCTTTATTCTGCCACTACTGTCCTTAGCTTGAGGTATTATTCTCCCTCCAGGTACTCTGTCCAGCCAAAGACTAATGTTTCACACAGGAGGTTGAGGGGTGATCTTTACTTTTAACTCTAAACTTTAGAGATACAGTGCTGAAACAGGCCTTTTGGGCCACCAAGTGTACGCAGACAAATTATCACTCCGTACACTAACAATATCCTACAGTGCCATCATATTTTAGATGGGTATCAAATTTTGAGGAGAAGTTAGGGTGAATACACATATTTTTCTTCCAGAGTAGGGGAATCAAGGACTGGAAGGTGCTGATTTAAGGTGAGAGGGGCAGCAGGACAATGAACCTTTATGGCAAAGTTTAGACTCACAGTGAACCACTTTAAGCTTGAATCGCACAAAATGGTGCCAGATCATGGCAATTCTTGTGTACTGCTTCATTGTAAGCTACTATATTTATACACTTGTACTAAAGTATGATTGTGCCTAGCTGTAGTAGATGTTTTGCTGAACTACATGCAATAAAGGAATTTCACTGTACCTAGGTATATGTTAGAATAAAGTAGCATAAAACCTTTGAAAGGTTTCATAGGAATCTGAAGGGCAACAATATAGAACAAGCTGCCAGAGGAGGTAGTCGAGGTGGATACTATAACAACATTTAAAGGACAATTGGACAGTACATAGATTGGAAAGGTTTAGAGAGATATGGTTCAAATGCCCATATGGGATTAGTTTAGATGGGACATCTTGGTCAGCATGGACACATTCGGCTGAAGAACCTATTTCCATGCCGTATGTCTCCATAATAATGCTGATATATCCATCACGCCAAATCAATTCAGCACTCTTGTATTATTCACAGACCCCTATCTGTATCATTTGAGATATTAGAATTGCTATGGAAAAATTTAAATATCTTGGAGTCTACGTGACTAGAAAATCTCCTTCCTTATTTCAAGGAAATTTTCCACCACTAATCACCAAATTAAATGCCCTTATTCAATTTTGGAAAACACTTCCGATTTCCCTTATAGGTAGAGTAAATGCCATAAAGATGATTTTCCTTCCACAACTCCTGTACCTATTTCAATCAATACCGATTTTCCTCCCTAAAAACTTTAAAAAAAACTTGACTCTGTGATTACAAACTTTATCTGGGATTTAAAATACTGCATGACTCTATTATTCAAAGTCTAAATTGAACAAGATCTTCCCAAATGTCTCTCCTATCTGTGATAAATGTCTCCTCCAAGAAGCAACCATAACCCATTCTTTTGCTTCCTGTACAAAATTACAAAACTTCTGGAGGGGAATTTTTGATATCTTTTCCAAAATAGTTAAAACTAAATTGGATCCCGACATAAAATTGATCACACAAGGTATGTCTGAGGCCTGTTCTGAACTAATGATATTTCAAAGACGTTTCCTTAACTACGGCAAAAAAATTAATACCTAAATTTTGGAAACAGACACCAGTCCCTACAATGAAGATGTGGATCACAAACATGTCCAAGACACTACATTTAGAAAACATTAGGCTTGTCTTGGCGGAAAAAACAGATCAATTTCTTAAGACATGGACACCCTTTACCGAATTCTTACAACAGTAGCATGGTGCAACACAAATGTAAATTTAAATCTGATGCTGGGTTGGGTGAGGTGGGTGGGGGGGGGGGGGGGGGGGACGAGGGGCGAGGTATATCTCCACCTTTCTTTTTCTTTTTTTCTCATTTCTATATCTTTCTGCCACACTGGTAGTTTAGGGGACTTTCTTTTGTTCTTTTTCGATCTATCTTTTCATTTTCAATTTTTTTGCTTTCTTGTTTGCTTTTTCTTTTCTTTTTTAATTTTCATAGTTTAGGTTATAAGGTTAAAAATGAAGCTGCACAATAATTGTATAATTTTAGATGCTGAATGTTTTATCTCTGTACAATTGGTTCTAATAAAAATAAATAAAAAATAAATATATATATATATATATATATTTTAGATGGGTTTCAAATTTTGAGTGGAAGTTAGGGTGAATACACATATTTTTCTTCCAGAGTAGGGTAATCGGGGACTGGAAGGTGCTGATTTAAGGTGAGAGGGGGCAGCAGGACAATGAACCTTTATGGCAAAGTTTAGACTCACAGTTAACCACTTTGAGCTTGAATCACACAAAATGGTGCCAGATCATGGCAACTCTTGTGTACTGCTTCATTGTAAGCTACTATTTTTAAACACTTGTACTAAAGTATGATTGTGCCTAGCTGTAGTAGATTTTTTGCTGAACTGCATACAAAAAAGGAATTTCACTGTACCTAGGTACATGTTAGAATAAAGTAGCATTAAATCATTGAAAGATTTCATAGGAATCTGAAGGGCAACTTTTTCACACAGAGGGTGGTGGGTATATAGAGTCAAAAAAAGAGTCAAAAGAGTTTATTGTCATGTGTCCCTGACATGACAATGACAATCTTTCTTTGCATAGCACAACAGAACATAGAAGGCATTGACTACAATTCTATACATAAATACACCCATGACTTAATAAATTAATAAAGTGCAAATAGCAGATGGAGGGATATTAGTGTTCAGAGTTCTGAGCCAGGTTTAATAGCCTGATGACTGTGGGGAAGTAGCTATTCCTAAACCGGGTTGTTGCAGTCTTCAGGCTCCTGTACCTTCTACCCGAAGGTAGCAGGGAGATGAGTGTGTGGCCAAGGTGGTGTGGGTCTTTGATGATGCTGCCAGCCTTTTTGAGGCAGCGACTGCAGAGGCTGACCGACATGCTATATATTTTTGCAGCATTCTTCATTTTTATTTTAGTATTATACATTGTTCATGTTTTGCAGTCTGTTTTTGAATCTCACTGGAACATACTAGATTTCACACAGAGGGTGGTGGGTATATAGAACAAGCTGCCGGAGGAGGTAGTTGAGGTGGATACTATAACACAATTTAAAGGACAATTGGGCTGTACATGGATTGGAAAGGTTTAGAGAGATATGGGTCAAATGCCCATATAGGATTAGTTTAGATGGGACATCTTGGTCAGCATGGACACATTTGGCTGAAGAACCGATTTCCATGCCGTATGTCTCTGTAATAATGCAGATATATCCAGCAAACCAAATCAATTCAGCACCCTTGTATTATTCACAGACCCCTATCTGTATCATTTGAGATAGATCTTCTAATAGTTTTGATTCAATTATTTGTTTCATATGGGATACTAAGTTTTAACATTAATCAAAATCTTTCAATAAAAATGCAACGTCAGCTTTTCCAACTTGTTTTCTTTGGATCTGCACCACTTTAAGTACAGATTATCTTTAAGATCTCCCAGTTCTGTTGAATTAATTTTCAATCAAAATCATTAACATTGTTTCTCTCTCCTCAGAGGCTGATCGACATGCTATATATTTTTGCAGCATTCTTCATTTTTATTTTAGTATTATACATTGTTCATGTTTTGCAGTCTGTTTTTGAATCTCACTGGAACATACTAGGTTTGCAGTTAAATTCATATTCCGTGCTTTTGTGTTGCAGCAGAAATTAAATGCTTATCAGAGTGATGCATGGCAAAAAGCTGTCTTTGAAGAGAGGAAAATAAGGTATGGTTTCTAGACTATAATTATTATTTTCGTAAATTGATTGATAAATTAAATACTTATTTCACTTTAAAAAATAATATATACATCTATTTTAGTGACATAATGCTAAGTTATTTGGCTTAAGTTTTATCATATGCACATTCTGGATCTGAAAGAAATAGTTGAAAGTTCATGGTACTTGGTGAATAAACCAGTATCTAATATTTTGGTCAGAATATTGAGAATATTATAACTTTTGAATATTTGTTCATTGTGTATTCAACAGAGGTTAAAGCCAATGAATTAGGACCAATATTTGTTGAAATAGTGGGCATTTCATAATCTTGAAGCACCATTTTATTCATGGATTTATTGTACTTTGCTTGCCGTGGTTTTATTTCCAAACTAAATCTTGTGGTACTTCCTCTTTAGATGTGTTTCATTTTGGTTTCCATCAGTAATCACAGGATTGGCTTGTTATTATTAATTTCATAAAACATAATATTCTGGACGAAGGGAACAGCTATGCTGATAATTTATTATTGAATTACCAAACTACATGTTGATTGATAGCATTTAAATTTTACAATGCTAACTTAAAATAAAGTTTCCAGTTGCACAATATTGAGCAAACATCGCTGGCCTGTCTGAACTTTTAATGATGTTTTATTGCCCAAATGTTCCATTATTTCAAAGGATTAAACATTGCACAATAGCAATTTCCAATTTTGCGATAGGTTTTTTACTTTGGGAGTTCAAAAAACAGATTTATGATATCAACTGAGGGGAAAATGCCTGATGTGAATTGTTGGATTGAGATTGTAGAGAATGAGGACAAAGTCTTGATTCTTTTCCCCCTGATTAGAATTGAATAATGTACATATTCGTAATATGCCAGGATTTTAAGTATATTTTATCCACAGCCTGATAAACTCAGAGCCTTGTAAAGATGTCATTTAAGCCCATGGAGAAATCTTGATTCAACATTCTTAATAAATAAGGTATATATTTCTGCATATGTCTAACACTTTATTGCTGCTATATTAGAATTTGTTTTAGAGTCACAATAATTGAGTTAAAATCTAGACCAGAGCATGTAGGAGATTTACGATTAATGGACAGACTTACTCAAAAGAAAAGTATAACATTATTTCAAATAATAGAAAAAAAAAGTTACGGGGTTATAATTCAATCAAAATTGTCTATGTTCTAATCCAAGAAAATGTAACCAAGATATTTTATGAGTTTAATAGAGAGCAAGAGAAAAAGCTACAAGGTTATAATTCACTCAATATTGTCTTTGTTCTAATCCAAGAAAATATAACCAAAACATTTAACGAGTTTTAGCAGAAAATTCAAAATTGAATTACAGACCCTTCTACGCTGCTTGAGTATCATAAGATCATAAGGAATAGTAGAATTAGGCCATTCGGCCAATCAAGTCTACTCCGCCATTCAATCATGGCTGACCTATCTCTCCCTCCTAAACCCATTCTTGTGCCTTCTCCCTATAACCCGTACTAATCAAAAATCTATCTACCTCTGCCTTAAAAATATCCACTGATGGCCTTCTGTGGCAAAGAATTCCACAGATTCACCACCTTCTGATTAAAGACATTTTTCTCATCTCCTTCCTAAAAGAATTACCTTTAATTCTGAGGCTATGACATCTAGTCCTAGACTCTCACACTAGTGGAAACATCATCTCCACATTCACTCTATCCAAGCCTTTCACTATTCTAGTGAAATATATATATATATATTCTACGTACGTGTTCCTGTGTAAAATTGAGGTGGCAACATGTACTATCTCATATGTACAGGGCAGTAACCATGTAACCATAAGGTGCCCCCATTGGACTGATGTTAACTGAATGTGATGTTAACTGAATATCCCAGGAATTAGTAGGTTAACCTATGATGAGCTTTTGTCAGTACTGGGCCTGTACTCGCTAGAGTTTAGAGGAATGAAGGGGGACCTCTTTGAAGCATTCAGAATAGTGAAAGGCTTGGATAGAGTGGATGTGGAGAGGATGTTTCCACTAATGGGAGAGTCTAGGACTAGAGGCCAAGTTAGTGGATATTTTAAGGCAGAGATAGATAGATTATTGATTAGTACAGGTGTTAGAAGTTATTGGAAGAAGGCAGGAGAATGGGGTTAGGAGGGAGAGATAGATCAGCCATGATTGAATGGAGGAGTGGCCTAATTCTACTCCTGTTCCTTATGGCCTTACGACCTTATGACCTTATGTTGTTGTATGATCTTGCATGTCATGACCAGGAAATAAAATAACTGGTGGTCCGGCACCTCCTTTAATCAAGACAAAATTACGGGAGTGTACTTGAAAGGTGCAGTTGGGCGCTGTAATGGGAGGATAGGATACAAGAATGGCTCTTGAATCCACTCTCTGACTGGAGTTCTGGAGCTGGAGTGTTGCAAACATCAAGGTCATCAAGGCATTATAGCAGCCTTTAACTATCTCAGATACTACATATCATAAAACATGGAAGCAGGTGGCACAGTGGCGCAGCGGTAGAGTTGCTGCCTTACAGCGCCAGGGACCCAGGTTTGATCCTGACTATGGGTGCTGGCTTTTCGGAGTCTGCACGTTCTCCCTGTGACTCCGGGTGCTCCAGTTTCCCCTCACATTCCAAAGACTTGTAGGTTAATTGGCTTCTGTAAAAATTGTCCCAAGTGTGTGGGATAGAACTAGTGTGCAGGTTGATCGCTAGTAAGCACGGTGAGTTGAAGGGCCTGTTTCCTCACTGTGTCTCTAAAACTAAAACTAAAATCTAAACATAGACCATAGAACGTGGAACATTGCAGCACAGGTGCAGGCCCCTTGACCCACAGGAACTGTGCTGAACATGAAGCCAAATTAAACTAAACATTCAATTGCTATTAAAATCACTTTAAATAATCAAAAATGCATGTAGCATAAAATAAACATTACAAACAAGAAACACCATAAAGTAATTTGGTGTGAATGTAAATTACATAGCATTGGCCTCCTAACCTGCAGCCTACTTGTTCATGTTCCTTGGAATGTGGGCTTTAATCTTAAGGCAGAGACACAAGGAACTGCAGATGCTGGTTTACAAAAAATATATAAAGTGCTGGAGTAACTCAGCAGGTCAGCACACGAATAGGTGACACGCTAAATGTGGGAGGTTATAGGTGATGAAAGGTGATGCTTTGAGGGAGAGGATTGAAAATATAAGGAGATGTTGGTGAGAAGGGTTTGGTGGTAATAACACTGATAAATGTGTGTTTGACTGGTGTCGGATGTTCTGAAAGTCTCGGGGAGTAACCACACTGGGGAAACATTGTGCATGTTGACTGAGTGTGTGGAATAGAATCATTGAGTGTTTGGATTGGAAAGCATCCAAAATCCACAGGTGGGCCCCAGCTCAAGTCCCAACCTGGCCGTAATAGTTCCAGGGAAAACGCATTCAAGAATTTTAATAAATGCAAAACGTTACCAGACTCAGGAAACAGGTGGCAGCTTTTATTAATAACACATTCAGTATTAATTATTGTGTCGATGGCAAGATATTAGTGGCATAACTGTTCGCAAAAGAGAACCTGGGGTAAGCAAGTGAAGGAGTGGAGGGTAAAGCACAAATGTTGATGCGGAGCACGGTCTTTAGACGGCACAGTGTTGCAGCGGTAGAGTTGCTGCCTTACAGCGCCAGATTACGGGTGCTGTGTGTACGGAGTTTGCATACTCTCCCTGTGGATTTTCTCCGGGTGCTCCAGTTTCCTCCACACTTCAAAGACATGCAGGTTTGCAGGTTAATTGACTTTTATAAATTGTCCCTAGTGTGTAGGATAGAACTAGTGTACAGGTGATCGGTAGTTGGTGTGGATTCAGTGGCCCGAAGGGCCTGTTTCCATGCTGTATCGCCAAACTAAACTAAACTAAGCATTTAGCTTTTCTCTGTTTTTATATTGAATAATTGATTAGTCAGAATATATCGAGTGCTCGCCAAATCCAATAAGAGTAATGGCATTGGGGATCTTCGAATTAAACAAAATACGCGTGCAGAAGACTGACTAGACAATTTAATGAGCACATTATTTTTAGATCAGCTAAACAGTCATTAACTTTTATAGTTCTTACATTAGGCTAATAAAAACGGTTGTGATCTGTGTTACCTTCCACTGTTATAGGATGTTTGAGAATATTAAAATCACCAGGCTACCAAGTGCAATATCTAATAAAATTGCCATTGGTTCCGTGATTGGATCAAAACATTCCCACCATGGGAAGGGACAGGACGTCACTGTACACTGTGAACAGATGGCACCAGGCTCAGATAATGTAATGTGAAATTAATCACCGTCATTATCATCACAAAAAGGTTTCATTTAATTCCTTTAGACACAATCAGCATGATCCGCGGTTTACCTCAAAACGTTTTACACCTTATAATTATGTCCTACTTCTTTGAGCTAATAATAAAATTATTTTACCGCACACAGGTCAGTTAGCAATGTCATCTCAGCTGACATCACACACACATAATTCTTGCAGCTCACCCATTCATTATCTTGCACAGTACTATTCCCCATGACTTTAAATTGTTTTAAATTCATGGTGATTATATGGCAGATCATTTACCAAAGTATTTCCAACATGAATGAGTAATTGGCAATAGAAATAGCAGTAGTTTATGGAAAATAGGTTATAGTTCACATTCAAAACATTGATAATTATATTGTTTATTCATGACTACTTAAAATAAGATTATATATTTTTCAATTTTGGAAAAAACTAATTTTTTTTTTAGAACCTGCTTTAAAAATAAATAGTTGCAGTGCTATAGTAAATTATTTGTTGTTGTCTGCTAAATTGTGGCTAATAAAGCATCTAACTATTAATTTAGTTTAGTTTAGTTTAGGGATACAATGCGGAAACAGGCCCTTTAGCCCACTGAGTCCACGGCGATAAGTGACATAATCACCATGAATTTAAAACAATTTTAAGTCAGGGGGAATGTGCAAGATAATGAATGGGTGAGCTGCAAGAATTATGTGTGTGTGATGTCCACTGAGATGACATTGCTAACTGACCCGTGTGCATTAACATAATGTTATTATTAGCTCAAAGGAGTGGGAAATAATTATAAGGTGTACACTAACACTATTCCACACACACTTGGGACAATTGACAATTATACCAAGCCAATTAGCCTACAAACCTGTACGGCTTTGGAGTGTGGGAGGAAACTGGAGCTCCCGGAGAATGTCCACCCAGGTCATGGGGAGATCGTACAAACTGCATACACACAGCACCCATTGTCAGTATTGAACTTGGGTCAAAGACGCCCTTTTTCATTTTCCCATGCTTGACGATACATTGGATTAGCTATAACAAAAGAAAATTGGGAAGAAAGTCTACAACGAATACATCGGTGTTCATTAAACGCCAGGCACATATTGATTCAATATAAAGTATTATATAGATTACATTATTCCAAAACTAAATTAAATAGTATTTTTCCTAATATTTCTTCTATCTGTGATAAATGTAGAAATTCAGAAGCAAACTTAATACATAGTTTTGTTACATGTCCTAAATTGAATTATTACTGGACAGAAATTTTTAAAGTTATTTCTGAAGTCCTTAAAGTTAAATTGGATCCTGACCCAAAGTTAATAATAATTGGAATCCCTGACTTAAATTTGCCACTTACAGGTAATCAAAGAAATTTCTTAGATTACTGTTTGATAATTGGGAAAAAAATTATTTTGAAATTTTGGGAGGGAATATCAATCCCCACAACTAAAATGTGGGCAGCAGAAATGTTGGAGACGCTACATCTGGAAGAAATTAGATTTGTCCTATTGGACGAATATAATTCCTTCGAACAGATGTGGTCTCCATACATACAGTATTTAGAGAAGTAGCTGTTCTTGGCAACACGGCTCGACGGGCACCCTGCGGGATTCGGCGGGAATGACTCATTTTCACATTGGGATTGACATGCATGTTCTCATGGATATTACTATCTGTAATAGTTTTATCGATAATGTATATTGCTGTTTACATATATATATAATATTCTATCAGTTTTTTTTTTTTCTTTTCTTGATAACTCTGTTCTCTTTCTTTTTTTTCTTTTTCTTATATATAATCAAATTATTATTTAATCACATCTTTAATGATTTATATCTGTTCTATTCTTTTTCTATCTATATATCAAAAAATAGAGTATAAGAAGAATTATTGATGCATTGTTTGTAAAATAATGGAATTAAGTTGACGTTTGGAAAGTTGTTAAAAGCATTATAATTGGTTACTGTTAATAAAAATATTTAAAAGAAAAAAAAAAAAAGACGCCCTTTGGTCTGCCCGAGTATTGTTCGCCACCCAGCAGAGCGAGATGTCCGTCGGGGAATGTTGCCGACTGGCCTGGTGCAGACTGCAGGAGTACGTGCTGAGGGACGCACTGAAGCTCGGTGCAGCCACCGCCAAGGCTCAGTGGGGAGGGCCACAGTCTAATGTCTTTCCGCTGCTGGACATGGAGGGCACGGTATGGTGGAGACGCCCCTCAAAATAAGGGAAGGTATCCCATGCCAGTGGGCCACATGAGTGGCACGGGTGTGGGACACATTTGTGAAATTTGGGGAAAAGAAATGTATAAACTGTTCGGATCAATTTGTATAGCCTCTGAAAATGTCGGATAGATTTTCCGCAAGGTTCATGTATTGTATTTATTTATCATTTGAATAAAGTCTATTTTGAAATTTAAAAAAAAAAAGTATTGAACTTGGGTCTCTGATGCTGTGAGGCACCACCGTGCTGCGCTATGCTACCTATGCAACATTTTGCCATTCTAAACCTACGCTGCACATTGCTACCCTGCACATTTTTAATGAAACGCGCTGCCAGGGATGGTGGTGGAGGCAGATACGATAGTGGTGTTTGAGAGGCTTTGTGGATAAGCACATGGATATGCATATGCAGTGAATGGAGGGATATAAATCATGTGCAGGCAGGTGAAGCATTGTTTTGGCATCACGTTCAGCACAGCCAGTTTGGGTCAAATCACCTGTTCCTGTGCTGTACTGAACTATAGACACAAAATGCTGTATTAACTCAGTGGGTCAGGCAGCATCTCTGGTGAAAAGGAATATGTGATGCTTTGGGTTGAGACCCTTCTTCAAACTGTGCATCAGGGGTGGGAACCTAGAGGTAGGAAAAGGTACAGAACAAAGCAGAGCCAGTACCAATGACTCAGGAATGGTGTAACCCACAATGGTCTATTGTAGGCTGTGGAACGGATGATAATGAAGGGATACGGACAGTGAAACTAGCAGGACAACGAGGGTGTGGGAGGGACAGAGGGAGAATGAATTCAAAGGTTACTTGAAATTAGAGAAATCAACCTGATCAAGCTAAATATGAGGTGCTGTTCCTCAAATTTGCATTTAGCCTCACTCTGACAGTGGAGGAGACCTTGGACAGAAAGGTCAGTATGGGAAGGGGAGTTAAATGTTTGGCAACCGGGTAAACCGGCATCTTCAGTGCAAATCAGCATCTGCAGTTCCTTCCTACACAATGTACTGCTCAATGTTCTATGTTCTAAACTCTGTGTATTGTGAGTGTATCAACAGGGATCGCCACAAAATAAAAATCTGTCAGAACCCATGGCAGACTTTCTTGGTGCTGTTTTTGTGCACAGTGAAATTGGGTGGTGTTGGGGAGGTAGGCAGGTCACCAGGGTACAGCACAACCTGTTAGGAACCTGTTCATTAAATTTGTACTATGGATGGAAAATCCATGGGTTCCCCAATAAGCATTTCCCCTCCTTGCCTGCGTTTGGTGTGACCAGTGAATCCAAAGTGCCCAGACACAGGATACATCCTCATTCAACTATCTAGCCTGCAGCGCTGCATGAAAAATAAATTGCCTATTAGCATAGTTATCTATCAAAAAGGCCTCCTTAAAGTGAATGTGGGGAGGACATTTCCATTGGTGGGACAGTCTAGTACCAGAGGCCATAGCCTCAGAATAAAAGAACGTACCTTTAAAAACCTTCAGTTCCCAGCTGTTATCAGGCACCTGAATCATCCTACCACAAACAGAGAGCAGTGCTGAACTGTTACCTATCTCATTGGTGACGTTCGGACTATCCTTGATCGGACCTTGCTGGCTTTATCTTGCACTAAACGTCATTCCCATATCAAATATCTATACACTGTAAATGGCCCGATTGTGATTGTTTATTGTCTTTCTGCTGACTGGATAGCACGCAACAAAAGCTTTTCACTGTACCTTGGTATACTTGACAATAAACTAATTTAAAAGAGATGAGGAAGAATCTCTTTAGTCAGAGGGTGGTGAATCTGTGGAATTCATTGCCACGGAAGGCTATGGAGGCCAATGGAAAACGTTAAGGCGGTGATTGGCAGATTCTTGATCAGTAAAGGTATCAGGGGTTATGGGGAAAAGGCAGAAGAATGGGGTTGAGAGGAAAAGATAGATCAGCCAACATTGTGATGTAGACTTGATGGGTTGAATGGCCTTATTCTGGTCCTCTTCTGCAGTGTTATCAAAGAAAATAACAGGTGGAGCAGAAAAGATGGGTTGCATGCAGGTCGATAAGAGTTTACCTTGGCTTCATGTTTGGCACAGACATTGTGAGCTGAAAGGTCTGTTCCTGTTCTGCACTATGTTACTACGGACTCCACTGCTTGCCAGTAAATGGGTTCCCTGAGCTGTTTTGCAAGTACAGTAAAGCCTCATTATAGATCACGGGGGCGGGGAATAACGAAATCCATTATTGCCGATTATCCGCTAAAACCGAGTTTAACATATGGCATTTCATGTGGAGAGATCCAACAATAAATCTAGTCTGAGCAAAAACTGCACTGACAAACGAGCCTTTCTTCAGCTGAAACATTAAAGCAAAGCCGTACCTGCCCAAAGCTACGAAGCTCCAAGGTCTTAATACAGCAAAGATAGACACAAAATGCTGGAATACCTCAGCGAGTCAGGTAGCATCTCTGAAGCAAATGAATAGGTGACATCTCAGGTCAAGACCCTTATTTCTGACAGGGATAGACACAAAAGGGTGGCACAGTGGCACAGTAATAGAGTTGCTGCCTTACGGCGCCAGAGACCTGGGTCCGTTATAGACTACGGGTGCTTGTCTATACAGAATTTGTACGTTCTCTCTATGAAGTGTGTGGGTTTTCTCTAAGATCTCCAGTTGCCTCCCGGACACACTCCAAAGACGTACAGGTATGTAGGTTAATTGGGTTGGTAAAATTGTAAATTGTCCCTTGTGTGTATAGGATAGTGTTAGTGTGCGGGATCATTGATTGGCACAGACTCGGTGGGCTGAAGAGCCTGTTTCCGCGCTGTATCTCTAAACTAAACTAAACTAAAAAATGCTGAGTGGGTCAGGTCTGGAGAACAGAAATAGGTAGACAGACACAAAATGTACAACAGTGGTGGTGACAGGCGCATCTGAGGAAGTGGCCGGAGGTGGCGTGGGCAGCTGGGGCTGTAAGTGACCGAGGAGGCAGCGTGAGATGGGGGTAGCGTAGTCAGCCGTCACCAGGTCCATCCGCTATAACCGAAATCCGTAATAAAGAGGTCCGTTAAAATGAGGGTTTACCGTACTGGCCTCTACTCTCAAACCCGAAAATATATGGTGACTCGTGCATGTGTGATCTATGCAAAATGAATTTCACTGTGCAAGGCACACGTAACAATAAACAATTGGCCCAATGAACTGTGAGTGAAGAAACAAAATCACAATTTCAGGTCAATACAGGGGGAGAAAGAGGATGGTTATTGAACAGATTAAGAAACCAAAGACTTATTTAGAGAAGTTGTAAGTTGGAGAAATAGAATCATTTTCTGACATTTCCAAAAGAAGATATTGTAGCCTGGAAATTAGTTCCAGTTGTATAAATTATTCATACATAAATCACTGATGTAACCAGCTTAGTTTGAACTAGCAGCAATCGGAAAACTCGCCCCAGCCCTCACTTTAGCTCAGCTGATGTCTTGCCAGTGATAGATCACAGGTCACTGACCTCTCCATTACCAGCTTAAGTCGTAGCATCCCAATGTAAATTAGCTTAGCTTAATTTATTTTCATCGAGGAACAGTGCATAGCATTTTTGTTGCGTGATATACAGTCAGCGAAAAGACTCTCCGTGATTACAGTCAAGCTGTCCACAGTGTACAGATACAGGACAAAGGGAATACCATGTATTGCAAGATAAAGTTCTACTAAAGATAGCCCAAGAGTCTCCAATGAGGTAGATGGTAGCTCAGGACCACTCTTTAGTTGATGATAGGATGGTCAGTTGCCGGATAACAGCTGGGAAGAAAATGGGAAGAAACTACAGCGTTCACTCATCACTTCCCACACGTGGAGCACCTTTACACAGCGATCAGCAACTGGGACATCGCTGGGACTTTGACATCTTCATCATCGGTCTGCCTTATGGGCCTGTCCCACTTAGGTGACTTTTTAGGGGACTGCAGGAAACTATGCAGTCACCACACTGTCGCCACATGTTGCCGGCTGGTTGCCGGTTAGTGGCCTTCACGGTCGTGAGGAGTTCGCGCATTCTGGGAACTAGTCGAGGCCTCATTATGGTTGCCGCAAATTATTCAACATGTTGAAAAATTAGCGGCGACCAGAATGAAGCCGCAATAGAGTAGCGAGAATTCTCGTGCCATAGGTGGGTCGCCAGGAGGTCCTAGTGGGTTGCCAGGAGGTCAAAGGTTCTCTTAGGTTGTAGCCGGTGCTGACCGATGAATTTCATTGGCTCATTGGGAAAAAAAAATGTAAGGAGTAGTTTTCAGAACCAAGGATAACCGACCGGGAAGCTTCACAGCCGTGTATCGCTGGCTCCACTCCTTCTCCCCCCCTTCTCCCCCTTCTCTCACCTCTCCCCCCCCCTCTCTCACCCCCCCTCTTTTAAAGGGCTTATGTGACCCTTCCCGTACACCGTGCTTTCACCGTCTTAATTACAGCGCCAGCCTCCCTGTTCATCACGGTGTGTGTCTGCATCACATTGGCTTTGCACCGTGTGGATTTCGCTCAGACAGCGCTTCCCCACTTGCCCTGTCCCCCGCCTGCATAACGGGCCGGTGAAGGAAGTGATGTGTGTCTGTTTGTGTGTTCCACTCTGACAGTCGCCGTTCTAGTCGCCGATTTTTGAGGCGACTGCCGGCGACTTGACAAATTGCCTAAGTGGGACAGGCCCATTAGTTTCCGATGATCAAGACAATGGAGAATGAATCAGAGAAGTTCCCTTTACTGTCCCTAGCAACCAGCCACACCTCTCTAACAAAGTGTGGCATGGTGGCGCAGCTGATAGAAATGCTGCCTCACCGCATCAGAGACCCGTGGTTGATCCTGACCTCGGGTGCTGTCTGTGTGGAGTTTCCACGTTCTCCCTGTGACCACGTGCGTTTCCACCGCATGCTAAAGACATGCTGGTTTATAGTAGTGTAGGGAGTGAATAGGAAAGTGGAATAACACAGAACTGATGTGAACAAATGATCGATGGTAAGCCGATGACGGGCCGAAGGACCTGTATCTTTAAACAACAAGCAAAGGGCAACTGAGGCCTCTCTTTCTGATGCCAGGGCAGTTTAGCGAGAAGGGCAAGGTAAAAGTGGAAGGGTTGGAGGGCTGGGGATTGGGAAAGTGCATCATGTTGAAAGAGTCATTAATTGTGTAGGATAATCAATGAAACGTGAAGCTTGCTAGCATGGTCAACAGTGTTGAATTGTCACATATACCGACAGTGAGAAAATTAATAATTCACGCTGCAAGTAACTGCAAATACTGGAGCAGTAAACACAATAAACAAAGAATATTCACTGAATTAAGACAATAATAGTACAAAAGGCCCAAATTCCTCGGTGCAACCAAGACAGTTCATAGTTCATAATTTAGTTGGGGTTTGTAGTGTTCAACAGCCTGTTCTTGAAACTGTTTTTGAATCGGAGGGTCATGGTTTTCAGACTCCGACATCTTCTTCCTGATGGCAAGAGTGAAATGAGTGCGTGACCAGGGTGGAGTGGGTCCTTGATGATGCCAACCGCCTTTTTGAGGCAGAGAGCTCCTATAGATCCCTTTGATGGTGGGGTGGACGTGATGTACCCATGATGGTCTGGGCAGCATTCACCACTTTTTGTGATCTCCTCCTTACCTGGACGTTTGTTTTAACAAACCAAGCTGCGATGTAACCAGTCAATATGCTCTCTATCGTAAACCTGTAGAAACCCAAGAGAGTATTCATTGATATACAGCCTTTGGAGGCAGTGCTCCTGCATGGGCGGCACAATGGCACAGCGGTAGAGTTCCTGCCTCACAGCGCCAGAGACCCACGTTCAATTCAGACTAAGAGTACCGTCTGTGTGGAGTTTGTAAGTTTTCCCTGTAACATCTATCTTTGATAAACCTTCTGTATTGAGGAGAGACCTGACCCAAAAAGTCACCTGTCTATTTCTTCCATTCATGCCTGACCCACTGAGTTCTTCCAGTGGCACTGTGGAGCAGCAATAGAGTTGCTGCCTCACAGCTCCAGAGTCCCAGGTTCAATCCTGACTAAGGGTGCTGTCTGTACGGAGTTTGTGCGTTCTCCCTGTGACTGTGGGTTTTCTCCGGGTGCTCCTGTCCCCTCCCAATTCCAAAGGTGTACAGGATTGTAGGTTAATTGGCTTCAGTAAAATTGTAAAATTGTCCCTAGTGTGTAAGATAGTGTTAGTGTATGGGGTCATAATGGTCAGCATGATCTCCGTAGGCCAAACGGCCTGTTTCCGCCTGTTATCTCTAAAGCAAAGTTGAAAGTTAAACTGAATCTCCTCCACCTTTTAAGGTAGGAGAGACGTTGATGAAGTTTCTTGATGATTGCATAGATAAGGATGTCAGGAAGAATTTTGGAAGGAAATATAAAAAGGCAGAATAATATTACCTGCATAGATCAATGTTTTGTGAGCCCTGTGAATGTATTAACATGCTGGCTCAGCAAGTAATTAGTGCGGAGACTTTTTTTGCAAGTAGGCAAGTCATGCTAGAACTGTTCTGAGTCTTAGTGAAACCACACCAGGGTACTGCATTTAATATTGATCTCCTTATTTAATTGAAGGTGTAATTGCTTAGAAAGCTATGCTAAAAAGTTCATTAAGTTAATTCCTAAGATGAAGCAGTTGTTCTTTAGAGAAAATATTGAGTTTCGGTTAGTTTAGTTTATTAACATGTGTACCGAGGTGCACCACCTTTTGTAGTGTGCTATCCAGTCAGCGGAACGACTATACATGATTACAATCAAGCCGTCCACAGTGCACAGATACAGGAAAATACAGGACAATACAGATTGTGCCACATCGGTAGAGTTGCTGCCTTACAGCGCCAGAGACCTGGTTTTGATCCTGACTACAGGTGCTGCCTGTACGGAGTTTGTGCATTCTCCCTGTGACCGCGTGGGTTTTCTCCAGGTGCTGCGGTTTCCTCCCACACTGCAAAGACGTACAGGTTTGTAGGTTAATTGGCTTCTGTAACTTGTAAATTGGCCCTAGTGTATAGGATACCATTAGTCTACGGGGTGATCGTTGGTTGACGCGGACACGGTGGGCTGAAGGGCCTGTTCCATGCTGCATCTCTGAAGTCTAAAGTAAAATCTAAACAAGATCAGGCAGATGAGGGTATAGTTGGACCTCAGTACAACTAGTGAGTGGTCCTCATGGTGTCCGGATAGGGGATGAAGGATTAAAGTGCAGGGTAATACTGTATCCATGATAGATAGAGTCATCGAGTCATGCAGCACAGAAACAGGCCCTTCGTCCCAACTTGTCCATACCGACCAACGTATACCATCCAAGCTATTCCCATTTATTTGTGCCTGGCCCATCTTACTCTAAATCTTTCCTATCCATGTGTCTGTCCATATTTAATGTCCTTTAAATGGTGTTATAATATCTGTCTCAATTACCTCTTCCAACAGCTCACTCCAAAAACACACCATTCTCCATGAGAAAAAGTTACCCCTCAGGTTCCTATTAAACCTTCCCTCTCTCACCTTAAAATTATGCGCTCTAGTACTCGATTCCCCTCCTGTGGTAAAAAAGACTGGGCTTTCACCCAATCTGTTCCCCTCATGATTGTACACGTCTTTATAAAAATACCCTCAGCTTCCCGCGCTCCAAGGAATAAAGTCCTAGCCTGTCCCTTTCTCTCCCCATAGCTCAGGCCCTTGCGTCCTGGCAACATCTTTGTTCATCTTCTCTGCACTCTTCCCAACTTAATGACATCTTTCCGGTGGTAGGTGATTAAAAATTAATGCAATACTCCAAGTACGGACTCACTAATGTGAAAATAAGATTTCTGTAGTCAGGAAGCTGGAGATGAAGAGGGTAGAGGACGGCATCTGAAGCATCACAGATGTAGGTGTGAGGTGACTGGAGTCCAACACAGGGATAATGGTGAAACTATCAGTTCACCAAGACATTTGCTCACAGATTTTATTGTGGGGATGAAAGCATGAAAGCAGGTTGTGTCTGTTATTACAATAATAATAATAATAATAATAATAATAATAATAATAATAAGAAGAAGAAGAACAGTAATAGTAATAATAACAACAACAACAATAATAATAATGATAACAATAACAATAATAACAGTTATTATTGTCATTACTATAATTAAATAAGTATGTATTATTATTATTTAATAATTAATTTAAATATTACTAATCATCATCATCGTCATCTTAGGGATTGTGGGGGGAATGCTTCAGCAAAAATGAGGTCAGCAACTTTTGTGGCAATGATGCTCTGCCAATTTATTGTGAGGACAGGCTGGGTCGATTGGCAAGTCCTTGTCTCAAGTGAACCACTTTGAGCATCACTTCACGTTTCTTTCATACCTATATCCCCATTGGAATACTTCATTCTCCTCTGGGCAGCTGAGCCCTTTCCAGAGCCCCCCCCCCCCCCCCATAAACAAGAGGTCCTTCACTCACCATCCTGTTATATTCCATGATTCTTCCTCAAAATGTCTCCATCTTCCTCAACGCCTTCACATCTTCTAAAGCCTTCTCAAAACATTTCTCATCGATTTATTCTTCAGCTATCTCTCCTGACTTGCTCTCCCTCAGTTCCTATTGACTATCCGTATCCCTTTATGAAGGTGCAACATGGAGGCACGGCGGTAGAGTTGCTGCCTTCCAGCGCCAGAGACTTGGATTCGATCCTGAATGCAGTGCTGTCTGTATGGAGTTAGTATGTTCCCCCTGTGATACAGCATGGGTCTTCTCCTGGTACTCCCATACTCCAACGATGTACAGGTTTTGTAGGTTAATTGGCATTGGTAAAAATTATAAATTGTCCCCAGTGTGTAGGATAGTGCTAGTGTCTGGGGTGATCGCTGGTCGACGTGGACTCGAAAGGCCGAAGAACTTGTTTCGGTGCTCTATCTCTAAATTCTAACGTCAAAAATCAGCGACTTACACTTTTGGTATTTAATGTTGCATAACTTTGCAAAATGCCTCACCAGAGCATTGTCAAACAAAAATTTACACCAAGCTAACTTTAAGCAGATATTAGGGCATATGGCCAAAAGCTTGGTCAAGCAAATAGATTTCACTAACCATCACAAAGGCAGAGAGCTGGAAAGATTTAGGGAGGGAATTCCAAAGGTCACAGCCTTGGTATACATTTTCCAACACTGCAGCAATTAAATTTGAGAATGTTCAAAAAGTCCAGAAATGAAGGCTGGCAAGCAGAAGGGTGATGGGTGATAGGTGAGCGAGACACAATGTAAGCACAATGTGTAAAATTACCTAGGTTTAGTTTAGTTTAGAGATACTGCGCGGAAACAGGCCCTTCGGCCCACCGATTCTGCACCGACCAACAATCCCCGCACATATCACTTTCCCACACACTATAAACGTAGTCAGGATTGAAACCAGGTCTCCAGTGCTGTTCGGCTGCAACACAACAGCGTGAGTGAACTGAAAATATTTTTTCAAGTCTTCCAGAGAAAATTTTATTTTGGAACTGCAGTGACCAGTTTGGACATTCAGTCATCAAAATAAATGTTTTTAAATGAAAACCAGGGTATCATATTTTAGGAACAGCTATAATGTTTCCCAAATGAATCACTTTGATTTGCGCTTTTCCTTAAGGGCCTGACCCACTTGGGCGTCATTTGTGCGTCATTTACGCGACAGGCCGGCAGTAACTGACGCAGGACTGTCGCGCGAAAATTGTCTAGCAGTTTGACAGTCGCGCGATTTGCTCTTGAGGCCCCTGCTTCTTTTGGGAGCCATTGCGATATAGTTCGTATGGTACTGTTATTTTAGTTCGATCTCCGTGGCAAGGACTTTCCCAGTGAAAAATTTTCAAAACTCGGCGCTTTATACCCGTGTGATCACATGGTGCGGCGCTCAAATGGCGCGCCAACGCCATGTGCGGCGGCGCATGGTTACGGACATTGACGCACGGTGACGCATAATAAATGTTCATAGGCAATGTTCGTGCGTCACTGCATAGGCAATGTTCGTGCGTCACTGCGCATAACCATGCGACACCACGCGCTACACGTACACCATCAGTACGTCAGCACGCGCAAGGGATGCGTCACGCAGGTGGCACGCGAGGATTTTGAACATTCCAAAATCCTGGGGAATAGGGAAGCTTGCGCGTTACCGCACGTCATTGCATACGCCACTACGTCTCACGATGCCCAAACGAATTTTTAGGATGTTGCGTAATTGACGCGCAAATGATGCCCAAGTGGGACAGGCCCTTTACATATTGGTCCACAGGGGCGGCACAGCGGTAGAGTTGCCGCCTTACAGCGCTAGAGACCTGGGTTTGATCCTGACTGCGGGTGCTGTCTACGGAGTTTGTACGTTCTCCCCGTGACCTGGTGTGTTTTTCCCGGGTGCTCCGGTTTCCTTCCTCAATCCAAAGACGTACAGGTTTGTAGGTTAATTGGCTTCAGTAAAGTTGTAAATTGTCCCTAGTGTGTAGGATCGTGCATGAGTACGGGTTGATCGTTGGTCGGTGCAGACTTGGTGGACCGAAGGGCCTGTATCTGCGTAGTATCTCTAAAGCTAAAATTAAATTTAAATTAGAAATAAGCCTGTGTTAAAACAGAACGGCCGGAAATACTCACCAGGTCAGGCAGCAGCCGTAGAAAGAGAAACAGAGTGAATATTTTAGGTTGAAGACACGGTGTTGTTTTCAAGTTTATCCTGTTAAATATAAGCCTTTGTAGAAATCAAAAAGGAGAAATTAAACTGAATAGGTTGCTAAAACCTGAGTGCAAGTTTCTCTGGAGAAGCCCTATAGAGGATAAAGGAACAACTGTCTCCAAATTACTGGAGGAAGTGTTACTACCAGATTCCTGCCAATATTTTAACTGCATCTGGAATCGCGCAGATAAAAAAAGATTACTTCACAGAAATGAGTATTTCTGTTCTTTTCAATAGCCTGGCTTTGCTCAAATCTGTTGGAAACTCCCTTTCATATAATCTCACAAGAATTCTCCACCATTTCATCTGCAGCCAATCCAAAGTTCCCTTACTTCATCTAGACAGCCTGGAAGATTGCCCAAGGGTCCTGCTGGTCTGATAATTTCCGTGCATATTAATTTATTGAATTTTTGGTTTCATATATATTATCTGAGTGTATTGTGTTTACAGACCTGTTAGTTTTAGTTTGGAGATGCAGCAGGGAAACAGGCTCTTTGGCTCACCAAGGCCACGCCGACCATCGATCATCCGTTCACATTAGTTCTATGTTATCACACTTTTGCATTCATTCCCTACACACGCGGGGTAATTCATGGAAGGATGTCTTTTGTGATGCGGGAGGAAACCTGATTACTAACACAGTCACAGGAAGGAGAAACAAGGAACCGCAGACGCTGGTTTGCAAAAAAAGACACAAAGTGCTGGAGTAACTCAGCAGTTCAGGCATAGACTCAACACCTTCAAGATCATCTATTTGTCATTCCCCCTTTCTATTCATTCTACCTTCTTCAAGATGAACCCACAAAACTGATGACTACACGGCCTCCCTTTCTGGCCATCATGTTAGTCATTATGTGCCGAACCATCCTTCCCAAATCAGACGCCGTCATCATTCCCACAATAAACAAACCTTCAGCGCTTTGGTTCTGCAGCTTGGAATGGGTGGACTTTTTGAAGAAAGGTTTGCACTGGCCAGTGGAATGGTGGAAGTTGGAAAAATAGACTTGACTGAAATGCATGGGAATCTATTGGGGCTTGACTGTGTGGATGTGGAGAGGATGTTTCCTTCTGTGGGCATATGTGTGGGATCTTGTACATTACAAGGTGTGACATTCCCAGGATTGTTGTTTCTAATCAGACAGGGGGCTTCAAAAGCTGTACAGTGAAGTACAGTACGGTGTCAGAAGGCTGCAGAGCAATTTAACCCCTGAGGCTTTCATCCTGGAAAGCTGTATCAATATGTATCAATCACCCTATATCGATAAGGCAGCCTGTTCTTAAGCAGTGTTTTCTGTAATCTGTTCTGTAAAAGTGCAAGTAGTGGGCCTGACCCACTAAGGCGATTTTTTAGGCGACTGCAGGAGACTATGGAGTTGCCACATGTTCGCGGGTGGTTGCCGGGGAGTCGCCTTCATGGTTGTGAGGAGTTCCCGCATTCTGGGAACTAGTTGCGGCCTCAATATGGTCGCCGCAAATCTTTCAACCTGTTGAAAAATTAGCGGCGACCAGAATGAAGATGTCATGGAGAGTAGCGAGAATTCTCGTGCCGTAGGTGGATCGCCAAGAGGTCCTAGTGGGTTGCTAGAAGATCGAAGGTTCTCATAGGTTCTCGTAGGTTGTAGCTGGTGCTGACCAGTGAATTTCATTGGCTCATTGGAAATAAAAGCGTAAGGAGTAGTTTTCAGATTCACGGATAACCGACCGGTAATGTTAAATGTCCGCCGAGCTGCACAGCCGTGTATCTCTGGCTTCTTAAAAGTTGTCTCCACTTCTTCTCCCTCCTTCCCCCATCTCCCCCCCCCCCCCCCCCTCTTTTAAAGGACTTACCGTACATTAGCCGTCTTAATTACAGCGCCAACATTACTGTTCATAGCGGTGTGGGTCTGTATCACCTTGGCTTTGCACTGTGTGAATTTCACTCAGACAGCACTCCCCCCACTTTCCCTGTCCCCCGCCTGCAGAACGGGCCAGTGAAGGAAGTGATGTGTGTGTGTGTTTCACTCTGACAGTCGCCGGCAGTCGCCGGTTTTTCTGGCGACTGATAAATCGTCTACGTGGGACAGGTCCATTAGTGTCTTTTGTCTCTCATCATGTTCAGTCTTCAGTCCTTCAGTTACAGTCCCATAATTGTTTTGTGTTATTAGTTATGATGTGTTTAATTTTTTGGTAAGATCTGCAGATATTTTTATATATTGCCCTGATGTTGTACTTGATTGAAACAAATTTAAAACGCTACGACTGGACTCGGCAAATCATTGTGAATTCAGTGATCCTACATTAAGAGACCTAGGACTCCCTCTTTAAGGTAAGGGCTTGTCCAGAGATGAAACATTTGTTTTCTTCTTTTGATGATTATTAGACTTCTCCTTCTCGAAGGGTGGTGAAACCAAACTTTAAATATACTGGTCAGAAATAGATATTTAATAAGCAAAGAAATGAAAGGTTACAGTGAGCAGACAGGAATAAGGGTCCCAACCTGAAACATCGCCAGTCCATTCCCTCCTCAGATGCTGCCTGCCTTGCTGAGTTCCTCCAGCACTTTGTGTTTTGTTCAGGATTTTATCATCTGCAGTTCCTCGCATCTCAATAGAGAGATGAGGTTGCATTTTTTCACCAGGGTGGAAATGTCAAGCACTAGATGGCATAGCTTTATGGTGACAGGGTCAAAGTTTAAAGCAGATATGAGGGGCAATTTTTAAGAAAATGGTGTGTGCCTGGAACACGTTGCCAGGCTTAGATGTAGAGGCAAATACTATAATGGCTTTTAATTAGGTATAAATATATGGATCACATGCAGGCAGAAGACTGTAGACTTTAAAGGTGCAGCATGGAAATAGGCCTTTCAGCCCACGAGTTCACGCCAACCAGCGGTCAACATGTACACCAGCACTATTCTACACACTAGGGACAAATTATAACTTTACATAAGTCAATTAACCTACAATTAACCCTGTACATCTTTGAAATGTGGGAGGAAACCAGAGATCCTGGAGAAAATTCACGTGGCCATCAGGAGAAGCGACAAACTCTGTACCGACAGATAGCACCTGTAGTCAGCATCGAACCCGGGTCTCTGGCGTTGCAAGGCCGAAACTCTACCGCTGCACCACTGTGCTGCCCTAAATGAAAAATATTAGTATAACTTGGCATTATGTTCAGCATTAATATTATGGGCTGAAGGGCCTGTTCCTGCTCTGCGCAGTTCTATCTTCAACCTTGCAAACAGATCTGCCTTGATCTTATTAAATAGTGAATGGGACTTGAGGGACCATTACAGTCCCTGATTAATACGCTAATGGACATTTTGCTATGCGAATGACATTATATAACTGGTGACTGCTATTTATTGGAAGAAGTAATTTCATGTGCAAGGCGTTTGTAAGCCGTCGGTGCCAAGTTCCATGAGGCCTCACCTTTCTCTGGTATTTTTCATCATGAAAGAGAGGTTTGACGAGTTCTCTTCAGAGGAGAGTTTCTCCAGTAGAAGGAATAACATGAATGTTTTAAGATATGGTTTCCAGGCAGTTAATTGCGTTGTGTACAGGGATGAAAAGCAAGAGAGAAATTTCTGTCCGACACCCCAACCCGCACTTCTGTTTCCCATGACTAGGATGCTGTTCTCCCCAGTATATAGAGAGCTACCTCGGTAGTTGTGCTGTCCGTTCCAGTGTGCTGTTCCTGGGTGAGAGAAAAGTTATTCACTGTCCTCATGATACCCATTTATACAGAACACAAAAATGTACAGGGGTTGGCACGGTGAACTGCAGATGCCGCGATCCTGAGCAAAACACAGTGCTGGAGGAACTCAGTGGGTCAGGCAGTACCTGCAAAAGGAATGGACAGATGATTTTGGGTTGGCATCCTTTTTCAGACTGGTAGGTGACGTTTAGAGTTGGACTGTTCTTCAGACTAGTCTCACGGAGTCTGAAACAGGGTCCCAACCCAAAATGTCGCCTGCCCATTCCCTCCACAGGTACTCATTGACCCGCTGAGTTACTCCAGCACTTTGTGTTGCGTTGTGCTCAAAGTGTAGGCATTAATGCAACGTGGTGAACAGTCAATTATTTACCATGTGGAAATTCCTTCAGAGTGAAAGTATGTAAAGATGCAGGTGGCTAAATAGTTGTTCAATCAGTGCGGATATTCATCAATTTCATAGATGTTCATTATAAATAGTGCAAGCATTTTAAATAACCGTTTGAAAGAGTTGTAAAAATGATAGCTTTGCTTCAATGTGCTTTTGGAAGGTAACAGTGGCTCCTTTTACCTTCTCTGATCTGATAAAGCCATTAAACATAGCTGAAAAGGAAATTATTACCTTTGTGAAAAACTGCCAGCAAGCTATATTTCTGTTAGGACACTGAACTGGCCAGATAAACAGAACACCGTTTTGTTCTACAGGAATCATGAAAGGATTTATTCGGTTTTGACTTGCAAGTCACTGCTTCCAAATTAGGCCTTCCCTCAGTTCACCTGCCAAGAATTATTTTACACAGAAGGATAAGCATCTGATGTGATATGAACCATTTAGGAGTATCAGGCATGCTTATAATGCACTCTTGGAAGGGGTAATAGGATTTTCTTTACCTTTCCTGAATTAATAAAATGACCAATGGAATAATTTGAATACATACTAACTAATTAATTAAAATTCAAATACATTGAAATAAGTGGAGATCATAACAAGTTTAGACTGATGGATCCACAAGCCCAAAGGTGTTTTGGAGTTACAGTGGCGCAGTGGTAGAGTTGCTGCCTTACAGCGCCACATACCCAGGTTCAATCCTGACTGCAGGTGCTGTCCATGTAGAGCTGTACCTTCTCCCTGTCAACACATGGATTATCTCTGGTTTCCTCTAACATCTCGAAGACATGCAGGTTTGTAGGTTAATTGGCTTCTGTAAATTGGCTTCTGTAAATAACATAGAACTAGTGTGAATGGATGATCGATGGTCGGTGTGGACTCGTTGTTTCAACGCTGCCTTGACCCAAAACATCGCCTGTTCATTCCCTCCCCATTTGCTGCCTGACTCATTGAGTTCCTCCAGCACTTAGTGTTTTGCTCAAAATTCCTACATCTGCAGTCTCTTGTGTCTAAATAGAAGACCAGCGTCTGGAGAAAGGTTCTGACCCAAAATATCACCTATTCTTTTTCTCCAGAGATGCTGCCTGACCTGCTGAATTTCTCCAGCATTTTGTGTCCAACTTCAGTTACAGGACCAACTGTGTGGGGGTGAAAGTTTGCTTTCCCTGTCTATAAATTCGTATATGCTCTGGGCTCTTATCATTAAATGGTCGCTTTCCATTTCACATCTGTAAACAATGGCACAGTGGTGCAGCAGTAAAGTTTCCTCCCACTCTAAAAATACGTACAGGTTTGTAGGATAATTGGCTTCAGAAAAAGAAATTGTAAATTGTCCCTAGTGTGCAGGATAATGTTAGTGTACGGGGATCGCTGAAGGACCTATTTCCGTGCTAAAATCTAAATAAAACTCGTCAAGTAGAGGTTTTAACTTTTAACCAGAATGTTGCTGGTCTAATATCATAATTTATGACGTGACATGTGAGCAAAAGCTGCCATGTAAACTGCCCAATATTTGATGCTGTTCCTCCAATTTGCATTTGGTCTCACTCTGACGATAGAGGAGGCTATGACAGAGTGGTCAGTGTGGGAATGGGAAGGGGAATTAAAGCGTTTGACAACCGGGAGATCGGGTAGGTCCAGGCGGACTGACATGTTCAGCTTACAACCCAGCAGTATGAATATTGATTTCTCTAACGTCAGGTAGCCCTTGCTTTCCCTCTCTCTTCATCCCTTCCCCACCCAAGTCGTACTAGCTGCAAAGTCGTCTTGTTGAGTCTCATTGTCTGTACTCGTTCTCACCTAACAAACAGCTCACAATGGGCTGTTTCATTTCTCATCATTACTTTTTTGCATACCTTTCATTCATTTGTTCTATATCTCTCTATATCATCATCTATATTTCTCGTTTCTCTTTTCCCTGACTCTCACTCTGAAGAAGGGTCTCGACCCTAAACGTTACCTGTTAATTTTCTCCAGAGATGCTGCTTGACCCGTTGAGCTACGGTTTAAACCAGCATCTGCAGTTCATTGCTACACATGTGCAGTAGTTTGATTGCTTGAAGGTACAGCATGGAAGCACGCCCTTCGGCCCATCGAGCCAACGTCGACCATTCACCTTAGCATATTCATATTCAATGTACCCGTTCACGCTAGTTTTATGTTAGCCTATGTCATCCACTCCCTACACACTGGAGACAATTTACAGAGGCTGAATAATCTGCAAGTTTTTGGGATGTGGGAGGAAACTGTACATAACCCACAGTCACAGTGAGAACGTACAAACTCCACACAGAGAGCACCCTAGGTCAGGATGGAACCCGGGTGTCTAGGGCTATGAGGCAATAGCCCACTGCTTAAAATAGAATTTCAAGATTAAATTACTGCTACATTTACAATTTCTGTGTTTATTCTGATTCTCTTAAAAATGCAGCATTAATTATATAATGGCAAAAAAAATTGTAATTGGCAGCCGCCAAAATCCTAATGAACTGTTTACAGACCCGAGATATGAAGAAGAACTCTTCACACATAAACCAGAACAGCAGAGCCTCCTTAAATATGTGATGATTTATACATTTGTATCCTGCATATTGTTCCCAGGTCCATCCAGCTGCTGCCATGAAATAGAAATTGATGTTTATGGTGAAGTAAAAATGAGCCGCTCAATGTGATTAGATTTCTATAATAGGTAATTTATTTTGCCAGAATCAAAGTTGACCCTCTGTCTGCAGCCGTGAAAATCCCTGGAGATTATTTTGGCTGCAATGTGCCTTCAAATGGGAGTCTGCCTTTGTATATCAGAGAATGAGACACTGGTTCAGCTCTTGACTGCATTGGAAAGGTCACTTTCTTTATTATGTTTACTAATGTGTTATCATCAGCATCCAGCAATAGGTATTGCTGTTTTTTTCCTTTATCTGAGCCTCTTTTCAATCAAGAACCTTATTTTTTTGTAATAAAGAATGAAGGGGAGCTTTTACATTGTAAAACCAAGAGCGCATACTGTGCAGGGGGAGGGGAGGAAAACAGCAACAGCTATTTGTGAACTCCCCTTTCCATGAAAAACCACTGGAAACGGATTGGGAATGAGGTGTGAATGTTGCAGTATCCGTAGTAATCAAGCTAATAGCTCAATGTTCTATCCCAGATATTGAAAAGGTCACAGACAGTTTACTTAGAATGAGCTAAGCAGTTAAATCCTTTGAGATTTATTGTTGCTGTTTGTAATCAGTTCAAAAATATTGCAAGATCGATGAATTGGTAGGATATTCTTATTTTTTGGGCTGAAACATAATGTATGATGAAGTAATTGAAAATGAGTGCCAGATAAATAACATCTAATGTAGGGAATGTTGTAAAAAAAAAAGAACCATTTAACCATTTGATTTAAGTGGTTCAAATAACAATTTCTTTAGTTTAGTTTAGTTTAGAGATGCAGCATGGAAACAAACCTTTCGGCCCACCAAGACCAACCTGCGATAACCCATACATTTGTTCTATGTCCTACACACTAGGGGCAATTTACAGAAGCCAATTAACCTACAAACCTGCATGTATTTGGGATGTGGGAGGAAACCGGAGCGCCTGAAAAAAAAAGGGAGAACGTGCAAACTCTGCACAGACAGCACCCATGGTCATCTTAGTCTTGACATATACATAGGAATATAAACATGGATTTATTAGTCTTTTCCAAAACAATTATAGTGAAGAAATGGCACAGAATTCATTTATTTATAATACTAAAAGTAAACACAAAATGCTGGAGTAACTCAATTGGTCAGGTAGCATATCTGGAGAACATGGAGAGGTGACCAGTCTGTAGAAGGGTCTCATGCTGAAACATCACCTCTCCATGTATCCCAGTGATGCTGTTAAGTTATCCATCACTTTGTGTCCTTTTGCCTCTCCCCCACCTCTCTTTCCCAGCTTTCACGTCCCTACTAGATGTTATGGGGAGAAGGCAGAAGAATGGGGTTAGGAGGGAGAGATAGATCAGCCATGATTGAATGACGGAGTAGTCTTGATGGACGGAAAGAGCTAATTCTACACCTATCACATGACCTTATGACCTTATGACCTATTACTATCAGCCTGAAGAAGGACCCAATCCGAAACGTGACCTATCCATATTCTCCAGTGATGCTGCCTGACCCGTTGAATTATTCCAGCATTTTGTGTCTATCGTTGGAATAGACCAGCATCTGCAGTTTCTTTGTATTTCATTTGTAATGCTGTCTGAGTAATGTGATGCTAAAATTTATTACTGAATTTGCATCAGACGTTGAACAAAGCTTTCCCCAACTGCAATCATTGTGAGATTGCCTCATGCATTGATTTTTTTTTGCTACATGTTCATTAGCAGCAATATTTCTCTTCCCTCTGACTCCTTTCTCTCAGCATTTCACTGGGAAGCCGTTGATTATCTTGATTTGTTATGGCATTCCCACATCTCATAGGAATTCACAACCATGTTTATTTCTCGAGGCACTCAAAAGTGTCTGAGTTTTTCAAAACATTTTACCATAATTTCCTTATCTCCTCAAGGGATTCATTGTTTTCGGAGGCACCATTACTATAGCTCCGCGTTTCTTGTCATAATTCAGCAGAATCTGCTCACACCTTCCCACAACTGAGATACCACCGTCACTCGCCAGAGTACCGGGCTAAATATATCTTTTCATAATAACTCATTACAACATTCTCGTTTCTTGCAAGGACCAGCTGTTACAATCCGAGTTCTTCTGACATTTTGTAATGTGGAAAATCCTTAACTTTGCCTGGTTCGATGTCAGCCAGGGCTCAGTTGGTGGTATTTTTGCCTCGGAGGCAGATTGTTCTGGGTTCAAGTCCCGCAACAGGATATCAAAGCTGGCATATCGTGGGGGTATTGAGTAAAAGCTGCACTGTGGAGTTGCTCTCTTTCAGGCAGCAAATTTGCCTTCATTCATTTGTTTTACATTAAAACCAGCAATTTCTGTAGCCCTCTTTTAAAAATAAGTCCAAAAAACGCTGTTCAAAATGACATTACATTAGTTTATTGTCATTGTCCCAGATGGAGTGGATGTGGAGAGGATGTTTCCTGATATGGGAGAGTTTAGGACCAGAGGGCGCAGCTTCAGAATAAAAGGATGCTCAATGGTGTTTTCATTGCTTTTATTGCCATATGTGCGAAGTGCTAACACAGTGAAATTCTTTATCTTATAAACAGTCCAGTAGGGTAATGCCATACTCCCGATGCCCAATTAGCAAGTGTACAGACATAATCTACTGAACCCGCATGCAAGAGGTGCCATTTTGAGGCCATTTTCAAAGTCCGCCCACTCTAGTTCCAGTCTGTTGCCTGTCCCAGGTAAGTAGGTAAATTTGCTTGGTACATGCAAATTGACCCTAGTGTGTGTAGGATTGTGTTAATGTGCAAGGGTCGCTGGTCGGTGCGAACTCGGTGGGCTAAAGGACCTATTTTCGCGCTGTATCTTTAAACTAAACTAAATTAAACTAAACTAAACTAAACATCCTTGTAAATAATTGTTGCACCCTTTCTAGTTTAATGACATCTTTCTTATCGGAGGGTGACCAGTACTGTGCACGGATCTCCAAATGTGGCCTTACCAAAGTCTTGCACAGCTGTAACTTCGAAGAGTATAAATAAGTTACTGGAGATATTGGTTTCCAGAAAAAGACACAAAGTGCTGGAGTAACTCAATGGGTCAGGGAACATCTCTGGAGAACATGGATAGGTGACGTTTCAGGTTGGGATTCCTCTTCAAACTGATGAATAACCCATTATGTTCCTCCAGCACTTTGTGTCTATACTGTTACTTGGTGGCCCAAGTCCTGTACTCATGACAGGCACAAAATACTTTTCCTCCCTATGTAGGTTTTTGCCTTGGTTTATGCATCTCAAGGATGCCAATGGTAGAACATTTTCACCTCAGCAGCGAAGAAAATAAATTGCCTCAAATATTTCAGTAACATACAGCCCAGCTGAGATATCCATATAGGAAGGAACTGCAGATGCTGGTTTAAACCAAAGATGGACACAAAAAGCTAGAGTAACTCAGCGGGTCAGGCAGCATTTGAAGAAGGGTCTCGACACGAAGCATCACCTATTCCTTTTCTCCAGTGATGCTGACTGAGCCACTGAGTTATTCAAGCTTTTTGTGTCTATTGAATGAGATATCCAACAGATTTCCCAATAAACGTCCACATACATTATAATCTACTGATTGCAATTACAATCAACGCAGTGAACATATGGAATCCTGTAATGTTTAAAACATTATTATTGAATTTCCAGCCAGATGTTTTTCAAAGGAAACCCTGTCAATCTTCCTCAGTGTTGCATCATGCACATTGGATATTAAATTTGTTCATCATGCTGTCAAGATATATCTTTATGTCAAGGAATGGCAACTTGGATTAAGTAGTTCTGGATACGTTTGGTTGTCAGCCATTTTGATGAGTAACGCTATGGGTCAGGTATCATCTCAGGAGAAAAAGGATGGGTGACAGTTCTTCATACTGAGAGCTACACGCAGGGTACATTCTCCAGGGATGCTACCTGGCCCGCTAACTTACTCCAGCACTTTGTGTCCTTTTTTTTGTAAAACAGAATCTGCCCTTCCTTGTTTAGAGATGAAATTGGCTCTATCTCTGATGGTAGGGATGTTGCCGAGACATAGCACCTTATGATGATGCCCCTCTTAAAGCTGCCTCCCTTCTCCTGCATGCGACGTTTGTAGGACTTTGTTGAGATGTTTCAGCTTCACAAATGGGTATTTCTATGCAATAGCTCTCCCGTTCTACAAAGAAACTTCCGTTTGTATCGTGACTTACATGACCACAGAGTGATTTGCAGTCCAATAAATATTTTGCAAGTGTAATAACTGTTGTAACCTCGGGAAACTTCTCATGTCAATGTGCATGTAGTCAGTCAAGAGTGTTTAATTGTCAAATATATGGGCAATTGAGCAATGAAGTTCAGACGTTGTTGTTTTACAAGCCTTTTAATGCAATTACACAAATAAGTATGCAATAATCAATAATACAATGAATGAATAGTCAGTAATATTGGGTAATCACACCAAAATAGTGCAAAACTAAAGTAACCAGGGCAACCAAGACAAGGTTTGTCATAGAACATAGTTTCTGAAGTTGTTAGTGGCCTCACAAATATCAATTAGGTTGTGAACTGTTAGTCACAGGATTAGTATTAGCCCATACACAAGGAAAAAGCTATCAGCTCTTCTCTGAAAAGCACAACAAGACCTTTGATGTCCTTTTGATGGATCTGTTATAGGATAATCTTGGTTTAGAAATTCCATACTTCCTTACAACATAAGTAACCATTTTAGCCCTTCAAGTCCATGTCTGCTCAAACAGAATTCCTATTGCTCTTGGGGGCGGCACGGTGGCACTGCGGTACAGTTGCTACCTAACAGCGCTAGAGACCCGGGTTCGATCCTGACAACGAGTGCTGTCTGTACAGTGTTTGTATGTTCTCCCAGTAACCGCATGGGTTTTCTCTGGCTTCTCCGGCTTCCTTTCACACTCCAAAGACTTGCCGATTTGTAGATTAATTGGCTTCTGAAAATTGTCCATAGCTTGTAGGATAGAACTAGTGTATGGCGATCTCTGGTCGGAGAGGTGGGCTGAAGGGCCTGTTGCCACGCTGTATCTCTGAATTGAACTTAACTAAAAGAAACGCATCACTATTTTCCAAAATACCTCCCATGTCTGGATTTGTGAGTCAATGCTGCCACTGAGTCTATTGTTGTGACCATTTTAGTTTCCCTGTTCTTTTATTATTTTAAAAGTAGGCATTTGGTAGACTCTCTTCTCACCTCATATTATCTTGGCATAATATTTGGCACATACATTGTGGGCCAACGAGCCCGTTCCTGTGCTGTACTGTTCTATGTTCACTGTTTCATGGCTGGTCAGTGGTCAGAGAAAGGCTTCTGGGATTTGCTGCAGGGCCAGACAAAGGAAGACCCAGCGGGCCGCTGCCTGCAAGGGAAGTTCAGAAGCTGCCTAGCTCATCCCCGAAGACTGGCGCGTCGAGGAGGAGGGAGCCGCTGGCGACGGTGGACGCAAGGAGTGGGCCGGTAGGAGAGTGACCGGGGTATTGTCTCCAGCACCTTCAAGGTCAGCTGCAGGAGTTGCCCCCGGGACACAGTGGTGGTCGGGCGAAGAGAGGGATGTTGGTTCACAGGCTGTGCCTGTCGAGAGCGACGGAGGAGGCCCTGCAGCTGCCTGGGGCTTACCTGGATCTGGAGCCGCTCCACTACATCGAGCACGTGGACCAAACATTGGACTTTTGTAAATGGCGGCTGAAAATGGCGACTCATGCAAGTGTGATTAATGCAAAAAGAATTTCACTGTGACATTAAACCATTGAACCATTGACTATAAGTCAGTCCAAGCCAATGTTACACTTTTCACCCATTATCTACCCAACCCGTTTGATGTGAACTCCGCACAATCCTCACCAGCTGGCTGTAACTCACTGTGTAACTCTGTGTAATAGTGTAACTCACTCATCTTCATTCCCTGCTGTCTTTGAGCTGGTCTTTGTTTGAACTCATGATATGTTGAGTGCTGCAGAGGCTTGTTAGCAAGAGGGGCCGGTTAGGGATTATTACAGTTGTGGCAGCACTGCAACAAGAGAAGAGTAAATAATAATTCAGAGCACATAATTAAGTTTGATAATGTTGTGCAAGCACATGTTACAGATTGCACACACATTACTTTATATTTACTGAAACAGGTTTTACCAAGAATGTATATAATTAGTTTCTCAAACTTGGAATTTGTATCGCTCCACTATTTTACACACTTTTTATCCTCTACACATCTTTGCAGTCACTTACATCAAAATAATGTACCAATAAGGTCAAATATTTGCCACATTCCCTCTGCCTATTTTATGCCTTCAGCTGAAATTTTCCTTATCAATATGTTGATGAATATGCGTTGATCAAGAATATATTCATGGCCCTGTATCTTAAAGAGTATTTAATCCACAAAAATAATTTACCTGAATTCTATTTCTGCAGGAAGTCTGAAACAGGTCAGCAAGGGATATAAAAGAGCAGCACAGTGGTGCAGCTGGTAGAGCTGCTGTCTCACAGCGCCAGAGACCTGGGATTGATCCTGACCTCGGCTGCTGTCTGTGTGGAGTTTGTACTTTCCCTCTGTGACCATGTGGGTTTCTTCCGGGTGCTCCGGTTTTCTCCCACGCCACAAAGACATGTGGGTTTGTAGGATAATTGGTTTATGTAAAATTATCCCGAATGTGTAGGGAGTGGATGAGAAAGCAGGAGAACGTAGAATAAATGTGAACGGTTGATCAATGGCCGGCGTGGGCCTGTTTCCAAGCTGTATCTCTAAACTAAACTAAATTGGCTTTGATCCCCACAGGCTAACTCTGTTCCCTGTGCGCCATCTTTGACTGTAACACATTTGATCATTTACCTGACACCCTCCTGCTGCATTACAAAATTAGGCCTAATTCAACCTCCAGAAATATAGTCCAACACTTCTCTGGCCTCTGCTCAGCTCCTCCTTGTCTGTCTATGTTGTCTCTATGTTGACTATTCCACCGTGTGGTCACCTCCACATTCTACACTCCGTAACCCTGATGTCATTCGAAGCTTGAAGGGGCTGTCCCACTGTATGAGCTAATTCAAGAGCTCTCCCGAGTTTAAAAAAAAAATCAAACTCATGGTAAGCACGTAGAATGTACGTTGCGGGTACGTCGGAGCTCGGGACGTCTCTTAACGGCTCGTAACTCTAATGGCAGGTACTCGGAAAAACGCGGTAAGCTCGGAAAGACTCGTGAAGAGTTTTCAACGCATTGAAAAATGTCCACAAGAGCCCCGAGTACCTAAGAGTGGCTATTGCCGTAATTCTCCAAGTTCGAATTAGTGGAAACTCGGGAGAACTCTTGAATTAGCTCGTTGTTGTGAGGTAAATGAAACATTACACTACTCGTAATTTACTTAACTTTATTTAAGCTTTAAGCAACTTATTTCTTTAATACATAAACTCAGAAATGTCTGGCAAGCATGGCTATTTCCGCAGGCCTTTCCCGCCTGAAATCTCTGCACATGCGCACACTCTGTAAAAGCCCCGCACATGCGCACATGCGCCCACTTTATTCTCCCCTCCTATTTGTAAGTTGAGACGGTCAGGAGGTTTAGTACGTCTTGATGACCATCGCAGCATTGGAGCTTCAGGAGATAATGGTGTTTCAATAGCTGGTGGTCCATATATTGCTTGGTCATCAACTTCATGCATATTGTTATTTAGATTTACAATTTTAGAATTTGTAATAGAAATTTCCATAGTGGGAGTGTTGGAGGAAGCTCTCGATTAATGTTATCAAGAAGTGACGGAGCTGATGTAGAAGACGGACATGGTGCAAGGTCACGAAGTGAGACAGTTGACTGACGTCCATCCTGATACTTGATAGTTGCATAAGAAGGGTTGACATCAGTCAGTTCAACTTCAGCAACAAAAGGCTCATTCTTATTTGATCGGAAGAAGCAACACAGGCCCAGGGCTAGTCAACCATGATGGTAGAGAAGTACCACTAGATGAACGCCGTTTGAAGTTAAAGAACCGCTCATGTGGAGTAGTATTGGTAGCAGTTGACAGTAAAGATCTGATGGAGTGTAATGCATCTGGTAGAACACATTCCCACTGTTGATCTGGTATGTCATTTGACTTTAAAGCCAGTTTCACTGTTTTCTAAATGATTCCGTTATACCTCTCAACCTAAAGCCCCGCAGATGTGCACACTCTAGAAGAGCCCCGCACATGCGCACATGTGCCCACTTCGCTCGTACAGTGGGACAGCCCCATAAGTAAAACACAAAGTGCTGCAGTAACTCAGGATGTCAGACTAGAGTTGCCAACTTTCTCACTCCCAAATAAGGGACAAAAGGTCAAAATAAGGGAAAAATTCCTGACGGCAATTCGTTGACCAACCCGGCCATGGCGGGGTGAATGATGAATTGGCCCAGGTGCTGGACTGCACACAAAGCCCAGCCGGCGGGCCAGCTGAGAGTTTTTTCGAACGATGTCGCGCACAAATTCCGGCATGCCATCCAACTCATGGGAGGAGGAGCGGTGGTGTCGGCGGTAAGCGAAGGTCATAAGGTCGGTCAGCTGTCCGGGCTGCTGGCTGAAAGGGCCACGGGCGAGGCACTGCTGCTGCACTCCATGGGCTACACTACGTCAGGACGGGTGAGGCTGGGCATGATGCGGCGCTCCGACCTGACAGTCCCCTCGACCCGAGTAGTAGCAGTCAAATACGGGACAAGGGCGGTCCCGTATGGGACAAACCAATTTAGCTCAATATACGGGATGTCCTGGCAAATATGGGACAGTTGGCAACCTTAGGTCAGACAGCATCTGTGGAAGGGATGTTTCAGGTTGGCCTATCTTCAGACTGAGAGTAACAAAATTAGATCATCTTTGGGCTGATAGTGGTAACAAGCTATATGCCTCAGGCATTAATGCTGTGACCTTAGCAATTTATAATCTATACTGATGACTTTGGTGAAGGGAAAGAATATAACATTTCCAAGCAAAAAACAAAAGTGCTAGAGGAACTCAGTGGGTCAGGCTTCTGTGGAAGGAATGGATAGATGACATCTTGAGTCTGGAGCCTTCTTCAGTGCTGCCTGGCCCACAGAGCTCCTCCAGCACTTTGCCTTCTACTCAAGATTCCAGTATCTGCAGTGCCTTGTGTCGTCATTCAAATATCCCCACTCTCATTAAAAAAATTAATGATTGAAACTGCTAATTCTTGTTTTCAAATCTCTGAATGAGTGCAGCCGATTCCAGTCTCTAACATCTATATAGTCAGCTCAGATACAAATTCCTCCCATAAATCTGTCCGTTTAATCATCCCCGAATGTAAACCTCCATCACTGCAGCTTGTGCCTTCAGCTGCCAAGGTCCTGATCTCTGGAATCCACCCTCACTCCCTCTATCTTCACAATGTCCTGGAAACCATCTGCTGAAATATTTCTTCTGTAGCCTGCTATCAACTTTTGCCCGATAACACTCCTGTGCACTGCCGTGGGACATTTTTCTGCACGAAATACAATTATAATTATATATTGAGTTGGCTTCCAGACATTTTACCCATTTTGCTTTGTATTCCACCCAGGACACTAATATAACCATCAACCGTCTGTTTATCATAACCTCTTCTCACCTGCATCCGCCTATCACTCACCTGGCTTTGTCCTGCCGCTCCTCTCTCCCCCCCCCCACTCCTTGCTCACAATTAGTCTGATGGAGGCTCCCGACCCGAAACGTCGCCTATCAACGTTCTCCAGAAATGTTGTCCAACTTGCTAAACCACTACAGCTCTTAAATGTTTCCAGGACTATTTACATTAGCATAACATCGCACCTATCATAGTGTTTGTTAAGCCACAGAAAATTCTTTTCAGTTTAACTCTTGACAGTCTTTTGATAAAGTTGGTTGGCTGACAGTGACATTGACTTGTGAGAAATGCATTGGCCTTGGAGGTCTGGTGCACCGATGTTGGTGGGGAAGGTAAGAACCAGTGGCTGAGGTTCAGCACATGGATGTCCGTGGGTGAGATGGTGAGGCATGGCTTCCGCTAACATACAACATGAAGAAGGGTCCCGTCCTGAAACGTCACCTGCCATTCTCTCCTCAAATGCTGCCTGATCCACTGAGTTCCTCCAACACTTTGTGCTTTGCCCAAGATTCCAGCATTTGCCTTGTGTCTCCTTTAAGTTGGGGATGGACTTTAACAATAAAGAGTTAGGGGAATGGGGCGTGGAAATTGTGGTGTCCATTGTAGGTCTAAATTGATTGGGGGATTGTGGGCGTAAGGTCCATAAGTTAATGGAAAGGCGCCTGGAGAGAGATTAGGTGGAGGATAGGATCCTTCTGAAAGGATCAGAGGATTACAGTATTTACTCCTCTATGGCACAGCGGTAGAGTTGCTACCTTACGGCTTCAGAGACCTGGGTTCAATCCTGACTATAGGTGCTGTCTGTAAAGAGTTTGGACATTCTCCCCATGACCTGCGTGGGTTTTCTCCAGTTTCCTCCCACACGTGCAGGTTTGTGGGTTCATTGGCTTCAGTAAAAATTGTAAATTGTCCCTAGTCTGTGTAGGATAGTGCGGTTGAAGAGGATGATCTCTGGTCGGCACGGACTCAGTGGGCCGAAGGGCCTGTTTCCATGCTGTATCTCTGAACTAAACTAACTAAAAAACTATGGCAGTTTCAATCTGAAAAATTACACCAGATTGCTATTGGAGCAGATTGGTGCTGTGAATGAAGATGGAGAATGTCTATCATTTCAGAATGGTACCGATCTAAATGAGAGTTAAGATGACACCTACGGCATTAAAGATGAGGCAAATAATTAGCTCCCCCGCTGACCCATTTTTCACAGTTAAGTTGTTGCCAAGTGACCACAGTGACTGGTTCTAGGTCATAAACTGTAAACAAATAGAAATTAAAATTTAGTGATAATTAAATTGAACCACTTCATTAATTTAATGTGAGTTCTGTGCAATGAAAATGACCAAGGAACGTGGTTCTTAAAATTCACTATTTGTTCATGAGTGAACAGTTAGTTCAATCTGATGTTAAATCAATTTGCTTCTAATTTGCACCTATTAATGAAAGGAATCATGAGGCAATGTGGCTTTATTTTTTGTATGTTTTCCTTTATAATTTATTGCATAGAAAGATTTATATCATCAAATGATAGCAAAATATTGCAGTATAATTGCTAAGTGGTATATTTGAAAGCTGCTAAATAACATTCTTTACGTTTTGCAAGTTTTACACATTGGACATTAAGATGACAAACTTTGTCTCTTTAGTCTTTAGACTCCAGAATTACAGTGCAAAAACAGGCCCTTCGGCACACCGAGTCCGTGCCAACCAGTGAACACTCTGTGCACTAGCACTATTCTACACACTAGGGACAAATTACATTTTTTACCGAAGCAGCTAACCAACACACCTGTACATCTTTGTAGTGTGTGGGTGGGGAAGCAACCAATATTCATAGGCTTATGGCAGGCATAACTTTATGACCAGTTTCCTTCTAAATTATGTTACAGTGATTACATCTGTAAGCCAACAACAAGCTTATTTTTTCTGGACTAAACATGTTGTGAGGATTCAACTATTAATATTCTGCCCATTGGATTGAGATATGAAAACACTTTAAATATTATTTAGAGAGCAATTTTTGTTTTGAATGTTTATTTTCAACAATATACAGAAAACCCTCGGTTGTGGCTTTACTGTGGCTAATAATGCTGTGGGTTTTAAAAGGGCTGTGTTCATTTTACTTAAGCAAGGCAAGAGATCACACTGTTGATATGAGAACAGTTGGCATGGATGGGGAACTGATTAATTTCTTGCAGAGTGGATGTGAGAAGGGAAAGTCCAGTGTCTAAAACACATCAATTGTCTGTGTATTTTTGCCATTTTGAGGGACTGAAATAATTTCCAATTCGAATTCAACAAAAATAGCTCAAAACCATGTTTAAAAAAACAAAAATGCTAGCAAAGTAACAAATGTTTAATGGAGATACAAAAGATGCTGGAATTGAGCAAAACACAAAGTGCAGGAGGAACAGAACGGGTCAGGCAGCATCTGTGGAAGGAACTGGACAGGCAATGTTTCGGGTCAGGACCCTAATTCAATCTGTTGGGGTTGTCATTTGCTGTCCTATTTCATTGTAAATAACTAAAGGACGTATGAATCTGTCTTTTTGTATCTGAACAAGTTCTATAAACTGATATTATTTTCAAAATACATTATCTTGAAAGAAGTCTCTTAATTCAATGTCCAGTGAGTCTTTTCTCGACTTCTTCCTGGGGGTATGTGGCTGTATAGAAAGCTGGCTAAGTAGTGTTTGGAAATTTGGCAAAAGTGTAATGGAACAGTCACTTACTAATATACCATCTGTTAATAGTTTCCCGGTCTGTTCACCTTCCAGTTTCTGAATGTTTAGCTTGTGGAAACTCGTGGGATAAATTATATACTATATATTTTTCACATAAATAAATTAGCACCGTTACAAAAACAAAGTGTAGTACGTGGAGATACAAGAGACTGCAGATGCAGGAATCTGAAGAAGGGAGGGTACACAAAAGGCTGCAGAAACTCAGCGGGTGCAGCAGCATCTAAGGAGCGAAGGAGATAGGTGAAGAAGGGATCTGACCTAAAACATCATCTGTCCATTCCCTCCACAGATGCTGCCTGTCCCGCAGAGTTTTGGCTTAGAGTTAGTGTGGAAAAAGGCCCTTTGTCCCACCGAGTCCATGCCGACCAGTGAGCACCCGTACACTAGTTCTATTCTGCACACTAGGGACAATTTATAGAGGCCAATTAACCTACCAACCTATACAACGTTGGGATGTGGAAGGAAACCAATCCTGATCTTGGATGCTGTGTGTACGGAGTTTGTACATTCTCCCTGTGACCGCATGGGTTTTCTCCGAGTGCTCCGGTTTCCCCTCACATCCCAAAGCCATACAGGTTTGTAGGTTGTTTTTTGTTTCTGTACTAAATCTTTTGCATTTAAACAACATTCCTTTTGCAATTTTATTTATTCTGCCTTAAACCAAACCATGTACCTTCCATTCCCTCCACAGAGGCTGTCTGACCCGTTGAGTTCCTCCAGCACTTTGTGCTTTGCTGAATCACAAATCCTTCCCCTTTTTTCTTACTCTCCTCCCTAATCTTCTTTCTTTGCCTCTCAAATCGTGTTTATTCCTAGCTTCATCTGCTCATGCTAACTGTGTTTCTCTCTCCACCAATGCTCTCTGACTTACTGAGTACCACAGGCACTTTCTGCTTTAATTGTAACAGCAGGATTTAATTGTGTTCCAACTATATTATACATGCAAGGGAGGTTCTGTGCGTGAACCTGATGTGACTGATTGACAGTGAACTTTTGGAAATAATGAGAGTATTCTTTAGCTTTGTTGAGTGAGATGTAATTACCATCAGAATTCACCCTAGGTGGAAGTCTAATTGTCAATTGGGGGGAAAATCTGAAGTAATTTCAGTTCACTGACACCTGATATAGAAGAGCATATGGATTTTAATTGGACGAGTTCCCATTTATTTACCTCTGCCACTGATTTTAAACCCACAATCCGGTGACTTACAATAAAACAAATAGCAAGCACAGACTGTGGCCTCACTCACAAATCCACATGATTACATATATTATTTTATTCATGAGACTCGATGCAATGTAGCTCAGAATCACAGAACAATTTCTCAAGGTCCAAACGAATTAAAATTTCAACAATTTTCTGTCAACCTTCTGCCGCAATGGTTAAAAAAAATAAACGGAATAAATGATGCTGGATCGCTGGGTTTTGAGATAAGCTGGGAGCCGTGTACAGCAAGCAAATCTCCCAAAGCTTCACACACTGTGAAAGGTCCACGCTGTACCTCACAGCCATTTTCCCTCAGTTTCCCTCATTCTCGGTTTCTTCTGAAAAATATTAATCAACCTCTGTACATAATTAGCTGACCACAGTGGTCATTTTTCTAAAGCGGTCTTTGTTTTCTCTGCAACGTCTTTGGTTTTCAAATAGTGGGCCGGCGAGATAAATTTGATAAAAAATACTATTGGGTAGAGAATGACATTGAATTCAATCTGGCATCTACTGCCTGGTATTCAGTATTTGATATTAATGTTACTTGTCAGTAAGTCTGAACAGCAGAGCCATTTTATAGCGAGATCTCCCCAGTAGTATCTGCACAACTGTTGTAATTGACATCTTCCATTTAACAGGTCTGTGTTCTTGCCTGCCGTTGCCTAGGAGATGAGCAAGGGGCCTCTGCCAGGGAGTTCTGGTAGCCCTTTTTGCATAGTTTTGCTACATAATCTTGGTCCTTCAATATGTGCCAGAAAGCTGAGTAAATAAAATAGCACTCCCTTTCGTTTCCACCATTCAGGATATTAGAACAATGGCTTTCTGCCAATGCTGTGTAATTGGGCACACCGAGGAGTGTGTGTAAAAAAAAAATCAGACGACAATTCGCATTCAATTATTGAAGACAAATTAAGTGCTGTTTCTGAGGCGTTGTTTGAGGCAGGGCTTGGAAGATTGCCCATTTCGCTCAGTCCATTTCAAACATATGTTTTTTTTCACTTCCCTCAGGGCACTGCGGGATTAAGGGGAAAAAAAAAATCAGACACATTTTTCTGTGCAGCGTCAAGTTTAGCTTGCTGCTGGCGTTGTTTGTGAGTCGGTGGGACTGGGCGCTGGGCCACACCGCACAGAAATGAGCGTGCGTTGTAGGCTAACGATGGTGCTGAGATGGCTCGTGTGTTGGGATTGTCATTTCACAGATGAAGTGTTTAACCCAGGCCCCTTCTTGCAGATGTTGCTACAGTATCTGTATCCTTCGTCACTGACCCGAACATGATTCATACTGTCAGAAAAAGCACCAATCAAACGTCACCCATTCCTTCGCTCCACAGATGCTGCCTGTCCCGCTGAGTTAAGGGCCTGTCCCACTATGCGAGGTAATTCAAGAGTCCTCCCGAGTTTCCCCTGATTCAAATTCAGAGAATTACGGTAATAGCCGTTCGTAGGTACTCGGGGCTCTCGTGGAGATTTTTCACAGTGCTGAAAAAACTTCACGAGTTACCGCGTTTCCCGAGTACCTGCCATTAGCATTACGAGCCGCTACGGGACATCCACAAGCTCCGACGTAGCCGCAACGTACATTCTACGTACTTACCACGAGTTTGATTATTTTTAAACTCGGGAAAGCTCTTGAATTACCTCGTACAGTGGGACAGGCCCTTTACTCCAGCACTTTGTGTCTATCTTCAATCAAAAAGGCCATTGGCAATTAGAATCTTACCCCCAACAACATCTCACCAAAATGGGCTCTAAATGCAATGTAAAGGAAGTGCTGGACTGGAAACTGGTTAGTTGTGGAAACATGCAATGAGTCCATTACTTGTACTCACAGTTTTTAACTTCTACGCTCTTTTGCAAATAGGAGAGCGACAATTCACAAACAATTAAATGCCACTGCCTCTGTTTCGATGTGCTTGCAGAGACAAAAGTTACATATTTATGTCATAAATACTCCATTATAATAAAAGCAACCTTACCTACTCAAATGAAAAAGAATAATAGCAATACTGCAGATTCAATAAACAATAATTAAATTTATTGAAGTTTGATCTTTATTTTATGAGAAGTTACGATGAGCGATTACGTGAAGAAGGCCGTCAGAACGCATGCGCGTCAACCTTCAAAGCAGCGGTGTGAAATCACAGATAACAGTTGTTCACCTGAATATAGTAAGATTGGAGAGAACTTGAGAACTACCAGATGACCTTTATGATTCGAGGGTTGGGCGCGGTGGGCACGTAATCGCTGATCGTAAGCAAAGTACATGAGAAATGTAGAATGTAGTTCGTCCACCATTGTGACTTTGATAGCTTCAGCTGGTCTGTTAATAATGACCTACATGGCACTGCAGAGGTTACTCCTTTTGTACGTTGTAAGTTCTGATAATGCAAAGGTCCAAATGCACAGCTGAAAACACAGCCACTATATTGCCAATACTCTTGATCAATAGAGGCTGCTTCATAACAACAAGGTTGTTACAGGCTTTTACAAGTGTTTCCAACTTGTAAATGGTCCACATACCCCATGTTTCGGAAAGAACCACACCCACCTACCTTCATGGCTACCGGTGGTCTTATGGTAATCCCAAAGGCCCCTGATGCAGGTTCTATTTCCGTCCTTGATTGGAGAGTAGGACTGGTAGGGTACGTGGATTCCATATTTTTCCTGAAACCAGCTTGGGCCTTCGCCCAAAAGCCCTCTGCCCAGCTTGCTGGCTGCCACCAGCTTCAGTGAACCGCTTACTGCCGATGGAGGCGTGGGGTGTATTGTCGCCGAAACGATGAGACTGTACTTGTAGCTTGACAGCTTTAGCTCCCTCGTGCAGGTCTCACCTGTTGAATAGGTTTACCAGAATAGCAGATACGGCGGCTAGTTTCCTGGGGTACCATACCCGTCCAACGTCACCTCTGATAGCGCTGTTCACTGTCGGCACTTTCAGGAACTCCAGTATGTGCCACGGTCATACTTCCGGGTTTTGAGTCAGTTACACACTGACCCCGACTGCTCCCCTGCTCAGAGAGGGAGACAGTGTGCAGTCCTGTACACAGGTGCTGTTGCTGCAGGCCCCGAGGAGACCTACGCTGATGTGGCCCCTCCACGGACCATATCCTTCGTGCCTCATGGTATGCTCCCGGCAATACCTCCGAACTCCGAGTCAGACAGAACTGACCCGACTGCTCCCCTCCTCAGAGAGGGAGACAGTGTGCAGCCCTGTATACAGGTGCTGTTGCTGCGGCCCCGCTGAGACCAGTGGTGATATAACTCCCTCCTTGGAGCATACCATTGTGGAGCACCTCTCCATTAGGTGCTCCATGTGGGTTTTGACGTGCGAAGAACTTTACCCATTAAAGGAGGGGATCCTCTCCATCAGGAATCCTCCTGGCCCGACTCGTTTGAGTCAACAGGCCGTACGGACTTTCTCCATGGCTGCCCTCAAGCGGGTTTGCCAAGGTGCTGCCGGCACCAGTCTGAAGCCGTTGGCTCCACCGCCAGCAACTCTGTAGGCGAATTTGACAGCCGCCACTACCCGCATTTCCGCGGTGTCCGTCTCCCATGGTACGTGACTGTGACGCGGTCCATAAAGGTTTCCCCGCGGCCCGTCCCGACATCGCCCCGAAATCCATCAGGAAACTCTGTAAGAAGAGATTCCTGTAATAGAAACATAACCTGGAAAGTTAAAAAACTTATCTTCAGGTTTAAACTTACCGCTGGCAGGAGCAGCGTGCCTGCCAGTCAGCGTTGTGCCATGCGTCGACGTAACGACACGCATGCGTTCTGACGGCCTTCTTCATGTAGTCACTCACGTGACTCTGAAATAAAACAGCAGGTGCTGGTTTACACTGAAGATAGACACAAAATGCTGGAGTAACTCAGTGGGTCGGGCAGCATCTCTGGAGAAAAGGAGTAGGAAATGTTTCAGGTCAAGACCCTTCTTCAGATCATAAAAGTTGATTTATTCAAGTTTCAGACAGTGAACTTTTAAATACAGGTTACACTTTTTGGCCTTTTGGCCTCGCCGTCCTGTAGAAGTTTGCCTGCTAATATTTTTACTCGTGTCCCCACCTAGCTCCTGCCTAGAGAATTCATTAACTTTGGAAGTGGTTGCTGTTCTGAATTACCTTCTGCCCCATGTTTAGGGTTCGGAAGGGTTTCATCAGCTAAGGGCCAAATGCAGGTAAATGGGACTAACCCAATGTGCTAACTTGGTTGGCATGGACAAGGTGGGCCGAAGGGCCTGTCTCTGTACTGTATACCTCTATGACCCAATCTGCTGTTGTGATATAAACAATAATATGCTCCATCGGTACTTTGACCCAATAAGAATGCGAAAAGACTTTAGGAACATAATTTCAGAACAAATTTCCAGCTGATTTTTATTGCTTAACTTCATAGATACCTGTGATCTGGTCAGTTGAGTTTACTGTCACGTGTACTGAGGTACAGTGAAAAGCTTCTTTTGTTGCATGCTAACCTCTGCTATCCAGTCAGTGGAAAGACTATACATGATTACAATCAAGTCAACCACAGAGTACAGATACAGGATAAAGGGAATAATGTTTATGCAAAATAAAGTCCAGAAAAGTCCGATTAAAGATAGTTTGAGGGTCTCTAATGAGGTAGACTCATGACCGCTCCCTATTTGGTGAGAAAATTGTTCAGTTGCCTGTTAACAGCTGGGAAGAAACTGTCCCTGAATATAGACAGTTCATTGGCTATATTTAAGAGGGAGTTAGATGTGGCCCTTGTGGCTAAAGGGATCAGGGGGTATGGAGAGAAGGCAAGGTACAGGATACTGAGTTGGATGATCAGCCATGATCATATTGAATGGCGTTGCAGGCTCGAAGGGCCGAATGGCCTACTCCTGCACCTATTTTCTATGTTTCTATGAATCTGTAAATGCATGGGTGCTGAGAATAGACCCATGCATTTCTTTCCATTAAAAATCTAAAGGTGTTTATTTTTGTTGAAATCATAGAAGTGGGTTATTTCTATTTGCGAGAACATTACAACATTGATTTATACTGTGACCTTAAATAGCAAAGCGTGATATCACAAGATGTTTCATAAGAATGTTGGAAGACACATTTACAACCAAATGGAAATAAATATAAATTCAGATGGTACAAAGCTTGTCCAAGAATCAAGAAGCAAATTAAGAAAGATGACAAGGTTTATGTTAGTCTTCCATTGTCAGACTAACATTCATGGAGAGATACATCGTGAAAATATGCCCCATGGTCCATCTAATCCATGTAATCCATCAAGCACCCATCTACACACATCTTCCAATAACCTCTTTTGTCCGCCCCACATCCCATCAACTTCCCCCAGATTCTATCAGTCACCAAAACACAAGGAACAATTAACAGCAGCCAATTAACCTAATAACCTGCACATTTTTGGGGAAGTGGGAGGAAACCAGAGCACCAGGAAACAAATCCATGTGGTCACAGGAAGAACATGCAAGCTCCACAGACAGGTCCAAAGGTCAGGATTGAACCTGGGTCTGTTGGAACCATAAGGAAACAGCTCGATTAGCTGCACCGCTGTATCTCCTGTTGATCGACGGGGGCCGTGGATGTTGTGCAGCTGAAAAGGCAGAGCGTTGGAAGGGAACCCTAAGCCCAGGTTTCTCTGCAGGCTGTGGAGCCTCAGGTTCCACACAACAAGCTGATAGATCGTTTTTTTCCTCCAACGAATTGGGTGGACTTTCACAGAAGAAAATAGGTTGAGCAAGCTAGGACTTTATTCCTTGGAGTGCAGGAGGCTGAAGGGTGATCTTATAGACGTATATAAGATCATGAGGGGAATGGATAGAGTCAATACACATGGAGCCTTTTATCTACAGTAGGGGAATCAAAAAACTGAGGACATAGGTTTAAAGTGATGGGGAAAGATTTAACAGGAACCTGAGGGGCAACGATTTTTACACAAATGGTGGTAGGTGTATGGAACGAGCTGCTAGAGGAGGTATTTGAGACAGGTACTATTGCAACGTTCAAAAAAACATTTTGAGTTTAAGTAACTGGAGAGGATAGGGTCAAATGCATTCAGGTAGGACTAGTGTAGTTGGGGCATTTTGATCAGTGTGAGCAAATTGAGCTGAAGGGCCTTTTTCCACGTTGACCCTATGACTTTATGACTCTAAGAAAGTAGGTCTTCTTCTTCTTGCGTTTGGAGTGCACAGTCTAAAGTTGTAGGACAACTTGTTCTATTTGATGGTTCCTTCGTTAACACTTGTTCTATTTGATCTTATTTGTTTGTGCATGCCGGGTTGATTGCATTCGTCGAAACAGGGCGGACCACGTGAAGGTTGCAATCTTCCACCCCAAAGTAGGTCTGATCCAACACAGGGAAGACAGGTTTGGTAATGATTGATGGATGGGCTGCAGAGATATCAATAATAATAACATTAACCAGTAGTAAACATAAATGCTGAAAGAACCCAAAAAGGAAGGATAATAACTGATCTCAACAGAGTCAATGCAGCAAAGACCAAGGGATAAAATCCTGTCTTTGTATTGATGCCGAAGCACCAACACTAACAACCTGAGCAGCTATTAGCACTGCTCGCTCTCAACTTTGACAATGGTGACAATTGAGAAGACAATCTGCTGCGAATCTGTCTAGTTATCCACCCAGATACCCTCTCACAAATGTGGCATTTATACATAGAACATAGAAAGGTATAGCACAGGAACAAGACTTTTGGCCCATAATGTCAGTGCCAAACATGATGCCAAGATAAACTGTGGACACAAGGAATTGCAGATGTTGGTTTATAACAAAAGAAACAAAGTGCTGAAGTAACTCAGCAGGCCAGGCAGCATCTCTGGAGAACAAGGATGGGCATTTGAAGAAGGGTCCTGACCCAAAATGTCACCATCTTTTTCTCCAGAGATGTTACCTGACCCGCTGAGTTACTCCAGCACTTTGTGTCTATCTACAATAGATACCAGCATCTGGAGTTCCTGTCTACGCATGGATTGGCAACATTTCAAGTCGGGACTCTGTTTTCTCCTGTGCCTGCATGTGATCCATATCCCTCCATTCCCGGCATATCCATGTGCCTGTCTAAATGCTTCTTAAACACCACTGTCATATCAGCCTCCACCGCCACCCCTGGCAGCACATTCCAGGCACTCACCACCCTCTGTGTAAAAAAACGCGCCCCGCACATCTCCCTTAAACTTTGCCCCTTTTACCTTAAAGCTGTGCCGGTTAGTCTTTGACATTTCCACCCTGGGGAAAAACGTTCCGACTATCTACCCTGTCTATGCCTCTCATAATTTTATATACTTCTATCAGGTCTCACGTCAGGCTCTGGCACTCCAGAGTAAACAATCCAGGTTAAAAAGAAGAAAATGACAATCATGGGAAAACATTGCATTTCTTTCAGTCCAGTTCTTTGTGATATCAGTCAGCTTCTGTCAATACTGAATATGGATGCAAAATGCTGAAGTAACTCAGCGGATCAGGCAGCTTCTCTGGAGAAAAGGAATAGGTGATGTTTTGGGTCGAGACCCTTCATCTAGCTTCTGTCAATAGATGCATTTATGATATTCTAGAAATCTGGAGTGAGATCTTCTTGGGTGGAATTTAACTGTTGAAACAATGTTATCCACACTCCCTACACTAGTGTGTTATTCACCAGGGCTGTCATTCCTACCTCGATTCTTTGCTCTTTGACTCAGAATCTGTCAACTGTCCCACCTTCCTGAAAGATCCAAATAGAAAATTAACCACTTTTGATCCATCTCAATAAAATCCATGGTTCAATGGTACGTTATGGTCACGTACCTTGGTACAGTGCAATTCATTTTTTTGCATATAGTTCAGTAGAAATCTTATTAATTATACATGGGCACAATCGTTCTTAAGTGTAAGATAATAGATGACACTGAGGCAGTATACAAGAGTCGCCACGTTTCCGCCTGCACCTTGTACCCTTCAAGTTCAGAGTAGTTAGAAATGTTAGCGTCTTAACTGGGACAGAAAGGCCCGTTGCCCTAGTGGCGGCACTGGGTCGGAGTTGCAGGGGTCGGGATGGCCAGGCGATCTCGATTTTGCTAAATTATTTGCAGAATTATCTTCGGAAAAAAACGAATTCAGTTTTCCAGAGATTACCACCTGCAGCAGATTTTTTATAAAGGATGTTTATAACGCCTTTTCATTATCCTTCAGTGCACATTCACAGAAAGCTGTTTGCAAAATTCCTCATTCAATATTTTTATTATCAGAAATGGCGATGATTTTGCATTAAAAATTTGAATAGCATGGCATTTATATTTTGAACTCCAGTCTTCCTACATTTTTGATAACATGAGATAAAGTAATGTGAGTCTGCATTTATGAAACTAGAAAGCAGGAAGATAAATAGACGCGGTGAAGTCAAATGGCCGAGATGAGGTTTGATCTGAGAACGATGGGTTGGCATAAGCTATGCTTTCATTAAAAATGACAGTGTTGTTAGCTGAGACCTCTAACTGCATTGAAGAACGAGGACTCCTCTTGTTTTATTCAAGTTCACAGAAAACATCAAGGGGAAAGATCTGTTGTAATTTAAGAATTCAAATCCCTTTAACCTAATAAATGCTTTGGTCGTGACTTTGTTCAACATTTTTTTTTAATCAGTGATGTTATCTCGCCTTGTAGGGAAAAATAGAAATGTCTGTGTTAACAAATCCTTGTATATAAATAGCTTTTATTTGGATGTAAATTAGGAGAATTAATAAGATTGTTTGCTGCCCTGTACATGTGACTTTCTGCTGCATGTGTGTGTGTGTGTGCATCAGATGAAATATCAGATGTGCGCGCAGTTTGCTACACTGCTGGGTTCAATAAACTTTAGTGAGTTCATAGACTTAATGGTCAAATTATATTGTAATAGGATTGAATATTACTGTTATTTACACATTCTCGGCATCATCCAAGTGTTCAGACATTAACCTTTTGAGGTGGAAGATGCCACTGTAATATGCCTGTTGCATGATTATCACAGACCCATGCAAAATATATTCATGAAAACAAAGAAGAATGGAAAAATCTTTCAGTAATAGAATCTCGGCTGCAAATTCTCACCTTATCCACCTCAACATATTTAGTGGCTCAATCCTAAATTACTACTTTAAAGCTAGATGGGTTAAAGGTGATTTATCTTTTATGAACAATACCCGAATTAAAGGGATAATGTATACATGTCACTGTACAATCCCACATGTGAACCAAGGATTAATCATCTCTGACATTGTGTTCTGATCACAGATCCCCATCAAAAGAGCTTAATATTCATTTTGTAAAGCTTCTGTGCTGAACAGAAAAGGCCAAATGGTACAATTGTTATTCTGAAGGATCAAGAAGCTATGATATTGTTTCAAAATTAACTCATGTATATTGTTGCACATTAATTTAGATTGGGGTGGCACAGTAGCGTAGCACAGAGCTGCTGCCTTAATGCAGCAGAGACCTGGGTTCGATCCTGACTACGGGTGCTATCTGTACCGAGTTTGTACGTTCTCCTTATGACTGCCTGTGTTTTCTCTGGATGCTCTGGTTTCCTTCCACACTCTAAAGATATAAAGGTTTGCAGATTAATTAGCTTCTGTAATAATTTACAAACAAGGAACTGCAGCGGCTGGTTTACACAAAAGGACACAAAATGCTGGAGTAACTCAGCGGATCAGACAGCAGCTCCAGAGAACATGGATAGGTGACGTTTCGGGTCGGGATCCTTCTTCAGACATATTATAGGGAAGGGGGATGAAAGCTGGAAGAGAGGAGAGGCAGGACAAAGCATGACAGGTAATAGGTGGACACAGGTGAGGGGGACGTTTGATAGGCAGATGATTGGAACAAAGGCCAGAGATAAAAGCAAAAGTTGTGAGAGATGGATTGAAGAGGTGCAAATAGTGAAGCCAGAGGAAGGAATGCAAGAGGGGAGAGGGAGGGAGAAAGAGAGAAATATGTGTGAGTCTACCTAGGGCACAGGGGAGGAGGTTGTTAGAGAGAAAGGGGAGGGTCTGGGGAGAATGCAGTGGGGTAGCGGGCAGGTGGGGTTGTTAGAGGTTGCCTAAATTTGGAGAATTCAATCTTCATTCCTTTCAGAAAAGATATTATTTCTAGCTACTCTCTCAGAAGGATGTAAAATATCCCATGATCTATTTGAAAATGCGCAAAGCAGATAACGATGTCATATTGTAATATACATCATATATGCCAACAGTTTTGAAATATTTGGATATCTAAAGAATGGAAAATCAGAGATTCTCTGCAGAAAGAGTTTCAGGATACCTCCATAACCCGTCTTTCTAGTTATTTCATTGTCCTGATCAATAATTATATCTCAGCCCAAAGAAGTAAGGCAGTAAAGGAACTACAGATGCTGATTTATACCAAAGATAGGCACAAAGTGCTGGAATAACTCAGCCAGTCAGGCACCATCTCTGGAGAAAAAGGACGTGTGATGTTTCGGGTCGAGACCCTTCTTCAGACTGCGATCACATAATTGGTGATGTATCTGTCTGATGATAGATGCACGATTTGTGTATGAACGATTCTTGCACCAGTAATTAGCTATGAAATACAACACACTACCTTGCGGTCATGAAAGTGGCTATGCTTATGCAACTTATTTTTTCACATGATATTATTTCTTATTGCTAACTTTCCTTCAGAATTAAAGTTTCAACTTGATGGACAAGGGACCTGACAGCTGAAAGGGATTTTAATAAATATTTTTTCGTGTAGGGATTGGTCTGCCTGCTTTGATTTTTTTTGACCAACCAATTTTGTAGAACAGGTACCTTTCTGTAAAGTAACTCGACCTCTTATCTTACATTGTTATTCAGCCCAACACATGCCTTGTTAGTTGTGATTTGTAATTTGCATGAAGATGGAGCAAATTAGCTGCAATTGGGAACAAAACTTTCCAAGTCTAATGCTGAAATTTAACTAGCAAAGTTGTACTGTAGAAGGATCTTAATATATATCCCAGTTGATCCCCTTTTAGAACATTCCAAGTGAAACAGGTAATGGTGTTTCATTGTGATATACATTGAATTTGCTGGCTGTTTCACAAGATTTACATATCTAAAAACTGAAATATCAGAGATATTTGCAGTGAGTGTTTCAAGGTACTTTTATATCCAGCCTTTTTTGTATTCCAGACTCTTGGAACATACTCTTGTGTTTTGCTATTCCTTTGTTAACAGCTTCTTGCTTGTAGCCTTGGTACCTTCTTCATATTTCATGTGCATTAATCCTGTCTTAGCAATTGTATAGAGGGTCCCCACCCACCCTGTCATTGTGGGGAAGCGCGTGTGTGCCTGAGACCCTGAGCTAACCCATGAAGAGCTGTGCTCCTGGCAGGGTCACCCACAGCGGGCAGAGTGGGAAGTTCGTGATGAAGCACGGCCAAAGAAGATGACCTCGACGGTGGAACATGCGGAGGATGGTGTCTGGCCGACAGGTGGAGACTACAGCGGCTGATAAGATGGAGGAGGAGAGATCCCCCACCCGTGGTGGAGTCCTTGCCGTTGGAGCCGGGTCTGCCTCTGTCACAGACCGGGTGGTGGCTGTCCCACGGGACTCCACACGGGAAAAGATGTAACACACGTTACACGTTACAGAGAGGGACGTAAACTCTGTGGCTCCAGGGTCAGCCTCTAGCCGTCTCTAGACCCACAGAAAGGACCCACCAGGAGGGCAATCACACTCCACTTCGAGTGATCATCAATGAAAATGATGATGGAACATGTAAGAAATGTGAACCAAACACAGGAATTTGATAATCAAGCTGACATCGAAGCCAATATTTATCATATAGCCAGAGAACACAAAATACTGGAGTAGGCAAAACCTCTGGTGGACATGGGTAGGCGACGTTTTGGGTCAGGACACTTCTTCCGACATAGGTGACATCCAGTGTATTGATCAACAGATACACAGCTTAGGAACAGAGGATTGTATTACCCAATGCATTGCACAGTTGCTAAGCAGAACCATACATAGGCTGCTCTGTCCCTCAGAAACGGAAATTCGAATTTCTATAAATAAACACAGCTTAAGATATCTCAGTGTTTAATTGTTCCTGGGTCAGACCTCTTTATAAATTGTAAGTGATCGGTTTGACTGCAGGTCAACACAACACGAGGCAACAAACTTCTTGTTTTGCATCATTACGCAGTTTGATGTCTGGGACCTTTCAGACTTTATACTTTAGAGATACAGAGCGGAAACAGACCGTTTGGCCCACCGAGTCCGCACTGACCAGCGATCACCCTGTACACTAGCACTATCCTACACACTAGAAATAATTTTACAACATAACCAAAGCCAATTAACCTTTTAACCTGCACGTCTTCAGAGTGTTGGAGGAAACCGGAGCACCCTGGGAAAAAACGACGCGGTCACATGGAGAACGTACAAACTCCATGATCAGGATTGAACCCGGGTCTCTGGTGCTTTGAGGCAGCATCTCTATCACTGTGCCGACCCGATGAAGTAATTTTGACACCCACATAGTTTTGCAACAGGGTACTGTATATGAGGGCTTCATGATTTAAGTGAAGTATGAAGTGTGCTGCCTCTGGAAGAGAATTTAAGGAATTCACTTAAGGGCGGCATAGTAGTGCAGCTGGTAGAGCTGCTGCCTCAGCGTCAGTGGCCCAGCTGGGGACTCCTGAATCTCGCTCTGGCCTCGGCCTTGGGTGAAACTGCGCCAGATGTCCACACTAAACACAAAGTGCTAGAGGAACTCAGCAGGTCAGGCAGCATCTGTGGAGGGAATGGACAGATGACTTTTGAGGTCAGGACACCGCCTCAATTCTTCAAATCTGAAGGAAGATCCCAACTTGAAACACCGTCTGTTCATTCCCCCCACAGATGCTGCCTGACCCACTGAGTCCCTCCAGCACCCTATGTCTTGCTCAAGATACCATAATCTGTAGTTGCTTGTTCTTTGTTTAATTCTTGTTTAACTTTTGTCAGATGTCTAGCACTTATATTAGCCCACCTTTGCATGAATGTTCTGCATAAAAATCTATGTTCATTTTTCTTAAACAAGGCAAGAGATCATGCTGTTGATTTGAGAACAGTTGGCATCGATGGGGATCCATGAAAATTTATTGCAGAGTGAATGTGAGAAGACAAAATCCAGTCCCTAAAACACAACCATATTTCTATACATCTTTGCTATTTTGAGGGATGCAATCATTAATAAATACAATTCAACAAAAAATCTCAAAACCATGGCCCAGGAGCCGTTGGAGCAAGAGGAGGAGTTTCCGGGCGGTGAGTTATAAAATCGAGCGCAGGGCTTTACTCCACAGTGTGGAGTAAAGCACCAGAGTGGATGGGCTATAGTAATAGGGGATTCAATTGTAAGGGGAATAGATAGGCGTTTTTGCGGCCACAAACGAGACTCCAGGATGGTATGTTGCCTCCCTGGTGCAAGGGTTAGGGATGTCACTGAATGGCTGCAGAACATTCTGGAGGGAAGGGTGAACGGCCAGCTATTGTGGTGCACATTGGCACCAACGATATAGGTAAAAAAAGGGATGAGGTCCTACAAGGCGAATTTAGGGAGCTAGGACATAAACTTAAAAGTAGGACCTCAAAGGTAATAATCTCTGGATTACTACCAGTGCCACGTGCTAGCCAGAGTAGAAATAGGAGGATATTGCAGATTAATATGCGGCTTGAAAAATGGTGCAAGAGGGATGGATTCAAATTTCTAGGGCATTGGAACCAGTTCTGGGGGAGGTGGGACCAGTACAAACAGGACGGTCTGCACCTGGGCTTGAAGGGAACCAATGTCCTTGGGGGAGTGTTTGCCAGTGCTGTCAGGGAGGATTTAAACTAATGTGGCAGGGGGATGGGAGCATGAGCAGAGAGACAGAGGGGTGTAAAATGAGGGTAGAAGCAATAGGTAGCAAGGTGAAAAGTAAAAGTGGCAGGCAGAAAAATCCAGGGCAAAAATCAAAAAGGGTCACTTTTCAACATAATTGCATAAGGTTGTAAAAACAAGCCCGAAGGCTTTGTGTCTCAATGCAATGAGCATTCATAATAAGGTGGGAAAGTTGAATGTGCAGATAGTTATTAATGAATATGATATAGTTGGTATCACGGAGACATGGCTCCAGGGTGACCAGGGCTGGGAGCTGAACATCCAGGGATATTCAATATTCAGGAGGGATAGACAGAAAGGAAAAGGATGTGGAGTAGAGTTGCTGGTTAGAGAGGAGATTAACGCAATAGAAAGGAAGGACATTAGCTTGGAGGATGTGGAATCGAAATGGGTAGAGCTGCGAAACACTAAGGGGCAGAAAACGCTAGTGGGAGTTGCGTACAGGCCACCTAACAGTATTAGTGGAGTTGGGGATGGCATCAAACAGGAAATTAGAAATGCGTGCAACAAAGGTAAAACAGTTATAATGGGTGACTTCAATCTACTCCCCTGCAGTCCGTCTGTTTTTCTTTTTTTTTTTCGTTTTCTTGTCTTGTTTTAGCGTGTTAAATTGAGCTATTATGTAGTGTATGTGTGTGGGAGAGTGGGAGAAACATTTTAGACTCTTCCTTTTGGGGGGGACGCAACTTTTCTTGTATCCCCGGTCTCCGTCTCCATCTACGCTGAGGCTTAATGGCTGAGTTGACAGCCTCCAACTGCGACCGACCTCGAGGCTCCGGAGGCAGAGCCAGCCAGGACTTACCAGCGTGATCCGGGCTGCGGCAGGTTCAGGCATTCCGGCATTCCGGCAGCCCGACTCGGAGCTGTGGCGGCTTTCCAGTGCCGGTGGTGGCGGCAGTGACTTCAGAGGTTCGGCCGCGGGCCCAGTGGACGACATTGTTGGGAGCTCGCAGGTAACAGGTTGGTGACCTGCTTTTCCGGAGCTCCCACGGCAACAGCTGCGTCCGCTGGACTGGTGGGCGGCAGCTTTGGCAGCTTCAACCGCCCAGGGCCGCGGAGTTGAACCTGCCCATTTGCGGAGCGCGGTTCAGCCACGGGACTTATTTACATCACCCGGTGCGGTCACAACATCGGAGGCCTGGGTCCCCTCAGCACAGAGGAAGAGGAAGAACAAGAAGGGAAGAGACAAAGACAAGATTTTTGCCTACCATCACAGTGAGGAGGTGTCTGGTGAACTCACTGCGGTGGATGTTAAATATGTGTTTATTGTGTGTTTTGTTATTTACTATATGTATCACTGCAGGCAACGAAATTTCATTCAGACCGCAAGGTCTGAATGACAATAAAGTTTTCCATGATTCCATGATACATATAGATTGGGTGAATCAAATTGGCAGGGGCTCTGAGGAAGAGGATTTCTTGGAATGTATGCAGGATAGTTTCCTAAAACAACATGTTGAGGAAACAACGAGAGAGCAGGTTATTCTAGACTGGGTATTGAGTAATGAGGAAGGATTAGTTAGCAGTCTTGTTGTGCGTGGCCCCTTGGGCAAGAGTGACCATAATATGGTTGAGTTCTTCATTAGGATGGAGAGTGACATTGTTAATTCAGAAACAAGGGTTCTGAACTTAAAGAAAGGTAACTTTGAGGGTATGAGACGTGAATTGGCCAAGATAGATTGGCAAGTGATTCTTAAAGGGTTGACAGTGGATATGCAATGGAAGGCATTTAAAGACTGCATGGATGAACTACAACAATTATTCATCCCAGTTTGGCAAAAGAATAAATCAGGGAAGGTAGTGCATCCGTGGATAACAAGGGAAATCAGGGATAGTATCAAAACAAAATATGAAGCATACAAATTAGCCAGAAAAAGCAGCCTACCAGAGGACTGGGAAAATTCAGAGTCCAGCAGTGGAGAACAAAGGGCTTAATTAGGAAAGGAAAAATATATTATGAAAGAAAACTGAAGAGAAAAAGGTTAGTTAAAACAAATGTAGGTCCCTTGCAGTCAGAAACTGGTGAATTGATCATGGGACCAAGGACATGGCAGACCAATTGAATAACTACTTTGGTTCTGTCTAAGGAAGACATAAATAATCTGCCGGAAATAGCATGGGACCGGGGGTCAAATGAGATGGAGGAACTGAGTGAAATCCAGGTTAGCCAGGAGTGGTGTTAAGTAAATTGAATAGATTAAAGGCCAATAAATCTCCAGGGCCAGATAGGCTGCATCCCAGAGTACGTAAGGAAGTAGCCCCAGAAATAGTGGATGGCTGTTTGTCGGGTTGGATGGCTGTTTGTCGGGTTGGATGGCTGTTTGTCGGGTTGGATGGCTGTTTGTCGGGTTGGAGGCAGGTGACTAGTGGGGTGCCTCAGGGATCTGTGTTGGGTCCTTTGTTGTTTGTCATGTACATCAATGATCTGGATGAAGGGGTGGTAAATTGGATTAGTAAGTATGCAGATGATACCAAGATAGGGGGTGTTGTGGATAATGAAGAGGATTTCCAAAGTCTACAGAGTGATTTAGGCCAGTTGGAAAAATGGGCTGAAAGATGGCAGATGGAGTTTAATGCTGATAAATGTGAGGTGCTACACCTTGGCAGGACAAATCAAAATAGGACGTACATGGTAAACGGTAGGAAATTGAAGAATACAGTTGAACAGAGGGATCTGGGAATAACCGTGCATAGTTCCTTGAAGGTAGAATCTCATATAGATAGGGTGGTAAAGAAAGCTTTTGGTATGCTAGCCTTTATAAATCAGAGCATTGAGTATAGAAGCTGGGATGTAATGTTAAAATTGTACAAGACGTTGGTGAGACCAAATCTGGAGTATGGTGTACAATTTTGGTCGCCCAATTATAGGAAGGATGTCAACAAAATAGAGAGGGTACAGAGGAGATTTACTAGAATGTTGCCTGGGTTTCAACAGCTAAGTTACAGAGATAGGTTGAATAAGTTAGGTCTTTATTCTCTGGAGCGCAGAAGGTTAAGGGGTGACTTGATAGAGGTCTTTAAAATGATGAGAGGGATAGACAGAGTTAATGTGGACAAGCTTTTCCCTTTGAGAATAGGGAAGATTCAAACAAGAGGACATGACTTTAGAATTTATGACTTTAGACAGAGGTTTAGGGGTAACATGAGGGGGAACTTCTTTACTCAGAGAGTGGTAGCGGTGTGGAATGAGCTTCCAGTGGAAGTGGTGGCGGCAGGTTCGTTGGTATCATTTAAAAATAAATTGGATAGGCATATGGATGAGAAGGGTATGGAGGGTTATGGTATGAGTGCAGGCAGGTGGGACTAAGGGAAAAAAGTTGTTCGGCACGGACTTGAAGGGCCGAGATGGCCTGTTTCCGTGCTGTAATTGTTATATGGTTATATGGTTATTAGTGATATTCTTTCAAAATTCTTTAGATTCTGGAGTAGTTCCTGAGGATTGGAGGGTAGCTAATGTAACCCCACTTTTTAAAAAGGGAGGGGGAGAGAAAACAGAGAATTCCAGACCAGTTAGTCTAACATCGGTAGTGGGGAAAATGCTAAAGTCAGTTATTAAAGATGGAATAGCAGCACATTTGGAAAGTGGTGAAATCATTGGACAAAGTCAGGATGGATTTATGAAAGGTAAATCATGTCTGACGAATCTTATAGAATTTTTCGAGGATGTAACTAGTAGAGTGGATAAGGGAGAACCAGTGGATGTGTTACACCTGGACTTTCAGAAAGCTTTCGACAAGGTCCCACATAAGAGATTAGTATACAAACTTAAAGCACATGGTATTGGGGGTTCAGTATTGACGTGGATAGAGAACTGGCTGGCAGACAGGAGGCAAAGAGTAGGAGTAAACAGGTCCTTTTTAGAATGGCAGGCAGTGACTAGTGGGGCACTGCAAGCTCAGTGCTGGGACGCCAGCTATTTACATTATATATTAATGATCTGGATGAGGGAATTGAATGCAACATCTCCAAGTTTGGGGATGACACGAAGCTGGGGGGGGGGGGGGGGCATGTTAGCTGTGAGGAGGATGCTAGGAGTCTGCAAGGTGACTCGGATAGGTTGGGCGAGTGGGCAAATGCAGTATAATGTGGATAAATGTGAGGTTATCCACTTTGGTGGCAAAAACAGGAAAGTAGACTTATCTGAATGGTGGCCGATTAAGAAAAGGGGACATGCAACGAGACCTGGGTGTCATGGTGCACCAGTCATTGGAAGTAGGCATGCAGGTGCAGCAGGCAGTGAAGAAAGCGAATGGTATGTTCGCATTCATAGCAAAAGGATTTGAGTATAAGAGCAGGGAGGTTCTACTGCAGTTGTACAGGGTCTTGGTGAGGCCACACCTGGAGTATTGCGTACAGTTTTGGTCTCTTAATCTCCACCCTTGCCTGGAGTACAGAGAAGATTCACCAGACTGATTTCTGGGATGTCAGGACTTTCATATGAACAAAGACTGGATAGACTCGGCTTGTACTCGCTAGAATTTAGAAGATTGAGGGGGGATCTTATAGAGACTTACAAAATTCTTAAGGGATTGGACAGGCTAGATGCAGGAAGATTGTTCCCGATGTTGGGGAAGTCCAGAACAAGGGATCACAGTTTAAGGATAAGGGGGAAGTTTTTTAGGACCCAGATGAGAAAATCATTTTTCACACAGAGAGTGGTGAATCTGTGGATTCTGAGGCCAGTTGATTGGCTATATTTAAGAGGGGGTTAGATGTGGCCATTGTGGCTAAAGGGATCAGGGGGTATGGAGAGAAGGCAGGTACATGATACTGAGTTGGATGTTCCGCCATGATCATATTGAGTGGCGGTGCAGGCTCGAAGGGCCGAATGGCCTACTCCTGCACCTATTTTCTATGTTTCTATGTGAAAAACTATCCTGGCAAAATACCAACATTTCAATGGAGCACATAAAACTGCAGATGCTGGAATCTTGAGCAAAACACGAAGTGCATGAGGAACTCAACTGGTCAGGCAGCAGCTGTGGAAAGAAATGGAGGCCTCCAACGCTATGTTTTTTTCTCAAGATTTCACCATCTGCAGCTTCTTGTCTTCAGATGCTAAACTGATACTTGAGAAATGGATACAGGAACATTTCCCCCCCTTGCTACACTGCTCCTCTTTACCTTAAACCTATGCCCTCCCATCTACAAACTTTCCACCCTGGGAAAAGGTTCTCACTGCCTACCCTATCTATGCGTCCTATGCTTCTATCAGGTCTTTCCTCACTCTATGATGCTCCAGAGAAAACAATCCAACCTTGTTCACCCTCTCCTAAGATCTAATTCCCCTCTCATCCAGGCAACATTCTAGTAAAACTCTTCTGCACCCTCCCCAAAGCCTCTTCATCCACCCTGCAATGGGGCAATCAGCACTGCATGCAATACTCCAAAAGCAGCCTTGCCAGAGCCCCATAAAGCTACAACATGACTTCCGGACTCTTATACTCAATGCCCTGACGGATGAAACCAAGCATACCATGTCAATTTGTATTACCGATAAGGCAAACATACCAATGTTGACCACAAGTTCTGCAACTTAATATCAATATCCCTGTTGGAATTAAAGCAGCTAGTGTCGATGATCAGCCAAGACAGGTGATTTTGTCACATCTCATACCAATTGCTTTGTGCAAAATCAGCCAAGATTCAGAAGCAGTTATAATATGCAGTGTTTCACAGGGAAGAGAGCATAAGGGGAATAAAAGGGTTTCTGATACTGCTGAATCAACATGTATAGAAAATTTGCTTTACACACCAAATGTTTTGAGCTTCATACAGAGTCTTGTGAAGTCTTGTCCAAGTCTTGTGATGGTTCATTTATTTAAGTCAGTGGTTATATTGATTATTTAATGGCACCGTTTGTAGGGTTGTTTACTTTGCGAGTAAATCTGAAGAATTTCTGCAGTGGTGTTCCAGCTTTGTATTTGATTTATCCCCACTTTTCAGAAACTCTTCTCTAGAGAACGCAATTCTGAAATTCTACCCATGTCTTTGTTCACATAAAATACAATGAAAACTTCTGTTGCCCTGGAAGTTAATACTGTGCTAAAACTGCCTTCTAAAATAATTCCATTCTCAATCCCCAGTCGTGTAGTAAATGGTTTGTAGTTTAGGTTTTTTCAGCTTGTTCAGGTTTCTTGGAAGTATAATTAGGGATCAAGCACATCGCCGTTGTATGTGACTAATGCAAGCTCCAAGCAATAAAACCTTTGCTTCCTTTAATGAGCATTTTTTGAAATGCAGACATCAGAAATTTGACATAATAACTGAAAATAAAGGTTTATCTATATTGTTTTAAAATCAGGTAGGAAGTACCGTTTTTTAAAATGCCAGGAATTTAATGTGACATTGGATATAAATGGAGAATATCTGTCAATTGCAGGTCATATCGTGCACAGCAAACATGATAACGGTTTAAGATTTGCAGTGTCACAGAATGAGGGACTCCAAAAAGGTTTAATGTAAGGTCATTGAGACCTGTCTGAAGAAGGGTCCCCAACCCAAATCGTCACCTATCTATGTTCGCCAGAAATGCTGCCTGACCCGCTGAGTTACTCCGGCACTTTGTGACCTTCAATGTAAGATCTAATCTGTCAACTTCCAGCAAGTCTTCAATGTGAAATAAAACACAAAGGGCTGGAAGAACTCAGTAGGCCGGGCAGCATCCATGGTAGAGAAGGGTCCTGACCCAAAATGTCTGTCCATTTCCCTCTAGAAATGCTGCCTGACCTGTTAAGTTACTCCAGCACTTTGTGATTTGCTCAGGATTTCAGCATTTGCTGTTCTTTGTGTCTCCAATGTGAGGTGCATGTTCATGACTTAGAAAATGGTGGATGTCGTCAACAAGTCAATAGGAACTGCAGGAGGACAGAGAAAGCTTTCGACAGAGAAAATTTTTGACATTTCCACCCAGGGAAAAAAAGGTTCTAATTGTCTACACTATCTATGCCTCATAGTTTTATATACTTCTATCAGGTCTCCTCTCAACCATGTAATCCAGGCAAACCTCTTCTGCACCTTCTCTCAAGCCTCCACATCCTTCCTGTAATGGGGCAACCAGAACTGCACGTCAAGTCCAGTTTTAACAATACAAACGTTCTGAGGCAAAGTAGGAAGGATCAATGAAACAGATTTAACATCGGTTATCTCATGGAAAGGTTGCAAAATAAAATATAGGCAAAGTTGTGAGAATAGATTGTGGTGATCAGCCTACCAGGAAGGCAAAAATATAGTCTCTTTATATGTGTAGGGAGGAGGAAGGAATGTCTGAAGAAGGGTTTCAACCCGAAACGTCACCCATTCCTTCTCTCCAGAGATGCTGCCTGTCCCGCTGAAATGTAAAGTCTAAACTCAGCGGGTCAGGCAAAGTCTCTGGAGACCAAGGATAGGTGACCTTTCGGGTAAAGTGTAAAGGGCCTGTGCCACTTTTATGACCTAATTCACAACCTTTTTTACTCGTGGACATTTTTCATCATGCTAGAAAAACGTCCCGATCTACTTGATGCCACGAGTACCTACGACTAGCATCACGGCCTGCTACGACCTACCTACGACCTCCTACGACCCCCTACGACCTCTTACATAGAAACATAGAAACATAGAAAATAGATGCAGGAGGAGGCCATTCAGCCCTTCGAGCCAGCACCACCATTCATTGTGATCATGGCTGATCGTCCGCTATCAATAACCCGTGTCTGCCTTCTCCCCATATCCCTTGACTCTACTAGCCCCTAGAGCTTTATCCAACTCTCTCTTAAATCCATCCAGTGATTTGGCCTCCACTGCCCTCTGTGGCAGGGAATTCCATAAATTCACAACTCTCTGGGTAAAAAAGTTTTTTCTCACCTCAGTCTTAAATTACCTCCCCTTTATTCTAAGACTGTGGCCCCTGGTTCTGGACTCACCCAACATTGGGAAAAATTTTCCTGCATCTAGCTTGTCTAGTCCTTTTATAATTTTATATGTTTCTATAAGATTCCCCCTCATCCTTCTAAACTCCAGTGAATACAATCTTTCCTCATATGACAGTCCCGCCATCCCAGGGATCAATCTCGTGAACCTACGTTGCACTGCCTTAATCACAAGGACGTCCTTCCTCAAATTAGGAGACCAAAACTGTACACAATACTCCAGCTGTGGTTTCACCAGAGCCCTATACAACTGTAGAAGAACCTCTTTACTCCTGTACAGAAATCCTCTTGTTATGAAGGCCAACATTCCATTAGCTTTCTTCACTGCCTGCTGTACCTGCACGCCAACTTTCAGTGACCGGTGTACAAGGACACCCAGGTCTCGCTGTACCTCCCCCTTACCTAACCTAACCCCATTGAGGTAATAATCTTCCTCCTTGTTTTTGCCGCCAAAGTGGACCTCACATTTATCTATATTATACTGCATCTGCCACGCATCTGCCCACTCACTCAACCTGTCCAGGTCCCCCTGCAACCTCCTAACATCCTCTGCATAGTTCACACTGCCACCCAGCTTTGTGTCATCCGCAAACTTGCTAGTGTTGCTCCTAATTCCCTCTTCCAAATATATATGGTAAACAGTTGCGGACCCAACTTGCGGCACTCCACTCGCCACTGCCTGCCATTCTGAAAAGGACCCGTTCACTCCTAATCTTTGCTTCCGGTCTGCCAACCAATTTTCTATCCATGTCAACACCCTACCCCCAATACCATGTGCTCTAATTTTAGTCACCAGTCTCCCATGCGGGACCTTATCAAAGGTTTTCTGAAAGTCTAGATACACTACATCCACTGGCACCCCCTCATCCATTTTACTTGTCACATCCTCAAAAAATTCCAGAAGATTAGTCAAGCATGATTTCCCTTTCATAAATCCATGTTGACTTGGACTAATCCTTTTACTGCTATCCAAATGCTCCATTATTGCCTCTTTAATAATTGACTCCAGCATCTTTCCCACCTCCAGTCAGGCTAACTGGTCTGTAATCCCCCGTTTTCTCTCTCGCTCCTTTCTTGAAAAGTGGGATAACATTAGCTATCCTCCAATCCACAGGAACTGATCCTGAATCTATTGAACATTGGAAAATGATCACCAATGCGTCCACTATTTCTAGAGCCACCTCCCTGAGGACCATGGGCTGCAGACCATCAGGCCCAGGGGATTTATCATCCTTCAGTCCCATTAGCCTACCCAATACTATTTCTCAACTAATGAAAATTTATTTCAATTCCTCTACCCCCTTAGATCTTCTGTCCTCCAGTACATCTGGGAGATTGTTTGTGTCCTTCTTAGTGAAGGCAGATCCGAAGTACCTATTCAACTCTTCTGCCATTTCCTTGTTGCCCATAATTATTTCACCCGTGTCTGCCTTCAAGGGACCCACGTTTGACTTTGCTACTCTTTTTCCCTTAACATATCGAAAGAAGCTTTTACTGTCCTTCTTCATATTCCTGGCCACCTTCCCCTCATACTTCATCTTTTCAGCCCGTATTGCCCGTTTTGTTTCCTTCTGTTGTCCTATGAAAGTTTCCCAATCCTCTGGCTTCCGGCTACTCGTTGCTGTGTTATACATTTTTTCTTTTAGTTTTATTCTATCCCTAACTTCTCTTGTCAGCCACGGTTGCCTCCTACTCCCCTTAGAATCTTTCTTCCTTTTTGGAATGAAATGATCCTGCGTCTTCCTGATTATGCCCAGAAATTCCTGCCATTGCTGTTCCACCGTCATTCCTGCTAGGATCCCTTTCCAGTCTATTTTGGCTAGCTCCCCTCTTATGCCTTCATAGTCCCCTTTGTTCAACTGCATCACTGTCACTTCCGATTTAACATTCACCTTCACAAATTGCAGATTAAAACTAATAATATTATGATCACCACCTCCAAGTGGTTCCTTTACCTCGAGTTCTCTTATCATATCTGGTTCATTGGACAACACTAAATCCAGAATTGCCTTTTCTCTGGTCGGCTCCATTACAAGCTTCTCGAAGAATCCATCTCAGAGGCATTCTACAAACTCTCTTTCTTGGAGTCCTGAACCAACCTGATTTTCCCAGTCTACCTGCATATTGAAATCCCCCATCACCACAGTGGCATTACCTTTGTTACATGCCAGTTTTAACTCCTGCTGCAACTTACACCCTACATCCGGGCTACTATTTGGGGGTCTGTAAATAACACCAATTAGTGTCTTCTTGCCTTTACAATTCCTCAACTCAATCCACAGTGACTCTACCTCGTCAGTCCGTATGTCTTCCCTCGCAAGGGACTGAATTCCATCCCTCACCAGCAGAGCTACCCCCCCTCCTCTGCCCACCTGCCTGTCCTTTCTATAGGATGTATAACCCTGAATATTAAGTTCACAGACCCGATCCTCCTGCAGCCAAGTCTCAGTAATCCCCACAATGTCATATTCACCAACCTCTAATTGAGCCTCAGGCTCATCTACTTTACTTCTTATACTTCGCCCATTCATATACAATATTTTAAATTCCTTACGCATCTCACCTTTCACATCGATCCCTATTATACTTGGCCATACTCTCCTTTCCCTTTGTAGGCTTCCTTTCCCGTTAATTCTGGGGGTCATTAACCATCCCTTTACTCTCTTTCCTTTTAACTCCATCATCGACTATCTCATTTAACACCACACCCCTCTTATTCAGTTTAAAACCACACGTGTAGCAGCGGCAAACCTGCCTGCCAGAATGCTGGTCCCCCAGCAGTTAAGATGCAATCCGTCCGTTTTGTACAGTTCCCCCTTACTCCAAAACAGATCCCAGTGATCTAAGAATCTAAATCCCTGCCCCCTGCACCAGTTACGCAGCCACACATTCAGGTCCCGTATCTCCCTGTTCCTGCTCTCGCCAGCACGAGGAACCGGAAGTAAACCGGAGATAACAACCCTGGAGGTCCTGTTTTTCAGCATTTTTCCGAGCTCTCTAAAGTCACGCTGCAGAATAATCATCCCCTTCTTTCCGACATCGTTTGTGATGACCATGAGTCAAGGGCAACCTCGGCAGAGGTCGTGAATTAGGTTGTGAAAGTGGGACAGGCCCTTAAGTAATGGGTCCCGACCCGAAACTTACTTATTTACTTGAGGGCATAGATTTAAGGTGAGAGGGGGAACGTTTAAAAGGGACCTGAGAGGCTACCTTTTCGGATATAATGGTGTACATGGAACAAGCTGCTAGAGGAGGTGGTAGAGACAAGTACAATTATGACATTTAAAAGCCACTTAGATGGGTACATGGATAGGAATGGTTAGGAGGAATATGGACCAGGCAGTTGTGACTAGATCAGTTAAGAAACTTAGTTGCAGAGTGAGGCCATATGCAAATTGAAGGATCAGCGCCTCGTATTTTGCTTGGGCAACTTCTTCTTCTTGCGTATGGCGTGCACAGCCTAAAGTTGTAAGACAACTTGTTCTGTTTGATCTTCAGTTTGTGCACACCAGGTTGTTTGCATTCGATAAAACAGGGTAGACCACGTGAAGGTTACAATCTCCCAACCCTTTGGGCAACTTACAACCTAGCAGTATGAATATTGATTTATCTCTCCATCCCTCCCACACCCTGGTCATCCTGCTAGTATCCCTTCATTATCACCTCCATGCCAACAATGGACCATTGTGGGCTCATTGGCCATCACTGATTTGTTCTGTATCTTTACATACCTCTAGTTTCCCTGTCCCTTGACTCTGAGTCTGGAGAAGTGACTCAACCCAAAACTTCACCTATTCCTTTTCTCCAGAGATGTTGCCTGCCCTGTTGAGTTACTCCAACATTTTGTGTCTATCTTTGGTATATACCTCTATGATTGACTATGAGATGTAAATGCCTGATATAAATCTGATACCTGATAATATGCACTTCTATGGGAGAGGATGGGGAATTAAAGCAGCTAACTTTTCCATCTACTCAGAAGTCGTCTTTATTAGTTGTGGCTTTTCAGTTGCAAAAGACAATCTTGCAGTTTCTCGATAGAATGGCCTCTAACACACTTATTTACACTTAATTGACATACCAGGAAATCACAGGCCTATTCTCTGATCAGATGTTGACTGAACCTTTTCACCTGGATAACAAGGAGGCACTTTGTTTTTGACTCAATTTCAGGGAATTTGGGTGAAAATTATGGGAGAGAAGATTGGGTGCCTAATCACCTATCATTTCTACTTCTGATGACTTTTCAGACGAGCTAGAATTAGTATCCATTGTGAAGTCACAGTCAAACACCTCATTAATGCTCACCCACTGAGAATGTTAATTAGTCCAGTGAGAGAGGATTCTCGGCAGCTCTGAAGTTGAATTGCCACATGGGAATCACTTTGAGCAAGATATGTTCTCACACGCTATTTTACTAAAAGGAGGATCTTCAGTGCTACATTAAAATAATGAGATTCAGTCATCTGAATGTAGAAAAAAATTGTGAAGAATCTGTACATAGTCGGTTCATAAGCTCTTTAATATCCGGACATCCACAAAAAAGTGTTGGAGCAACTCAACAGGTCAGGCAGCATCTTTGGAGAACATTTTGGAGAACATTATGTGACATTTTGGGTCGGGACCATTCTTCAAATTGTAGAGTAGTGTTTTTTAACTGAAAATCCAGTCTGAAGGAGGGTCGCGACCCGAAACATCATGCCTTCATGTAGCAGTCTGAAGAAGGGTCCCGGACCCAAAACATCACCTATCAATGTTGTCCAGAGATGCTGGCAGGAAAATGGGGTTGAGAGGGACAGATAGATCAGCCATAATTGAATGGCGGAATAGAGCCGAAGGGCCGAATGGCTTAATTCTGCTCATATAGAGGTGATCACTGGTCGACGTGGAGTCTGCATCTAGTGGGAGACAGAAGGTATGCAACATTTCACAAACCACACAACCTCCCATCCTGTCAGTAATCTGAGAAGCTCTGTGGTTCCCATGTTTGCTTTGACAGCCACCTCAGAACCCATAAAACCAGAGAGGAAGCTAGTCACTCTCAATCCCAAGTGATTGCCGAAGAAGAGAAAGCCATATGAAACAAATTACTGTGTTTTTATTCAAGGAATAGAAAGCAAAGCGTAAAGACAAAATGCAAAAATCTGAAATTAAGGCTCTGAAATTTCTTGCATTGTAAGAAGTAAGAAAGGGGCGGCACTGTAGGGGCGCAGCAGTTGAGTTGCTGCCTCACAGCACCAGAGGTTCGATCCTGACAATGGGTGCTGTCTGTACAGGGTTTGCACATTCTCCCTGTGACCGTGTGGGTTTTCTCCAGGTCCTCCAGTTTCCTCCTGGATTTTAATTTGCAGTAAACATTATACTCTTTATTCCTATATCTGTACACTGTGGATGCCTGGATTGCAATTTGGAGTATTGTGAACAGTTTTGGGACCCCAATTTCTGAGGAAGGATGTGCTGGCATTGGAGAGGGTCCAGAGGAGGTTTATGAGAATGATACCAGGAATGGTGGGATTAACATATGATGGCACTGGGCCTGTACTCGCAGGAGTTCAGGTGGATGTGGGGGTACCAAAAGGCTTGGATAGAGTGGATGAGGAGAGGATGTTTCCATTAATGGGAGAGTCTAGGACCAGAGGCCATAGCTTTAGAATAAAAGGACGTACCTTTAGAAATGGATTAATTGCCACAGAAGGCTGTGCAGACCAAGTCAATGGATATTTTTAAGATGGAGATTGACAGATGCTTGATGATTACGGGTGTCAAGGGTTATGAGGATAAGACAGGAGCCTGAGCTACTATTTTCCTCATTGGAGACCCTCAGTCTATCTTTAATCGGATTTTACTGGACTTTATCTTGCACCAAACGTTATTCCCTTTATTTGTACCCTTATCTGTACCCTGTGGATGGCTCGATTGTAATCATGTATTGTCTTTCTGCTGACTGTTTAGCGTGCAACAAAACCTTTTCACTGTACCTTGGTACACAAGACAATAAACTAAACTAAACTAAAGTAAATAGTGCCATGAGATTTACTTCATGACATCAAAATGGCTGATAACCAAATTTATTCAGAACCGTATAATCCAAGTTGCTATTTATTGGCATAAATATATTTATTGATAAATTTAATTAGTACGGGTGTCAGGGGTTATGGGGAGAAGGCAGGAAAATGGGATTGAGAGGGAAAGATAGATCACCCATGATTGAATGGCAGAGTAGACTTGATGGACTGAAAGGCTAATTCTGCCCCCATAATCATGAACATTAGCTTAAATGTGATTAGTACTTATTAGAGGGACCTTGCCTGACTTTAGCTAGATGCTGAGGTTAACTCAGATGGTTCTGCAGCTGAGAATGTGGTAGGCAGCATCATATTGAGAAAAGTAATTCTTCCACTTATGTAATCATCAGACAAGAAGGATTGGATCTGCAGTTCTCCTGTAGAAGCAGTCTGTTATCTTTTTGTTTTTTGACGATAGGATGAAATAATATTTCTTTATCAGCTAAATATTATCCACTGTAAGTGGATGATTAAATTTTACACTTAGCATTTAACATATATCATTTGAGTCAAATACCTTATCATTTAGTGAAGGAATTAATATAAACACATTAGAAAGTATAATGAAACAGTTTTGAATCTACCCCAGCAGCAGACTATTTAAACCTATTATTATACTAATAGCTATATAATAATTATAATGTGAACAAAATAAATATTAATTAGAGCCATGCAAAGAGCTCATAAATGTAAAAATACCAGAAGGAAATGTTTTAAGATTTAATTGTATGGTTTCTTTGTTATCAATATGAGTTGCAAAGGTTTCCTTGGAAACTTCCAATTTACTTTACTGTTCTGAGCTGTGTCCCAGACATCCTCTTCACATTAGTTACGAAATGAACACAGAATGGTATAGCACAGGAAAATGCCCTGCGGCCCATAATGTCTGTGCCAAACATGATGCCAAGAAACACTAACCCCCTCCACTTGCACATAATCCACATTTCTCCATTCCCTGCCTTTCCATGTGCAAAGCTAAAAGCCTCTTAAATGCTACTATCATATCTGCCTCCACCACCACCTCTGGCAGTGCATCCCAGCACACACCATCCTCTGTAAAAAAAGTTGACACCACTCATCTATATAACTAAAAGTCTCATCTTGACCACTTCTTGTCTGCGCTGTATATTGATTTTAGATAACATGCTACCATATATCGCTATGATTTTTGGCCATCTTACTCACAGTCCTCCTCCGCTGAGGATTTTTCCGAAAGATAAAAAATAAAAAAGTTATGAGTGTCTCACCTGTCTATCACCAAGATAAAGGTAACGCCCCTTCCGGGACGGGCAGGACTATAAAACCCTAGATGCCTGGTCAATCCAGAAGATCGTGAGGGAGAGTCCATAACTGTGATTCTAAGCTGTGAATCGACTAAACTGTGTCTGCAATGTACTTGCAATAAAAGATTTGTTACCCCTTAATGAAAAATTAATGAGTTGTTTGGCTATTTGGTGGCCTGCACTCTGCTTGAAATGCTATGAATCTGAATTTGGTGGCCTGCGCTCTGCCTGAAATGCTACGAAACCGAATTTGGTGGCCTGCGCTCCGACTGAAATGCTATAAAACTGAATTTGGTGGCCTGCGCTCTGCCTGGAATGCTATGAAACCGAATTTGGTGGCCTGCGCTCTGCCTGAAATGCTATGAAACAGAATTTGGTGGCCTGCATCCTGCCTGAAATGCAATTTCAAAGAATAGCCATGAGTGAACTGCCAGCCCACCAGCCCTGAGTGACTGAGCTGCCTGCTCACCAGTCCTGAGTGACTGAGCTGCCAGCCCACCAGGTCTGAGTGACTGAGCTGCTAGCCCAAGAATCACTTCAGCCCACAACGCCCATACTAGCGCTCCAGAAACTCCCCCCCCCCCCCCCCCCACTGGCCATTAATATTGGAATTGGTGGAGAGGTGGAATATTGCATTGGGGGACCAGTCCTCCCGTGTGAACATGGGACCCAACGGGTCCCACTTCATCTAGTATCTCTTAAACTTTGTCAAAGAGAACATGAAATTCCAACCAGAGTAAAAACTGGCTCACCCTTTGTTTTTGCAGTTCAGCTCTTCCTGAATACTGGTCATTGACACACTGTCTTAGTGCACTGCACTGGTGAATTGGCCGCAGTACACTAACACAATCAGCTTCATGTATCCCACTTCTTGGGAACACTGCTTTAGTTTAGTTTAGAGATACAGCGCTGAAACAGGGCTATCGGCCCACCGAGTCCGCACCGGACAGCGATCCCCGCACACTAACACTATCCTGCACTCCAGGGACCATTTACAATTTACAGAAGCCAATTAACTTACAAACTTTCACGTCTTTGGAGTGTGGGAGGAAACTGGAGTACCCAGAGAAAACCCATGCTGGTCATGGGGAGAATGTACAACCTCCCTACAGACAACACCCATGGTCAGGATCGAACCTGGGTCTCTGACGCTGTAAGGCAGCAACTCCACCGCTACGTCACCATGCCTCCTCCAACTAAACTGTCCCATTGCAAAATATGAGCCCTGAACGGGCAGTAGGAGTGGCATTCTGGTCATTGCTCACTTCATTTTCAGAATTACCTGGTTAAAATTACAATGTTGTTCACGGAAAAGCCATAGTCTGGGAAATCAACCATCAAATATCCTAAAATAAATCCCCCTCTTCAATGTGTCTGCTGGACGACATGGGTGTTATAAATGATAGGAATAGAATTAGGCCATTCGGTCCATCAAGTCTACTTCGCCATTCAATCAATGCTGATCTATGACTCCCTCCTAACCCCATTCTCCTGCCTTCTCCCCATAACCTCTGACATCTGCACCGATCAGGAATATATCTATCTCTGCCTTAAAAAAATCCACTGACTTGGCCTCCACAGCCTTCTGTGCCAAAGAATTCCACAGATTCACCACCCTCTGAATTAAAAAAATTCTCCTCATCTTCTTCCTAAAAGAACGTCCTCTGATGCTATGACCTCTAGTCCCCCATACAGGTGTTATTGCCAGTAAGATCGTTGCGTGCTGTGATATGATCCGCCACGAGGCTTCCTGCTGTAATTCACTAAAGTTAACTACCTATCATCTAATTTAACACAAACGTGCAGGCAAAAGCAGTTGTAGATGTCAATTTGAACCAGATGCACCCTCACTGAAACACATGGAGAATTTGGGAGTGTCTGGGTTTATACCAGCTTTAACCCAATTAGTTTTATAATCTTACTAGACCAACTGGGACCCATTGGGTCACTGTCACACGGGAGGCCTGGTACCCCAACACAACCTGTTCCCCAACACCATATTCCACCACTCACACGTTCCCCCATATTCCAGAACTCACCCATAGCCACCAACTGTGCAGGGGTATATCCTCCGCACCGCCTCTCCTTCCTCTTGCTTTGAGGACTTAAAAAAAGAATGCAATTGCCCCCTCCCTCTCCTGTTGAGCTGAAAACTTGCTGAAAGGACTGGGTGTTGCTCGATTGCAACTTTGTTGCAAGCTGAGCCAGCAAGGATTTACCTGTTAAATTCTTCTTGAACTTGAATTTTTAAACTTAAAAATTATGATTAACGTGAAATATAAGATCAATCTGAATGAAACTTTATAGGGACAAAGGTGTAGAAGGAACGGGACAAAGGTGTAGAAGGTGGTGCAAAAACTTTAGCACTACCATGTACCATTTTGGCGTAGACACCATCTCAATCACACACACACAAACAAGACGACACTTTTAATAGTATACTAGACCAAGTCTGGTCCCCGAACGTGCTATAGTCGCGAAAATCGGCCGCGGGGGTCACAAAAATTGGCCGCGGGGAAACAAAATGGCGGCGTTTTTGGAGGAGGGTGGGCTGCAGCAGCTGCCGTTATGGTGTCTGGCCAGCAGGAGGCCAAAAAATGAGTGAGTGTGTGTGGGTAGGGTGGGGGTGGGGGGGGGGGGGTGAAGGATTATATTTTAAAAAGTGTACATAAAAACGTCTAAATGTAATGAGGAGTGAATGGGTGAATGTAAAAGTGTAATGTGTGGCAAAATGGAAAATATCTCAGGGTTTGAAAGTGTGGTTTTGGCGAACCATGAAATCAAAGGGCAAATCTGACACACAGCCGGTCAGCAGACACACACACACAGAGTTTTAATAGTATACTAGACCAAGTGCAGACCCGTTGGGTCTGATCCCCGAACATGCTTCAGTCACGAAAATCGGCCGTGCGGAAAAAAAATGGCGGCATTTTTGGATGAGGGCGGGCTGCAGCAGCTGCCGTTATGGTGTCTGGCCAGCAGGAGGTCACAAAATGAGTGAGTGTGTGTGGGTGGGGTGGGGGGGGGGGGGGGGAGTGAAGGATTTTATTTTAAAAAGTGTACATAAAAACGTCTAAATGTAATGAGGAGTGAATGGGTGAATGTAAAAGTGTAATGTGTAGCGAAATGGAAAATATCTCGGGGTTTGAAAGTGTGGTTTTGGCGAACCATGAAATCAAAGGGCAAATTTGACACACACACGGTCGACAGACACACACACACAGTTTTAATAGTATATAGATAGAAACATAGAAACATAGAAAATAGGTGCAGGAGTAGGCTATTCGGCCCTTCGAGCCTGCACCGCCATTCAATGTGATCATGGCTGATCATCCAACTCAGTATCCCGTACCTGCCTTCTCTCCATACCCCCTGATCCCTTTAGCCACAAGTGCCACATCTAACGCCCTCTTAAATATAGCCAATGAACTGGCCTCAACTACCTTCTGTGGCAGAGAATTCCAGAGACTCACCACTCTCTGTGTAAAGAATGTTTTCCTCATTTCGGTCCTAAAGGAATTCCCCCTTATCCTTAGACTGTGACCCCTTGTTCTGGACTCCCCCAACATCGGGAACAATCTTCCAGCATCTAGCTTGTCCAACCCCTTAAGAATTTTGTAAGTTTCTATAAGATCCCCCCTCAATCTTCTAAATTCCAGCGAGTACAAGCCGAGTCTATCCAATCTTTCCTCATATGAAAGTCCTGACATCCCAGGAATCAGTCTGGTGAATCTTCTCTGTACCCCCTCTATGGCATGGATGTCTTTCCTCAGATTTGGAGACCAAAACTGTACGCAATACTCCAGGTGTGGCCTCACCAAAGATAGATAGTTAGATATAAGAGGTCGTATTTGTTAATTTGACCAAATTATATTTGTCATGAATATCGCTGAGACTTTTCATACAGCAAGATTACAATCTTGGAATGTTCACTGTGTTATTTCCATCGCTGGGCATAAATTTGATAGATGTTTGCTATTAGCTAATGGAAAGGTATTCTTTAATTAAAATATGCTTCACTCCTAATAAATGCATAATTAGTCCACCAAAGATTCCATTTGAATCAATAAATAATAATAACTTGTATACCATGTACCATAATCATTTAATCAAACGGGTCATAATTCAATCTAAACAAAAACAGCAGAAGGAAACAATAAATGAATGAAGAAAATGAATGCTCTTTTCTGTGCAATGCCTGAGGAAGTCTGTTTCTGATTGACTGCACTGTATGTACAGAAATACATTAAATATCCATGTGGTATATTTTATACCAAAAAAAAGACAATCAAAAACAAAATGCAAATAACTAGGAAGCAAAATATGCATATATTGTGCTTTGTAGAAGCAAATTACTAAGTCATATGAGGACCTAAAAGATACATTAGGGGTCACTTCATCAAACCAGAAATGATAATATTTAAAACCAAATTCTCAGTTTTATATTTCTACAGTTCCAGAAATGAATTTGGAAATCATTTTAGGTTTTTTCGAAAAGCCAAGGGAATTTGGGTATTGGGTTTAACAGTATTAACAGTGTTGTCTTCAAACTGGTGTTTGTAGATTACTCCCTAATTAACCTGCAAAGAAACTTGAAAGTGCACACCACCAGACTCATGGAAAAGCTTCTTCTCCTGTTATCATGGTTCTGAACAATCCTTCCATAAGCTAGGGCACTGTCCAATTCATCTCTCCCCATTGTGAACATTGGACTGTCTAAGAAACTGATGCATTACAATGGATAGACACAAAATACTGGAGTATCAGGCAAAATCTCTGGATAAAAGGAATGGGTGATGTTTCAGATTGAAACCCTTCTTCAGACCATTACTACATACACTACAATGCTGAGAACTATATTTTACATTCTATATCTTCAACTTTGCTCCACCTATTGGACTTGGGTTTGACTTGATTGTATCTATTTATGGTATATCTGATTTTCCTGGATAGTTTGCAAAACAAAGCTTTTCACTATACCTCAGTACATGTGATAACAATATACGTAAACCAAAAATCTACACCATCACTGCATGGCTACTATTTGAGGGTTGGTTTGGTGAAGCATTTAACAGTTTATGGGTTATCTGGCTCTAACTGTTTTTATTGTCTGCATTTGTAACCCATATTGCTCTTTCATTGGCTTTCTACTCTACTCATGAACATGTAGAAACAAGGAATTGCAGATACTGCTTTACATATGAAGACACAGAGTGCTGGAGTAGTTTAGCAGATCAGGCAACATCTCAGGAGGACATGGATAGGCGACGTGTGCAGGAGGGAACTGCAGATGTTGGTTTAAACCGATGATAGACACAAGAAGCTGGAGTGACTCAGCGGGTCAGACAGCATCTCTGGAGAAAAGGAATAGGTGATGTTTCGGGTCAAGACCCTACTTCAGACTGAATCAGACTCAAGAAGAGTCCTGACCCAAAACATCACCTATCCATGTTCTCTTGAGATGTTGCCTGACCCGCTGAGCTACTTGAACACTCTGCTTCTTCTACTCATGGGCAAGATGGGCTCAATACCTTATTCTATGATGCCTTGTTATTGATTTGTTTGACAAAATGATGAAAATACAGTAGTTGTCAACAGTTGGATCTACAGCCAAGTACTCACCCAGACAGGTTCCTAGTTGCTATCTATCTTCAAACATGAAGAAAAATCGGCTAGGCAGGTTTCAATGCAAACAGCTGAATAATGTGATTTTTCTGAAGTTTTCGATCTTATTTGGGAAATGCTAACTAATAGAAGACGGGAATGGCACTTTCAGATGCAGCCAAATACTAAAATTCTATGAACATTCATCACAAAATACTTTAAATGCTGTTTTACGAGAATATTTATGTATAAACAAAATAAAAACATTGGAAACTAATTTTAGTATAGAGATACAGCATAGAAACATACCCTTCGGCCTAGCGAGTCTGTGCCAACCAATGATCACCCATACACTAGTTCCATTTTGCACACTAGGGGAAATTTACAGAGGCCAATTAACATAAGAATCTGCACGTCTTTGGAATGTGGGAGGAAACCCGAGCACGCGGAGAAAACCTATGCGGTCACAGGGCTAATGTACAAACTCCACACAGACAGCACCCGTGGTTAATATCAAACCTGGGTCTCTGGCACAGTAAGACAGCAACTCTACCACTGTACCACTTTGCGGCCCCTCTGAACAGAATTTGAGCAGACAATCAGCCCCTCTTGCCTGTTCCATCATTCAGTAAGATGATGGCAGATCTCTCATCTCAGCAGAACAAACCTGATTCTTGCTTAGATGGAGCATCTTGGTCAGCATGGAAGAGTTGGGCTGAAGGGCCTGTTTCCATGCCCGTTAGCTCTTTGACTCTGACTCTAAGACATCCTCAATTTTTTCACATGAACAAATTCGAAAATGGGAGGTGAACAATTGGCTTAGTCATTGCCCATCAGAACCAGAACAGTAAAACACTGCATCAACTAGAAATCTGAAATAAAACTGAAAACAATGGAAAATCTCATCAAGTCAGGCAGCAGAGAAGTAAAGTTAATATTTCAGATCAAAGACTCTTTCTCAGAACTCAGTCTTCAACCGGAAATGTTAGTTTTGTTTCTCCTTCTGAGATGCTGCATGACCTGTTGTGATTCCACCATTTTCTGTGTTTACTCCATCAAAACAAGCTGGACAACTTTAAAGCATCACCCTCTTCCCAACTGCTTTCTCTGTTCTAGAATCATGCTCACCTCATTTCTTCCTATAATTTTCACCAAAACATCACAATCAAGAGGAGACTTGTCAGGGTAGATGTTGAGGAGATATTTGCAGCAATGGGAGTCTCCAACAAAGGGACACAGTTGATGACAAGGGAGTGATCATTTAAAACTGAGGTGTTTTACAATGTCCTGCACAGGGTGGTGAATCTCTGCAATTCTTTACATTTGAGGGTTCCGGAGGCATGATCACTCAAGGTATCTCAAAGGCCTGTCCCATTTGGGCTGCCTAATCGCGAGTTCTGGCAAGTTTACCTTCGACTCATACTCACAGCATGGTCGACACGAGGTCGTAGGTGGTCTTCGTAACTCTCCTTCATGCTCGAGAGTGGTCTCCGCATACTCGAGGTCTCAGCTAGGTCGCTATATGTTAAAAAATGCCCGCAAGTGGTCACCATGGAAAAAATCAATACTTTTTTTACTCGTAGGTTTGTCATAGCAGGTCGTAGTAGGTCGGCATGTTAGTCATAGGTAAACGAAAGTAGTTGAAGGTAGTCGTAGATAGTCTTCATCATAGTCGAAGGGAGGCCGAAGAGAGGTTGATGGAAATCGAAGGAGGTCGCCTTCACTCTCCACTATTCGTTGTCCAATTTTCCCGAAGTTAGTCGTAGCTAGTGAAGCTAGTCTTCAACATAGCTACGAATGAGGTCGAAGGAGGTCTTCTACATAGGCGAAGGAGGTCTTCAACATGTCATTTTATCAAACTCTTCTAAACTCACCAATTAGGTCGCCCAAGTGGGACAGCCCCTTAAAGTGGAAGTGGGTGAATTCTTGAACTCAGTAATTTGAGTAACTCAGTGACTCATGCAGCATTTCTGGAGAACATGGATAGGTGACATTTTGGATCGAGACCCTTATTAGCAAATTTTGTTTACTGATGCTTTTATAGTGCTTTGTTTTGCTACATTAAAGACACTATGCAAGTAAAATCTATTTGCTTTACAACCGACATTCCTTTCCAATTTTTAATGAATTCATTAAATAGAGGAGTTGATATTCCTTGTACTAACTCCTACAGTTTGTACGACCGGTAATGCAAGCATTTCTATGTTTCATAAAATACCATGTTTTATCACATGTAACTCAATCCAATTAATTAACCTTCTATTACAACGGAAGCAATTGACTTTCCCATTCAAATAAAAATCAGACGTGTTTTATTATGGACTTGAGTACTTCATAACTTCAATTTTATTCAGCTGAATAAACAGGAATCCTGTTGAGTTAACCTACTTCTTTCTGAGGTAAACACCAGACCAGTATTATTTTAAACAGAAAAGCTTATTATTTAAGTCTTCCATTGCAGCAAAATTACTGAGCAGTAGGTTTTCTTTTTACCCCTTGTCTTAAATTGGCCCATTTGTTCGATTTAAAAATGCATATCATGGTCTTAGCTTCTTAACTTGGGGCTTTCATTTATAATTTCCTGTACTTACACACAAAGAGACAAGAAATCACTATTAATAGATGGTAGGGGAACTGCAGAACCGCACCTGCCGTGTGAAGGTTGAAATAATGGCATCTCAGCATTGCTTCTTTCCCCCAGGGGCAAGCCATACAATGAAGAAAATGCTGTGAAATTGGCACTGCTGCTTAAGAGCTCGATGACTACAAAGAACTCGTTTGGTTTTGTAGTGTATGTTTTAAATATAGCATTTTGCAAAGATACAGATCTTGACCTGGAAACATTGTATTGCTCAAGCGACCTTGAAATGAAATCACATTTATGTGCTACTTTCTTTTTCCTGAGTGTTGAGGTGAAGCAGCAATAAAAGATAACTCAGTCTGTGTCACTTAGTATACAAGACAGCCAGTAACAGATGCTAATTGTGTTTCACTGCACACACTCCAAGGCACAAGATAAATGGAAGCTGAGTGAAACTGTGATATGTTTATGTAGTCCAGAGAGAGAAAGACTAGAGATCTAGTCATATCACATTAAACTATATACTACTATCGACAAATAATTAGTGACAAACTGTAAGTACTCAAATGTAGAAGTTGCAGTGAAAGGCTTAAAATTCTTCCTCTCAATATTTAGTTACATTTCTATTTTTGAGGCACTAACGCGTTTCTTCCAAAGGAAACTCCCACAGATTATTCTATGAACTCAAGAAATAGTACTGTTGATTTAATGGTATATTCTTTTTTTTAAGTATGTAATCTCGAATAATAAGAAATCTAATGAGGTTGTGTAGATGTTTATCGAGTTTTAGTTTTGAAGCGGATTTTCAAAGGACACATGCGGTATGCCACATTGCTTTTACTAGCAGACATTAGGAGAATGTGCCCTAATTAATAACCTCTCGCAGCCTTGGACTTGGCAGTCACTGTAAAGGTTGCTGCCTTTCTATTTTATCAGCCTACTGCTGATAGTGGCAGCCAGCAATAGCCCTGTGGTGCACGCATGAATGATTATCCGGTTTTCTTTGAAAAATTCATGAGGCTGAATTGTTAGCATGTGTAATTACTGTGTAATAACCAAGGCTTAGTCTGCTGTTTGTCCAAATAGGGGAGGGATAGCTGCGTTTAAAGGGAGTCTAGGGGGAAGCAGGGTGTTGCAAGGAGAGTGATAGGTGGTCACTTAGTCATGCTCAGTCTTATCTGGTCAGACCATTTGCAAATAACACCTTTAGTCATCCTTTAAATCAAACCTACTGCGGCCACAGGGAAAAGGAAAACCACACCACTGTGTTATTCTGTTTCTAAGCATTCTTTCACACTTGCAGGATATTAGAACGTAGATGATCATAAAATCATGAGTCATAAGAACAGAATTAGGTCATTCAGCCCATCAAGTCTGCTCCACTATTCGATCGTGGCTGATCTATTTTTTATTCTCGACCCCATTTTCCTGCATTCTTCCCATAACCTTTCACGTTCTTACTAACCAAGAACCTATCAATCTATATTTTAAATATACCCTATGACCTGGCCTCCACAGCCATCTACAGCAATGAATTGCAGAGATTCACCACCCGCTGGCTAAAGAATAGAGAGCAGTACAGCACAGGAACAGGCCCTTTGGGCCTTAATGTCCATGCTGAACATGATGAAAAGTTAAGCGAATCTCCTCTACCAACACATGATCAATGCCCCTCTATTCTCTGCATATCCATGTGCCAGTCCAAAAGCTTCTTAAAAGCCACCTTCTTATTATTGCGTTTGGCATGCACAGCCTAAAGTTGTAGGATAACTTGTTCTATTTGATTGTGCACGCCGGGTTGATTGCATTCGTCAAAACAGGGCAGACCACGTGAAGGGTGCAATCTTCCACCCCAATGCCACTTTAAATATGCTAATTTAAATGACCTCCTCAAGTGCAAATATTTAACATTATCGGGCAAATGTGTGGTCTTGTGTCCGCATTTTATTTTATTTTTTTGTCTGGTCATGGGGAGTGACGAGGAACAGGTGTATCTCTGCTTGTTCCTCCTGCACGCTTCGATATTTTTATATTAACAAGGAGTGCTTTGTTAATATCTTGAAACTACCTGGTGGAAATGGAATTGCGAAGAACCTCAAATAAACAGATGGCAAAGTATGTCATTCTAAATGCATTGTGTAAAAGAGGAGACTGTGGCAATAATTAGGCAGTACTGCTTCAAAAAAAGCATTAATGGAAGCCATTTAAACATTTTGATACTCACGGACAGTTACCTATGCCTCCTGATAAAAATCGTGCAAGATTGGCAGAATCCATTTTCAGAGAGAAAGGCTAGATTGTGCCTGTCAGTTTCTGGTAAAGTTTAATAAATTTCATGTCATTGTAAAGACCAGCTAGTGACGAATGGCCCAAGGCAAATAAAACATGATGAACATATGATACTGTAGTTTAACACACTCACTCATATGCTTTGTCCAATACCATTATGAATACTAGCTTATTTGCTGTCAATGGCCATCATGTGGCACATTTTGCTAACCATTCAAAGCACATGTAAGCACCCGGGGCAAGCTAATAACTGTATGATTATCAGTTATTGCAGTTTTGGACATTTATTTTTTTACATTTAAATATTCATTTCCATCTTCCCCACTTTTGTTTACTGTCTTCTTGTGCTAGAAGTTCTTTATCATTACAGTGATTCACTTATCAGTTGCATCAAAGACGTGTTCAGATGGAATATTGGTTTAAATGTGCACGTGTTATGATATTAAAAAAATTCCCCAATAAATGCTGTTCAGTGGGAGAGTAAACGGCTTTGGGTTATGCTTAATTCCTGCACAATATCTACTAATTATTCATTACAATGTTTGAAGAATGGATATTCCGGGATACTTGCTAATTAATGCATATTGTTTTTTTAAATTAATCAATCAAAACTCATTGTATCATGTGGAAGCATGCTGCATGCACAGCTAAAACCCCTTGTGTCTCCAATTAGTTCAGGTTGTTAAAGTGTCTCTTTGAATTTTAATCAGGTACTTCAGAAAAAAAAGGTTGTACTAATAGTAACCAAAGGAAGTGAAAGAACTGATATCTTTGCAAATAACATGATCACATTTAATGTAGGAAGAGCTTTCAAGATAAGGGACATTAAACATCTTTAGCCTAATTTATAATTAATTCATTTTCTTCTTGGAGAGTCCCAGGGGTTCAAAGATGACCCTGCTGCCAGTTCAGTTCTGTGGACTTTGAGGTGACTGATAAGGGCAGGATGGGATATTCTGATTCTGCCTCAGATGCTGGAAGGGACAAGAGTGCGGGACATCACATTAAAATAATATTTATGTCATTTTAACCATTTATCTTCAAAACAGCCTTAATGCATTGGAGACAGTTTATATAAAAAAGCAATATAATAGAATCAGGGCCTTGAAATTGCAAAGAGAATTACTGATACAGTGCCCTCCATAATGTTTGGAACAAAAACCTATCATTTATTTATTTGCCTTTGTACTCCACAATTTGAGATTTGTAATAGAAAAAAATCACATGTGGTTAAAGTGCACATTGTCAGATTTTAATAAAGGGTATTTTTTATATATTTTGGTTGCACCATGTAGAAATGACAGCAGTGTTTATACATAGTCCCCCCATTTCAGGACGCCACAATGTTTGGAACACAGCAATGGCATGTAAATTAAAGTAGTTATGTTTAGTATTTTGTTGCATATCCTTTGCATGCAATGACTGCTTGAAATCTGCGATTCATGGACATCACCAGTTGCTGGGTGTCTTCTCTGGTGATGCTCTGCCAGGCCTGTATTGTAGCCATCTTTAGCTTATGATTGTTTTAGGGGCTAGTCCCCTTCAGTTTTCTCTTCAGCATATAAAAGCCATGCTTAATTGGGTTCAGATCGGGTAATAGACTTGGCCACTCAAAAATTGACCATTTTTTAGCATTGACTCATTTGTTGCTTTAGCAGTATGTTTGGGATCATTGTCTTGCTGCAGAATGAACCACCATCCAATGAATTTTGAGGCATTTGTTTGAACTTGAGCTGATGGGATGTGTCTCTACACTATAGAATTCATTATGCTACTACCATCAGCAATTGTCTCATCAATGAAGATAAGTGAGCCAGTACCTTCAGTAGCCATACATGCCCAGGCCAGAACACCCCCATCACCGTGTTTCACAGATGAGGTGGTATGCTTTGGATCTTGGGCAGTTCCTTCTCTCCTCCATACTTTGCTCTTGCTATTCACTCTGATATAAGTTAATCATCGTCTCATCTGTCCACAAAACCTTTTTACAGAACTGTGGTTGCTCTTTTAAGTACTTTGTGGCAAACTGTAACCTGGCCATCCTATTTTTGCGGGTAACCAGTGGTTTGCATCTTGCAGTGCAGCCTCTGTATTTCGGTTCATGAATCTTCTGCGGACAGTGGTCATTGACAAATCCACACCTGACTCCTGAAGGGTGTTTCTGATCTGTAGGACAGGTGTTTGGGGATTTTTCTTTATTATAGAGAGAATTATAGACAATAGGTGCAGGAGTAGACCGCTTGGCCCTTCGAGCTAACAGAAGTAGGCCATTCTTCTGTCATCAGCTGCGGAGGTCTTCCTTGGCCTGCCAGTCCCTTTGTGATTAGTAGGCTCACCAGTGCTCTCTTTCTTCTTAATAATGTTCCAAACAGTTGATTTTGGTAAGCTTAAGGTTTGGCTGATTCGTGTTTCTCAGTCTCATAATGGCTTATTTGACTTTCATTGGCACAACTTTGGTCCTCATGTTGATAAACAGCAATAAACGTTTCCAAAGGTAATGGGAAGACTGGAGGAAAGATTATGTGCTGAGTGCTCTAGGAGGCATTTAAACACACCTGAGCAATTACAAATGCCTGCGTAGCTATGTGTCCCAAACATTATGATGCCCTGAAATGGGGGGACTATGTATAAACACAGCTGTAATTTCTACATGGTGAAACTAAAATGTATAAAAATACTCTTTAATAAAATCTGACAATGTGCACTTTAACCACATGTGATTTTTTCTATTACACATCTCAAATTGTGGAGTACTGAGGCAAATAAAGAAATGATGGGTCTTTTTCCCAAACATTATAGAGGGCACTATATATGTCCTTAAAATACAAAGGTAATTTTTCCAAGAGTGTTTCACTTTAAAATTAATACCAGCCTAAAATTAGGTGAAACTTTAAAAATATTCACTGCATTTGGCTTGATTGTACTCATGTATAACATTACCTGATTTAATTTGATAGGCAGCAAACAAAAGCTATTCATTGGATCTTGGAAAGGCAGTACCAATACCTTATGTAGAATGAATCCTCATAGAAACAAATAAGAAAATGTTGATTGATTTCTTCAGAAAAGAATGGAAATGTGCTTCACTGTCATTTTCTGCTTATTGGGTATTTTTATCAATTCCGCCAAATTATGTTGCTGGAGTGTGTGAGGTGGGAAAATATGTTATCTAAAAGTCAGTACAGCCCAATGTGGAAATGTTGCAATATTCTAGAATTGCTAGAGTCTTGCTCGATTATCCTGCAGTATTTGTACAGACCTTTCCCATGGGATAATAAACAGATTGGCTGGAATCCATGACAGGAAGGCTTGAACTCGATCAGCTGAGCGGTCATTTTTTAATACTTGTTTTATTATGTTAGTCATGATGAGGCCAAGTTAGTGCCAAACGGTGTCCCAGCAATGACAAAATGTAGTTCTGCCTTTGTTCCATTATCAGTAACTGTAGAGCAGCTTTGTAGTAACTGACTAGGTTCAGATGGGCATTTAAGACAAATCACTGATTGGCATGCCAGTCAAGCAAAAAAATATGGACTTCATCATGAAGAGGTATGTTCAGAAACTGTCCAAGATGTGATCAATTTCTTTCCACAGACGGAAGGGCCTGTGGTGTGTTTCTGTGCCTGCATTATGACTGACAGTGACTAGAATGAAATACAAAGCTTGCTGACTGCAGTGCACAGCTAGGATATGAATATAATGACTATTTTTCAACCAGCCAACCAAAGCTTTATTAATGCTTTAGGTGTCATCCTGTCTGTGTTCTGTACGCGATTGATATATTGAATATTTTTAAGCTAAATATTGCTGCAGAATTAAATTTATGAGATATATGAAACTATTAGTATTTAAAATAATTAGAAATAATAACATACTAAATTACTGGCTTCGTATTACAGAGTCCTTCCCTGGCAGAGAAAAGATCAGGTGTACAGCGCCCAGTAATTAATCAAGGTTTAACTTTAAATAGGAGCTCAGTATTAGTAATGGCACAAAGTCTCACCAAATACTCAATGTTTTTTTGTTAGACTGTGTGGTATATAGATTAATAATATACTATTGATGATAACAGTACAGGCCTACAATATTGCAGTATCCAATTTACATGCCCTGTCGGTCGTGACATTTCTGCCAGACCAGGAAAAAATATATTAAAAATGTTTTTGATTATAAATGTTATTTCTTCATAAAATATTCCCCATTGTTATTAAAAAGGCAGGTACAACATTTTGCACCAGATCAAAGGAAAATATAGTCATTAAAGGATTTATTCCTTATTTATTGTCTGTATTCTTCATTGATATTTTATCCAGTCATCTTTCTCTCTTCAAACTGTTCAGCAATTCCATTGTAAGTAGCGAAACAAAACCTTCAAGTTCATTTGATATGTGTCTTTTTTTTTGTATTTACCTTGGAACATATGCCATTTTGATGAAGTGTCTAATGAATAGACCCAAACCCAATTTTCACCATTTTTTTACAGTAAATTAGGGAATGATTCTCACGTTAGCGTCACAATGAGTAAGATAGGATTTTCAGTATTTGTGTGACCTCAAGGTCACCTGAAGGAAAGCAACATAAATCAAAGTGACACCCGGGCAAGAAACCTAAACTGTCCTTGTGTGTGGACTCTAACCCAAAACTGAGGCATACCGTGTGCTCGGCAAGTGTTTATTTCAAAGCTTCAGGCAACTAATTTTGACAATTATTTGATAAACCCATGTAGATCGATTGACATTTTAGACTGGTGGAACAAAGGGAGAAATAGTTAATTCATCATCTTTAAAATCCTTCAGTCTCAATAAAAAAAGGAAATAAAATAAGTTGTTTTATGATTACATTTCTTTTCTCCCCAACAGCAAGAAACAATGATTTATTTTTAACCTTTAACCCTCCATGCACACAGCCAATTATAGCAAAACTTCACTCCGAGACTCTTCTCCACCAGGGTAAAGGCAGTATACTGTAACCAGGAAACAAAGCGCAGGGAAAAAACGTTCAATTGCAAAATGTGGATGAATTGGGATACATCTGTGTGTGAAGATTTTCTTCAGAACGTTGCCTCCTATTCTGGACACTCTTACAAGCTATGATTTTGATGTATTCAGTTTAGTGTTTTAATCTGCTCAAAGAGGATCTCCCCATTCTACGATTAACTAGAAAAGAGTAAATTAACTGACACTTACCTCAAGAAAATTAAATGATATTATAGTAATTTAATCTTCAAGATGGAGTATTCCAAATAGTCACATAAATAAATGTTCAATCTTCATAAATATAACACAGTAAAAATATTAAATACATTTATAGCATCATGGGCCTGCATTACATTTTTTAATTAGTTTCAGGTTATTTGTGACAATGTCTTGTAATGAGTAGGTTTACAGTAAGATGGAATTGCAATTCTCCAAGGGATGCAGTCACTCCAACCACTTTATTTCACATCAGGTTTAATAGCCCTGCAACCTATAGCAAGCAGTCTTGTCAAATTCACCTCAGGCTCAAACAATATGCTTTGCACCTCAAATCTCAGCTTGCCCAAGACAATCATGTGTGTGGAGTGGTTTTGCGCTTGCTGTATTTTGAACAGCCCTATTTTTTTCTCCACACTAGTTCAGCAGTAATCCTGCTGAAGCAATAAAAGAGATTTACGGAATCCACAGCACATATTGGATATCTGAAATAAAAACAAAATCAAAGTGCTGCAAATGCTTTGCAGGTCAGGCAGCATTTTGTGGGGAGAGAAACAGAATTAACATTTCGAGCCAATTATCTTACATTGGAACTGTTCATCAGGATCGCTCCGCTGAAACATCATCAATGTAGAGCATTAGCAAAGCACAAAGTGCTGGAGTAACTCAGTGAATCAGGCAGCATCCATGGAGGGATTGAGGCCATTCCCCAAAACATTGTCTGTCCATTCTCTCCACAAATACTGCCTGACCCATTGAGTTACTCAGCACTTTGAGTTTTGCTCAAGACTACAGCATCTGTAGTTCATTTTGACTGAAGTGTCAACTATTAACTATTTGCCTCTCCACAATGATATATGAGTATTTACAGCAGTTTCTGATGTTCAAAACCATACCAAACATTCCTTTCCACTGGCCGTCCATTACAGGGCTGGACCTTCTATGCATAAGTGCACGATTTCTTTTTCTGACGTTACCATAAATCTTTTGAAACGCTTCAATGCCTAATTATTCTAACACTATTTTATTTTATTTAACTTATTTGTCCTCATTTATCATTCAGGAGTCTCCTGCCCTACACAACGTTGTAGACAAAGAGTTTGCTTCCTCTCATTAATTGTCCATAACAGTAGCTATCAAATGATTTGGGCAGCACAGTGATGCAGTGGGTGAGTTGTAGCCTTACAACACCAGAAACCCAGGTTTGATCCTGACTCTATATGGAGTTTGTATGTTCTGCCTGTAACTGCATAGGTTTTCTCCGGGTACTCAAGTTTTCTCCCACACTCCAAATACATACAGGTTTGTATATTAATTGGCTTTTGTAAATTGTAAATTGTCCCTGGTGTGTATGATAATGCTAGTGTATGGGGTGATCGCTTTTCTGTGCGGACTCAGTGGGCTAAAGGCCCCGTTTCTGCGCTAAAGTCTAACGTCTAATTGACTTAGAATGGTTTGTAATAGATACATGTCCGAATCTTCTAGTGGAGGGTGTTTGGAGCCTCTAATAATAATAATAATAATAATAATAATATATCTTTATTGTCATTGCACAGAGGTACAACAAGATTTGGAATGCAACTTCCATCCGATGTAATAACTTAATTAGCTAAAAATTTAGACACACAGAGAAACAAGATTAAAAGTTAAAGCAGTATAAAGTGCAACTAGGTCTGTGCCGGGTTGATGTGCGACGTGACCTTCCGAGGGAGACAGTTCATGGGGGGGCCCAGCACTGAGCCTTGCGGTACCCCACTAGTCACTGCCTGCCATTCTGAAAAGGACCTGTTTACTCCTACTCTTTGCTTCCTGTCTGCCAGCCAGTTCTCTATCCACATCAATACTGAACCCCCAATACCATGTGCTTTAAGTTTGCATACTAATCTCTTATGTGGGACCTTGTCGAAAGCCTTCTAAAAGTCCAGATATAACACATCCACTGGTTCTCCCTTATCCACTCTACTAGTTACATCCCCGAAAAATTCAACAAGATTCGTCAGAAATGATTTACCTTTTATAAATCCATGCTGACTTTGTCCAATGATTTCAACACTTTCCAAATGTGCTGCTATCCCATCTTTAATAACTGACTCTAGCATTTTCCCCACTACCGATGTTAGACTAGCTGGTCTGTAATTCCCCGTTTTCTCTCTCCCTCCCTTTATAAAAAGTGGGGTTACATTAGCTACCCTCCAATCTTCAGGAACTACTCCAGAATCCAAAGAGTTTTGAAAAATTATCACTAATGCATCCACTATTTCTGGGGCTACTTCCTTAAGTACTCTGGGATGCAGCCTATCTGGCCCTGGGGATTTATCGGCCTTTAATCCATTCAATTTACCTAACACCACTTCCCGGCTAACCTGGATTTCACTCAGTTCCTCCATCTCATTTGACCCCCGGTCCCCTGCTATTTCCAGCAGATTATTTATGTCTTCCTTAGTGAAGACAGAACCAAAGTAGTTATTCAATTGGTCTGCCATGACCTTGTTCCCCATGATCAATTCACCAGTTTCTGACTACAAGGGACCTACATTTGTTTTAACTAATCTTTTTCTTGTCTCATATCTCTAAAAACTTTTGCAGCCAGTTTTTATGTTCCCTGCCAGTTTTCTTTCATATTCCATTTTCCCTTTCCTAATTAAGCTTTTGTCCTCCTCTGCTGGACTGAATTTCTCCCAGTCCTCTGGTAGGCTGCTTTTTCTGGCTAATTTGTATGCTTCATCTTTTGTTTTGATACTATCCCTGATTTCCCTTGTTATCCATGGATGCACTGCCTTCCCTGATTTATTCTTTTGCCAAACTGGGATGAACAATTGTTGAAGTTCATCCATGCAGTCTTTAAATGCCTTCCATTGCATATCCACCGTCAACCCTTTAAGAATCACTTGCCAGTCTATCTTGGCCAATTCACGTCTCTTACCCTCAAAGCTACCTTTCTTTTAGTTCAGAACCCTTGTTTCTGAAATAATAATGTCACTCTCCATCCTAATGAAGAACTCAACTATTATGGTCACTCTTGCCCAAGGGGCCACGCACAACAAGACTGCTAACTAACCCTTCCTCATTACTCAATACCCAGTCTAGAATAGCCTGCTCTCACGTTGGTTCCTCTACATGTTGGTTTAGAAAACTATCCCGCATACATTCCAAACTATCCTGCATACATTCCAAGGCAGAGCTGTAGTCTATGAAAAGCATCCTCACATACAAGCCCTGTTTCTCCAGGTGAGTCAGGACGGTGTGAAGAGCCAGAGAGATGGCATCCTCTGTGGATCTATTTGCCCTGTGTGCGAATTGATGTGAGTCAAAGTGAGGCAGGGATGCTGGATTTGATTGTGAGAGGACCAGCTTTTCAAAGCACTTCATGGTTATTGGTGCTAAGGCAACCGGACGGTAGTCGTTCAGGATGGTGATTTTTGTCTTTTTTGGCACCGGCACCATGGTAGCTGACTTCAGGCACTTGGGAACCGTTGCCAGAGATAGAGACATGTCAAAGATCCTGGTGAATACCTCAGCCAGCTGTTCAGCACAGTCCTTAAGTACTCTTCATTGGACTCCGTCCGGGCCTGCAGCCTTGCATGGATTGACCCTTCGCAGAGCTCACTGTACATCCTGTGTGCTCAATGTTAAGACCTGTCCCTCTGCCATGGCTGGGGTTATTCCACTCCTGGTGGTGTTGCCAGTTTCAAAGCGGGCAAAGAAGGTGTTAAGCTCATTGGCCAGTGTGATATCACTGTGGGGGCAGGCGGGGCTGCTCTTGTCGTCAGCGATGTCCCTGACACTCTGCCACATGCTTCTGGTGTCCGCGATATTGAAGTGGTCTTCCACCCTTTGACTGTGGATGTCTTTGGCTCTTTTTATACCTTTGTTCAGGTTTGACCTGGCAGCACTGTATGCTGAAGTGTCACCGGATTTAAAGGCATTGTTGCGTGTCCTTAGCAGATTCTGTACCTTCTTGTTCATCCACGGTTTCCAGTTTGTGAACATCTTCAAGTGTACTCTTCCAAGTCTACCTCTGTACCACACATTGCCTGTTGTGCAAACAGGTCCCAGTCGGTGCGATCAAAGCAGTCCTGGAGTTGTAGTGCGGCGTCCTCGGGCCATATTTTGACCGTCTTTATTGCAGGTTTGGTCTTGAGGATGAGGGGTTTGTATGCAGGCAGTAGAAACAGTGAGGGGTGATCGGATTGTCCCAGGGGTGGGCAGGGGAAAGCTCTGTATGCGCCATTGACGTTGGTCATCTATTATCATCTCACAATGAAAAGTTTCACTCACCAATTGGTGGAGTTTCCCTATTCAGGTATCAGCAATCTCATGAAAATAATTTAATTTTACATTGGTGAAAAAAGTATCTTGGCTGGTTGCATCATGGCCTGTTATGGCAATTCCAATGCATGGGAACACAAGAGGCTACAAGCAGTGGTGAACCCAGCACATTCCATCATGGGCGCACCATCCTCGCTATCAAAAGCATCGACATGAAGCACTGCCTCAAGACGGTGGCATCTATTATCCTATTTTCCTTCGAAGGCTTTGGAAGTTTGGTATGTCCCCAACAACTCTCACCAATTTCTACAGATGGGCCATAGAAAGCATTTTATCGGGAATTTGGGAATAGCTCCATCCATGACTGCTAGAAATTACAGGGAATTGTGGACGCAGCCCAGACTAACACACAAACCAACCTCCCTTCAATTGACTCCATCTACACTTCATGCTACCTCGGCAAGGCCACCAACATAATCAAGGACGAGTCTCTCCCCAGTCACTCCCTCTTCTCCCCTCTCCCATCACACGAGGGGTATAGAAGTGTGAAAATGCAGACCCCCTGATTCAGGGACAGTTTGTGCCCAGCTGTTATCAGGCAACTTAACCATCCAATCAACAACTAGAGAGCAGTTCCAACCTACCATCTACCTCATCAGAGACTCTTGGACTATTTTTAATCGGATTTACTGGTCTTTAACTACTGCCACCATACGTTATTCCCTTTATCCAGTATCTGTACACTGTGGACAGGATTGTAATCAAGTATAGTTTTTCAGCTGACTGGATAGCATGGAACAGAAAGCTTTTCATTGTACCTCGGTACATTTGACAATAAACTAAACTAAACTAACCAACAGAGTGGAGATATTTTATTTTGAATGGAACAGTGCCAAGAGTCAACATTGTCATATGTACCAAAAACAGAACTGTAAACACTGATAAAATATATTAATCTACATTTAAAATAACATAATAGCAATAATATTGGGGAGCCATAAACGTGCAAATACCCACGTCCTTCTTGATACTTTCCATCAGTTGAAACCTTAACTAAACCGAAAAATTTGCCCCTCTCCTGTAAGTTTGTGGTACAGAATATTGAAATTCCTCCTTGCTGTCGAAATTTGTTTTATTTATTTATTTATTCATTCTTCTATATGTTTAGTAAAATAAACAGGATTGGGCAGTTAAATGTTGATTTTCTTGAGAATTTCTTGTAATCCACACTGGCTACCATAAAATAGATGATACAAAAGCCTTACTTTAATATTTTACCACTCATGAGATGTCAAAACAAACTGGCGATCTTAACGAACAGAAACATTTCCAGCAACCAATGACAGAAATTAATAGATTGAAGATTATTTCCGCACTAAATCATGAAATTACCATTTTTACTTAGATACCTACTGGATGCCTAGAGCACAGAGCACGGTGCGTGTGGGTGTTACATGAATCGCAGAAGGCTCTATCTACCAGTCAGTTAATATGAGTGGATGATGATTCACCATTTAAGACAAAAGAAAACTTCACCACAATGCAGCTCATATAAATCAGTTATCCATATTCAATTCTGAGACCATTTCTCAGGAGAAGTACCAATTTCATTGTGCAATTAACATATTTATCTTTGTGATGGTTTTTTAAACCATGTAACAATTAAGACGTGAAGCAGTTTGCTCCGGAAAAATATGATAATTTGTTCTGGGAGAACTAATGGACTCAAAGTCCAACAGTCATTAACTTTATAGAGAGTGACTGAGTAAAGGAAATGCCATTTAAATTCATGCTGCTTTCCTCTAAAATCAATGTCAAGAGCAGTATTACTTTCTAATTATTTAGTTTTGTCTTCCTTAAACTTATCGATTGATTGCAGCGTTTGCATTGGCTTCAGCTGTTGGCAACTGAAAAGTACTCTGCATTTTTTTTCAAACCATTCCTACTTTGACAATGGGTATGAAATAGCCTTTGGGAAACTTTGATGGAGTTCAGGTGAATCGTTGTATGGCTCCGCTACATAATTAAACTATTTATTCTTCCATTAAGTTTCAAGAGATTCAAGTTTCAAGAGTGTTTATTTATCATATGCACTGGAGCTGAACCAGGCTTTATGTTGTCCCTCTCTCCCCCAGATTTCTTCCCCCCCCCCCTAACATCCCCACCATAATCAGTCTGAAAAAGGGTCCCTACCCGAAACGTCACCTATCAATGTTCGCCAGAGATGATGCCTGACCCACTGAGTTACTCGAACACTTTGTCTCAAACACTTTGGGTATTTATTTCAATGAAATTCTTACTTGCTGCCCCTTTACAGGCACATTAGACACAACAACCACACCAACAACGACAAATACATAAACAATAAATTATCTGTTATTAAAATTAAACCAGACTGGATTTGTGCAAAAAACTAAAGTTCGTAGACCATACTGGTGCGAAGTCTGTTGTGGTTCGTTGCTGAGGTAGGGTTGTGGATACAGTTGTGCAGGGTTGTTTGAAGAACCTAATGGCTGATAGGAAGAAGTTGTCGTTGTACCTGGAGGTCACGGTTTTCAGGCTCCTGTACCTTCTTCCTGATGGGAGCAGCAAAATAAGAGCATGGCCAGGGTGCTGTGGGTCTTTGATAATATTTTACGTAGCACATCGTGAAAAAAATCCATTACTTTTGGAATGGACAAGGCCTAACAATTCGAGGAAAGTTCAAAAGGTATAAAATATGTATTTGCAGCAACGTCAGATGTTGTGAGTATCTGAATAAGGGGTGACTGGTTAAGGCACCATTAGCACAGCTTCTGAGAGAGCTGAATAACTTGGGGATAATGTTGTAATGTTTAAAAGTGCACATGGAGTTACCAGATATACTTTTTAATAATAGTGAGCACGGATAATGTTATTTTTACTCCAAAATCCAAACGTAACTTTTTAGATACATGTTTGACTATATAAATCTTAAGAAAAAGAGTTGGATGACCAAAGTGATATAATTCTGCTGTCAGGTTAATTTTGTTAACTTAATATCTTACATGGTTAATCAAGCAAAGGGGTGCAAAAGTCAATGGATTATTTTGAATAATACATTTTGACCATTTTGAGACCATCTTCCATTCACCTTGGAAACAAACAAATGGTGTAAGGAAATATTTATTATTTCACACAGAAACCTGTCATTTATCAAAATTGTTGGAAGAGACCCATGACTTATGAAATGTAACTTACAATATTCTTGGAAACTGAGTAGTACTTCATGAGTCTGCCACCACTTTAGTAAAACAATATATTAGTGGAGATTTAATTAAATGAAAAATGAGTTTCGCTTTGTTGATAAAATGAACTGGAATTAGCTTCTGCAGAATAATTTTAGAAACAGGAAACACAAACAATTTCTGATCAAGAAATATTAAAGTAAAATTAAATCCCCGTAGGAGAAATAATCTAGCATTAAACCTATAATTTTAAGTATGTTTGTTTATGCAATCAAACACCACCAAAAATATCCTTCAACCACAAGAGGACTGCACATAGCTAGGTTGCTAGGAGATATGCAACACAGGGATTTCCATTTTAACTCCCATCCTGGCGAGGGAATTAGAATAAAACAAAGATAATGTATTAGATGTCATTCTGATGTTAGACATTCAAATTAATAATGAAGAAAGAAAAGATACAGAGTGTATAATAGTTTTATTAGGCTGCACTTTGGGATCAATTGTAACCTATTATTACTCCCAGTGAGAGCAATTACAACTTGCATTAAATAGTAATTTTCAACTTTCCAGCAATGTGATATTTATTTTAAATAAAATATGTATTTTTAAAAGTTTAATTATTTTCAGTAACTTTGCCTCATCACAGACAATGGAATAGTGCCGTAAAATTAACAGGGAAGTAAGTAATTAATCAGCTAAAAATAAATATGGGGTATTGATCTGTAATCATGTGGCCTGTTGTGTCTGCAATGGATCTTATAGAAAAATACATTAAAAAAATCTAAGGAGAAATATATTTACGGTATAAAATCAGTTCGCAGAAGTTTTCTGAAGAGGCTACATACATGATTAATAACTTTAGAATCATACAGCACGGAAACAGGCTCTTCGTCCCAATCCACCCACTCCAATCAAGAAGTCTCACCTGCACACATTTGGCCCATATCCCTCTAAGCTTTTCCTATCCATGTGACCATGCAAATGTCTCATAAATGTTGTCATTGTACCTGCCTCCAATACTTCCTCTGCAACTCGTTCCATATGCCCACCAGCCTCTGTGTAAAAAAGCTGCTCCCCTGGTTCTTATTAAATCTTTCCCGTCACCGTAAAGCTATGTCCTCTTGTTCTTGTTTCTCCTATCCTGGCTGTTCTTGATTTCCCTACCCTGTGAAAAAGATCATATGCATTCACCCTATCTATTCCCCTCATGGTTTCATACAACTCTATAAGATCACCCCTCAGTTTCCTTTGCGCCAAGGAATAATATCCTCGCCTGCCGCACCTCTCCCTATAACTCAGGCCCTCAAGTCCTAGGAACAATGATAAATGATATGCATTTATATTCCAAAATAAATCTTGGCTTCAGTAGATTCCTAATGTGATATGAATGGAAAAATAATAAATCCAATATAGATGCAAAATGTACACGTTACAAGATAAACGTTACCCAACACATTACCTATCTACGTTCTCCAGAGATGCTGCTTGACCAGTTGTGTTAATCCAGCACATTGGATCCCTTCTTGAAATATCTTCCTTCATTCTTCGTTGTATCATATCATTTTCCCGTCGGAAACCAGCACCACTGCGTTGCTAATGTTTTCAATGATGATGAATGAATGAATGAATCTTTTCAAACCATGTTGCTGAAAGCTGAGAAAGTATATCAGTCCTTATCTTAATGTTAGAAAAACTTTTGACAAAGTTCCATCAGTCTCTATGGATGTGAACTTCTTAAAAAGTTGCCATCTGACCCGAACTTCATGGGAATGCATCTGACCAGCCACAGTGATGATGCCATGTTGGTTCACACCCATTGAAGAATTCTGAAAGACAAAAAGGCAGGAGAGAAAAAGCTAATTAACCTCCACAGATGCTGCCCGGCCCATTGAGTTCCTCCAACAGTTTGCTTTCTTTACTCCAGATTCCAGCATCTGGTGTCATCCACGTTATCCAGCTTTATTCGTTATTCCCTTTATCATGTATTTGTACACTGTGGACGGCTTGACAGTCATCATGTGTTGCCTTTCTGCTGACTGGTTAGCACGCACTGTAAAAGATTTTCACTGTACCTTGGTACACGTGACAACAAACTAAACTAAACTAAAGCTAATCTGCAGTTTCCTGTGTTTCCACTGTATTAAAGCTTTAAATAAAACTAATATTCATAGACCTTTTAAAAATCATTAAAAGCAATGTAAATAATTAAATATATATATATATATATATTTAAAAAATTTAATCAAGAATATGCAAATAAGGTGATTATATGCACGGCACTGTGAACAAACAAGCAAACAAACAAAAGGAACATAATTTAAAATGGTCATATCTCAGACTCTGTATTTTCAGCATAATATGCTACATCCTTTGCATGTTTCTGCACAAAGGACCCACAGGGGTACAGATACCACAAAATAAATTAATTGAAGACACATAAAAATGCTTGCAAATCAATCAAAACTATACTAAAATAATTTGAAAGAAAATCACTTATCTTCCCCACTCCTCAGACCCCGAACAATTGAATGGGGATTTAGATCCTTTATCAGATCTGACCTGATGTAAAATTGGAAAGATTCCCTGGTTGTGTAAATCCACAAAGAGAAGATATATTGATTTTTCTTTACTCATTAATTGTCATATGCTCCAGCAACGGAACAATGCAATTCTAACTAGCTGCAGCGTAACAGGTCCATAAATACAATAATACACAAATAAATGAACGATTCAAAAATGCAATAAATTAATACTGAACTACAATAGTTCAAAACTGAAGCCTGTAGTGCAATAAAAAACACAGGTCACAGCGGATTATAGTTGCTGAGTTTAGTATTGTGCAGTGTTCAAGAGCCTGATGGTTGCTGGTAAGAAGCTGTTCTTGAACCTGGTGGTCATGGTTTCAAGGTTTCCTGCCCTTTTTCCCCGATGGCAGCAGCAAAATCAAACCATGGCCAGGGTGGGTCTTTGATGATATTGGTTTCCTGAAGGGTCCCTACCCAAAATGTCATTTATCCATTCCCACCACAAATGCTGCTGGACTTACTGAGTTCCCCCAACATATTACCTTTTGCCCTTCAACCATATTAGTAGTTAAGGTTGACCTCTTGGTCTACAACAAGTGGCCACCATTCCGCACATGGCATCCATAATTGCTTTAAAAGAAGCCCACACAGTCACAGGGAGAACGTACAAACTCTATACATACAGCACCTGTAATCAGGATCGAATCTGGGTCACTGGCACTACAAGGCAGCAATTCTACTGCTTAGCCACTGTGCCGCATTTTACTTTTCACACTCTGTATGTTACTCACTGGAGTAAAGTCACTACATAAAGTTAATGGAAAACACATTAAAATGCAAATCAATAAAAGCAATAAACAAAAGCAAATGAGCAATTTACGTTAGCTCTTTCCACAACCCAGTTCTTACATTGTGTTATATGTAAGATTTCCTTGCTGGAATGGAGCCATTTAGGCATCTTTGACTCTGACCAGAGGCCACCCTTGCTGAAGAAATAGTTGTTTCTGAACAGGATCACAGAAGCTGTGTTATAAAGCTGGACCCACCACTATCACCGTGTAATGATTCAGCTTTAGTCATTAAACTCTCTGTGGTTTAGTACTGGGAGAAATCAGCTTGGGTGTGATATAAAGCAAAATATTTACAGTTTAGTTTAATTTATTGTCATGTGTACTGAGGTACAATATAAAGGTTTTTGTTGTGTGCTATCCAGTCAGTGAAAAGACTATACATGATTACAATCAAGCCATCCACAGCATTCATATTCAGGATAAAGGGAATAACATTTGGTGCAAGAGAAAGTCCAGTAAAGTCTGATTAAAGATAGTCTAAGGGACTTCAATTAGGTAGATGGTAGCTCAGGACCACTCTCTAGTTGTTGATAGGATGGTTCAGTTGCCCCATAATAGCTGGGAAGAAAATGTCTCTAAATCTGTATGTATCACATATCATCTCATGAGTATAGGTAAGTTTCGTACAGACTGTTTCTCACTTACTTGTTTCAGAGACAGGGTTGAGAAATCTCTTGCACATCACCTCAGTTACGAGGGTGTTTAGTGATATCAAGGATCTCTTTACATAGGGGTTCTTCCAATAGATTACAGAGGAACATCAGGGATGTAGGACATTGGTCTGCAAGTCTGCATGAGTCCCAGAAATGATGGCAGGAGAATGGTGGAGTATTGTTGATTCCCTCATTATCAGAGAAGGAAAAGGATAAAGCTTGAATCTCAGATCAAAATGTTAAAATATCCTAGTGGTTGTTGCCGGAGGTTGCAGGTAGTAAAAGGTAAGACCTCCCTGCTGGAATAAAACTGGGTGAAAAAAAGGTCTTAAGGGCCTGTCCTACAAGCATGCAACTCTATGCGATGATCGTGATCAAACTAGATGTCGGGTGATTCCCTGTACAGGGTCGTTCCCACCAGCATGCGCCTGCATGCGGCAAGCGCAACCAAACCGGCAGTAGGGGCCGCGCGGAGGTCGGGTGAGTGGCGCAACGCGGCGCAAAGTGAGGCGAACTTGGAGCGAAGTCTAAGGTAAGTTCGCCAGGACAGAGAGGGGCACACGGAGAGGGGCACAGAGGCACACACACACAGAGGGCCACGGAGCCACACACATAGAGGGTCACGGAGGCACCTACAGATAGGTTCACGGAGGCACGATGTCGAGGCGGTGTGTAATGCGTCGAGGCGACTGTGAGCCGACAAGCCGTTGCCGCGCAGAATTTTTGGACATAGTCAGTTTTTCGGAGCCCCGCACGGTGTCGGGATGAACTTGGGACGAACTCCGCACAATTCCGCACAGCTCCGGCGATCGAAGTGGGACCGGCCCCGCGACGCCGGACGGCTCAAGCGACCACGTTAGGTTGCGCTAATCGCATAGAGTTGCATGCTTGTAGGACAGGCCCTTTACCTTCCACTACCTGCAACCTCCGGCAACCACCTTCAACTAGCATTGCAATCGGTTTTGACTAAAAAATTACCGATTTTTAAAACGGCAACCTATTTTTAGTCGCGGCCGGTTTTGAATTTTTTAAAATAATCACCGGAACAGAGAAGAAGCGGAAACCACTTTCGACTATTAGGGAGACTGACAAAAACCTCTGGGAACCGCAAGGAAACCTTGGTGGGGCGCTAAGTCTCCAGAGGTTTCCTAAGTGGGACAGGGGCGTAAGTGTATTGTCTGTGCTGCAGTTTGATAATGGGAAATAAAGGAAAGAATGAAAGTATGGGGTATATTGAGTTTTTCACCTTCATTTCAGAATGTATGAACATTTCCAATCTTCTAATGAATGCTTGAATCAGTCTGAAGAAGTGTCCCAACCCGAAATGTAGTCTGAATCAATCTGAAGAAGGGTTTCAACATGAAATGTCATCTGTCCATCCCCTGACCTGCTGAGTTCCTCCAGCACATTGATTTTGTTTTGCTAGCAATGAGTTTCTCAGCAAATAAAATATTTTAGAATTTCAATATTTGAAGTTTAATAGGCCATATTGTTTTGGCAACAGCCTGCACTGAATACTAATCAATGTAGGAAGGAACTGCAGATGCTTGTCTATACTGAAGATAGACGCAAAATGCTGGTGTAAATCAGCAGGCCCCTGCTTTAGCCAACTGTCAAATGCGTACAAAAATTGAACGTCTGTCATTTTCAAAAACATTCAAATATATAAAACTAAAGTAAACTAAAAAATACAGATAATTAACACAAAAGACATTAAAACAAATTAAAATGGTAAATTACTGTGTCTAATATAATCCTGATCCCTCACAGATCAGCCTCCCACTGGGGTCTGAAGAAGGTTTCCGACCCAATACCTTGCCTATTCTTTTTCTCCAGATATCAACACATTTAATTTACTTTTCCTTAAAATATGTCAGCAGCACTGTGGCACAGCTAGTAGAGCCACTGGTTCACAGCGTAAGAGACTCGGGTTCTATCCTAACCTCATATTCTGTCTATATGGAGTTTGCAAATTCTCCCTGTGAATGAGTGGGTTTCCTCCAGTTGCTCCGGTTTCCCCCCACATCCCAAAGACGTGTGGGTTGGTAGGTCTTCTTCTTTCGTATCCATCTTCCATGTTTCAAATGTTGACATTGCTGTCATCGTCTGTCCTGAAATGGACACAAACTGCCGGTGACAATCAGTGGGAGCCATCACTTGTTGCAATAGATGATGGTGGTAGCAGAATTAGCTCGGGATACTTCCAGTTTCCAGCCCCGTGACATGGACGCTTCTGCTACGGGGCCGGTAGATAGGTTGATTGATTGTTATTAATTGCCCAGTGTGTGGGAGAGTGCAAGAGTCTGGAGAGAGTTAACAAGAATGTAGGGAGAATTAAACTGGATTAGATAAGGGTAGGATTAGCGTAAATGGGTGGTTGATGGTCGTAGTGGACCAGGTGGGTCGAAGGGTCCATTTCCATGCTATACCTCTCTATGACTATAAAGTAGAATAACAAATTTTCAAATGATTCCAGTAAGGTTAAAGCAAGTATAGGAAACAAGGGGGCTCCAGTAAGTTTAAAGAGAGCATGGGAACAAGGGGGCTCCAGTAAGTTTAAAGGGAATGCGGTCAACAGAAATAGATGGGTTTAAAGGGAGCATGAGAACTGGGATCCTGGCAAGCAGATGGGGAGTAAACATCACATGGTGCTCAAGATGCTGACTGACCCATCAGGATTACAAATAATTGAATAGCAGATTAGTGGAATTCTGCTGTATCAGGAAATTCAGGACTTATTCACAAACTTGAATATTACATAGAAAAATTATTTAAGCATAATACTAGAATAAAGATTGTGTTTCTTTGCACATGATTCATGTTTCCATCTTGTGTATAACTTCACACAATAACCTTGCCATGTAATTACGCCTTGCTTAATGTATTAAGACGATTGCATGGTGGTGCAGCAGTTAGTGTTGCTGCCTCTTGGCTCCAGGGACCCGGTTTTGATTCTGACCTCAGGTGCTGTGTATGGGAGGCTTGCAAATTCTCCTCATGGCTACATGGGTTTCCATTTAGTACCCAGGTTTCCTCCCAAATCTCAAAGACATGCTGTTGGTTAACTGGCTGCTGTAAATTATTACTCAGTGTAAATAAGTGGCAGTTAAACCACAAGGAAATTGATGAGAATGAGAGAGAATAAGTTGCAGCCACAGGCAAAATAAAGAATGGATGAGGAATTTGGCAAGGACTCCAGAGAATGTAAATATTACAAAAAAAATCGCAGCCAGCAAAAGAAATCCAAATAACACAAATTCAGACTCAGGCACCTGTAGCACTTTGATAGGTAAATTTAATCAGTGTTGTGGCACATTATTTTACTATTCTCTTTGTTGCAATATCAGCTTGACTAATTTTGCCTGATGTTATCAGAGACATACAACATGATAAGTATAGCCTTTATCATTATCATTTCCTCAGAGGTTGAATAATAGCAATGGAATATTACTGATCTCTGAAATTGGTTTTACATCTTCCTCCTTATTTACATTAAATGCATTGGAAATCAGCTTTTGCCATTATTGAATTAGTTGAGTAATTTATTTTTAGTCAGTTAATTTATGGGCTTTTAATGCACACAATGATTGTTATTTATAAATTAAGCAACTAACTCTTAAATTATGTGACATTACTTGACATAACGTGATAGCGTATAAAATTACGTAAATAGATTTCAGAAAAGTCAAATTAAAATGCTGTCAGTGAATGATTCCCATGTCTAATTATCTGGTTGGAGTGATACAACAATATACCAAAATGCATATATGCACATGATTCCTTATTACTGGGGTGATTATCCAACATGTCAAATTAAATCAATTTAATTTGACAGAAGATAATTCAATTGTAAATGCAACATATGGGGAAGATCCATGTTAGCAGGGTAGTTATATCCTGCTACAAGTAACATTATTTAACTCAATACAGTTAAATGGGAATGTTGACATTTTTAGGTAAGTGGAGGCATAAAGGTACATTGTCCTCCATTTATTGAAGTTATATTATGGTATGAGTGTAAAGTGTAAGAATCTTGCTTTATAATCAAACTGACATTTTCACTTATATTGATAAATGGAAAAAATATTACCCAATAGTCGTTGCTACAATTGCCTTTGACAGCTGTATTGGTTATGAGATCAGAGATGCATGTTCTGCCTGATCTGAACATGTAAAATATACAAATTCATACACGTTTCTCAATGAATTTGGATGAATTTGTAATTTTTTCCTTATTTTATTTGAAATATTTTTTAAATTATTTATTTTTAATGAATGTACTGGCAGAATGAATTTTGGATGGCTGATAGACACAAAATACTGGAGTAACTCAGCGAGTTAGGCAGCATCACTAATGAAAAGGAATAGGAGACGTTTTGGGACCAGACCCTTCATCAGACTGAGAGTCAGGGAAGGGGAAACTGGAGATATGAGAAGGTACAGAACAAAGCAGAGCCTGCATCGATGAGTCTGGAAAGGTGGAGCCCACGATGGTCCATTGTTTTTAATTTTGGACGCCTGGGTTTCATAGACTTAACATTGATAATTATATTAGCAGAGTGGAGAGAATATTTTGATTCACCTGTGTACAATTAAATATACTCAAGACCGGTGTATTTGTAACTAAATATGCTCTAGACAGGTGTATTGAAATGTTTTTAATATATCTCTTACTCATAATCAAAAGTGTAAGCTAATGGGCGACTGCCGGTGACAGTCAAGTTGCCGGCAGTCGCCTGAAACAATGGCAACTAGAACGGCAACTGGCAGAGTGGAACACACACATGCATACACGCAAACACATCGCTTCCTTCACCAGCCTGTTCTGCAGGCGGGGGACAGGGCAAGCGGGGGGAGCGCTGTCTGAGTAAAAATCACACAGTGCAAAGCCAATGTGATACAGACACACACCGCGATGAACCGGAACGTTTGCGCTGTAATTAAGAAGATAAAAGCACAGTGTACGGTAAGTCCTTTAAAAGGGGGGGGGGGGGGGGAAGAGGGGGAGAGAGGGGGGAGAATGGGGGAGTAGGAGTGGAGGCAACTTTTAAGAAGCCAGAGATACATGGCTGTGAAGCTCGGCGGACATTAACATTACTGGTCAGTTTTCCTTGGTTCTGAACACTACTGCTTTCGGTTTTTTTTCCCAATGAGCCAATGAAATTCACCGGTCAGCAACGGTTACAACCTAAGAGAACCTAAGAGAACCTTCGACCTCCTGGCAAACCACTACGACCTCCTGGCGACCCACTTACAACACGAGAATTCTCGCTACTCTCCATGGCGGCTTCATTCTAGTCACCACTAATTTGTCAATATGTTGAAAAATCTGCGGCGAGCATAATGAGGCCGCGACTAGTTCCCAGAATGCGGGAACTCCTCACGGCCATGAAGGCGACTCCCCGGCAACCACCCGCAAACATGTGACGACCATATGGCAACTGCATAGTCTCCTGCAGTCACCTAAAAAGGCGCCTAAGTGGGACAGGCCCATAAATGTAATGTGTCATTTAGCTTATTTTAATGTCATTGTTATACTTGTACTTCACCCATTTTCATTTTTTTTGATACTGTTCCTTTATACTGTGTTTTCTTCTCTGTCTTCCACTTTTTTTGTTAGGGTACCGGGCACACACCCTCATTTGTACCTCTTTTTTGAAGTATTCCGTTTAAAGTATTGAATGTTGGAACTGTGGTTTCATAGGAAGAAATGGAAACAGACAGGAAAGATATACTTTGAAGGCAGCTGCAGTTTGAATGGATTGTGGCATACTTTAGGAAATTAGTGTAAATGTAAATGTTTATTTAAGGCACAACATAATGCCTTCAAAGCATCTTTGTTACAGCATGTACTTCATTGGAGATAAATTATTGAGTTTTGTTAATATACCAAACTGTCAATGTTCATCAATGGATTCAAACATAGTTCCCTGATGCGTCTAGGTTAAACAAAGTGCACACTAGTTTAGTTTAGTTTATTATAGTCAGGTGTACTGAGGTACAGTGAAAAGCATTTTGTTGCATGCTGTCCAGTCAAAGAAACCTAGTATGCATGATTATAATCAAGCCATCCACAGTGTACAGATATATGATAAAGGATACAACATTTAGTGCAACATAAAGACCGATCTACTGCGGAAATAAAGAATTAAATGAATGGAACGATTGTAATGTATGATAGCAGATCTTCTTCTGGGACCAGCACGCAAAGAAACACCTGTCTCCAATGCCATCTTAATACTAAAAGTCAATAAGACCACAAATGTTAAATGTTTTAAATGAATCCATATTGGACACTTAATTTTTTTTTCTCTGAATGACTTCTGGTGTGAATATTGTCAGTGCACTAAGTGTGATTTGATGTTTAGTTTGTAAAGAGGGCCTAATCCCACTAAGACGTAATGGACACAGCATCATTAGTGCTGTAGAATTATAAAAAATAAAACTTGGTAATTTTTCCAAAATAGCTTGCCGTTGTACAAGAAGCAAATAAGTGAACTACAGATTAGTGAGCTAGAACAAACAAAATATGTATCACGTTCCATTCACTGGACCTCCTGAGATGGTTTATTGTGTTATTTGTCTATCAGTTCAGGTAATCAGACTGGTTCTCTATTACTGTTTCACTATTGTGCAGTATTCCATTTGCAGGTTGAAGGAAAATATATTAAATTCCTTTCTGTAAAGGGTATTTGCAGGTGTTTTTTGTGCACAAACATTTTACCAGAGTTATAGTGTATTACTTTATGTTATCCAAGCCTTCCGTGTAATTAGATCACTCTTTTGAGAAGTATTCTATTAGTATGCATGAGTGAATTCATGGAGAATTGACCCTTATCTACTCGACAATTAAGTTGTTTGAAAGCTCACATCTAAATATATGTAATGAAAACTGAGAAAGAAAGCTTTCTCTCCATGTATGTATTTATGATTATGATATGGGCTTCTAATAGCCATTTCATTATAAATATGTTCTGTGATTACAAAGAAAGTGTTATGAATGGAAGGTGAAAGACACAAGTGATTGCATATTTGTATGAATGATTGTCATAGCTTCACACAGTGACAGCTAAAGATTATTGACATTTACTGTCATGACAGTGTTTCATGGAATTAATAGTTCATTCCCATTCTATGTTTCATTTGCAAATTGCTTTATTTTTAGTATGTGTTTATATGGGTTTTCAATTCAAATTTAAGCAATCAAGAACTCTGTTTCTTATAAAATAACATGAGTTCAATATAGTAATTTGGGTTAAATTATATTTTATACATCTTCCAGTCCCTCAAGGCGCAATGTTGTTTGTTCTGTTTGGCAGCATGAAATACAACTTCATGCCTCGAAATAATTATTAATGAGCTAATTGTGAAGCCAGTTCAGAAAGGAGGGCCTATTTATGCATATAACATATGAAGATAAATTGATTTTATGTACACTGGCAGTTGCTAAGATAGCATTAAAAAGTTCCTCAACTATCTATCAAAAGTCCAATGCGCTATGGATACTGTCTACTGTCAAGAATATATTCACATGCTGTGGAGATACATACAAGGAAGAAAGAGTATGTTTATCCTCCATCTTGCCATTCACCACCCTGCCCCACCTCTCCCTCTTCCTTTGGCTCACTGAAATATTAAAATGTTTTAAAAAGTAAATTACTACAAAACATTCCAGTAATTAAGTGAATGCCATGGGAAAGATTAATACTCAATTACAGATAATTTACAACCCAGGTAGCAGAATTCTGTACTGGCATAAAGAAATATCCAGGTTAAAAAATGTTTGGTTAATATCTCATCAACTGGGTGACCTAACGCCACACATCTTGATCATGAGGAGTATGGCAAATGTTCTAGAACTGCTGAGTTCAAAGAAATTCACAAAATTTCAACTTTTAAGCAAATTAATGATATAAAAGTATTTCTACAATTTTAACCATATAAGCTATTTGGGGGTCAAATGTTTCCTGATCTTCAGATTTATTTATTTAGCCATAGGAACAGAAGTAGGTCATTCAGCCCATCAAGTCTACTCTGCCATTCAATCATGGCTGATCTATCTTTCCCTCTCCACCCCATTCTCCTGCCTTCGCCCCATACCCCTTGACACCCTAACTAATCAAGAATGTGTTCATCTCCGCCTTAAAAATACACAGACACCTGTGGCAATGAATTCCACAGATTCACCACCCTCTGACTAAAGAAATTGCTCCTCATCTTCTTTCTAAGGTCCGTCCTTTTATTCTGAGGTTATGCCTTCTGGTCCTAGACTCTCCCGCTAGTAGAAACAACTTCTCAGCATCCACTCTATTCAGGCCTTTCACTAATCAGGCTAGATCACAACTAACCTCTCATCAAAGAATAATTTATAAATTAGCTGTCAAATAATCTAAGATTCTACTATCTGGAAGGGCTTTTCCATTCCGACCAAGTTTGGATAGCCCCATTTGCCTATATATGGCCCATATTCTAAACCCTTCCTATCTATATACCTGGCCAAATGTATTTTCAAAGTCAGAATTGTAAAGATGATCTGAACACAGTCAGCATGTATTGCTCATCCTGAACTGCCCTTCGGTAGATGGGAGAGCTCCACTATCTTCAATTGCTGTACTCCCACAGGGCTGTGACTGAGGGAAATTAAAAAAAAATTACCTTTGATAAAAAAACAGCAATATATTTCAAGAATGGAATGGGACATTATCAGGAACTTTGGGCATGGATACATTCCCGTGTATTTGCAGCCCATGTTAGTGGCAAGTCTGTGGGGGGCTAATAAAGAAGACTTGGTTCCAGTACATGTGGTTCCAATCAAGCGGCTATTGCGGCCTAGATGGTGCCAAGCCTCTTAATTATCAATGCAGCAGCAATCATCCATGAAGATGAGGAATCGTCTGGATGCACCATGGATCAGAACATGGTCAAAGCGCAGGAGTGCAGCAGGAAGTACAGAGGGGGGAAACAGGTTTTCACAGAACTGTCGTCGGAGAGAGGAGGGGAACTTCATCAAACCAGGGTTACTTTGAAGAGATGGCACCATGGAGCTGTAAGGTGAAAACATAAGGGACTTCAGATGCTGGAATCTTGAGCAAAAAGCTGGAAAACAGGTTAGCCAGCATCTGAGCAAGAAATGAACATTTGATGTTTTGGGTCAAGAAGGTTGAAAAAGTGTTAAATGCCCATGGACTTGCCTGTGACTGTTCAAAATAAATATTTGAGGTGACTTTAAGAACCTTGAAACACTTGTTGTGGAACCAAGAAGCCCAACATGAAAGGACGCTAAGCCTCCAAACTTACCATCCAGCCACTTCTGTTAATCGCCTCTTTACTCAGTAATGGTCGAGCCTGCGGATCCCACATTAGCCTCATCAGCCACCTCAGAACTCACAGGCTGGACTGGAAGTATGCTATACTCGACCTCAAGGGTCTGCCCATGAAGAAAAAAATCACCACCCACATTGTATTTTGTTTGACTAAAGAATGGAATTCTTTCTTTGAACTGCAATGACTCAAATGAGGTTATTATTTTATTCAGTCAACTTCATTAAATTTATATTGGGGAGCTGTAACGTTACTTGTATTATGTACTCTATTAACAGCAGAATTCACAATGTTTTAGTCATAAAAGCAGCCACCGCACTGAAGAAGTAATTTGTCTTAATTCTACTGCATAATAATGCAGATTAAATTAGACCAAATATTGTTCTTGCTATTGAAACACACAGAATGCAAATACTTCATTTGCAAGGTGCACGGAAAAGAAAATAGGAAACTATATTATGAAAATATAATTAGGCATTCTCATTATGCAGTTTTATATCATCTATGCTGGGCAGAAACAGACCATTCAGCTGAGCCATTCCATGCTGATATTTATACTCCATTCAACCCTCCTAATATATTTTTGCAAGAATGAAGTAGCATCTGATGAAAGTATACAAAATTGTGAGAGTCATAGATAGAGTAGACAGTCAGAATCTTTTTCCCAGGGTAGAAATGTCAAGGACTAAAGGGCATAGCTTTAAGCTGAAAGGGGCAATGTTTAAAGGAGATGTGTGGGGCAAGTTTTTTTACCCAGAGTGGTGGTAGTCTGGAACATGCTGCCAAGGGTGGATGTGGAGGCAGATACGATAGAAGCATTTAATAATGTATTGGGCAGGCACATGGATATATCGGGCATGGACAGATAAAAATCGCGCACAGGTGGAGAAGATTAGTTTAACCAAGCATCATGTTCAGCACGGACATTGTGGGCCAAAGTGCCTTTTCCTGTGCTGTACTGTTCCAAGTTCTATAACATTACAGCTACAAATATACTATTTGTCTTGTATTGTATGGTAGAGTATCCCTCGTCTGTTAAATTCTGCATAGGAAATAGACAGTAACTGGTTGGTACTTAATTCAACCTGTAGTCACACTACCCATGCTGGCTCTGTGATTTTGCCACTGCCCTCTAATCAATAGGATCCTATTGCCTCTCTCTGCCTGTACATAACAACTCATGGCGTTAAGGCCCGCTTTACAGTTTTCAAATATTTCTGTTAATTGGCCATTTAAAACACAAAATTGAACTGACTAATTAAATAAATAAATAATAAATTACGCTATAATATTAGATAAAAATGTGCAAAAAGTAATAAAGAAAAAGAAAAGATAAATGTATTTGATAAACTTATCTTTGTAATTAAGATTGATAATACCGTTCACATCTGAAGAAAGGTCCTGACCCGAAACATCACCGTCTTTTCCCACCCCAGATGCTGCATGATCTGCTGAGCTCTTCCAGCACTTTGTGTTTTTGCTCAAGATTCCAGCATTTGTAGCCACTTGTCTCCTGTAGCACCATTCAAATCTCTGAGATGACATGAGGTATGCCAGACTTAGGGAAGATTCTAGATATATCCTGCTCCTTAGCTCTGTAGATTAAGAAGGTTCTTTTAATCATTGGTGTAGCCAACATCGGAGCAAGAGGTGCAATGAGTCCTGCACTTCTGTGCTCCAGTCTGTAGGCACAGATGTGTGAACCCTGAATGTGTTGACCTGCACAATGCAGTGAGCTGCTGGTTCTCTTAGGAATCACCAGTTTGCCATCAGCCTTATCCGACCCATTATCTCTTGGCAGTACTTTGCTTATTGTCTAAAAATAAACATGCTGTGAGCTACAGATTTGGCTCTTAAACCATAATTAAGAAGCAGGGCTCTGGAATAAAAAACAAGACTTAACATGTCAGCAGTGATTTAGAGAGTTAAACTTCACACGACATGAATGGTGTGGATATTGAACATGACACTTTAAAAAACACTAGCCTGTTGTGATTGTGTGTACTAGGATAATGAAAGATGTATGATGACTCTGCTGTTACATGATGTACTAGAAGGCCATTAACATGTTGGAGGCATTCTGAAAATACTAATTGATCCATTTTTCTTCCGGATAGGCATAAGCAATAAAGTGGGGGTCAGATACCACCTTTTGTGGATGGGGAAGAAAGGTTTGGATCGTTTTAATAGGTAGGGAATAAATTTATCGGTGAATAAAAATCTTGACAGAATTTTTGAAGAATACAGCTCATGCCCCAAGGACTCTACAGAAGCCCCTGTTCCATTACTTAAAGGGACTGCTCCTTGTCTTCAGGCTGCATTTCTCACCCACCATCCTCGTCTTTGGACGCCCTGTGCATAGGGGAGAGTGTAGGGCTGAAGATGTCCTGGTTGGGTTGCTCTTGGGCCTGGCCAAGCAGGCCATCCACAAGTCACGGCGCCAGGCGAAAGAGGGCTCTGCCCAAGCCAGCTGCCTGCCCCTTTTCCGAGGTTACGTCCGTGCCCGGGTGATACTAGAGAGGGACTACGCCCTGTCCACGGGCACCCTGGGGAATTTCCAGGACCGCAGGGGGTTGAATGTATCCTCAATAAAGATTTTAACATAGTTGTATAGTAGTTTATTTAGTATATTTGTTTGTCATGTATTATGGTGGTGGGTTCTGTTTGTTTTATTGTATTGTAAATATTATTTTTAATAATTGAATACATTTTTTGATGATAAAAGAAAATACTCTACAGATCTGAGTCAGTTCGTGGTGGGAACCAGGTATTCTTGTTGACAGTTTCCTTATTAGGTTTAGAACAACAGCCAGTAATCAAAATAAAAGGAAATGATGAAAATAGTTGCCCAACACATTTGGTAATCAATATAAAGATAACTTTGATTTGGAAGGAGGAGCAAATTACAACATGGATGAAGAAACAAGGAACTGCAGATTCTGTTTTATAAAAAAAGATACAAAGTGCTGGAGTAGCTCAGTGGGTCAGGCAGCATCTCTGGACAACATGGATAGATGACATTTTGGGTCAGGATCCTTGTTCAGTCTGAAGAAGGCTCCTGACCCGAAACATAATCTAGTTCTCAAACCTTTCACATGAGAGACATACTTTGAAAATCCACGCTGTCACAACCCCTCTGAATTATAACGGTTTCAATCAAGTCTCTTTCCTGAAGAAGGGTCCCGACCCAAAATGTCACCACCAGACTCAGGAACAGCTTCTTCCCCTCTGTTATCAGGCTTCTGAACAGTCCTTCCATAAGATAGGGTACTGTCTGATTCACCTTTGCCCAATACATTGAACTTTTTCTTTGGAACTGATGTCTTACAGTACATTACAATGTTGAGAACTATATCCTGCGCTCTGTATCTTCTACTTTGCTCTATCTATTGTTTTTGAGCTTGACTTGATTGTATTTATATGTGGTATACTCATCTGATTGGATAGCATGCAAAACAGTGCCTTCCACTCTACCTCGGTGTGACAACAATAAACCTAAACCTAGCACTATACGTGGATGATAGAGATTCCATCATCTATCTATGGAGTGTAAACATGATGGACTGTGATCACCAATGCAAGACTACAAAGATAACATGAAAGGTTTTTGAGCTATTATTCATTCTGAGATACAGTCCAGGAATAGAAATGATGCCAGCAGATGCATTATCTTCACCTCTCTTGGTCTGTTCACTGCCATTGAATTTTTACTTCTTCGACCTGCATTCAGTTCAGGTTCCCTCAAACTCACTGGGACTTCAGTTCCTACTGAAATCCATGCAGCAAAAGAAGAGTTGCACAGGGAATGGTATCACCCCACTGCAAGGGTAACACATGACCTGAAGTGGTTGTTATTGTGGTTCACCCGAGAGAAAATAGCTTTTACTTGCACAATACTGAATCGCTCAGCATTATGTAAATTCCCGGCAATTTTCTTCACGCAGAGATCTGGCAGAGTTTGCATTTCCAATTTCAAATATGGAATACTCACTTAAGATTATAAATCTGCGTTTGTTATTTAGAAGTGGGAATTTTAGAGTGACCGAGGCTTAAGTGTAAGAAGCAACGTCCTATTCACCATTACCAGTAAAATAACATATTTCCTGGTGCGTTTATCCGAGCCTCATTGAGCCACACAGGGATTCAGATTCATTTGGCACGGAAGGCCCAATTATGGTATTAGCTCCAGAGGGACTTCCAGTCGGACCTGAAGGAAAACATTGAATTGCCGGTGAAGGCCACAGCAGCCACAGTCAATTTTGCCTCAGGGATTTTCCAGGCTGACAGAAAGAACATCAGCAACAACGGCGGACTGCAGTGCGCAGGTGCATCAAGCTGAAACCTTTTCTGTTGTAGTAGGCAATCATGTTCTTTTCCCCTGGGTAACGTAGAACAACAGGAGGAAGCTGTGTGATTTTTCCAAATGGCAAGATTTCCTTGCTCCTGCAAACAGGCCTGTGGACGACCTGCGAAGATTTCTACTTGATTAGTGTTCATCTTCAGCATGAGTACCTGCATAGGGTAATGTCTGGGAATACACAGCCTCCGACAGAAACAACAATGCATTTATTTTACAGCAACCTATCATGTCCACATTAACTGCCAAAAGAAAACAAAACAATGGTTGGATCACATTCAATTTCAAATTCACGTTTATCGTCATATACACGAGTACAATGAGGTTTAGAGGTAGAGCATGGAAACAGGCCCTTTCGACCCACCGGGTCCGCGCCGACCAGCAACCCCCACACAATAACACTATCCTCTACCCACTAGGGACAATTTTTACATTTACCAAGCCAATTAACCTACAAACCTGTATGTCTTTGTAGTGTGGGAGGAAACCGAAGATCTTGGGGAAAACCCATGCAGGTCACGGGGAGAACGTACAAACTGCGTACAGACAGCACCCATAGTCGGGATCGAACCCGGGTCTCCGGCGCTGCATTTGCTGTATGGCAGCAACTCTACTGCTGTGCCACCGTGACTTGAGAGGTGCAGTAACATTTTTTAAAAATTGCTTGTAGCAGCATCACAGGCACATAGACAAACACACAAAACAAATTATAAATAAATTATATGTAAAATTTCTGAAAGAACGAATACGGTGCAAAAAAGACGAGACATTAATGCAAAAACGTGATTTGAAGAAAAACAAGTTCATAATAGTGCAAGAGGTGGGCTGCAGTGTTCTGTTATTGCAGTAGGGTTAGGGTTGCTCAGATTAGTTCAAGGGCTTTTAGTAAATGCTATAAATGGGACTAGTTTAGATGGGGCATCTTGGTCGGCATGGCCGAGTTGGGCAAAAGGGCCTGTTTCTGTGCTGTAGATTCTATAACTATGAACTGATTGTTGTAGTAAAATAGCTGGTGGTGTGACACTTCAGGTTTCCTGTACTTCCTGATGGTAGCAGTGAGAAGAGAACATGGCCTGGGTGGTGGGTAACCTTGAATATAAATGCTGTCTCTATCATGCGATAAAAGTGACACCTGCTCGGGTATTGATTAGTGATCCTTCTGCAGCATTAGTAGAGAGCAAGCACAGTAAAACCTTGATTATCCACGATCGGACCATTCAGAAATTCCAATGGTTCAGCATCCAACCCACAGGTGATGTTCCTTGTACCATAGACTTGAGAGGTACAGCGTGGAAACAGACCCATCAGCCCACCGAGTCCATGCTGACCAATGATCGCCCCGTACACTAGCACTTTAATACACACTAAGGAAATTATACATTTGACATACAGTTACAATAACCTTTGGCCAAAATCATTGACTATTTGCCTCACAGAATTAATCAATCATTGTATCCACAATTCAACTTTAAAGCCCCATCTTTATTACTGTCACTCTAATTTATGTTAGTTACACCTTACTGCATATATTCATTTTAGAGCCACACAAATAAAAATGTTACCATTTCAGGAGTCCTGCATTATTTAAATTTGGATAGGACTAAAAGAAAGATGAGAAGGTTCAATGTTGCTGTTAATCCATGTCCATTTGATCTGGTGAAGGTGGACACAAAATTTGTGCTAGGTCCTCTTTAACTTGATGACAGTGAATTGACACCAATCTCAGTGTTCCTGACTTCATCATCTGACTACAGGGATCATGAGTGGCCAGTCCTAACTGAAGCTTGCTAATGTGTGCGTTTCTTAAATAGAACATTCTTTGTGGCTTTGCCAATGATGGGATTTAGCCCAAGGTCTTTAGAGCTTGCTGGAAGCCTTCATAGATCACAAGCAAGTACAAGCGCCGCAATGTTCAGAGTTTGTTGTGGAGGCCTTGACAATGAAATGAAAGAAAAGTTTCCATTGCACAAATGGTCTGTAAATCTTCCAGACAGATACTTGATGGTATTAGAATCAAGCCTGAAGGAAATTGACACCTTTTAATATCTCCAGATGGATGATCAAGGTTAATGTAAGCGGCATCCATTCTATCTCCTTTAAGCTAGAGTACTAGCATCACTTGCAGTGCACCTTCATCAATAGCTTATAAACATCAATGAAAACTCATTCTCGGCATTTACATGCTTCACCAGACCCTAACAGTCTTGCCACTACTGCAAGCCTCACACCATGTCCCATAGCTTGTAGACGTTGCCAGCTTGTTAAACATGACAGATACATCATCCAAAGTAATTGCAAAGCATCCAATAGCACATTTTCATGCAAGAAAATATGCCAAACAGCAACAATCGATAGCAGAGTGACAAATCAACTTTCGATCTCCCCAACCTGGAGTATAGAGTGCCTATAATTATAGATGCAAACACCATAGAGTCTGTAGCCAGTCATTGAATTTGACTATTTTCGTCATATCACATCTTCTTCTCCAAATCACAATCACTTCTGATTAATGAGCAGCATATAGTATAAATATGCATCTCTTTCTTCCCTCCCTCCTCTGAATGTAAGTTCAATTTGTATTTTTCTTTCAGATGACCTTTAAGTTAAAACTGACCAGCCAGGTACTGGTGCACTAAGACAAAGATGCAAAGTGCACAGCATTACTCAATCCAGCACCTGCAGCACAGTTTAGAGAATGGTACTTAACATATTGTAGAGATTGACTTTGATATGAAATTTATACATGGTGAGTTACAGGGACACGTGACTTATAGATTCAGATTCAGACTCAGGTTCAATTTTAATTGTCATTGTCAGTGTACAGTACAGAGACAATGAAATGCATTTAGCATCTCCCTGGAAGAGCGACACAGCAAATGATTTGAATAAATAATAATAAGTGTCCGGGGGGGGGGGGGGGGGGGGGTGATTGGCAGTCACCGAGGTACGTTGTTGAGTAGCGTGACAGCCGCCGGAAAGAAGCTGTTCCTGGACCTGCTGGTTTGGCAACTGAGAGACCTGTAGTGCCTCCCGGATGGTAGGAGGGTAAACAGTCCATGGTTGGGGTGAGAGAGGTCCTTGGCGATGCTGAGCGCCCTCCGCAGACAGCGCTTGCTTTGGACAGACTCAATGGAGGGGAGCGAGGAACCGGTGATGCGTTGGGCAATTTTCACCACCCTCTGCAATGCCTACCGGTCGGAGACAGAGCAGTTGCCATACCAAACTGTGATGCAGTTGGTAAGGATGCTCTCGATGGTGCAGCGGTAGAAGTTCACCAGGATCTGAGGAGACAGATGGACCTTCTTCAGTCTCCTCAGGAAGAAGAGACGCTGGTGAGCCTTCTTGATCAGAGTTGAGGTATTGTGGGTCCAAGAGAGTTCGTCGGAGAAGTTGACTCCCAGGAACCTGAAGCTAGAAACACGTTCCACCTCCGCACCGTTAATGTGGATGGGGGTGTGCGTGCCGCCCCTGGACTTCCTGAAGTCTACAATGAGCTCCTTGGTCTTCTTGGAGTTAAGGGCCAGGTTGTTGTCAGCGCACCATGCTGCTAAGTGCTGGACCTCCTCCCTGTAGGCCGACTCATCGTTGTTGCTGATGAGGCCAATCACCGTTGTATCATCTGCATACTTGATGATGGTGTTAGTACCATGTACAGGTGTGCAGTCATAGGTGAAGAGGGAGTAGAGGAGGGGGCTCAGCACACAGCCCTGTGGAACGCCGGTGTTCAGGGTGAGGGTTGAAGAGGTGTGCTTGTCTAACCTAACAGACTGGGATCTGTTGGTTAGAAAGTCCAGTATCCAGTTGCAGAGGGAAGGAGCGATGCACAGGTTACCGAGTTTGGTGATCAATTTTATGGTATAATGGTGTTGAATGCTGAGCTGTAATCGATAAACAGCATTCTTATGTAAGTGTCTCTGTTGTCTAGGTGGGAGAGGGCGGAGTGAAGTGCCGTTGAGATGGCATCCTCCGTACTCCTGTTCTTGCGGTAGGCAAACTGATAGGGATATAGCCAGAACTGGAGTAAAGGGTAACATAGGTGGTAGCACCCACAGGAGATGTTTGATGACTATCAGGTCTTTTAGAAAGAATATGTGAAATGCCAAGCAAGTTAAGGGATTCCAGACTCAACATCAAACATTGCATGGAACATACACCTTTGTGCCAAGGATACACTGCAGGCTATACTATCACTCAGTGTTGAAAAGCCAATGTCTGAACTGCTATCATAGGCAGAAGCCGTAATTATAATTGGAAATTCAATTTTCTGTTGTGCCATCATTTTGTGCTGGCAATAGTGGCTCGGGACAACTGCAGTGATTTTCAAAGGAGTTTGTGAGGTTCACAGCACTCCAACAAAGTGGCTTCTGGTTAATTACTGTACATCAAATCTACTTTTCGTTCTCAGTATGGCAATATTTGTAATTGCATTGATACTTAAAATGTCCATGCATGTCAGCCAGCCAGTCAGTGCAGAATATTGCCTTATAGTGCCTTCTAAAGGTACTCCTCCAAGATAAACTGCAGTGTGCTCCAGTACGAGTGATTATTTCTTCCTCAGCCGTGCTTTAGAAACATAGAAACACAGAAACATAGAAAATAAGTGCAGAAGTAGGCCATTCGGCCCTTTGAGCCAGCACCACCGTCATCAGTACCCTGTTCCTGCTTTCTCCCCATATTCCTTGATTCCGTTAGCCCCAAGAGCTATATCTAACTCTCTCTTGTATACATCCAGTGAATTGGCCTCCACTGCCTTCTGTGGCAGTTTATTCCACAGATTCACAACTAGCTGGGTGAAAATGTTTTTCCTCATCTCAGTCCTTTAAACATATGTACTTCTTGGATGCAAAGCATATGCCCAAGATTGATTAATTGATATTGCTATTATTGTTATAATGGTAGGAATGTAAATATATGGCACAAACATGATTTGGTTTGGTGTTGCATTCATCAATTATGAGATCAAGTATATACTGAGGTGATCAAGAGCAGATGGATGTGAGGTGGCAGTTGAAGTGGAATGGACAGTGTTTTTTCTGTACTTCCAATCATTCATAGGGATCAGTGAGATGGCCAGCAATGAGTGAGTATTCTAATTGGCCTCGAGAAGTTACTGTGGACCTCAGTCTTCAGCTGCTGCACACCACATGGTGAAAGCACTTTCAGGTGCAGATAAATTCCAGGATTTTGATACTGAAGGGAAAAAAATACATTTCCAACTTAGGCTTGTGGTATATGACTGCAGGGAACCTGGAGATGATACCGTTGTCATGCCACTGCTGCCCTTTTCCTTTGAGGTAGTTTAAATAAAGCGTTTAAGAAATACGATGGAATACGTCTTGGTAAAATACATCACTGCATCTTGTTGGTGGTACATATTACTGCTGCGTATCCTCAGGATATTGTTGGGGAGAATTCAGCAAAGTGGGGAGATGGGCATTGGTAAATAGAACAGCATGAATTCAGGGACACTATATTTTGCCTCCTGCTCTCTGCCTGAAGAACGATAATGAAGCCTGCTCTCCTTGAGTAATTTTGAGTAATCCTTGAGTAAGTTTTACCTCCTGACTCTAGTAGAGTGCTGAAAACTGAAAAACAGTACAATCTCCATCACTAGACTGGAAAGAGCCAGAGACAGAGAAATAGTACAAGAGCAGTCACTGCCACTGGCCAGGTAGTTCAGGCCCAACTGTGCCACCGAAGCATGTGGCAGATCTCTTTGTGAACACCCTTGGGGATGTGATGCATTTTGACGTGTTGTTCCAATTAAAATCAAAGGGAGGAGCAGCAGCTGGAAACCCATTTGTTCTTGTTTTCTTCCGTTTAGAGCTATTTGCCCCAATGTCTCCTTTATCTATTTGCAGAGGAGGCCTATTTCTTTCTCCATCGTGCATGTAGGTACAACAAAGTCCCATCAGTAACTGGCCTGGGACAAATTATAACTGTATTTTAATGGACTGCGACCTCTTAATTCTTGTCAAATATCAATGATATACAACAATCAAATCAAACTTCGGCAAATTAACATCTCTCCTTTCAGTTAAACCTGCAATGATGCAGGAGGTGGGAATGCAGGAAGGAATGGATAGACAGAGATAGGTACAGCTAAATACCAGTTCTCCCATTCACGTTCAACACATGATGTACCTGGATCATTCCAGTCCAATTTAACAGCAGTTAGATCAAATTATTAAAAGGCAATGACTGAGATCATGATCTGCACACTTGCATTCAATGTCACACTCTCTATCTCCCTTAAACATTTGGCATATGGTATGAATAGCACCAAAAATATATATACTCACAATTCATGCATAAAATTAGTACTTCCTCCCCAACAATACTATGAAAATACCGCAATCAAACAGATTGCAGCAGTTGAAGAAAACAGAAAAAAAGTAATTAGCAAAAGGTGATAAATACTGTCGGTGCCCTAGACTGCCATATTTTCTGAAAAAATGAACAATTAAATCAGTAACGTCCTCAAATTCAACTTTCTTAACAAAAATATCAAGTATGAGTGATATTAAAACATTGGAAATAAGTAGCCTAGCATTGTTCTCACCTATTCACTGCACAATTTTGGCTGAAGTCTGCTCCTGAAGTGATTGACGCATGTGCCAAGATTAATGCATTTGACCAGGATATAATGAGGTCTTTGTATGTTACTCTGGTGCCTTTAAAAAATCAATACTTTTGAGCCTTATTGAATCGAAAGCTCATTTTTGCAAGTGTCTATGTCTCCTTGTGTGATTGCATAGCTGCATATGCAGTTCTAACATCAGAAATTTAAGCAGCATGTTGATTCTAAATCTTTAGAAAGTAGAAGAGTGAACCTTCTAAAAATGTGTTCCTGAGACAAAATATAATGCAGTGAACTGATATGGGTGTGCATTATTTCAGGGAAAAGTACAGAAATGTGGAATAATCATCATGCTCACATAAGAGACAAATAAATGAATTGTGACCAATGGCCAATGCTTCCTTTTCATCAGAGTCCAGTAACTACTTCTGGGGGTAATAACAGTGAATACTTAATGAGCTTGTGTGGCATTGCTCTGATGGTTATCTTAATACATGGGTTAATGTATTTGCTTTAAATGGGCAATGTGGTGCATGCTCCTTGTAGCATACATTTTATGGCTGAGAGCAATAAATGAGAATAATTTAACTGAACCGTCACTACAAAGGTGAGGGACTCTAACTTGATCCGAGAAAGTCCCACATGACAAATTTCTTATTTCGGTAATGATGTTAAGTGGGAGACAGTGCTTCTGGGATGAGAATGGAGCATAAATTTTCCTGAAACACTCTTGAGTGGTTGCAAGTGCCCCAGTGTCAAAACTCAATTGACTGAGGAATGAGAGCAGAGTGTTTGCCCAACATTTCAGTGCTGAAAAGTTGCAGAGTATAAACGGGAAGTCAAATCAGAAAGTAGAAGGTAAATAAAGGAGAAGCAAATAAATAAAAGCAGCAGCTTTTAATTCGGGAACTTTTATTAGTTCAGCTCAGACTAATGACATTTTGTGCCTTTGTTTTGGCGCTGTGTGGACATAGGAATGATTTAGTGCACAAAACTACCTGGTAAATATTATGTGCACATGCGACTATAGACAATTTCCCTCGTTTAGATCATGCATTGTCCACATGCAAATTGTCTTGAGTGTAGTTGTTTCTTCATTCAACTAATTTCAATAAGCAGGACAAGGGTTTTGAAGAAAACAAGATTGTTTAAAATTAAATTAATGTAAGGAACAAGGTGATAAAAAGGGTCAGGAACACATTGATTTTTTAAAACTATAAGCATGAATCCCAATTAAATAAACTATTAATGCCTCTAAAATGCGTGCTCTTCAATGTATGCAACATCATCAATAAAAAGAGATCCTAAACTAAAATGAATAGCATGGACACATATGGGGGGAAAAGGGGAGGGGTAGAATAATACACAAGATTATTTCACCAATGATTGATAACTAATGGCAGGAGAAAAATAAAATTCAGAACCATATTCATATGAACTGAAATAAAACAGACTTCTCAAAGTTAAAGAGTATGCTACAGAGCACATAAATAGGCAGTGGCAAGGAATCAATTGTCAGGTTTATTATCATATGCACAAGTACGGTGAGGTGCAAGTGCAATGAGAAATCTTTCTTGCAGCAAACATGCAAAAATAAATTATACATAAATTATGCACAAATTTCCGAACAAAGACCGTTCAGAAAGCAAGAAATTAGAGCAAATGCATAAATAAGCAAAATAAAGTTCATGGTGGTACAAGAAGTGGATCATCGTGATTCATTATCGAGGTAGGATTAGGATTGTGGTGGTTGGTTCAAGAACCTCATAGTTATAGGGAAGTAGCTGTTACTGAACCTGGTTGTGGGAACTTCAGCTTTCAATCTCTCCTGTCTGATGGCTACAGTCAGAATAAATAGATTCTGCCTTCTTGAGGCCGCACATCATACATAGGCTTTCCATGGAGGGGAAGGCTGTGCCTGTGATGGACAGGGTTGGGTCCACTATATTTTGAAGCCTCTCACATTCCTGAGCATTGAAATTGTCATACCTGGCCATGATGCACCCAGTCAGGAAACTTTCTACAAACATCCACAAATGTTTGTTCGAGTACTTAAAGTTATACCCAAATCTCTTTAAACCTCTACAAAAGTAGAGGCTCTGGCATTTCTTCATGATTACATCCACGTTCTGAACCCAGGACAAGTCATCTGAGAAGTTTATGACCAGGAAGTTGAAACTGCTTTCTCTACCACTGACCCACTGTTAAAAACTGTCACAAGTTTCCTGACTTCACCTTTCTGAGGTCAACGATTGCTTCCCTGGTTTTGTCTCATCTTCACCACATCCTGTCTCTGCTGTATATTGATTTTTGAAAACACGCTACCATATATCACTATGATTTTTGGCCATCGTACTAACAGTCCTCCTCCGCTGAGGCAGGCCCGAGGATTTTTTTTCCGATCGATGGAAAATAAAAATGTATGAATTTTAAACACCTTGAGATCAGCTGATTGGTCCTCTTGCCTGTCAATCCCCACGATGAAGGTAATGCCCCTTCCTGGGGGGGCAGGACTATAAAACCCTGGATGGCTGGACGTGAGTCAGTCACTCTGGAAGATCACAAGTGAGAGTCCACAACTGTGATTCTAAGCTGTGAATCAACTCAACTGTGAGTCTTGCAATAAATGATTTGTTAGCCCTTAATAAAAATGCAATGAGTTGTTTGGCAATTTGGTGGCCTGCACTCTGCCTGAAATGCTATGAGATTGCATTTGGTGGCCTGCACTCTGCCTGAAATGCTATGAGATTGAATTTGGTGGCCTGCAATCTGCCTGAAATGCTATGAGATTGAATTTGGCGATCTGCACTCTGCCTGAAATGGAATTTCAAGGAATAGCCGTGAGTGAACTGCCAGCCCACCAGCCTTGAGTGACTGAGCTGCCAGCCCACCAGCCCTCTCCAGTGGAGAGGTGGAATATTGCGTTGGGGGACCAGCCCTCCCGTGTGAATGTGGGACCCAACGGGTCCCACTTAGTGTAGTATATATATATATTAGTAAAACTCCCATATTGTTTGTTTCTATGCGTGTCTGTCAGAATGTGCTCTGATTCAGTGATGTTGTCAAATTACGCCAAACGGTACACGATAGCGCTACAATTTTGGTGGTTTCTATCAAGTTTTCTTCAGATTGATGTTATATCTTACAAGTTATTGGCATTTTAAACTTTAAAACGTTTTAAACAGTGCCCCCACTTGCCGTTAGCCACATCGGACGTCACAATGGCATTTCATTTACATAAACTGCCCTTTCATTTACAAATTTGAGATTTTCATTGTGGGGGGTGGGATGGGGGGAGGTGAGTGCCGACTCATCACAATGGAATCTCATTTACATTGAAAAAACTCGCCGTCCCCAATAAAAGCACGCTGGACACAGACAGGGCCGGGAGCCGCGCTCCACCCTCCTCCTCCCACGGCTCAAGACGGCAGCCTCAAAAACTCACTGACTGACTTTCAGTTATTTTAAAATGCCGTGCACGCTGAACATACACAGACACAGACAGGGCCCGGAGCCGTGCTCCTCCTTCCCCTCCTGTCGCTCCAGACCGGAATATTGCGTTGGGGGAACGAGGCCCACTTGGGGATGGGGGGGGGGGAGAGGGGTTATGGACAATGTTAACAAAGACAGGACTCTCAGTCCAATGAGAGATTTGTAACATTGTTGTAAGGAGAGGGAGGGAGTTGGGCAGAGGACAAGGAGAGGATTGGTGTTTAATGTTATTTAAACAGATAGAGGGAGAGGAGGGGTGTAGGGAGGGGAGAGGGGTTATGGAGGGAGGGAGGGGCTGAGGGTAGGGGAAAGGAGAGGGGGGAGAGGTGAGGGAGAGAGTGGGGGAAGGAGGAGAGGGGAAAGAAGAGGAAGGGTGAAGAGTAGGGGATGGGAGTGTTGTGGGATGAGGGGAAATGAGACACGCCTGCGCAGTGAGTGGAGGAATATTGCATAGGGGCCACTGGTTGCGTTGGGGGAACGGGTGAGTGGTGGAATATTGCATTGGGGGAACGGGGCCCAACAGGTCCCGCTTGGTCTAGTATTTATATATAAAGCAGTATGTGAGATAATTTTAAAAATATAAGTGTTATCATTGAATGTTTTAATCATTCAATTACTTTTTCAATTCTCCAGAATAGGTAATGAGGGCAGTACAGAAAATACAATGCTCACATTGTGTGCAGGACTCCTTTGTAACCAAATATAAAAAAGGGAACATCTAAACCATAGTAATCATAACATCTGGGTCGATTTTGTGAAGATCATGAGCAAATTAAAGATTAAAAAAACATAAATAGGAGAAAAGCTAATTTTGGGCAGGATAAATCAGTGACACTGAAACAAATTGTTTATTGACAACTGAATAAATAGAGAAGCAGTGGGAGATACTTAGAAAGATGAATAAATTATTCTGGAGAAATATGTCAATATAAAATATATCGCTTTATGGAACACTTTAACCTGAAGGACAATAAATGTAAAGTTAGAGATTAGACCACACAAGACTGTTAAATCATTTGGCCTTTTGTTTGTTGGAGAGAATGACTGTGATAATAATATGAGAAAAGATCAAAGAGATGTAAAATCCTCTTACAATAAAGTGCAAGGTTTAGGTAAGGTGGGTTATGGGGTGGGGCAGTGGTGGTGCGGGGAGAGGGCAGTGGTAATTGTTAATGATTAACTATTCAGTCTTGGAGAGGATCCTTGGTCTATCCTAATTTCATTTATGCATTTAGTAAGAGTTTAGGAAAGAGGCATTATGTTATTTATAGAAAAGAGCCTAGTCCATCATGGGTGCTGACCTCCCCACCATCAAAGGGATCTACAAGAGTTGTTGCCTCAAAAAGGCAGTCAGCATCATCAGAGACCACACCACCCTGGCCACACTCTCATTTCACTGCTGCCATAGGGAAATAAGTATAGGACCTTGAAAACTGTAATGTCCATGTTTAGGAGCAACCTCTATCCTACAATCATCAGTCTATTAAACACTACAACCACATGGGCTCTGACCTATATAGACTTGGGAGGGGGGGGGGGGGCATTATTTTTGACTGCATTATTGTTTAATCATTTGTCCATTTGTTTTATATATATTGAACATTTATTATCATTATGGGTATTACAGAGTACTCTGTTCACATATCTGTTGTGCTGCTGCTAGTAAGAATTTCGTTGTTCCATTACAGGACATATGACAACAAAATACTCTTGACTTTTGAATTGTTGTTACTCAAGTTATATGTCACAGCATTCGACAAGTGTCAGTGTTGCAACTATTAGAGTTTACCTTTAATACTGAGGACTGTGCAAAAGTAACATAATAATTTACAGAATTAACTTGTCTCATGCACAGGAATTTCAATAGGGTTCAGGGAGAAGAATTGAGAAGGAGACTACCTGTTTCTTCGAAAATAAAGTCTCAACATTTAGTGAGTTGAATTTCCAATTGAAAGAAGGAATTCTGATTAAAAGGCAGTTTTAAATGCACAATATTTTAATTTAAATATATTTTGTAGTCAATAGAAAGCCTGATTCCAAGTATTTGTTCCTGACTAGTAGAAAACATTTCAGAAGTGATTATGAGGTGGGTTACTAGCCCATTAGGATCACAAACATGTGGGATTTGCTACATGACAGTTTTGGAGGACAAACTACGGGAACCTCAGAGTGATTGGGGCAAAGATGAACATTTGGGAGTTGGCGATTCCCTTTTTCCTACTCCTCTTGGCCCACAAGCTGAAAACTAGCAAGTTAACTCTTGCAAGCAGCAGTTTTTTTTTGCCTTAATTTAGTTGTTAGGGAATCTCCAACATGCATTCAATGTCAGAAAATCTGTAAAAAATCTAGCCATCCGATTAAAATATTTAAATGACAGAAACAAATCTTGGAAGTGCGAGGTTATCCATCCCCTTTCAGTTAAAGTTGGAAATGTGGAATCAGGGATGAGGGTTTTTAAGCCTTAATATCCATTAAACCAGTATTTATTAGAGGTTAAGACTACCATTGAGGAGTTTATTTTCTAAAGGGACAAAATAAAAAAGCATGTTGATTGTGTACAGAAACCTAATTACACCACATTGGAGTAATCTTTATTTCTTGCTCAAGATGGATATTGGAAAGGAAATGTGCCAAAAGTATTTACCAGAATGATAGTAGAACCATGTGGTAACACCTTAAAGGAAGATCGAACAGGGTTTGGAATGTTTTCTCTAGAATAAAACTACTGGTGCACATCCTGTGGAGCACTTCAAAATGATGAATGGGCTAGATAGGGTGAACACTGTTTCCATTTGTGGATGAATTGGTATTAAAGCTGTCAATACAAGATTTACAATCATAATTTCAAGGAAAACCAATTCACCCAGAAAGTTGTTGGAATATGAAGCTTAATACCACCTGAAGCAATTTGACTGAATGATATGTGTGCATTAACAGGTGAGAGAAAATAATAGGACAAGTAGCTAGGATTAGATGAAGGCGGCTTTATACTTTGTACAGTATAAAGCAAAGTTGCAATTGTTGGGCCAAATGGTCTCTCTGTGCTCTAGCTGCTTTGCAATACCATGTTTTCTTGATACTGTGTGGTAATGGCATGGTGGTTGTATGTGAAGCCAAGGTTTTGGAATAGTTATAGTAACAATTAGCCATGACAAGCAGACAGATGAAGTCTCACTACAGTCAAATAAAAATCCTTCAGGACAGTGAAAATACCGTCAAATAATTTATCAGGAGGAGAACACAGTGGCTATTATGCTCAATGACTACAGGCCTGTCGCACTGACCGCTGTAGTCATGAAGACCCTTGAAAGGCTTGTGCTGGCCAAGCTGAAAAATATCACAAACCCCCTGCTGGACCCTCTGCAGTTTGCATATCGGGCCAATAGATCTGTGGATGATGCAGACAACCTGGGCCTGCACTTCATCCTCCAGCACCTAGACCGCCAGGGGATCTATGCGAGTATTTTGTTTGTTGATTTTAGCTCTGCATTCAACACCATTCTGGACTCCCCCACCATCAGCTTGTACTCGCTGGAATTTAGAAGATTGAGGGGGGATCTTATAGAAACTGACAAAATTCTTAAGGGGTTGGACAAGCTAGATGCTGGAAGATTGTTCCCGATGTTGGGGGAGTCCAGAACAAGGGGTCACAGTCTAAGGATAAGGGGGAATTCCTTTAGGACCGAGATGAGGAAAACATTTTTTACACAGAGAGTGGTGAGTCTCTGGAATTCTCTGCCACAGAAGGTAGTTGAGGCCAGTTCATTGGCTATATTTAAGAGGGCGTTAGATGTGGCACTTGTGGCTAAAGGGATCAGGGGGTATGTAGAGATGGCAGGTACGGGATACTGAGTTGGATGATCAGCCATGATCACATTGAATGGTGGTGCCTACTCCTGCACCTATTTTTCTATGTTTCTATGTTCTTTCTATGTTTCTATGGGCCAGAGCTACTACACTCCAAATTTTCCGAGTTGACTGTGCCTGAACCCCTCTGTCGGTGGATCACCAGCTTCCTGACAGACAGGAAGCAGCATGCGAGGCTGGGAAAGCACATCTCGGACCCGCAAACCCTCAGCATAGGAGCACCGCAAGGCTGCGTACTCTCCCCACTCCTCTACTCTCTCTACACCCATGACTGCACCCCCACTGACTCCTCTGTCAAGCATCTCAAGTTTGCGGATGACACAACCCTGATTGGACTGATCCAGGATGGGGAAGAATCTGCCTAACGACAGGAAGTGGCACAGCTGGCAGCCTGGTGCCATCACAACAACCTGGAGCTCAATGCTCTTAAGACAGTGGAATTGATAGTCGACTTTAGGAGAGCTCCCCCTCCCCTCACCCCACTCACCATCGACAACACCACAGTCACATCTGAGAAGTCTTTTAAGTTCCTGGGAACCATCACCAAGGACCTTAAATGGGGGGCTATCATCGACTCTAGTCAAAAAGGCACAACGGAGGATGTACTTCCTGCGCCAGCTGAGGAAGCATAATCTGCTACAGGCAATAATGGTCTAATTCTATACCGCCATTGTGGAGTCTGTCCTCACTTTCTCCATCATGGTCTGGTTTGGCTCAGCCACCAAGCACGACATCCGGAGACTGCAGCGAATCGTTCGATCAGCTGAGAAGGTTATTGGCTGCAACCTTCCCACCATTGATGAACTGTACACTGCAAGGGCCAGGAAGTGAGTGGATAAGGCCATCTCTGACCCCTCTCACCCTGACCACAAAGTCTTTGAATCACTCTCCTCTGGAAGGCGACTCCGGACTGTCAAATCTGCCACCGCCAGACATAAAAACAGCATTTTTCCATGAGTAGCTCTACTCAATAACCAAAAAGCTGTAGCCTCCTTTTGCTCTGGTATTTTACTTAATTCACATGTTTAATCAATAATGTTTTATTATTAATGTTTAATGTTTTATGTGTCATTCATAACTGTCACTGTATGTCGTTGTCACTTGCGGGCGGAGCACCAAGGCAAATTCCTTGTATGTGAATATTGGCCAATAAACCTATTCATTCATTCCTATTAATTAATTAATTCATTCATTAATATGTTAATATATCACTCTTAAATGTAAGCATAAACTTCTATGTACACACTATAAGGGAAACCTCAAAATTAAGTAGACCCAATATTTTGGAAGGTAAATGGTGCTTAGAAATAAAATCTTAATATACCTCGCACTGTACCTGTTAGTTCCAGTTTTCAAGTTTAAAATAACCTGTTCTTGATTTACTAAAAGATCTTTGAATTAGTTCTTCTACTCAATGCTACTCTTTTGGCTTGGATTTATAAGTTTTATTTATTGCCTGTGGTTATGAATATAATTTCTAAATTTATAGCTAAGATGGATAATGTGTTATAAATCACGCGATACGTCATTGTAATGATCCAGAGCAGATGATAAAGTCCTACATGTTTCAAAGAGTGCTTGCTTTGGAAAAAAATGCTTGTTTATTGTAGCTTGTTAGTTTCAAACATACATTAATGATTCAGACTTTCAGCATATTATTTTAGCCATGTTTCATTCTATGGATATTTTTGCATTGAGAAAACTGGTATAGTCATTGTTTTACATCAAAATTACTTGGAATTGATATATGCACAGAAAATGTGGCAGGGATTGTCATAAAGTACTTTACAGAACTTTGTAGTAAAGAAAAAGATACTGAGGATGGAGAATTCTGAATTGGGTGAACGGAGCTATAATAACAGTAACAGAAGTACTAAAGTTGTACAAGGTCAAATACAGAAACTTGACAGGATACACCCAAGGATCTGAAGAATTCTGGTGGAACACAGGGAGGAAATTTTGTAATTGATGATAAAGGTAAAATTTATTAAATATATAGATGAAGTGAAAATAATTGGAGATGGTACAGATTTCAGAAAGAACGACTGGATGATGCAATACGCAGCTGGTAAAGTTGCTGCCTCACAGAAACCCGGGTTTTATCCTGTCTATGTGGAGTTTGCACATTCTTCCTGTGATCCCATAGGTTTCCTACAGGTGCTTTGGTTTTCAGCCAAATCGCAAAGAGGTGTGGGTTAATTGGTCTCTGTAAAAAAATGCCCCTAATGTGTTGGATGTGAAAGTGGGTTTACATAGAATTAATGTGAATGGGTGATTGATGGTCAGCGTGGACTTGGTGAGCTAAAGAGCTTGTTTTCATGCTGTATCTCTAAACCAAACTAAACGTAAAAGTGGTTCATTTCTTGAGGAGATGGATTTGGTAGAATGTGCATAGCCAGTGGATGGGATAACCGTGGAATTTCAAAATGTCTTTAAAACTAGGTACTACACGAGGAGCTATTGAGAATGATAATGGTGTGAAGAGAAGTGTTCAATATATTTTATACTCTTGATCTTATTAGTTGCAGCCTGAAGCATTTTGTTCAACAATCAACTATTTCTAAAGCAAACAACCTAGGATTGGCCATGGTCAGGGCAACCATGTATTGAAATACATTTAGGAGTCACTGCCCTTCTGACTCAAAATTAATGTGCAATTCATGTTTGCTGTAGTGGAGGCTTGGGTCTGTGAAACAATGAGGCATAATTTTCATAGCTAATCCTTCACTCCTTCTGAGCCTTATTGGTGAAATTCAATTTTTAACATGAGCTCAGTCCTAATGAAAATTACCTTTGTAGCAGCTGATACTTTTGAACTAATTGCCTAGTAAAGTTGAAATATAAAAATTGTTGAGTTGCAAAATTATATTCTTCTAGATCAGTTTGTCGTAAAGGTGTTTTATTTTTATAGGATGTAATTTTAAGCTTGTCTGCCAATGCTTACAGTATTCCCAGAAAATAAAGAGATAACAAAATCAGACTTTAAAAAAACCCTCAACTGCAATTTGAAGTTTAATGTACAACGGAGAATCAAAGCAAATTGTTCCACGCTTTGACTGGGCGAATCAACTGTGATGTGCTGTAGGAAAGAACTTAGAAAAGCAAAATATAATTAACATAAGTTCATCAATTAAATAGTCAAAACAGCGGAGTATTTCACTATCACGTTCATCACAGGTAAACTCGAAAGACAAATTATTGTAATTCCAAAGCCATTTTTCAACGAAATCTCTTTGAAATTATATTAGATATGCTTACTATTTGTCATGAAATTGTTTTCACCGTTATTTACTTATTTTGATGTGTGGTCTTAAATTTATTCCTTTAGGAAGTATAGAACAGTGTTTCCTCTGTAATACATTAATTTTGATTATGTATATTAAGTAGTGGCTTGGTAGTAGAATGTAAAAGGGCAATCCTGTCATATGCCACCAGGGTTGGTAATCCACTGTGGTAGTGTGAGAATGAAAATGATGCAATGTAGGCAAATGCAGTTAATGCTGCAATTTGAAGCTTTTGGTAAAGCTGAATTGTTTCCACAAAACAAGAATTTGTTCTGCAAAGCCAAATGAAAGATTTCTTCAAATACATATGCACTTAATGATATAATGTTTTTAAAAAGCACTTCATGCATCCTACTGGTCAATTTTTCCACAAAGGAAATCAGAGGTTATACAATGACTATTCATATTGTAGGAATATTGTGACCAAATTGCTTAAGGGTGGCATCAATGAAAATTATTGCTTTTTGTGAGATAGAGCTAAGATATTATAGCTCTACTTTGGTAAAATGCCATTGTTAGAAATGTTTAAATCAGAAACACAAAATCTAAATCAAAATTTGAATCAAAGTAAAATATATATATTTTAAACATTGTTACATACATTTTCTCCACATTTTTGCCTAATAATACCAATGCACGTGTTACATTTTGTGCAAATTTTGCATTTTATTTATTTGGATAACTCATGATTTTAATCACAAATCATGATGATCACAGTGATCTCTTGATGAAGTTAGACAAGAAACAAAAGGGCTGTGGTTTCTGTAAACTGTAAGCAGGCTGACGCTGTCTTGGAACAATGGCTTGTATCCACCCAGACCTGTAGCAGCTAATACCTATGAACTAATTGTTTATTTAAAGTTGGAACATTAAAATGGCTGCATTCCAAAATGATGTTCTTCTAGATCATTTTGTTGCAGAGGTATTTCATTTTTAATAGGTTGTAATATTTGGCATGTCTGTCGGTGTTTACAAATAGTGCCATTATTGTCAATCACACCAATATCATTTGTGAGATGTTAAGTTCCGACTTTATCACTAGTGGTGAAACAAAGGAACCAGCACTGCAGTGTAGACGTTTGCCATGATAAGTAGAGCCGCTGAGCTGTTTGTAGACAAAGCCATTCACTAAAAAATGCTGAGATCTGATATAAAAATCATAATTAGAGCTTAATAATGAACTCTAAAGCTGAAACCGGTTAATTATATGGTACTTCTGCTTTAAATGAAATGCCTTGTTTATGCTCCCTTCCATCACACTCTTAATGCACTGAAGATTATTTCATCTTCAATGTCAAATACAATTTGCACTAGCGTGGAATACTGAAATGCTATTGTTTGGAACATGCTTTAGGCAACAGTGAAAATATAAACTGAAAAATGTTATTGAATTTGAACATACTTAAAACTGACGTAGTGACAATATATTAAATTAAAACCTTCACTAAAATGGTTAACTAAAGAACTACTTTCATTATATTTTTATTGGTTAGTTGTTCAGCTTCTATTTTGTATTATTACATGCAGCTTGTTCCGAGACTGACACGTACAGTTCATTATTTATTCATTTCTCGGACTCTAAATAGATGGAGTGTAACACTGGAACAAGAATTGTGTTGCTTTTCGAGAAAGCTTTGATGGATTTGTGCTCTACATCTATCTTGGTTTGCCAAATGACAAATACAGAGGCCTCTGGGGGTTCATGTCGCCCACCCCCATCTGAGCATACTGCTGCCTGCATACCATTTACTGTTTGTTGCAAAGCAAGCACACAAATCCACATTTTGCAGTTATTGATTTTAGTGTTTGTTCATTAGTTGTAGAGGAAACAGAAGCTGCATTGGTAATCTATAATAGATAGGGATAGCCATGTGAGAGATTCTGCCGATCGGTCTAACATTAGAGGGCTTTATCTTATCAAATAGGCAGTAAATAGGCATGTCTACATTGCATTGGCATTGCTGTGTGCCATCTCTTATTTCTGCTCGACAGTTGTTTTCTATTTATGACTCTGGCAGTCTCTGTGGAATCCTTGCAGTGCCCTTAGAAGAATTTAGCAATCAGTTCAGTTAATGCATCCAGCCAGCTCAATTGAACCCAATAAATAATACCTAGCTCCTGGAAGATACATGTTTGTCTAATTTAAAAATATTCTCTGGATCCAAATATCGGCTAACCTTATTTGATGGAGAATTCAAGGTTCTTTTGCTTTACTTTGTTGAAATTGAATAATTGCAGTGCAGTTGTTTGTGTCAATTGCCAAAATGTCAGAGTATAAATGGTAATTTAATAATAAATCAAAATATTTTTCTCCATCATTATCTATTCAGTGAAAAAGTGTTTTTAGTTTATTTAGATGGAACTTAAATTGAATGTTCATAACTTTCCTTATGAGTTTGCACCTTTTAATTATATATAAAGAAATTAAACTTTAAAAAAATCTGCTACATCTTATAAATCTCACAGAGTGAGTTTAATGGAGACTTTCATTTATTATTTTTTTGCATTATTAATTTGTTTCTACATGTTAGGTCTTAGTATGCTTCTCATTATTCTGCTGAAGAAACTAGACCACTTCCCATACACTGTCTCTGAGTGCCACTCTTGCTGGCAAGTAATCACAATCTAGTTATTGTTTTCTCAATGTGAATTTTGTGGCGCAGCGATAAGCCCAAAATGAAGGCGAGGAGCCAGGTATTTCGGGAGGAATATTAGTTGTTGTTGTTCCGTTGTCCAGTCAGATCTGCAAGGGGACGATCGCGCCTAAACCCCTGCCCTTTATCCCTGTAGCTAAGGGCTTCCCCCGACTAGTCCATTCCCGTGCCGAGGAGTTACATAGTGGAATAGCCTGATCCTTGGGAGCTGCCACAGGAACCCCCCCCTCCCCCACCCCCCAGAACAGGAGGCACGAAACGCACCGGCGGGCATACAGAGGGGCCGGCGGAGGCGGCACAGGTAGAGGGACAGGTGGAGGGAGCCGCGAAAGGGGGCGAACTCGCGGCCGAGGCTGGGCAACCAGCACTGGCTGGTCCATGTCCAAATGTACCAGCTTTATCCGGTCAATTGACATGGCCTCCGGCCAGCCCCCCATGTCCAACACAAAGGTCATCTGTCCGTGCTGCAGCACCCGAAACGGGCCTTCATTTGGCCTCTGGAATGGCATCCGGTGGGCATCACGGCGCAGGAAAACATAGGGGCAGTCCCGGAGGGCTGATGGCACGTACGGGTGGAATGTCCCATGGCGGGACGCCAGCATGGGCGCGAGCCTGCCGACTTGCTCGCGAAGGCACTGTAGGGTGTATTAGGGCGGTCCCTGCTGCCCCGGCGCTGATGGCATGTGTCTCCCCGGGCACCTTGAGCGGTGTCCCGTAAACAAGTTCTGCTGAAGGTGAGGCCAAGTCCTCCTTAGGCGCAATTCGGATGTCCAGCAAGACCCACGGCAGTGCGTCCATCCAGTCCGGGCCGGAGAGTCGCGCCTTCAGCGCTGGATTGAGCTGCCGGTGAAACCTATCTACCAGGTCGTTTGCCTGCGGGTGATAGGCCATGGTGTGGTGCAGCCGCACACCCAACAAGTGAGCCATGGCCGACCACAGCTCAGAGGTGAACTGTGGCCTCCGGTCTGAGGAGCTGTCCACCGGCACCACAAAGCCAGCAATCCAGTGCATGGACAACGCACGAGCGCACGTAGCTGTCAAAGTATCGGCCAATGGTATGGCCTCCGGCACCCGCATGAAGTGGTCCAGCACCGTGAGGAGGTGGGTGATGCCCCGGGACGGCGGGAGAGGCCCTACAATGTCCACGTGAAGGTGGTCGAACCGCCAGCATGGTAGACTGAACTCCTGGAGGGGCGCTCGGACATGGCGCTGGATTTTCGCCGTCTGGCACGGAATGCAGATGCGGGCCCAGTGACCAACCTGCTTGCGTGGACCGTGCCACTTGAACCGAGCAACCACAAGTGCCGTGCCCGCCCGGATGGATGGGTGCCAGCCCGTGGATCACGTCGAAAACCCTCCGGCGCCAGGCAACAGGGACGATGGGGCGCAGCTGACCAGACGATACATCACAAAGTATTGTTGCTCCTCCAGGGCTGAGAGGGACATCCTCAAGGCGAATCTCACCAACCGTGAGCTGCGCCTCCGCCAGGGCAGAATAGTCAATGCCGGGCGCCACCTCAAAAACTGCACCGACGGCGGGGCGGGACAACGCGTCGGCCACCCGGTTCTCCTTCCCCTCGATGAAGCAGATGGAGGTGGTGTACTCCGAGATGTACGCCAACTGCCGCTGCTGCCATGTGGACCAGGGGTCGGAAACGTTTGCCAAGGCGAAGGTGAGCGGCTTGTGGTCCGTGTAAGCGGTAAATGGACGGCCCTCCAGGAAGTAGCCAGGTACAGAGCCAGGAGCTCACGGTCGAATGCGCTGTACTTCCTCTGGGTGTTGTTGAGGTGCCGGCTGAAGGCCAGGGGGCGCCAACCCCCGTCCGTCAGTTGTTCCAGCACGGCACCAACCGCCGACTCCAAGGCGTCCACCGTAAGGGCGGTCGGGGCATCCTCCCGCAGGTGAACCAGCAGTGCAGCCCGAGCAAGGGCCTCCTTCACACCGTCAAATTTTGCCACCAACATGTTGGTCTACTTGACTCGTCGGTCCACTCGACGTCCTTACACCTACCCGCCAGAAGATGATACAGCGGCCGCATGATGTGGGCCGCGGATGGCACAAAACGGTGATAAAAGGCCACCATGCCGATGAAGTCCTGCAGGCCACGCACAGTGTATGGACGAGTAAACCGGCGGATGACGTCGACCCTGTCCGGCAACGGAACCGCTCCTTGTGTAGTCACGCAGTGGCCGAGGAAGTCCAAACTGGCACTTCGCGAGGTTCACAGCCAAACCATGCTCACTGAGCCGCTGACAGAGCTGCCGGAGGTGGGCACAGTGCTCCTGCCACGAGCGGCTGGCCACCAAGATGTCGTCGAGGTCGACGCACAAAAACTCGAGACAGTGACACACACCGTCCATTAACCGTTGAAATGCCTGCGCGGCATTCTTAAGGCCGAACGGCATCTGCATGAACTCGTACAATCCAAACGGCGTCATGATTGCCGTCTTGGGTACATCCTCTGGGTGGACCGGGCTCTGGTTATAGCCCCGCACCAAATCCACTTTTGAGAAGATAGTAGCCTCGGCCATGGGCATTGAAGTCCTGGATGTGGTGCACGGGGTATTGGTCTGTGGCGGCAGCGGCATTCAGCCGCCGATAATCCCCGCAAGATCGCCAGCCCCCGCTTGCCTTGAGTCCATGTGGAGTGGGGACACCCATGGGCTGTTCAAAAGGCAGATGATCCCCAAGGACCCCATCGTGCGGAATTCCTGCTGTGCCAGACGTAGCTTATCAAGCGGAGGGGTGGGCCGGTAGTTGATATGAAATGCACCATCCCGTGTTGGGGGTCGACAACCGGAACTGTGGGGTCAGGATGTCCGGGAACACGGCAAGACCCATGCAAAACAGGAATCCACGGACGACAGGGGACATGCAATCGGCTCATCCAGACGCAGTGTAATTTGGCTCCATTGTGGCGGCATGGACCAAGAGCTGCTGCCTGGCGTCCACCAGGAGGGAGTGAGCCTGGAGGAAGTCGGCACCGAGCAACGGCTGGGAAACATCGGCGATGGTAAATTTGTAGATCAATGTCACTCATGTTATGAGTCATGCTTTTGTAGTACACCCACTAGCTTTACAGTAACCCTTCCTGCCAGGTTCCCACATTATTAGAGAAATGTGCAAGTATGAAGTTACCGATGCTGTAATGTTAATAAAGTCTTTGGACCTTTATCACGGTGTAAGACTTCAGTTATTTGAACAGCAACATCGCAATATGGTGTCAGAAGTGGGATTAGAACCCACGCCTCCAATATTCCAGCGTATAGCGCCTGTAGGTGCCGCCATCGGCACTGATCATATACGAGCGTGGCTCAGAAGCAATTCCAGAAATCACACCAACATGGTCATGGCTTTTGTCGTCTGTAAACAGACCACCTGCCACTGGTTCAATGGTAGCAGTGGCCTACTTGTTTTGTCAAACCATTGTTTTTGAATGTCAAGCTTATGTTGTAACCTGGATTGAACCTCCTCGGGTGGGATCACCTGTGGGATCAATGCCTAATCCGCCACAGGCACCGTGGCACGGGTCCGCCTCGACAATAAACGTTGAGCGGGTGAACACAATATGGGGTCGCGGGAGATGCTGCGTAAGTTGAGCAGGTCCAGGAATATGTCGGAATTAGCTCTGTACGAATGTTCCATGAGCTGTTTGGCACTCTTGACAGCCTGCTCAGCCAGTCCATTCAATTGAGGATATTCAGGGCTGCTAGTAATATGGTGAAAATTCCAGTGTATAGCAAACTCCCTGAAGTGCTGGCTGATGAATTGACTGCCGTTGTCAGTTAACATTCTGCCCAGAGATCCGTGGACTGAAAAATGGCAAGATAACTTCGAAATCACCCCTCTAGAAGTGGGGCTGTTGAGAAGATCGATGTCAAACCATCCTGAATACGAATCGACGAGTACCAGGTACTGCTTGCCATGCCAATCAAATATTCCAGCTGCCACTGTAGACCACGGGAGTGCAGGTACCGGATGTGAAAGAAGTGGTTGCTTTTGCTGGCGAGGTGCCAAGCTGTTGCACACTGCACAGGATGCCACATTCTCGTTGATGTAGTCGGTCATGCCAGGCCAGTAAAACATGCTTCTTGCCCATAGGACAGTAGCTTCAGTGCCTGGGTGCCCTGCATGAACAGCGTTAAAATACTTTGCTTGTGTAGCAAAGCAGGGACCACAGCCTTGTGTCCTTTTAAAACAATACCATCCTGCAGCACTAGCTCATCAAGGCAAAGAAAGGCCGGACTGGCAGCGGAACGTTGTAGTGCTTGTCTGGCCAGCTGCGCTTAATGACAGAGGTAAGCAATGATAAAATACCGTCAGCAGCAGTGTGAGCAACTAAATCCTGCGTATAGGACGATGGGATAAAACACACGGCCATTACAATAAAGTGGTGAGGGCGGATCCTTGCAGGTCTTCCGAGGTGCACGCAAGAGAGTGTCGGCCAGGTGCATATCCTTACCGCGTTTGTGGATCAGAATAATGTCATATTTTTGAAGTTGCAGCAACATCCGCTGTAGGCGCGCAGGAGAAGTGTGGATCGGTTTGTTAAAAATGCTGATCAGAGGATGGTGGTCAGTTTCAATCGTGACCGTGCGTCCAAAGATAAAAACGTTGAATTTCTTGCAGGCAAAATCTACTGCCAACAGCTTTCTCAATTTGGGCATATCGTTGTTCTGTGTCAGTCATAGTGCGCGAGGCATAGGCTACAGGCTTATTTCCGTTACCGTTATTTTGAAGACATGCTGCGCCTAGTCCATTTTGTGAGGCATCACAAGTCAGTGTGACCGGCCGTTTAGGATCAAGGTAAGCAAGAGTAGGAGCACAAGACATCTACTGCTTAAGAGTGTCGAACGCCTTCTATTGTTGCTCGTGCCAAGTCCAAGAAGTGTCTTTGTGTGTAAGCTGGTGCAATGGGGCTGATATTTCGCTGAAACCCGGAATGAATTTACTCAAGTAGTTAGCCATGCCAAGGAATCTCTACAAGCTTAGCACGTTTGTGGGTGCTGAGAGCTCGTTCCAAGCACTGGTTTTTGCTGGATCAGGTTTTAGGCCGTTTTTGTAAACACATGGGCTATGTATTTAACCTCATTCACCCTGAATTTGCATATTTGAGGGTTCACTTTGAGATTGATGGCCTTGGCACGATCCAAGACCTTTGTCAAACTGGCATTGTGTTCTTCGCCCGTTCGTCCTGCAACAAGGATATCATCCACTACGATGGAGCATGGGTAGCGTGCAAACAACTGCTCCATAGCTTGTTGAAATACTTCACTAGCAGAACTTATTCCAAAGGGCATGCGAAGAAATGTATAACGCCCGAACGGAGTGCTGATAGCGGTTAACTTGTAGGAGTTATGTTCCAGGGAAATCTGCCAGAATGAACTCTTGGCATCTAGCACCGTGAATACAGTTGCTGCAGCCATCTGCGCAGCAATATCATCCACAGTGCGCATGGGATAGTGGGGTCGCTTAATTGCTGTGTTTAAGTCTTTGTGGTTGATACAAATCCGTATCTCGTCTTTGTTCTTCTTGGTAGCCACGACCATGATGGAGACCCAGTACAAGGGGTCTGCTACGGGAGCAATCACACCTAGAGACACCATTCTGTTAAGTTCACTTTGAACATGGTCCCGCATAGCGTGGGGAATCTTGTGAGCTGGATGAATAACAGGAATTACCTCAGGGTAAATGGAAATTGTGTACCTGACAGGCTGCCTGCCCAGCTTATTGTCAAACAAAACCATATATTGTGTCAGGATTTGATGGTTAAAGTCACAGTATGTAGTCAGATGCAAACAGAAGGGCTGAAAGTAATTAGGCTCATGTTTAGACATGCGTTGGCACCCAGCACAAAGATGGCACATTTTCACGAACCACATAGAAATCCACGTTGTGGACACGTGAGTTAAGACAGCAGCGTAACTCAACTTGACCGATAGGGTGCACTCGACCTCCTGCAAATAGAACAAGGGATACAGCCGTTGGAGAAACAGTCTCTGTTTTTCGTAACTTTTGGAACACAGCCAGACAGGTAACATTGCAGCGAGCTCCAGAATCCACTTTCAGATGAAGAGTTTTGGCATTAATGAGCAAAGCGACCTTAGGGTCTAGTTGTTTATGCATTAAATCAGACAAAGCATGCACATCAACATCAACAAATTCGCCAGCAGCCTGTAAATTCATGGGAGCTGGTTGTGAGAATTCTGAGATAGAGCTTTCACAGCCAAGCGAATTAACAGATTGTCTTGTTTGAACTCTGTTGTTACGTGAACTTGAGGAAATGGTTTATTTTGTTGCAAAATCGACATAATTTTCCATACGCAGGGCAACGGTCATGAACAGCGACAGTTAAAGCAATTGTCAATCAATCTCAACTTGGCATCCGGCACGTGAGGAAAATTAGGAGAGATTTGATAAGACATACCGGCAGCATTAACTTCACAAGTAGTTAAGTGTCTCAAAACTTTGATGTTTTGGGACACTCCGGGATCTCCAGGCAGACTGTTAACTGACAACAGCAGTCAATTCACCAGCCAGCACTTCAGGGAGTGATGTCGTGCACAATTAAATACCCCTCCGTGCTCCTCAGTGGGACCGGCCCCGCGCAGCCATACGATGCCCGTGCGTCTCAACGTGACCACAAGGTCCCATAATTTGCGTGCCAAAGGCACATAAGTGGGACAGGCCCTTAACAAACAACATATCCTGCCTGTGAACGAGCCAGTTCCTCCTCCACATTATCCAAACTGTACAAGTATACTTCCATCTGTGTCTCGTAGCACTCTTCCGCCTACACCAGCACAACAACCTGTGTCTGCAACGGCTCCTCTGCCAGTGACGACTTTGCCTGCGCCACAGTCTCCTGCTTCATCTCCAGGAATGATGGTTCAGTCTCCCTCACTGGTGAAGCCACCTGCTCTGGGGAAAGAACGGAGATGGTCTTTATCGTACACCTGGGGAAAGAACGGAGATGGTCTTTATCGTACACGTGTTGGTCGGGTTTGCAAGCTGGTTGGAAGCTGGGCTATGTTTGACTTTCCTCCAGTTTATCATCAATTGCTAACCTTACTTAGTTAATGGTTTTGTACTGTTGTTGATTCTTTAAGAGGGAGGATGTAGATCATGTTATGAGTCATGCTTTTAGTAGTTACGCCCACTAGCTTTCCAGTAACCTTCCCTGCCTGATTCCCACATTATTAGCAAAATGTGCAAGTATGAAGTTACCGATGTTGTAATGTTAATAAAATCTTTGAACCTTTATCACGGTGTAAGACTTCATAACAGGTATTTGAACAGCAACATCGCAACAAAACTGGCACGAGAAATGACTGGAGCCAAAAACAATTGGGACTGTATGTACGGATGGGGCTGCCATTTGCCGCGGTGAGGATGGGCCCCCACTTACCAGAACGAATGACCGCCAGCGAAGGGGGCAGGACGCTCCGCCCCGGTATCCATGAGGAAGCAAACCCCGGAGCGCCGATCGCAGGCGAAGAAGCGGTGAATCTGGACCGGCCGCCGCGGAGACTATTAGCAGCCGGCCCCGGCATTTGCTGGGAACGTTCATGGCTGGCGGCATTGTCGTGCTGCAGCACCCCAGCACTGGTGGTAATAGCACCAATGTTGGGGGAGTCTAGAACAAGTGGTCACAGTCTAAGGATAAGGGGGAATTCCTTTAGGACCGAGATGAGGAAAACATTCTTTACACAGAGAGTGGTGAGTCTCTGGAATTCTCTGCCACAGAAGGTAGTTGAGGCCAGTTCATTGGCTATATTTAAGAGGGCGTTAGATGTGGCCCTTGTGGCTAAAGGGATCAGGGGGTATGGAGAGAAGGCAGGTACGGGATACTGAGTTGGATGATCAGCCATGATCACATTGAATGGCGGTGCAGGCTCGAAGGGCCGAATGGCCTACTCCTGCACCTATTTTTCTATGTTTCTATGTTTCAATGCCTCCTGCCAGTGGTGCTTGGAGCCTGCTGGTGCACGACTGCAGGTGCGGTACCCGCCACAGCCGTGGGGGCGATCGCGCCTCTGGGGCACAGCTGTCACTCCCTCCACAGCTCCCCCATCCAACTGGAGGAAATCGGGAGCTACCGGAGCGAAGGCTAACGCTCTGATGTCATCCCGGCGCGCCATCCACAGCGCATCAACGCGCCTGCCGAGGGCCCGGGTGTCGGCGACCAAGGAGTCGGTGAGCCGCAGGCGGATGTTGACCGACAACAGATGCAGGTAAATATACTCAAACATGAGGCACGGCGTGTGCCCATCCAGGAGCACGACCATCTCATTGATGGCCGCCGGTCGCCTAGGCCCTCCATATGAAGGAGCCTGGCAGCCCATTCCATCCGGCTGAGCCCGTAAACCTGGGGCAGGAGCTCCTTAAGGCCGAGGTATTTCTTGGTGGTTGGGGGGTCTTCGAGGAACAGAGCGATTTCTTCGGCCATGTCCTGGTCGAGAGCCCCCACCAGGCAGAAGTAGCAGGTGTCGTCCGCCGTAATGCCCCAAGGCTGGAATTGGGCCTCCGCCAGCTGAAACCAGACGCGAGGCCGGGCGGACCAGAACGTTGGTAGTTTATCGGAGACCACGTCGAGAGACAGGGCCCGGTTGGCCTGAGAGGCGTACGGATGGTGGCTCTGTTTTTGACTCCATTATGACACCAATGCAGCATTGGGGCGTGGCGATAAGCCCGAAATGAAGGCGAGGAGCCGGGTATTTCGGGAGGAATTTTATTAGGTGTTGTTCTCTTGTCCAGTTGGGTCTGCAAGAGGACAATTGCGCCTAAACTCATCCCCTTTATCCCTGTAGCTAAGGGGCACCCCCGGACTAGTCCATTCCCGTGCCGAGGGGTTCGATAGTGGAATGGCCCGACCCTTGGGAGCCGCCACAATTTATTAGTTTGCCATAATTGTTTCCACCGGTGGTGCATCCCAAATTCTGCTTAAGCGATTGCAAACTTGAACTATGAGTCCATGAAATAGTTATGTGAGGTGAAATCTACACACAGGTTCACAGAGAACATTATTATGATCCTAAAATTCAAATTTTCAAAGTCTATTTGAGTTGTAATTTGTTAATGTAGCCATCCAAAGTTGTTCAACAGGTGTCAAATTGTATTTGTAATTAAATGTCTTCTCTCTTTCCTACTTATATCTTAAGTGATTTTCAGTGCAAATGAAATGCCTTATGTTCACAAAACAATTACTGTTGCTGAATACTTTTGTATGCATATACTTCAATCTTAATACTGCTGCTGAAACTGAAAATAGAGGGAATGCATGATTAAACAGCAATTTATTGTTCTTTTTCAAATCTAAAAAATGAAGTTACCAAATTATATTTCACAATAACTTAACTAAAGCAATTAAAAACCACAGATGCCGGTTTACAAAAAAAAAACAAAGTGCTGGTGTAACTCAGTTGGTCACATTCCTGGAGATGGATAAGCAAAGTTTCGGACCAGGACTCTACTTTAGAATGATTATCCACCCATCAGACAATCAAACCTCTCTCACCTGCACCCACCTATCAATTTTAAACCAGCATCTGCACTTCTTTCGGACACATTTTGTCTACCCACCTATCAATCGCCCGGTTTCTCTAGCTTTCTCCCTCTACTACAACATTACAACCTGGTATGGTGAATGGATTCTTGGGCTGGCAGCACAGTCACTCAGGCCTGGTGGGCTGGCAGCTCAGTCACTCAGGCCTGGTGGGCTGGCAGCTCAGACACTCAGGCCTGATGGGCTGGCAGCAGTCACTCAGGCCTGGTGGACTGGCTGCTCAGTAACTCAGGCCTGGTGGGCTGGCAGCTCAGTTACTCAGGCCTGGTGGGCTGGCAGCTCAGTCACTCAGGCCTGATGGGCTGGCAGCACAGTCACTCAGGGCTGGTGGGCTGGCAGCTCAGAAACTGCCAGAAATTCTGCCCAAAACAGGTGAGAGACTGTGAGAGAGAAGGGGGATGGTGGAGAATCAATTGTAGACATTTTTCATTTATTTCCGCAGATCATAGCAATGAAGGAGGAAAGTCTATCCTGGCCTGGATCTCACAGGGAGACAATGAATGGAGGGAGAAAAATACTTGGGTGACGTTTAATGCTTGCAGGGGGAATACTTACTGATGGGCCGAAGGGTCTCCTCCTGGGCTTGTACAGGCCTGATGGGCTGAAGGGACTCTTTAAAATCTCAGTGTAAGGCACTTTTTCTGGACTTTTCCTGGCCTGGCATGGGCCTTTGGGGCCAAAATGCTCTTTCTGGGCTACTACGGGTATTTTGGGCAAAATGGACTGGTTTCCTCGGCCAATAGGGGCCTTGTGGGCCGAAATGAGTGGTTTCAGGCAGGACAAACAACTCATTTCATTTCATTTCCATTTCAATTTCAAGCACAGGCAGGCCAAACCACTTATTTCATTTTCATTTCATTTCCATTGCCATTTCAGTTTCAAGCACAGGGCAGGCCAAACAACTCGTCTCATCTTAATTTCATTTCATTTCCATTGCCATTTCAGTTTCAAGTACAGGGCAGGCCAAACAACTCATTTTATTTTCATTAAGGGCTAACAAATCATTTATTGCAAGTACATTACAGACTCACAGTTCAGTAGACTCACAGTTCAGTTGACTCACAGCAGAATCACAGTTGTGGCCTCTCCCTCGCGATATTCCAGAGTGACTGACTCACGTCCAGGCATCTGGGGTTTTATAGTCTTGCCCCACCCCCTCCGCGGAAGGGGCGTTACCTTCACCATGGTGATTGACAGGCGAGAGGACCAATCAGCTGATCTCAAGATTTTTAAAATATTCATAACTATTTTTTTCATCGATCGGAAAAATCCTCGGGGCTGCCTCAGTGGATGAGAATTGTGAATAAGATGGCCAAAATCATAGCGATATAGGGTAGCTTTTTTCTACAATCAATATACAGTGCAGACAGGAAGTGGTCAAGAGGAGACTTTTAGTTATATAGAGATATATATATGTGTGTGTGTGTGTGTGTGTGTGTGTGTGTGTGTGTGTGTGTGTGTGTGTGTGTGTACTTGTGAGTATGTGTATATATACATACTGAATTTTATTTTTCTCTCTCGTTTATTATATTGTTTACAGTGTACTATGTTTACATATTCTGTTTTGCTGCAGCAAGAAAACATTTCATTGTTCTATCTGGGACATATGACAATAAAACATTCTTGACTCTCTACTACAATAAGTCTGAAGAAGGGTCCAAAGTTGCCTATCCATGTCCAAACATTGTCTATCTATGTCCAATTAAAGTGTCTTTATTGATTAAAGTACAAATCACACTACTCTGACCTATTTTTAGGCATAACATGTAAAATGTTTACATTCAGAATTAATCAAAATATTTAAATTAACTCCTTCCTTTTTTAATACTTTTTTCATAGCTGTTCTCACTGAATAGTCCACAACCACTTTTCCATTAAAATATGAGGCAGATGTACTTATGATGTTGGTCCAGTACAGTGTCTACTGGGAGCGTCACCAGTATCTAGCTTTGATTTCACTGTACCATGCCCACTTACGAACGACTGGAGGAAGTTAAAGAAAGAGCTCCTCATTGAGGTTTTACAAAGAATACAATATTTCTCAGCAGGGACATTTTTTAAATAAAATCTCTCAAGCACTTTTCAACTAAACGTGAAAATCAATGGTGACTACCAAATATATTCTGTGAGAGTACTCCACGTAGCATAGATGAAATAGATAACTTTATTTCAAGTCAATCAAAAGACATACCTGGAAGCCCATTACCAATGGCACAATTTTTATGCATGTATGTAACGCTCCCAAAGTAGAAGTAAAGTTTGGCTTGGTGGAAAGCGAGATGAGTGTAGGAGGAGAAAATATAAAGAAAGTAATTTTTGACTATTCTGTGCATCTTTTATCAGACCATTTGAGCATTTGAGAAGATTATTACTAGACTAAATGGAACACATTGTGTCGCTATCACACGGGAGGCCTGGTCCCCCAATGCAACCCATTCCCCAACACAATATTCCACCACCCACCCGTTCCCCAACAGAATATTCCACCACTCATGCATAGCCCCCAACTGCACAGGTGCGGCTCATTTCCCCCAGCACTCCCACCCCATCCTCTTCACCCTCCCTCTTCTTTCCCCTCTCCTCCTCTATCCTCCCTCTCCTTTCCCCTACCCCCAGTCACTCCTGCCCTCCATAACTCCTCTCCCCACCCCCCTCCTATCCCTCTATCCCCCACCTTCCCCACTCACCTCTCCCTATTCCCCCCAATATCCCTACTCACCACCCTCACTGCCCTCCTCTCCCCTCCACACCCTCCTCACCTCCCCCACTCCCCCCCCCTCCCTCCCTATCCCCTCCTCTCCCTCAATCCACCCACTCTCCCTCCTCACCTCCCCAGGATCTCGAGGGTGCCACTCCTTTCCCTCCTTGCTCACCCAAAGGAGCAGCGCCACCGCCCTCAGACCCAGACTCAATGCCCAGGCCTTGGATCGGCACGGCCACTCCCTGCCCCCGTAGTCCGCCGTGCGGGCTCGGAGCAGCAGCAGCAGCCGTCGGCCTCAGAGCCAGCCTCAGCGCCCAAGTCCCGGATCGTCGGCACGACCTCTCCCCACCCCGCCTCTCCCCACCCCCGGAGCCGGCTGCCGCCACCCGCAAACGCAGCCCCAGCCTCAGCGCCAAGGCGGCAGATCCCCGTGGGCTCCTGGACGGCAGGAACTAAAATGGAAGTAATCTAATCGTGTTGCCCTTGTGGAAAAAAAGGTGTCAATCTGAATTCTGGAAAGGCCCCAACTGTGCAGTAACGGCTGAGGACCCGTTGGGTGATCTTTGCGACGCCTGTAAAGACGCGAATGGGAACTCTATCCCAACTGCGCATGCGTGGGTGGGGGGGGGGGGGGGGGCGGCGGCGCAGTTTTAAGTTATTTTTTTTAAAACATTAATAACTTTTAAAATATACCATCAATCTGAACAAAACTTGATTCGTTTACAGCACGGGACAGTGATAAGGTCGGCTAAAAATTATAGCGCTATCATGTACCGTTTTTGCGTAAATAGAGGTACAATGCAAACCTGCAGATAACAAGTTGAGCACTCGGCAGCTTGAGAGCCCATTGTGATTGGTGCACTGAGAGTGGCATTGTGACATCATCATTGGAAGCTCCTGAAAAAAGGCTTTCTGTGAGAAGCTGTGGTTACCGTTGGCAACGTCACATTGTAATGTCATTGTTGCACTCGGCAGCTTGAGAGCCCATTGTGATTGGTGCATTGTGAGTGGCATTGTGACTTCATAATTGAAAATTGAGAACCGTTTTTTGCCTTTTTTTTAACTTGAATCATCAATAACGTGAAATATAGGTGAATCAGATTACTGCCTGGAGGGGGAAAAATGTAAGTCAGAATATGTAAACATTTAAGCGCTAGAGCGTAGCGTTTTGACAAAGGTAGAAAAACACATGCGGAAACAGGCACACACACAAACGCAACCACGCATACATACAATATGAGACTTAACAAGTATATAGATACTAGACTAAGTGAGACCCATTCCCACAATGCAATATTCCAGCACTCACCCATAGCCCCCAGTTGCGCAGGCGCGGCTGATGGGTTCTCGTTGTGATGCCCTTGATCCCCCCTCCTCCCCTCACCACCCCCTACTCCCCCTCTTCCACTTCCCCCCACTCACCCACTCCATTCCCCCTCAACCCCCCCTCTCCACTCTTAGCGGCTGTCCGGCAGCGCAGCCATTCCTGCCCATTGGGTTCCCATTGTGACGTAGAACACGCAGGTATACCTGCGCAGGCATGGCTGATGGGCACGGCTAGTGGAAAAAGGATTTATTAAAGCTTAAATGTGAATAACTCTTAAAATATAAGAACAATTTAAATGCTAAAGATGAGATTTATTCAGTTCAGTTCTTTCTTGTTGCGTCTCTTGTTCTCTTACCTTCCTTGCTGCTTCTCGACGTCCCTTTGCATTGTTCCTTGACCATCCTGCAGCTCTTTTTCTCCCTCTTCTTGGCATGATGTTAAAAAAGCAGACTAAACACAAGTTCAGTAAACCGCCACTGGCCCCGTTTTCTCCAGCAAGGCGGCGATGAAGTTGTACTTGAAGCGGGGACAGTCTAGGGGGGCTTGAAGCGGGGCCTGTCGGGGAGGAGGGCTTGAAGGGGGTACAGTCAGGGGGGTGCTTGAAGCGGGGGCTCTTGGGGGGGGATAGAAGCAGGGGATGTCGGGGTGGGGGCTTCAAGCGGGGGCGAGCGTCCTGGAGCCAGGGGGCGAGCTTCCTGGAGCCGGTGGGGGGGCTTAAAGTGGGGCTGTCGGGAGTGTGCTGAAAGTGGGGGCTTGAAGTGGGGGCTTGAAGCGGGAACTGTCGGAGCGGGATTGGGAGGGCTTGAAGTGGGGGCTGTCGGGGGGGGCTTGAAGCGGGGCTGTCAGTGGAGGGCTTGAAGCAGGGGCTGTCTGGGGGGGGAGGGCTTGAAGCGGGGGCTGTCAGGGAGGGGGGCTTGAAATGGGGGCTGTCGGGGGGGGGCTTGAAGCCGGGGCTGTCGAGGGGGAGAGTCGTGGAGCGGGAGGGGTGGCGACGCGTCTTGGAGCTGGGTGCACGAGCATCCTGCAGCCGGAGGAGGGGTGCTTGAGGTGGGGGCTTGAGGCGGGGGCTGTCGGGGGGGGTGGGAGGGCTTGAAGCGGGGGCTGTCGGGGGGAGCTTGAAGCGGGGGCTGTCGGGGAGGGAGGTCTTGAAGCGGGGGCTGTCGGGGGGGGCTTGAAGCGGGGTTGTCAGGGGGGGCTTGAAGCGGGGGCTGTCGGGGGGGGCGAGCATCCTGGAGCTGGGGGGTGAGCGTCCTGGAGCCGGGGGGGGAGAGGCCGAGGGTATGCGTGCGGCCTCTCCCTACCCCCAGTCCCGCACCGGATCCAACCCCAGCCCATGGCCCAGGGGGGCCAGAAATTAAAATAGAAGGAAACTTACCCCGTGGAGACCTCGGATCACCATTGTAATGGGAAAAAAAGATGGCTGTTTGAAATTCTTGAAAGGTGCGACTGAGGACCCCTGGGTGTCCTTTGTGATGCCTATCAATGGAGGGGGAGTGGGTGTGGCAAGTGGGGACAATGTTTTATATTTTTAATCTTTTAAACGTCGATAACTTGTAAATTATACCATCAATCTGAAAGAAACGTGTTTAATTTACATCACAGGACAATGTTGAGTAACGTATACTGTTTTTATGCAAATATAGGTACAAACAAACAAACAGTTTTAGTAATATAGAGATTGAGATATATTAGACCCAGTGGGGCCCATTGGGTCGCTGTCACACGGGAGGCCTGGTCCTCCAACGCAACCCGTTCCCCCAACGCAATATTCGCCCATTCATCAATACCCCCCATGGGAGGCCTGGTCTCCCACTGCAACACATTCCCCAATGCAATATTCCACCACTTACACGTTCTTCCAACGCAACCCGTTCCCCCAACGCAATATTCCACCACCCACCCATAGTCCCCAACAACTTTCTCCTTATTCACCCTCCCTCATTTTAAACTTTAAAAAAAATGCAATTGCACTTGTTTGGGCTGGCAGGACGCAGTGTCGTCCTGGGATAGCAACATTGTAGCAAGCAGGGCTACAATCCCATTGTGACGTCATAGCTGTAAGTGCCAGTTCAGAAGGAAGAAATTGTTCACAAATTGGGGTTTGTAAATGTAAGAATGGGAATAACTTTAAAAATATAAATCCATCTGAACGAAACTTGATACACTACACCGCATGTACCGTTTTGGCGTAGTTCAGGTTATGAAAAGCATGCTCACAAACAAACACGCAAACTCACACACAAGATGAGAGTGTTAGTAATATAGAGATAAACCACCACCGGCCCTATTTTCTCAAGCACGGTGGCGATAAAGTTGTATGTGAGTTGGAGGCTGCCGGGGGTGGGGGAGGGATTGAGGTGGGGGGTGTCGGTGGGGGGGAGCATCCTGGAGCTGGGGGAGGGGGAGGGCTTGAGGCAGGGACCGTCGTGGCGGCAAGTGTCCTGGAGCCAGGGGAGGGGGAGGGCTTGAAGCGGGGGCTTTCAAGTGGGGGCGGGGCAAGTGGGTGCGCTTTTTAAAAAAAGTTTTAAACGTCAATAACTTGTAAAACATACAATCAATCTGAAAAAAAACTTGTTTAATTTACATCACAGGACAATGGTGACTCTTGTTGAGTAAGGTGAGCCAAAAATTGTAGCGATATCATGTACCGTTTTTGCAGAAATACAAACCAGGCAAACAAACGGACAAACAAACAAGATGAGAGATTTAGTAATATAGAGATAGGTGCGACCACTTTGCTTGATATGGGCAGAGCGAATGTAATTTTTTTAAAAAATGAAGGTGCTACATAGAACAATTCATCTATCATTATGAAACCCAGAGTAAGAAAATCCTTGAGGCCTTACATATGGTTAATTACTTGATCTAACCCAGCGCAATCAGAGTTCAATAATCTGCCCACTTGGTTTAGAGAGGTGTTAGGTTTTGGATCCCAATCTCCACCTGCAATCTCTAATGAAGATTTCAGAAGCATAAAGATATTTTGTTTTACTACAGCTTTTATGATTAAATAGATGGTTATGGGAGACTGCCAGGATTCACATTCATAATGGTAATTAATCCATGTAAATAAGACACTGACAGACCTATACGTGAAAATCATTCAGTACTTTCCAGAGAAACGATGAAGCAAGCGAGAATCACTGGGAAAAAAAGCACTTTTTAAAAAATGGTCAAACCATCATATCATATCATATCATCATATCATATTTCTTTACATAAAACTCTGATCTTGGATGTGTGTGAGTGTGTGTGTGTTTGTTTGTGTATAATCACATCTTCTCGATAAATCTATGAATTGACGATAACATTTTTACATATTCTGGTCGATATGTGGAGTCCGTGGAGTCCAAAAGCACCTTAACTGGAAATGTCATGCTTGACATCTCTAGTTATTACTAAAAATGTTCAAAAATCGGACAAAACTTTGAAATAAAAACGACTGTCTTTCGCTGATGATGTCACAATGGGTCTGCTTGCTGCTGTCTTGCTCGCGCTGTGTGTGATGCAACCCCCCACCTCTCCCTCCTTCCCCCCATTATTCAAAAGACGCTGCCTGAGGAAGTCGCCAAACTCGCAGTCTTTTGGTTGCTGGCCGCTCCCTCTCCCTCGGGGTCCTCGGATCGGCGCATGGTGGGGAGGTTGCTGCTGCAGATTGGACCTGGGCTGGAGCACATCCAGAGGCTGGAGTGAGGGAGTATTGCGTTCGGGAACCAGCCCTGCCCTGTGATGCCGTGCACCATCTCTCTGTGCCTCTGCCCTCTCTCCTACACCGCGCCTCTCTCCCACCCCTCTCTCTCTCCCCCTCTCTCTCCGCCCTCTCTTCTCCCCCTCCTCTCCCGTACCCCCTCTCCTCTCCCCCCTACTCTGCCCACTTACTCACCCCCTCTTTCCCCCCCATTCCGCGCACACCATCTCTCTGTGCCTCTGCCCTCTCCCCGGGCCTCTCCCACCCTCCTCTCCCCCCCTCTCCCCTCTCCCCCCCTCTCTTCCCCCCATCCTCTAACCCCCCTTCTCTTTCTCCCCCATCCTCTCTCCCCCACTGCCTCTACCTCTCCCCCGGCCTCTCCCCCCCTTCTCTCTCCCCCCCCTCTCCAATATCAAGGGGGGTGGTTAGTGTGTGCGTGTGGGTGGTGGTTAGTGTGTGTGTGGAGGGGGGGTGGTTAGTGTGTGTGTGACGCCGCAGGCCCCCTCACCCCCCGCAACCACGCGTTGAGGGGATGGAACTCAACGGGTCCCACTTGGTCTCGTAACTATTAAAAGTCTGAACTTGTATGTGGATTTGTGTGTGTGTGTGACGTCGCTGGCCGTCGCCCACCCCCCCCATGCGCAAACGGGTCCCACTTGGTCTAGTAACTATTAAAACTCTGATCATGAATGTGTGTGTGTGTGTTTGTTTGTGTGTTGTTACATCTTCGCGAAAAATCTATGTGGTAACGATAAAATATTTACATATTCCGGTTGACATTTTTCCCCATCAAGTCCAAATCACCTTATCTGGAAATTTCATGCTTTATCTCTCGACATTACTGAAAATGTTTAAAAATATCAAAAGACTATAATCTAATAAAGAGAAAAAGAAGACAAAAAAAGAAATTACAAATAACAAAATTATTTGTTAGAGATAGATCCAAGATATGTTGAGTATAACTATTCATCCAATTTGTAATTTATTTTTTCGACTTCTTTGTCTCTTTATTAGATTATAGTTTCTCTTATCTTTTTTTCTCTTAAAAACAAAAATTTAAATAAAAAATATCAAAAGACTTTGAATTTAAACGAGCAGCTCTCGCTGATGATGTCGCAATGGGTCTGCTCGGCGCTGCGAGTGACGTCACTCTCTGCGAGTGACATCACTCCCCTTCCCCCCAAAAGATGCCGCCGGAGATGAAGTCGGGCCCTGGAGTGAAACGGTGGAACTCGCAGTCCTTTGGTCGACGCTCGGCGCCTGGTGGGGAGGCTGCTGCTCGGGTCAACGCCCGCCCCCGCGGCCTTCCTCGAGTCCACTTCTGCCCGCTGCCCTCTCCCTGTCTCTGCCCCCTCTGCCTTCTCTCTCTGCCATCTCTCTCTGCCCCCTCTCCATCTCTCTCTGCCCCCTCTCCATCTCTCTCTGCCCTCTCTCTCTGCCCTCTCTCTACCCCCCTCCCTCTCTAGCGAATTAATAATATTAATATAATATCAAGTGGGGTGGTTGGTGTGTTTTTGTGGGGGGTGGTCAGTGTGTGCATGTGACGCCACAGGCCGCACCCCCGCAACCGCGCGTTGAGGGGACGGGACCAACGGGTCCCATTTGGTCTCGTTTTTTGCATTCAAAAAACTATTATTATAACTTAAATTCCTGGATTATCTCATTGCCGACAATTAATTGCCAGTGTAGGAAAGAAGTGCAGATCTTGGTTTAAATCGAAGGCAGACACCAAATGCTGGAGTAACTCAGTGGGATAGGCAGCATCTCTGGAGAGAAGGAATGGGTGGCGTTTCGGGTCGAGACCCTTCTTCATTACAAATTAATTGTTGGTGTTTTGCTGTAAATGTTGCAGTGGGGATTTGAAATGAAACTAAAGATTACCCAATAATGCAAAGTTTGAAAATTAGGATAAAACAATGTAATGTTTTTAAAAATCAGATTCAGGCGTGGTTTAACAGAGATTTGATCAGAGGATGAAATGGAAACCGTGCATACGAATGATATTTGCAGCTGCTGCAGCAGTGGAGTGCCGATTCAGCTATAATATATTTGATTTTGATTGGGTTATTTCACTAGGTCAAATTAGATAAGCTTTGTATCTATTAAGCAGATGAAGTCGAGCTGTATCAGATCATGTACAATTGACAATTACTAGGTCATTTGTATATGTTAAGGACAGGCTTGTTTGTGGTTGGCTTTTATAGATGATTGGGCAGACGGTTGCCACAGCAACGAGCCATGGCAGCCAGGCGGCCCACGTGACCGCCAGCGCTGGCCGTGATTGGTTGGATTCGGGCACCCTGGATGACATGTCAGGCGGATCTCTGAGGAGATTTGTTTCCCAAACTTTTATCGCTTTCATTTTTATTTCATGCCCTTCTCCCCCGCCCCTCCCATCCTTCTCCTCAAGTGTTTACCTGTCGCACTATGGATCTTTGCCCCCTTTCTTCCTTTGCTTTCTCACTCACTCGACTTTGACAGCGGATCCCTCTAACCCGCCCGAAGACATGGAGTGACGGGCGCCAATGGAGAGGAGGGAGGGGTTTGCCCGGCGTCACATGATGCGACGGCGCCGAAAGCGATAGGTCAGAACGGTCGCTGTGGCAACGAGGAGAGGCGGGTCGGTTGAGCGCGAGCAGGAGGAGGAGTGACGTTAGGTTGTGATCACGTGACCGCCAGACAAGGTCAGAGGTCGTTTCCTCAGCAAGATTAGCCCGTTCTTGTCAGTGACAACAAAATGGCTGCTGGTGCACCGTTATCAACAATTTACTAAACCCCCGGGGGGAGTGAAAGTGGCTCAAATTTTCCCACCCTCCCCCCGCCTATCTCCTTCCTTCCCTCCCTCCCCACTTCACACACCTCCGGCGTTTGTTGTTTTTTTCGTCTCCGTAGTTGGATGTTTCCCCCTTCTCTTTGCACTTTAAATTGATGAGGTTTGTAGTGCGCGGCGGTGCGCTGGCCGTCCGCGCCGTTGCTAGGGGCTGATCGTGCCGTCGAGGGGGCTGGGGCTGCTCTGAAGTAAGGCGGGTGGCGGCGCTGGTGCCCCCGCCGTGTGTTTGTGTCTGTGGCCGCCCACCGGCCGCAACTCTCCCACACCTTCAGCCATTTAACGGTTTGGAGGATCTTTTTGTCACCTTATCCCCTCCCTCCCCTCGGATCCTTCCAGAGAACCCGAGTTTAAAGCTGCCAAAGAGCCTCAGGAAGAAATTCAAAGGTAAGCAGGCTACCCTGGACTTTATTTTGAGTGTTGCGCACGTTATTTCTTGCATTTAAATGCACGCAAACGCTCATGCGAGCCACGGGTTGACTTAAAGGGTTGTAAGGATTGCGTGGTCGGGAGTAAATTCGGTTTGACCTGCGTCAGTCTTTCAGACGGTGAGTAGGTTGTGAATAGCTATGAAAAGGGGTTGCACCTTCTCCCTTGTTACTGATGAGCTAATGATTCAGGTTCAGTCCGTCAGGGCTTAGAATCTGTAGATCGGACGATACAAATCACAATTTGCAAAACACAAAGTAACTCAGCGGGTCAGGCTGTATCTGTGGCGGGAATGGACAGGCGACGTTTCGGGTCAGGACCCTTCTCCAAAAATCGGTTCCCGGTCGAGTGTCAAACCCATGAAACGACAGGAACACCTTAATGAGATACCGCAGCTTGTTTCACAGACTTGCGAGCCGCGACAGTGAAATTAAACGGCAGGATTTCTGCAATGCTCGTTTTGATTCAGTGATTTCATTGGGGAAATATGATATTTTGGGGAGGGGGGTTGACATTTTTTGAAGTTTTCGTGGATTTGTGGCGATTCAGTAGTAATTGCATTTCTGTTATTTAGCCTAGTGCTGAGCTCGAGTATTGGCCAGCTTCTGTTGTGGAGCCAAAGCGTTGGCATTTTTGGATCGTTGCCCACGTTGTCTCGTTCTCTCTCTCTCTCTCTCTCTCTCTCAAACTGTATCATTTTGACGGCTTCTGAGGTGGAATGTGCATTTTGAGATCGGCTGCGGTGTCGTGCTTGTTCCAGCTTTGAATGTTGCTCCAGTTATAATGAAATAAGCGATTAAAACATACAATCATGCAAAACCCACAGTAAGATCAATATGTGAGGTTATACTTGCCTACGTTCTGTATCAGAATGCTTTATATTTAGCGTTTTTAATTCACTGCAGCAATTTGTTAAAATGCAAGTGGCGTCAACCATTTTTACAAATGTCATTACATATTTTCATTCTGTAGGAAGTATTCAGAAAATAAATGCATTTCTGTGACCCCAAATTTTGCATTGATTTTTTTTTTTTTAATCTGGTGCAGCTAAAGTAAATCTTTACTAAATCTAAATGTTTTTGTACTTAAAATTTTGTCTCTGAAGAATTAACATAGAAAATAGGTGCAGGAGGAGGCCATTCGGCCCTTCGAGCCAGCACCGCCAATTCTGGGAGATGTAATTAATGTATTTTGTGAAAATTGCCAGAACATCCAAATCTAATATATTTATAGAATAGTCACAATTTCCTGAAAAAGTGTTGTAAAAAAATAGATTATTTTACAGGACATTTAATTAGGTCTGTGTAGGAATGTATGGACATATCAATGAGGAAAAAAAACTATTATGCCACTTCAAATTTGAAGTTGTTCCAAGAATTTAAACTTGCAGGTGAGGAGTTGTATGAAATAAGTCTCATTTATGCAAAGACTATTTCCCAAGTGGTTCAGCATGTAGTTGAATTATGTAGCTTAGCAATGTTCCAAGCTCAGTATCCACTTTGCTTTCAGTTAACTGATTTTCTCAGGTTAATTTGCTTCTGTATGTCTTATTGAAGTGAATATAGAAAGGAAATTTGGTCAAAGGACTCAATGCTGATAACTATCTGTTGGTGCAGGTTTAGGTATTAGCCTTGTTGCAAAATTTGAGTTATTCACGTACAGGTTTGCAAAGAAATATTGACCATATAATTGGGTGCGATACAAGAGTGTGCCTGGTGGCCATGTAACGGCAATCCAGGAACGAGTCGGTGTCGAGGGAAGATGAAAGGAGGAAAAATATAAATTGTTTGACTTGGGCCATACTTATAAAGAAAAATTATACCCTTTCTGTATTTGAGTTTTTCTTTAAATGTAAATCATTAGCTGTCAACATTTTTTTAATAGGCCCTTCCCAAAGCATTTTGCAAATCTTGTTAACTCTTGAAACTCCGTTTTTCTTGCTGCTATTAATTGGATTTAAAAGATCTGTGTTATGCTTTGGTTTTTGTGCAACACAAATGAAGTTGTTTAGAACTTTATTCTGTTTACTATCTTAAGTGCCTGCTGATGCCTGACCCAACGTAATATCCTCATTTGGTTCAAATAATGTTAACTCTAAAATTGCTGGTAATATTTTATGTGTATTTTCAGAGATTCCAGTCATGCACATGTAGTAACTTGAAATGAGCTATTGCTGATTGCAATACAGTAATTTCGAATCTTTTTCAGGACTGTCAACTTTATGATGCACTTGTGTTAATAAATCCTAAAGGATGATACCTAAAGGCAATTGTGAATTATTAAATATTGTACTGCAATGTTGGCTGAACAGGTGCTATTTGAATCAAACTCAAAATGTATAGAATGTCTTTATATCTTGTGGGGGGCATGGGGTGGGGTTGGAAAACACCATAAACATACCATCTACTAAGACATGCCTAGCCTCGAGCCATGCATGTGAAAATTCATCGGTCTGAAACCTAAATAGTAAATGAATTGAATAATTGGCGGGTGAGAATCGTGCCCATTATCAGCCCAACATTGAGGTCGGTGCTAACATACAGCATTGAAGGTCTAATGGAGACACAAGAAACTGCAGTTGCTGAAATCTTGAGTGTTGGAGGAACGTAGCGGGTAAGGCAGCAAATTGAAGAGAATGGAGAGGCAATGTTTTGGAGGAATAGCACCTCATTCTGCTTGAGTACCTTACAGCCCAATAATATGAATCTTGACTACTCCAATTTCAATTGATACTGAATTATCTCAATGGGGTTAGGTTAGATAAGGGGGAGGTGCAGCGAGACCTGGGTGTCCTTGTACACCAGTCACTGAAAGTTGGTGGGCAGGTACAGCAGGCAGTGAAGAAAGCTAATGGAATATAGGCCTTCATAACAAGAGGATTTCAGTATAGGAGTAAAGAGGTTCTTCTGCAGTTGTATAGGGCTCTGGTAAGATCACATCTGGAGTATTGTGTACAGTTTGTCTCCTAATTTGAGGAAGGACATCCTTGTGATTGAGGCAGTGCAGCGTAGGTTCACGAGATTGATCCCTGGGATGGTGGGACTGTCATATGGGGAAAGATTGAAAAGACTAAAGTTTGGAGTTTAGAAGACTAAAGACTGGAGTTCGGAAGGATGAAGGGGATCTTATAGAAACTTATAAAAGGACTGGACAAGCTAGATGCAGGAAAAATGTTCCCAATGTTGGGCGAGTCCAGAACCAGGGGCCACAGTCTTAGAATAAATGGGAGGCCATTTAAGACTGAGGTGAGAAAAAACGTTTTCACCCAGAGAATTGTGAATTTATGGAATTCCCTGCCACAGAGGGCAGTGGAGGTCAAGTCACTGGATGGATTTAAGAGAGATTTAGATAGAGCTCTAGGGGCTAGTGGAATCAAGGGATATGGGGAGCAGGCAGGCACGGGTTATTGATTGGGGACGATCAGCCGTGATCATAATGAATGGCAGTGCTGGCTCGAAGGGCCGAATGGCCTTCTCCTGCACCTATTTTCTATGTTTCTATGTAACTCCAATTTCCCAACCCTTCTTCAGACTGGAGTAGGGTGGAGGGAAAAAGAAAGCTGGAAAAGTAGTGGGGGTGGGACAAAGCCTGGCAAGTGATAGGTGGATAGAGGTAAGAGGTGCTTCATTGGCAAATTACTGGAGTCAGTGATGAAGATTAGAAGTGAATGGGAGACAAAAGGGTGTTGTATATGGAGAGGAATGAAAGGTAAAGCGGCCGGAGGGATCTTGGGGGGGGGGGGGGGGGGGGGGGGGAATTAGAGGAAAATGGGGAGGCTTAGAAGAGATTTGATTGTACGAGGAAGGGGAAAGGAGCATGGTTTCGGGGGGGGGGGGGGGGGGTTGGTGGGGGAAAGGGAGTTAAAGTGATTAGCAACAGGACATAGAGCAGGCCTTGGCTGCAGAGCTCGTGTTTATCAATCAGTCATCTAGTCTATGCTTGGTCTCGCTGATCTCAAGGAGGTCACATCAGGACCACTGAATGCAGTAGATGAGGTTTGAAGAGGTGCACATGAACCTCTGTCTAATCTGGAAAGGCTGCTGGGAACTCTGGATGGAATGGAGAGGGGAGGTGGTGCATTTCTTGCAGTTCGAGGGGAAAGTACCTAGGGAAGAGACAGATTGGATAGAAAAGGATGAGTGAAACAATGAGTTATGGGGGGAGTGTTTTTTTTTACAAATCAGAAAGAGGTGGTGACAAGAAGATGTAACTAGTGGTGGGATCATGTTGAATGTGATGGTAGTATCAAGAAATTGTATGACGGGCGTGGAGACTGGTGGGTTGAAGGGCGTTCTGTCTCTGAGGGTGAATTGAGCAGAAGGTATGTCAGGTATGACGTTATTTCAAGGATATTTCATTGTTTAATGTATTATTTATTGGTGCACAGCAGGAAGAAGAGTAATGTTTGGGTGTGGTGATATCTATGGCTATTATGGTACTTCATAAATAGTGGTAAAGACTTTAGAATGACTACTTTTGAGCTCGGCTTACCTTGCAAATGGTAATCTTTGAACGCTGTTGCATCTCAAAGGAAATTTGTTTTCTTTCAGTGGTCTTTTGCTATGTCAAATGAATTAATAGTCCAGCAATCAACAGTATATACAGATCCACCACCATTTTCTCCTCCACCCCGGAAAATCCTCCCGAAAACGTAGCACCTAGGCCGGGTGAGGAGGCCTATCTCCACCTCATCGGGACTAGGTACTGTCCGTCGGGTTGAATCTGCCCCCCTCCGGCCAGGTCACTGGAACTCTGGCCCGGCTGGAGCCGGCAGATCCATTCCCATAGCCGATTTCCGTGGCGGACTTTGCGGGCTGATATCTTAATACCCCGGCGGCCTAAGCGGACGACAGTTCCAGTACCGTTGGACCTTTCTCGAAGGCCGTGAGGTCTGGTCTGGCAAATTGGACAATCCAGAAAGGCTCTGGAACCAAGGGTGGCGGACCTGTATCTCTTGAGAGATTATATTGATAATAAATAGCATTGTTTGCTCCAGATTTATTGAGGCACAAAGTTGCAAGTGGATGCTTGGAATAGGGTAATTGTGTAAACCCCTTGATGGAAATAGAAAGTCCATTTCCATCAGGTATAGCTCAGCCTTGCACATTTGAATCAATATTTGTCCAGAACTGTGGCAGAGTTTTGAGCTCCACATCTTGGGTGACTGCCTGTGAAGTATTGAAAGCATCCTGTGCTCTCCTTTGCAGGTAATGCATTAAAAAGATTATTTGAGAAACCTTGGACAGATAAGAGATTCAATTGTAATGTTTTGAAGGGCGGGAGTATTTATTTCTTAACCAACAATAGCATTGTCAATTACTTGATATTCATCGTAGCTGTTTATAGCCATTTGTTGTGTGTCAATTTGCTATTGTGCATTCCACATTACTACAGTTACTACATGACAGATTTACTCATTTGACTGCGAAAGGTTGAGAGACAATTCTGTAGACGTAGATCTTTTGTTTTTAGATGTGTGTGCCTGTTACTGCTTTTATATCCACACTGGCACAGTAGTTTAAGACCATTAGTTTGTTTTGAGATAAACCAATGTTGTCGCGGACCAAGGTTATACCCAAATAAATTTGCAGCTTTTAAGAAAAAAGTTGCTTAATTGTGAAGGTTGTTGCCCAACAATATTTCTTTAAGTGGAGCAATGTAAATTTCACAAAGAGAGAACATGAATTCTTCTCTCTTGTTCTACTTCAATCTGGTCCATTATATTCAAAAGGTTGATTTTTTTTTTGTGCTTTTAAAAAATGTACTGGGCAATTCTAATATAAAAATATTATCGAGTTGACATAGCATCATTGCAAGATTGTGTATTTACGCTCTAGGTCTTTGTAAATATATGTTCAAATACAGAATACACATTGGGATGCTAACTTTATTACTCTCAGGAAGGCCTCTGTGCAGTAACCTGTAGGTTAACAGGTTTGTCACACATGTAATTAACGTGACGTTTTACTGTTCCATTTTCTCAGTATTTAACCATTAAAGGTGCCACATGAAATCATGCAGAAGAGGTCTTGCAGGTCTAATTAGTTTTCGTTATAGATGGAAGATAGGCAAAAAGCTGGAGTAACTCAGTGGGACAGGCAGCATTTCTGGAGAGAAGTAATTGGTGACTTTTCGGGCCGAGACCCTTCTTCAGACTGAAAGTCACGGGAAAGGGAAACGAGAGATATAGATGATGTAGAGAGAAATATAGATGTAGAGAGAAATTAATGAAAGATATGCAAAAAAGTAACGATGATAAAGGAAACAGGCCATTATTAGCTGTTTGTTGGGTGAAAACGAGAAGCTGGTGCGATTTGGGTGGGGGAGGGATGGAGAAAGCGGGAATGCCGGGATTACTTTAAGTTGGAGAAATCAAGATTCATTCCACTGGATTGTAAACTGCCCAAGCAAAATATGAGATGCAGTTCCTCCAGTTTGTGTCTAGTCTCACTCTGACAATGGTGGAGGCCTAGGACTCAAAGATCAGTGTGGGAATGGGAAGGAGAATTAAAGCATTAAAGTAACTGCGGGATCAGATGGGTCCAGGCGGACTGAACAAAGGTGTTCAGCGAAACAATAGCCAAGTCTACTTTTGGTCTCTGAATGTACCTCTGCGAAACCTGCAAGGACTGTTGGGTCCCTGGACAGAGTTGAGGGAGGAGCTATAGGGACAGGTGTTTCATCTCCTGTGGTTGCCGGAGAAGGTACCTAGAGACGGGGTGGTTTGGGTGGGAAGGGATGAGTTAACCGGGGTGTTGCAGAGTGACCGGTCTCTGCAGAAGGCAGAAAGGCGTGGAGATGGGAAGATGTGATTAGTGGTGGGATCCTTTTGGAGAATGCAAAAGTGTGTCGGAGGCTTACATGTTGTATGCAACGGCTGATGGGGTGAAAGGATAAGGACTCCGTCTCTGTCTGAAGAAGCGTCTTGATCCGAAACATCACCCATTCCTTCTCTCCAGAGATGCTGCCTGACCCGCTGAGTTACTCCAGCATTTTGTGTCCAACTTCGATTTAAACCAGCATCTGCAGTTCTCTCCTGCACAGGACTCTGTCTCTGTTGTGACGAGGGGGAGCAAGGGCGGAGCTGCAGGATACCAAGGAGACATGTGTGAGGGCCTTGTCTATGATGAGAGTGGGGAACCCCCGTTCCATAAAGAATGAGGACATCTCGGATGTCCTGGTATAGAACACCTCATCTTGGGTGAAGGTGCGGCATAGATGGAGGATTTGGGAGTAGGGGATAGAATCTTTGCAGAAAGCAGGGTGGGTAAAAGTGTAGTCGACATAGTTGTGAGAGTCGGTGGGTTTGTAATAGATGTCAGTCGATAGTCTATCTCCAGTGAGGGAGACTGTGAGACGAAAGGGAAGTGTCAAAGATGGTCCAAGTGAATTTGAGTCTAGGATGGAAATTGATGGTGAAGTTTTAATGAAGTCCATGAGTCCATGCAGGAGATAGCACCGTCAATGTAAGTTGTCAAACAGTCGTCAATGTAACGGAGATAGAGTTCGAGGGTCGGGCCGGTGTACGCCTGGAACATGGATTGTTCAAAGAGTCAGGCATATCTGGGCCCCATGCAGATGCCTATAACTACGTCTTTGATGTGGAGGAAGTGAGAGGATTCGAAGGAGAAGTTGTTAAGGGTGAGGACCAGCTCCAGTTGTGTTAGTAGAGGGAAATTGGATGACTATCCCTATAGATATGGATCACTATAGATGGTTGCACGCTTCGGTGCATTGAAATAGCAAAGTTCTTTATGGCCTAAGTTAAAGTGAGATTCTAATTTGGTTACTTAAAACAGCGTGGTTACGATTTCACATTTGGTACATCCAATGTAATCTTAACTAGAACGTTTACCAGAAGATGGGCACTTCTGCACTAACTAACAAGCTGAAGTGATCAAAGTGATATGAAAAGCTAAGTCTTCATTATTGTAGTAATGTGCTGCTTTGGTATTAGCACTGAACATCAATTTGTAAATCTAATTTAAGGGGATGTGAAAGATCTCATAGAAACATAATGGCCCATCATTCAAAGATGCAATCTGTGTCTTTGGTGCATTTTGGGACACCTTGGAGGATGAGTAAAAGGACTTGAAAAATGATATCTAACACAGAGTAACCAAAGTAAGATTGTGGTAGAATTAAGGTAAAATGACTTTTAATTAAAATAAATGGCGATGAGATCCATCGCCATTTATGTTAATTAAAATTCTTTTTTTTTTTAATTGCGATTTTGATTGTGGGGGAGCAGGGGATAGAGGGAGAGGAGGGGGAGTAAAGTGAGGAGGGGGAAGTTGGGGATAGAGGCGGGGGTGGGATAGGGGGGAGGAGAGGGATAGAGGGAGAGGAGGGGGGGTAGGGAGGGGAGAGGGGTTATGAAGGGAGGGAGTGACTGAGGGGAGGGAGAGGTGAGAGAGTGGTAGAGGGGAAAGAAGAGGGAGGGTGAAGAGGAGGGAGAGGGAGTGCTGGGGGATGAGGGGAAATGGAGGAGGATAGGGGTAGGAAGAGGGATGGCGAGGTAATGGAGGGGAGGGAGGGAGTGAGGGGAGGAAGCAGAGGGGGGGTTGGTGGAGGGTGGGGAGAGGGAGGATAATGGAGGAGGGGAATAGGGGACTAAAGAGGGAGAGTAAGATGCATTCACGTTGATCTTATATTTTATAGGCTATTGCCATTTGAACTTTAAAAATGTCGCAGTCGCGCTCCCACTTGTCGGCCGCGCCTGCGCTGTTGGGGGAGGGTTGCCGTGACTCGCATCTCTGGCGTCGCAACGGGAACCCATCAGCTGCGCCTGCGCAGTTGGGGGCTATGGGTGACTAGTGGAATATTCGCCTTGGGGGGACGGGCCCAATGGGTCCACACCTGTTCTAGTATCCCTTTAAATCTTTCCTATGAATGTAACTGTACAAATGTGTTTTAAACACTGTTATAGACCTGTGTGAACTACCTCCTATGGCAGTGTGTTCCATATACTCGCCATCTTCTCTATGAAAAAAGTTGTCTCTCAGGTTCTTATTAAATCTTTCACCTTAAACCTACGTCCGCTTGTTCTTGATTCCCCTACTGTGAGTAAAATACTGCATTACTTGTATTTTGAAAATCATCAAAATAGTAACAGAAGTGTTAGGTTTATGTTTCATGGCAACATTTAGTTCTAAATCTAAAACTTTTAAAAAAAAAATCAGAATTGGGTTAGTGAAGTTTATAATATGTATACTCTGAGATGTTCCCCAACACAGCCGATTTTGCTGCAGCTTTTGGCGTTTTGGGTATTTTTACATCTGTGCACAAAAATACAATAATTTTTCTTCGTCGAGATTTTACATTTTATAGTACTTGGGTAAATATTGGTTGGAATGAAAAAATGTAATAGACCAAAACTAATTTTTCAAGTGACTTATTGAAAGTAATATCCCCAATTGATTGTCTCTCACTAACAACTGGGTGGTATGTTGAAGTCTTGGGAGGTTGATTGAAGCCTGCAATCTACTTTAAGATGAAGTAAATGTGTTTAAAGTGCACTGAGAACAATTTCTGTCTTTACTGTATATGACTGGTCAGGTAGTATCATAGCAAGAGGTATACCAAAGATAATTTATGAACCAAAGTGATTTATTGGTTGTACAAATGACACAAAGGGAATTTATATTCTTGTGGAGAGAATGTCTAGTCTTTGTTTTCTCCATCTTGCTGACCATTTGAATCCTTTGACATATCTCTGACCTTCTAACTTCAGGCAAAATATTAGTATTTCATAGTTGGGATTAATCTAGGCCATAGTCAGAAAAGGGGAAAAAAAACAAAAATACAGTTCAAAAAGCAGGCCTTAAAGGAGGATTTTTGGAATGGAGCAGAAAGATCCAGGATTACCCAAATATTAGGACTGGAATGATTCTGAGTACTCGAGTGTGCTTTGGATCAAGTCGATTTGATGTTGAGAAGGAAAACTTTTATGTTTTAATTTAGTTTTAGGAATGAAAATAGAAGTTGTTGGCCTGGTTTTGAGCTTGTACCTAATATTTACTCAGCAGATGTGGGGGTTAGTGAGACAGTGTTGCCCACTTCTAACTGCTCTTGAGAAAATTATACTGAACTGTAATTTAACAGCAGGTGTTCATTTAATGTTTCCATAACTGATTCATAGGAAATATTGTTAATTTGTATTGCCTAAATCTGTATGTTCCATGGTACAGCGACATATTTTGATATGACAGTAGATTGAATACTTGACAAGTTGAAATGGCAAATGTGATACACATTCAGCTCCATCCAAGACCACGAGAAATTACAACAAATTGTGGATGCAGCCCAGACCATCATACAAACCAACCTCCCATTTATTGATTATGGTGTTCGGTAAGGCCAGCAGCATAATCAAGGATGAATCGCACCCTGGCTACTCCCTCTTCTCCCTTCTCCCATCAGGCAAAAGGTACAGTGCAGTCAGAAAGTATTCAGACTACTTCACTTTTTCCACATTTTGTTACGTTACAGCCTTATTTTAAAATTGATTACATTTTTTTTTAAATCATCAATCTACACATAATACCCCAGAATGAAGAAGCGAAAACGGGTGTTTAGAAATTTGTGCAAAGTAATTAAAAATAAATAACCGAAATATCACATTTACATAAGTATTCAGACCCTTTGCTATGATGCTCAAAATTGAGCTTATGTTCATCCCGTTTCCATTGATTATCCTTGAGATGTTTCTATAACTTGGAGTCCACCAGTGGTAAATTAAATTGATTGGACATGATTTGGAAAGCACACACACCTGTCTATATAAGGTCCCATAGTTGACCGTACATGTCAGAGCACAAAACCAAACCATGAAGACGAAGGAATTGGCCTCCATGGACCTCCGAGACAGGATTGTCGAGACACAGTGTTAAAGAAGGAACTGCAGATGCTGGAGAATCGAGGGTTACACAAAAGGCTGGAGGAACTCAGCGGGTGCAGCAGCATCTAAGGAGCGAAGGAGATAGGCGACGTTTCGGGTCGAGACCCTTCTTCAGACTGGCGAGACACAGATCTGGTGAAGGGTATAAAACAATTTCTGCAGCATTGCAGGTCCCGAAGAGCACAGTGACCTCTGTCATTCTTAAATGCAAGAACTTTGGAACCACCAGGAGTCTTTCATAGAGCTGGCTGCCCGGCCAAACTGAACAATCGGGGAAGAAGGGTCTTGGTCAGGGTAGGTGACCAAGAACCTGATGGTCACTCTGACAGAGCTCCAGAGATCCTCTGTGGAGATGGGTGAACCTTCCAGAAGGACAACTATATATGCAGCACTCCACCAATCAGGCCTTTATGGCGAGACAGAAGCCACTCCTCCATAAAAGGCACATGATAGCCTGCTTGGAGTTTGCCAAAAGGCACCTAAAGGACTCTCAGACCATGAGAAACAAGATTCTCTGGTCTGATGAAACCAAGCTTGAACTCTTTGGTCTGAATGCCAAAGGTCACGTCTGGAGGAAACCAGGCACCGCTCATCACCTCGCCAATACCATACCTACAGTGAAGCATGGTGGTGGCAGCATCATGGTATGGGGATGTTTTTCAGTGGCAGGAACTAGGAGACCAGTCAGGATCAAGGGAAAGATGAACGGAGCAAAGTACAGAGAGATCCTTGATGAAAACCTGCTCCAGAGCATTCTGGACCTCAGACTGGGGCGGAGGTTCATCTTCCAACAGGACAACAACACAAAGCACACAGCCAAGACAACACAGGTGTGACTCATGACAAGTCTGAATGTCCTTTGGTAGCCCGCCAGAGCCCGGACTTGAACCCGATCGAACATCCCTGGAGGGACCTGAAAGTAACTGTGCATCAACACTCCAACCTGACAGAACTTGAGAGGATCTGCAGAGAAGAATGGGAGAAATTGCCCAAATACAGCTGTACCAAGCTTGCAGCATCATACCCAAGAAGACTTGAGGCTGTAATTGCTACCAAAGGTGCCTCAACAAAGCACTGAGTGAAGGGTCTGAATACTTATGTAAATGTGATATTTTTAATTACTTTGCAAACATTTCTAAACGCCTGTTTTCACTTTTTTATGATGGGGTATTCTGTCACTTGATGATAAAAGAAAATAATTTAATCCATTTTAGAATAAGGCTGTAATGTAACACAATGTGAAAAAAATACTTTCTGAATGCACTGTATAGAAGTGTGGAAAGGCACACCTCCAGATTCAGGGACGGTTTCTTCCCAGTTGTTATCAGGTAACCGAATCATCCTACCACAATCGGAGAGCAGTGCTGACCTACTAACTACCTATTTGGTGACCTTTGGACTATCCTTGATTGGACTTTGCTGTGTTTACCTTGCACTACATGTTATTCCCGTATTGTGTATCTAAAGACTGTAAATTGATCGATTGTAATGTATTGTCTTTCTGCTGACTGGGGTAGCACGCAACAAAAGCTTTTCACTGTACCTCGGTACACGTGACAATAAACTAAACTGAAACATACCTATAATATAGTATATGTGCATTAATCCTTGAATTGTCCTGAATCATTAGTGGAACCCACATAGTGGAACGGAGCATAACATATTGAGGATCCATTGAGATGTTAGCTTCCAAGTGGGACTTTCCATAGTTAATTTTGTTAATATAAGCAGATATATTCATTAAACATTCTAAAAAAACACACATTTTGTCTTTTCCATCCTTCACTGTGGACTTGCTTTGCAGACTTGGATGAAGAAGTAAATGATTCTTGCAAAAATCATAAAAATTGCATCAGAATCTCATCCAAGTCTTCAACTGTTGGACAAAGCATTATGATCTTTCAAACTCTCTAACCTATCTTTTTTTTGTTTTGTTATCATTGCTCTGGGATTTGTAAGCAATTCTTCAAGTGGATGTAGTCTTTCACTATTTATTCCTGTAAACCTATGTGGAAGATTTATAAGGCAAGCCTTTTGATCTACATCAAATTGTTGAAACTCTCTAGTGCTTGTAACTCCATCCTCTCTCCACCCCTCCAAAGAATGGAATGCAGTGAACTATTGCATTATTCCTTCTTGCATAAAATTAAATACAATTTTAGCACAGTCCACCAGGCTTAGCGAGTGTGTATCATTGAGAAATCCTGCATTGGGTAGAGTTATCTATTAATTTTTCACAATCTGAGTGTTACTGGCAAGGCCAGCATTAAATAACCATGAGCTGATTATTTTGCTAGGCCATTTCACATGGCATTTTAATAGATAACTAAATTAGATGGCCATATTGATAAGATAGACGATGGGTCTGAAGTGTCTCGTCCCGAAATATTACCCATTCCTTCTCTCCAGAGATGCTGCCTCTCCCGCTGAGTTACTCCTACACTTTGTGTTTATCTTAGAAGGTGGTTCCTGACCGGAAACGTTGTCAGTCTATTTCCCTACACAGACTCCACTGAGTTCCTCCAGCACTTTTGCTTTTTGAGCCATACTAAAGTGTTTGAAGTCACATTTAGGCCAGTTAAAGGTTAAGATCAGATTTCTTGCTTGTTATTGGATAACTAGATGTGTTTTGTATCACAACCTGGTACTAAGTCATTATTAGTTTTTTTCCAGAAATATAGATTCTTAAGTTCAAATGCCACAGCTGTCACGGTGGGGTTTAGTCTCTAATCTATGTATTGGTAATTCAAACTTCCAGATTATTTTTCCAACAATTTAATACCCCACCACAGCCATACACATTATGTTGTGGCTTTGTTCTTTGGGTCAGGCAGTACTGCTCTCTTTTGTAAACAATATAAGAATCTGCTGTCAAATGCCCAGTAGGGCATTAATGTAATCAGAAGATATTTCAATAGGATCTGAGCTTTTTTGCTTTCACACGTGCAACAAGTCCATATCCAATATTTTTGTAAATGAGTCATAAGAGTACTTGGTAAAGATATAATATTTATCATTGCATGTTTTCATTCATGAAGCTTTCTTACTTGGAGGAATTAAAATACTTCATGTTTAATATGTCTAAAAGGGAGGTGGGGATTTCGAAGTCAGGGTAAAATAGTGCCGGAACTAAATCTTGCACCTGAATCTCAATCTGAAGAAGGGTCTCGACCCGAAACATCACCCATTCCTTCTCTCCAGAGATGATTCCTGTGCCGCTGAGTTACTCCAGCATTTTGTGTCTACCTTAAATCGTGAGCCCCTCCATCCCTATTTATGTTGCTGCATTCAAAATCAAAGAATGGATTTGTACTTGAATATACCTTCTGTTGAATACTGGAATAACCATCAATGCAATGGTGGAAATGTTTTTGACTGGTATTGTAAACCATGTACCTGGCCACGTTGCTGTAAAACATTTCTTTCACGCTCAGCTGTGCAGTACTATGTGCACCCCATCAGAATGTTTGTGCAGAAGAATGCCTGCATTATGTTTGCATATTTTCTGAATAAAGTTAAAGGTATTGGTTTGCATGGAATGACCTTGGTCCTTTGTTTACATAGAGAATCTTCTAGGATTGTTCCTCAAGCTGCTAGTAAAAATCACTTGTCAGCATGACTAATTACCAGAACCAGGATGTTGCTTGCCTGGTGATGAGAAGCACCCTCCTTGTTAGATCCTCCTTGCACAGCTATTGTCTCGATGCCACCATGTGCTGCCTTTGTTGCAGCTGGGTAAGAGTAAGAACATTGTTCATCTACTTCTGTTTTTCAGACTTGTTAAGGAGGTCTGAAAAGAGATGCAGCGTGTTTTGTTTGGCTCGTTTCATCATAATGTCTAGTAGGCTTCTTTCTGTACCATATAGCCTTTATGTATATATGCTGAGAAAACGCATGATGCTACTGGAAGGTTAGTAACTCAGTGCTTGATGTCCCCTGGTCTTCCCAAACTAGTCTTCAAGTATAAGGAGTTGCTTGTGACCCAATGCTATGAACTAGCTTATTCTGTGGTCCAGTGCTGGGGGTTTGCTAAAGTTTACTTTAGCTGCTTCAAAGGCTCACGGGGTCTAGGTCACACTTGGGTATTCCTGTTAATGCACATTGAATGGGTAAAGGTTATTTAAATATATGCTAAGGCAGATTGATGAAATATATTACAGAACATTTGATTTTGTTTATCCTGGTAATAAAAAATAGGTTGTTTCTGGTCTTGGCAACCATTTCACTCTCTGGTTCCTAACCATTTAAGCCATTTGTTCTTTTTGTGTTAGGAACAGTGATCTGTAAAGTTAGCGTGAAGGGTTGTCGGCAAAGCTTGTTTTAAAATTCCCGTAACTGTTCTGATCATATAGTTTAGAGTTCTGCTTTTGAGTTGAATCCAGGCATATAATACAGTGGTCTTTGTCTAATACAGTATAAGTTGGGACTAATGGCAGTGAAGTTAACTTGTATAAACAGCTAAATTAGAAGTTAAATTATGGTTATGTCACTCGTTAATAGGCAGACCATGGAGGTTCTCATTTAATTGTGAAGATCGTGTCAGTGAATGGAGAGAAGAAAACCTTGTGTAAGATACACTTACAATTAAAGATTTTTAAAAAGCTTTGTGATTCGCTTACTGACTTGGCATTTCACAACCTAATAGCTGCAAACTAAAGGAGAAAATGTGAATGTCCATAAAGATGGTTTTGGCTCTAAACATTGCTAATCATGCTTAAGCTGTTTGCCAAGACTAACTGTTCAAAGCTGCCAATTCAATATTACATTATAGAAACATAGAAACATAGAAAATAGGTGCAGGGATAGGCCATTCGGCCCTTCGAGCCTGCACCGCCATTCATTGTGATCATGGCTGATCATCCAACTCAGTATCCCGTACCTGCCTTCTCTCCATACCCCCTGATCCCTTTAGCCACAAGTGCCACATCTAATGCCCTCTTAAATATAGCCAATGAACTGGCCTCAACTACCTTCTGTGGCAGAGAATTCCAGAGACTCACGACTCTCTGTGTAAAGAATGTTTTCCTCATTTCGGTCCTAAAGGAATTCCCCCTTATCCTTAGACTGTGACCCCTTATTCAGGAAATTACTTTTGAAATTCATTAAGTTAAGCCCGTTCCACTTAGGCGATTTCTTTCGGCAACTACAGGCGACTAGGCTGTTGCCACATGGTCATGGGGTGACGCCTGTATGGTCGTGAGTAGTCTCCTCAAGTCGCCTAAAGAATCGTAATGTTTTTCTGGTTGCCGCTGGATTTTGAAATGTTCAAAACTTTTCGGTGACTGTGGGCTTGACGTAGCTTGTCTTCTCCTGTCATAGGTGCTGTTCTAGGTTGTCACAAGGATGACTCTGGTTGTTGCCAGGTGATGTTGGTTGTAGCCAGGTGCTGACTTTGGTGAATTCCATTGGCGACTACCTACATCAACCGGCGACAGGTACTGGCGACTGAATTACCTTCAGTTGTCATCGACAGGATCGTTGCTGGTCGTAGCTTGTTGCGGGTGGATGTAGGTTGACTTTGGTTGTCGCCTGTGTAGTGGTAGGTGGACGTCCTAATGGGTCGCCGGTTGTCGGTTGCTTGACGTTGACTAGGTGGTAGGTTGTCGTAGCTTGTCATAGACATTGTCGGGGAGGGGGGAGGTCCAGTCTCTGCTTTTTCGGCGACCTGCTACGACTGTGACTGTGGCCGGCAGTCGCTGAAAAAATCGCCTAAGTGGAACGGGCCCTTTACAACCTCAAATTCTGCTCTTTGCCATAGTTGGTATTTACGATCTTAAAGTACAAACTTGCAGTGACAGATTTAATTCTCAGTTTTATAATATCACTGTCTGTTAATGATTTACATTATGTTGTTAAATAGTAATCTGGGTTACTTCACTGTATTTTGTAGCCAACAGGAGGTCATACTTTTCGACCAGTATTGGTGTTAGTTTTCTTGAAGATTTAAGATGGGAGTTCATTTAGTCAACAACAGAATAAACCATTTTGGGTCAATTTACCAATTCCGTAATGGGCTGTGTGCAATTAAAACATAGAGGCCAACCCAATAAATGACCAGCAGATCATCCAAAACACAATCACTTAAGAGTGGACTAGGCAACTCTGGTATCTGTCTTCACTGAATCTATCAGGAAGTAAAACTACAGATTTCTTTTCAGCTTTCTAAAATAAAGAAATATAAGGATCCAGCTGGTTCCTCAATGTATTTGATGGGATATCGGACCTGATTTTCTTACTGTGTTTATAATATTTGAAACGTGAACGTTGTGTAAAATACCTGAAATTTAAATGTTGCTAGACCCAACGCAAGTGCAGACCCAACGCAAGATTCCACCACCTTTCCCCCAACGCAATATTGAACCACTCACACATAGCCCCCAACTGCGCAGGCGTGGCTTGTTTCTCCTCATCCCCCAGCACCCCCTCCTCCTCTTCACTCTCACTCTTCAATCCCTAGAGAGGGAAGGGGGGGAGAGGGTAGGGATGGGGTGGAGGGGGGGGGGGCAGAGAGCGAGGTAGGTAGAGTGGGAGGGTGGGTGGAGAAAATGGAGGGTGGGTAGAGAAGAGGGTGGGTGTGAGGGGCATCTCCTTCCTCCAACCATCCCATCTCCCTCCTCCAACCCCTCTCTTTTTAGTATTATAGAGATTCTTGTTATTATAAAGTTGTTCTATTGGAGGGGGAAAAAGGGAAACATAAACAACTTAGCAACTATTGATATAAATCCACGCACATCACAGCCTCTTAAACTTTACATTACAATTTCCGCAAAACTGGACTGATGTTGATTCTATTGTTACCTGTTCGATTCCGTGATTGATATCAGTAGTGAATGATTGAGATGAGGCTTATCTCATTAAAAAAAATATTTTTTACAAATTTAGTTGCTATTTATTAATTGTTTGCCATTTTCTTTTGTTTCTTCAGATCTAGCAATGAACTTTGATATTCTGGGTTTGTCAGTTTTGTATTTTTAATGCTACTGGAAGAATTATTTTTTGCCTTGTTGCAATACTGTGGAAACATTAAGCTGTCGGTGGTACTGTGGTATATCTGTTGTAATTCGTCTGAGACCCTATCTCGCCTTTCAAATAGCTACCAAAATGCCATTACATTATGTAGAAGAATAATAAATTAATTATAATGCTTTATCAGTAAATATCTCACAGTAAAACCTAATTATCTAGTCTTGCATTGCTCTTTGTAGGGAATAATTGTGTGCATGTTGACTGCCATGTTGTCCACTTGACAACAATGACTATGCCTAAAGTTTTTAATTGGGTGTGAGCCTACTAGGAATGTCTAGAAGTAACCCAAAGTGTTCTGTTTTAAATGCATTGATCCAATTCTGTGTCATATGTGATGCCATTTTGACAGTGTGATTTTTGACAGCCATTAACAAAATTAGATTTAATTAGGTCTTTGCCCTCCTGGTTTTCTCTGCATTATCTGTGCCAGCTGCCATATTTTGGCACTTAATTTTCAAAGTTGACATCCTCTACTTCTGATTAATTTTGTGATTTTTGCCATTACATTTCCCTTGAATGTAGTGACCTTGAAGGTATATAAACATGAGGGGCATAGATGAAGTTGATACAGTCAAACTATACAGTCAACTTCATCTATAAAGCACCTGCAAAATCAAGGACCAATCTCACCCGGTCACTTCTTCTCTGCTCTCCCATCAGATAAGCAGTATAGAAGTTTGAAAATGCAGATTCAGGGACAGTCTCTTCCCAGCTGTTGTCAGCCAACTGAATGTCCTCATCAGCTAGATTGTGGTCCTGACCTACCTGGTCCTGATTGTGGTCTGGAGATCTTTCATCTATTTTTAATCAGACTTTATTTATCTTGCACTATATGTTTCACCCTTCATCCTTTCTCTGTACACTGAACAGCTTGATTATAATTGTTTATAATTTCTTTGACTGGATATCATGTAAATAAACTCTTTTAACATGTACCTCAGTACATGCGACAAAACACACTCACAGGCATCTTCGTTCTGTGAGAAGTACAAAACTTCTCAAGACTTTCGGGGAAGGGCGACGGGAGCAGGCCATGTGGTGGCCTGCTTGATTCACGACCTTTGAATACTTGATTCAATCGCTCAACTATGGACATAAGGAGGAACGTTGTTCGGGAGCAGTATTCATGTCTGAGCAGTCCTATTTAGGATCCACTCTGCTCACCCTGAACTGGGAAGGGGCTAGAAAAGGTGTCCTAATGTTAAACTGAGTTCTTTTGTCAGTTTAATTCAAGAAAACTTGATTCAAACCATTGCTGAGGTTGAAATTGATTGTTTATTCAGTGCCGAGACTAATCGCTGAACCTTCCAACACAGAGCTGAAATCTCCAGGGCAGGTCCAAAGAATTAGTGACTTTGGTACATTATATAGGTGTTAGACAATTATGGTACAGAAGGTGTGGCAAACTATTAACCAATCATTATGGTTTACCATACATTAGTTTATTTGCATTAACCAACCAACTAAGTCCTTTCCAGTGATTGACAATATCTGTAGTCACATGATTTTCCCTTTTTTGACCTCTTTACAACCCTTGCTCCCTCTGGTTTTCTTTACCTTCTTTGTTCAAAATCATTTTATTTCAATGAAGTAAAACCACAGAAAAATAAAATCAATTCTCAGAGACCACCTCTCAGAATTTAAAAGACACACCAATAACAAAATACATACACACAAACCACATATTTTCACTTTTGGAAATGAAAGTTATTTCTAAAACTTCAGATTTAAACAAAGTTTAATACTTACAATCCTAATTAAAACACAATACACTTCACAAATAATTTCCCTACAACTACATAGTTAAAGTACAGTTACTTATGGATTGCAAAGATTAAATGAGTTTTGCCCCGTTCTTACAAAGTGGTAAAGACTTAAGTTGGTTCTAATCACACAATTCCCAACTCCAAGCACACAAAGGCCATATACTTGTCACACTTGATAAATTATAATTGCTTCTTACCAAGCTCGAGCCTAGTTTCATTCTGAATTACAACCTCCCCCTACTATCTCTGGAGGAAAGGAGTGCAAGGCCTCTTTTATGACTTCTCACTAATATCATTCCACACAGCAAAGGGAAGATTACTACATGCAGACACCAATCGTTTGGCTTGGATCAAAACAGAGTTACTTTCTCAGTTTTCTATAAACAAGAAATGACCCATATACAAATGTCACATAACCATCACCTATGCCTTATCTCTTATCTCAACATAAGGGCCGAATGGCCGCCTCCTGCACCTATTTTCTGTTTAAGTACATTTAAACAGCACAAACCAAATCGCAGACTATTATCTAGCCTTCCTGTCTAAGACCCAGTATAAACAACCATAAACCTTATTTGTGACTCAAGAGCTCAGAGATGTGTCATGAAGAAAGAACAAATGGTGCCCATGTCCTGGGAAGAAACCCCATTAACAACCTATACTCTAAACACCAAACTAAACCAAATACAACTTCTGACAGCGTTATAGCTGCTTCAAAGCAAACAAAGCTATGCCTATTCAGATCAACATTTCCATGTTATGATAAGCCATCTTTAATCCTGTGTGTGTTCTTTGTACTGTGTGTATTTCTTTGTGGGGACGTGTATTTCTGAAAACCCCAAACCCTTCTCTTGCAAATTAACATAGGTTTCCCACACAAAAGTTATTATCTGAGCAATTCTATTATATATTTCCTTACTAAAACTAGTCTGCTTCGCCTCATCCTGTCTGGAAAGCCTCATCTGGAGAAGGGCAACTAAAGGAAGAACAAGGTCAATACACCTTTTCTCTGGAAAGGTCTTGATCCTGAACAACCGAGGATCCACGGAGTAGGTTTTGCCGTCTGAAACGGCCCACTTCAGAAGCTGACAGAGCAACCACTGGGAATCAACGAACGTCTTATGATTCTACGAATCCAGCTTGTCAGAAACCAATACACCACCATCGGCAGCCCCTATGCTCCAACTCTGGACGCTGAAGACGAAGTAAGGGAGAACTTTACTTAAAGGAGAAAGGCAAGCCCAGACTAGATTGAAGGCAAATTGGATAGGTTGAGCGTATCATTCTTCATATATCTCCAAATCTATAGGTACGGCAATTATTATAGAAACATATAGAATTATAAAAGGCCTGGACAAGCTAGATGCAGGAAAAATGTTCTCAATGTTGGGTGAGTCCAGAACCAGGGGCCACAGTCTTAGAATAAAGCGGAGGTCATTTAAAACTGAGCTGAGAAAAAACTTTTTTACCCAGAGAGTTGTGAATTTATGGAATTCCCTGCCGCAGAGGGCAGTGGAGGCTAAATCACTGGATGGATTTAAGATGAGTTGGATAGAGCTCTAGGGGCTAGTGGAGTCAAGGGATATGGGGAGAAGGCAGGCACGGGTTATTGATAGCGGACGATCAGCCATGATCACAATGAATGGCGGTGCTGGCTCGAAAGGGCCGAATGGCCTCCTGCACCTATTTTCTATGTTTCTACACCCAACGTGACGATGTTCTTTCCTCTGTTCCCAACGATGGCAAGATCAATACCTTGATGACGCGATCCAACATCGTCTTAAGTGTGCCGGAACAGCTTTTGGACGTCTTCGAACGAGAGTCATTCAAAATCGTGACATCTGAACAGACACCAAAATGTTAGTGTATAAGGCAGTGGTGATTCCAACGCTCCTGTATGCATCAGAAACCTGGACAACATACCAACGCCATCTGAAAAAACTTGAAAAGTTCCATCAGCGATGTCTTCGAAGCAGCTTAATTATCAGCTGGGAAGACAGAAGAACCAATGTCAGCATGCTGAATGAAGCAAAAACATCTAGCATCGAAGCCTTTGTCATCAAGAACCAACTAAGATGGGTCGGTCATGTTGTTCCGATGGAAGACGAGCGTCTAGCTAACTTCGAGCCCTGCCTTGTTGTGGTGGAGAAGCTGGTGTCCTGATCATGAGAGCGATGCCATCTGGAGCTATGCTCCTGGTAGGGTCACCCATGGCGGTAAGGTCGAGGGGGAGGTCTCTGACAAAGAGCAATCCAACCAAGACCTCAACGGAGGATGGAGGATGATGGCTGACTTTAGTGGTGCGTCACAACGGCCGGGAAGGCAGATGAAGGCTGCAGCAAAAAAGGGTCCCCGGTCGTCTTGGATTCCATGCCACTGGATTCCGACCCAGATCTGTCAAGGACCGTGTGGTGGCTGTCTGTGCACCAGTCTCCCCACGTTAAACAAAGTCACGCTGAGGCGTCCTCCATGAGAGGATAGTCGTACTCGTTTCAAGTGACTGCCGATGATGATGAATGTCAAAGTAAGTAAAACTGACACTTTTGGTCTTGAGATAACTGATGCACATGGCCAGCTGATGTGCCAGCTCATGGCATTAGAATTAGTTGTAATTATCTTTGCCAGGTAAGGAGGATAAATATAGGTGAATAGCAATGTTATGTGGTCTTGTGGAAATGGGCACAGTTTATTTTAAAATTAATTCCTTTTTTGAATATATTGCTACCAAGAGTAACATTTATTGCTGATCCCTTAATGCCGTTCGCAAAGTGCAGCAAAACCATTCTCTTGAACTGCTGCACTCCCATTTACAAGTAGGCATATCTACAATTTGTAAATGCTGATGGTTTTCCAATTTTGGGTAGTATGTGATTTATGCGTTCCATTTGCCTTCAGACTGTGTTCTATGTGGTAGAGGTCATGAGTTCGAGGTGCTGTCGAAATAGTCCGGGCAAGTAATATTTTTGTAGATCGCACATTGCATCCATGGTGTGCTAGTGGTGCAGGGAATTAATTTTTAACGTGATGGATGGTATACCAATCAACCAGGTGGCTTTTTCCCAGGTGGAATGGAACTTATTCTGTGTATCTGAAATCACCCAGATAAATGAAGAGCATTCCATTAGTCTTCTGACTTGATCTTTGTGCACGTGGAAAGGCTTTGGGCTGCTGTGAAGTGAATCAGTAGCTACTGGAAACATATTCTTTGATTTGCTCTTGGAGCCACAGTACTGGCCAGTTGAATTTCTGGTTGGCAGTGGTCTCTGGAATTTTGTTGATTGAACATGAAACTGGCCAGCCTTTATTCTCAATGTTATGAACACAAGCTTATTGAATCATTTTGAATATTGTCCTGGTTCCTTATACACATTTTTATTTTCAGTTTGTTTCCCAACCTTATTAACCATACTGTTGTACATTTGATGATTAGATGGGTTTGGTACTTCATGTAAATAGGAAAATCTCTTTCTGCTCAAATTTCTGTTGGAGGATTGCCCAGCTTTTACATTAGATTTGAGATAAAAGGATACTTAAAATTTCACGACCTCCTAATAGACCACATGTTTCATATACAACTTTAGATGAGATGATTCTGCAATTAACCATAATATTTTCTATAAAACCTTTGACATGTAAAATCATCATTACAACACTTACATTGCGAACTATATAACAAACTACTATTGATGCTCATGTTCCTGTTTTCATTCAGTATACATATTTTACTTGATAAAAGATTTCTTACAATATTAAGAATGCATTTCATTTATTGGATGCATAGGTTTTGCTTATCTGCAAATATAACAACATTGCAAGTTGTTTCTAATTTATTTGTTAAAAGTATATATTGCGCTATGTAGAATTTTCATGTTTAATTTTCCAGTCACTATTGCTGTTATTTTGCACTTCAGAGAATATATTTTGCTATGTTAGCCAACCTTACCAAATCTAGTTTCTGAAACCCATGCTTCAATTTTAATTCCCTTACCTGCTTGATAAACATGTGAGTGGAGTTTAAATGATACCAGAATACTTAAATTAATTGTACCTATGATTATTGTTTTAACTTGTGTTTAGTAGAAATGTTGAAGCACCATTTCTGGAATGCAAAGACTGTCATGGATACATGAAGGCTGAAACCTTGCAATCCAATGTGGTTTTGAACACCAATGTGATTTTGAAATCAATTGTGCAAACATGTGAATATCATGTTCTGTTTCAATATATATGAAAATAAAACACTCCTGACTCTCGACTCCTACCTTGCCCAGATCATTTCCTTCATGTTGCAAGATGTTCATTTAGGTCCTTGTCAATGGCTTCTTACCCTAATAGTGCATGTTCCAGTTTGCCTCAATAGTTGTGGATTTGAGCAATGGACCAATATTTAACCTGCATGTACTTTCCCTATGCATGTTACAGTTTGCACCCTGAAAGTTTGGTTGTTATTATTGGGCATTACCAAGCTAGGGAGATAGCATACAGATAAAGTCGCATCATACACTTCTTTAGCAACATGAATTAGTCCAACCAAAGAGAATGTGCATTATTGTATGTTTTTCATTCCATAAAATAACCATTTATGTGAGATTGCCCTTGAGTGCTACCTTGGTGATGTTTGTATTCTTCATCCTTGTATAACCATAATGCACAAACAGATTCTGCAACCAGCAGAGGAGACCTTTCATCCATCAGAAGCGGCAGGAATTACATCCAATTGTCAAGTGTGAAGGGTGAATGTCTAATTCACTGTTCCATCTCGTTTCTTTGTTTGTTCTTCAATAAAAATGCTTGGCCTGGGTTTTATTATTCTGGAGTGCAGTTTGAATTAAGGTACAGTGCCTTGAGTTACTAATTAACCTATCCAGTGGGTCAAAATGTTACTTTGTGCTGATTAAATATTCATGAGAACATTGCATTTGGTAGAATTCAGTAGGAATACTGATTTGAGATGGAATGAACCGGTTATGGACATAAAATGCTGGAGTAACTCAGCAGGACAGGCAGCATCTCTGGATAGAAGGACGTTTCAGCTCGAGACCCTTCAGACTGCGAGTCAGGTGAGAGGGAGATGGAGATAAGCAAGTGTAAGGTGTGAAAACAAGACTAACTAGTTATGTGATGAAAGTGTGTGTACATTGCTACGTTTTTAGGAACGAATAGTGGCAATATGTGTGCTATCTATCTGATAGTTCTGACATGTATTCCGCAGTATTTCACTAGTAAACCCCCCCCCCCACCATATTAATTCAAACATGTCTCATTTCTCTCCTTTTTAAAATGCGTATTTTTCTTCTTGTGCTGGACTTTGTCACTAATTATATTGAACTGTCCTCCTTTCTGCTGCCGGCATTTTTTACATAAAACACATTTGCAGCATCTGCAATTGATTCATACATATGTCAGAACCTCTCCGCTGTTTCTCTCTTCTTCCCACCCCTCCCCCTCTCAAATGTGGGCCTTGCATTGTATGCTTTTTGGGAGGTCAGCGTATTTAATTTTCTTTTTTTTGAAATCCATCACAGTCCAAATCCTGACATCAGCATTTCATATATGTGGGGGAATTGTTAGATGCTCATTGTCTTTCTTTATTTGCTTGATTTATTTTCCTGATTATGTTCTGGAATGCTTCAAATTAGTTGTTCAGTTTGGATAAGAAAACTGTCCTATGGTACCTCACATGATATGAGCAACCTTTACTGTGAGGTTGAACTTTTATGTAGTCTTCTCACCTTTCCTGGATTCACAGAGCTTTACAACAGCACCAAAGAAATTTCATTGTTCCTCTTTTATCCGTGTTTGTTAAGAGAAACTGCATGCCTTTTTATTGAGAGGACATACAGTGTCCATCAAAGACCCATCATTTATTTATTTGCCTCTGTACTGCACAATTTGAGATTCGATATATTAAAAAAATCACATATGGTTAAAGGTCACATTGTCAGATTTTATTAAAGGGTATTTTTATACATTTTGGTTTCACCATGTAGAAATTATAGATGTGTTTATACATAATCCCCCCCCCAATTTCAGGGCACCATAATGTGTAATTACTCGGGTGTGTTTAATTGCCTCCTTAACGCAGGTATAAGAAAGCTCTCGGCACGTAGTCTTTCCATCACCTTTGGAAACTTTTATTGCTGTTTATCAACATGAGATCAAAGTTGTGCCAATGAAAGTGAAAGAAGCCATTATGAGACTGAGAAACAAGAATAAAACTGTTGGAGACATTCGCCAAACCTTAGCCTTACCAAATCAACAGTTTGACCTCTGGGCGGTGGAAGATCCCGCGGCTGATATTAAGCCGCGCCGGGCAATGAAAGGCCCCGCGAACGGGCCGATTCACGCTCCACTCTATAGTCTTTGCTCCGCCAGGACGTCTTCCTCCTCCAATCACCGCGCTCTATCCTCAGTCCCATCCCTTACGTCCGCCTCTGACCGACACCTCCCTCCCATCATCGCGCTGAATCATGATGTCCCGCCCCACCCCCACTGCCTGCTGACCGACGTCTCTCTCGTCCAATCGGCGCCCTCGCTCATCAGTCCCACCCCCCACTCACCCGCGGAAGGCAGAGATTTTTAATAGATTTTTTTTCGCCGAATTTCAAAATCTGGATTACAAAACATGTTGACACATCCCCGGTGACACGTCCCCACCTCTCAAAACATGAGGGGGATGTGTCTCTCTTCTCCTCCCCCCCCCCCCCGGGATTTCCACCCATGGCTATAGTTCCTCTACGTGGTTGTCATCTACCTGTTTAGTTGTCTTTTTATATTCAAAATACTGGTATAAATAAATAGGGAAAAGTGTAAAAGGAGAGTGTATAAAATTAAGATAAATAGTAAATATTTCCAATTCTTTGCTATAATTTTTCTTTACAAATTCTTAAAACTCACAGCCTGTCTTTTTCTTAACTATCGTCATGTAGTCTTTTTATTTTAAAGAACCATTTATCTGCACATCAAGATATCTTGCTCCATCTGCATCTGCTTTTCAAGCACAGCAGACAAATCAGCTTTGTTCAGAAAAAGAAACTGAGCGTTTGCACCTGTCTCTGACCAGGGTTGTTCTCTTGATTTGAAAATAGCACAAAATCTTGCTCTAAGTAGAATCTTGCATGAGCATTCCATATCAAAAAAAAACATGAAGCTGATTATAACTTTGCAGCAGAGGGAAAGATAGTTTGACGTGTCAATACTGACTAAATATTTCAGCCATTTGTTTTAACATTTACTGAATCTGTTACTATGGCAATTAAGTAAAAAACAAGACTCTACATGAATGAATGTCTGAAAATGTTACAATTGGAAAGTTAATGTATTTTTAAATCTAAATTTTTCTGTTGGTCTTTATCAACCATGTGCCAAAGCACTTTTGAACACATCAAATCTAGCCATACTGGAGACGATGGACATGAAAGGGACAATCCTCAACGCTGGAGTCCAACTTCACACTGTCCCTGAATATTGATGTCCTGGGTTTGCAATTGATCAGGAATACGACTTCACCAACCACACATTCTTAAAGAGAAGGTCAGAAGCTGGGTATCCTGTGGTGAATTATCATTGGTATTCCAAAGGTTTCACACCATCTAAAGGGCATAAGTCACAAAGATGAAGTACTCTCTTCTTGTTGGTTGAGTGCAGCTCCAATAATTCTGAAGACGGTGTACAGTTCTGATTGCCACACGATAGAAAAGACACGTGGCTGTGTGGCAGGAAAGATTCGCCAGAAGTTTGCCTGGATTGGAAGACTCCACTTCTGGGCTTGTTTTCCCCATAGTGAAGAAGGCTTTTAGAGATGTATAACATTTGAAGAGGCGTACATGGAAGAAATGATCAAAAACCTATTCCAAAGCCTGGAAGGATAAAGGAGTTGGAAACACAGGGACATATCTCTTCCCCTACAGAATACATATCATTTGGACGTTGCTGTTCATATATTGCTATTCATTTATTTTCATTGGGTTTAAATCTGTCGTCTCAATAACACTGGAGTATATCATTGGGATTGCACAGTTTCAAAAAGCTGGCTCACCAGCATCTCCATGAGAACAATGGGGATGGGCAATCAATTAACGATTTTCAGAAATCAAAAATGACTAAAACCCTTACTGCAGTCCCAAGAGTATGACCCTTTATCCTTTTGTCCAGGCTTGGCAATTTCCATTAATAGGCTAGCCTAATCTGATTAGCGTGACTTGTACATTATTAAACAGTAGGAAGATAATAGCGAATCCTTGGGACTTTCCTGGCTTGAGGTATCTCAATGATACAATTGAAATTTAGTTCATAATCTCTATGCAATTGGAACTTCCCTGTCATGGATGAAAGATGGAATGAATCTGAGATTGGCCATGATAACTGGGAGAGCATCTCCAGAGGGACAGTTCTTTTGTCCAAAATCTATAGCTGTATAATTTGGAAGACTGTCAACATTGGTGAAGCAGTTGGTAAGGAATAAGCCCAAGTTATCTTGAATATCAGGGCAATTAGTTTGTAAACTACTATATACATTTTTAAATGTAGAAAACAGATGCCCTTCATATGTGTATTTTTACAATACTGGAGAGATTTCAGCACAGAACATTAAAAATGTCATCTTCACTGTTTCAAGTAGTATGGTGTTAATTTTTTCAGGGATTGTTACTCAAATGTGCAAGAGATAGTAGAGATCAAATCAAGTTAGGAATTAAATTAATTCCCTGATTCAACCAGTTTATATCTCAAAAATATCAATTTATAGGACGCCAAAAATGTGACGTGCTTTGCCACAATGAAAGAAAGAGGCAATTTCTGCATTCATAATTTCATTAATTCAAAACATTTTCAAAACATTTGTTGCTTTGCAGAGATGCATATTTCACAGTAATAAGCAAAACTGTGATGAACTAGGCATTAAGTGCTCTGAATGGCCATATTTCAAAGAGTAACTGTGGTTCCTCTTGGTGTCCACCCTATTATGGAGTAACCACCGTTACACCACAAAGGTAAATTGAGACTAAAGAACTTTCCAAGGAGATTGAACATTTTTTCGTTTGTAGAACTCGATAGATAATGAAATTATGAGAAGAAAGTAACCTTAATATCAAGATTCTGTAAAAGCTGCTGCATGCCACAATCACATGCGTAACACCAGCATTTTTCAGTAGCTATATTTCCATCAAATTATGTACCTGCAGTCTCTTATTATGTATGGACAATTACTTCCATAAAGTCTATTCAAAACATGAGAAAGAAATTACAAAAAAAGAAATACTGGAAGAAACGGGAGCTACTTTCATTTTGTTGGACACTGTAACGCGCGTAATGCACGTTTCAGTAGATAACAGGAATATTGCTCATTTGGTCACATACAAATGTACTTTCTTGCTATAAACATGGAGTATGTCGAAAAACAGCAAAAGTGAATAAATCAGCTATCATGCTTTAGAAAAAAATGACTTTCCAAATTTGATTTAATGGTTGTTATGGTGGACACCAAACATAAAGTGTAAAAAAAAAACGCATTGGAACACATGTTAAACAGGAATTTTGCTCATTAATGAAATTTTCTCAAACTTCATGAACTATCTCTCCCTGTCATATACTGCCGCTGTGAGGGTTTTTGATTAATCTGAATCATGTTGAAATAATTTATTTGTGAACGTATTACGTATGATGTCACAATTTTTTGACCCAGTATTGCAAAAACGCACATGGTTCTTGAAACATCAAATATTTACAATACCTAGGCTATGTGGCTACCATGTTTCGTTGAACTTTATTTGAGGTTCAAATGATAATAAACGGCATTGTATTGTATGTTGGGCTTGTGGTAATAGAAGGAGCTGGAGCTCTGCATATAAGTATTGTATAACTATTAACTGCAATAATGACTTTATATGATGGTTATCCACTTGCACATGCAAGTTGTATGCTTAATCTTGTTCGTCAAGAATGCTGTCCGCCTAGAAATGTTTAAAAGCTGTGCCTATCAGTTGATTGACCACTGCCTAATAATGATTCGGCTATTGGAAATAAGGACATGTGGATGGGAAGGCTTAGAAATGGTTGTACAAAATCCCGCAAACTCGTGCTCCGTTTGGTTTTGTGATTTTCGATTAACATCAGAGCTGTTGAGAAGAGGTAAAAGAACGTACACTGCTCTTACGCAAAACAAACTATCCCCTATCACTATCCAAGCTCTCAGCATAATTGTTGATTTCCCAGTTGCTTGGTTTGAAAACTTTTCAATCTAATTAATAGGCTTCAGTGTATGACACATCTATTTTTTTTTTTTTTTAATTTCAAAATAGACTTTATTCAAGTAATAAATATTTACAATACATCAACCGTGCGAAAAATCCATCCGACATTTTCGGAGGCTATACAAATTCTTCCATGCAGTCTATATACATTTTTCAAATTTTACTAATTAATCCCCCACCCGTGCCACTCATGTGGCCCCCCGGCATGGGACATCTATGATTGACCCTAATATAAAGTGAAAATTTAGACTGGTCACACAATCTCAGATGCTGACATGAAGAGCAAGCTTCTTTAGCTTCTGAGCAAGAATGGCGGAATTTAATGGTCATGTAAAATTTGCGTAATTTGTTTTTGTGGTTGTCTGACTCCGTGTCTGTGAAGTTTCTGTAAGCAATTTTTTTCACCATTACTTTACCTCACCAAAGTTGTGTAGATGACAAATTCGACAGTTTGTTTTCAACCAGTAACCTCATCAGCAATAGTCCTGTTTTGTTTAACAATTGAATATTAGCAGATGCAAAGGGCCTCCATGTATCCTTCTGCACCTTTCCCTTCTGAATTCAAAGTAGATCGGCTTTCTTTGTCGCTATTGGTCAATGTCCTGGAGGTCCTTAGTCCTTTTTTGTTTTTATTATTTGAATCTTTGTTTATTAAACCCTAAATAGTATTAGTCTTTTAAATAGTTTCATTTATCTGTGCTTGTAATTTAAAGGAAGTATTTGACAATTGGATTGCTATTGTTCATTTGTAGATTTGTCTTTCTCTTGAACTTGTGTTCCTTATTTTCTCCACCCAAATGTTTTGTCATATTTTACACTATTACATTTATTTTCCGCTTTTCATTCCCAAGTCCTTTGCTACATGCCAGATTATCTTTCTTTACAATATCAGCCAAACTGAGCGTGCAAAACTGGAGTTTATTTAAAGTGACAAAATATTGTATACTTCAAGCAGTATTATATAATTTCACGGGTTGAAAGCTTGGATTTTGTGTTTGCTCCTACAGCTGTTTAATGAAGCATAATACTGAGCACAAAAGCTGAATTTGTAATTATATTTTAGTTTAAGGCAATGAAACCAATTTATTTAAAGTATATTGTAAATAGGTGAAATTGGCACATTTCTTGTCTTGTTTTCCAGTTGAACTCCAAAATATTTTCCAATTGCAATCCAGAAAATATAAAGTTAACGTCCTGTCCCACTTTCCCGAGTTACGAACTCTCCTGAGTTTTCCCCTTGATTCAAACTCGGAGAATTACGGTAATAGCCATTCATAGGTACTCGGGGCTATTTTTTAAACTTGTGGACATTTTTCAACATGTTGAAAAAACGTCCCGACTTACCTGATGCCCCGAGTTCCTACGGCAGGCATTACGAGCCGCTGCAAAACATCTACCGACGCCTACGAGCTCGCTAACGACATTCCTCGAGTTCGAATCAAGGGGAAAGCTCGGGAGAGCTCATGAGTAACTCGGGAAAATGGGGCAGGGCCTTTAATTGTCTTTCTGCACCCGCTACTTTTATTTTAAATTGATTAATTTAAGTTGTTTTGCTAAACAAAATACAAATTTACGTGTACTATAGTATCTTTGTTGCAAATCTTTCAAAATCAGCATATCTTTTACATGAGGCAGTATATCTTTTCTGAACACTTTTGACCACTTCCAAGTACTGTAGACCTGCCAAATGAAGTACCTTTCAGAAGTCAAATGAAAGTTGAATATGTGGAAGTTGCTATTTTAATATGCTTGTTATTTAAAGTTGATTGAAATGGTGAAACTTGCGGTGTTAACTTTCAGAACAAATTGTGACACTCTTGGTTATTTGGCAGTTATAAATTGCCCTTGGTAAGTGGTAGTATCTGGGTGTGTTGATGAGAATGTGGAAATAAATATAAAACCAGGTTTAATGTAAGATTAGTTTACATCTATACGTAACTAAAACTCTGACCTGGTTATCTTCCGGTTTGCGCGGTCTTTCTATTTGCGCAAAAAGGTACGCGATAGCACTATGATTTTTCGCCAGCTTACCGTTCTCCTGTGCTGCGAGTGCACCAAGTTTCATTCCGATCGGTGGACTAATGTAAAAGTCAGCAAGGTTTAAAAATCTTAAAACGCGCGTGCGCAGATAGATCTCTGCTAGTCAGCGCTGTGTGGATTGGTCTTTCCTCCTGTCATTCCGCAGGACAGTCCGCCCCTTCCTGCACCATCACGTCTTTACTGGAGCGGGATGGCTGGCGGACGTCTCCAACCGGACACAATTTTAGGAGGGACCGGAAGCGGTCCAGCCCGACGAGATGTCGTCGATGTCGCCAAACGGAGACTCTGATCCCGGTGGAGGAGAGCGACCAGCGCCCGCTGTGAGCCCCCATCGCACCGTCAGCTCCAGCCCCTTCTCCTCTGGTCCCCCTCGCTGGCTCCTGCCTCCCTCCCCCGTGATACCCTCCTCTCCCCACAACCCCCGTCTTTTCTCCAAGCTCTCTCCCCCCTCCTCCCCGCGCACACCCTCCCCAGGCTGCATCGCGCTCTCTCGCTCTCGCGCTTTCTCTCCCCCACCACCACTGGTTCCCGCCTGAAGCCGGCCCCCTCCCGAACTGTCCCCCTCCCCGGCTGCAGGACGCTTTTTTCTCCCCATCGGCCCCTGGCAGCCCCCTCCTGAAGCCGTTCCCCCTCCCCGCTACAGGACGCGTACCCTCCCCCCGCCATCCCGTACCCAGCTGCAGGACACCCCTCCCCCCCCCGGCGACAGAAGCCGTCCCTTTCCCCCGCTGCAGTACGCTTCCCTTGACAGCCCCCGCCTGAAGCTGTCCCTCTCCCCAGGCCCCCAATGCCCCCTCCACACACACCCCCCCGGCCCCCGACAGCCCTCTCCCGAAACCATCCCCCTCCCCTGCCTGAAGCCGTCCCCAGCTGCAGGGGGACGGGATGTCCCTACCGGTCCCACCCTGAGGTCGGTGGGGAGCATCCTGCTGCTTGGGGAGGGGGGAGCGTCCTGCAGCTGGGGACGGGACGGCTTCAGGCAGGTGCCTGGGGGGGGGGGGGGGGGGGGCGCTGCCATGGCCTATGTCTGTAGGATGTTACCCCCTCCCCACCGGCCCCCCGACAACACCCGCCAGAAGCTGTGCCCCTCCACCGGCTCCTGCCTGAAGCCGTCCCCCTTCCCCGGCTGCAGAACGCAACAAGAAAGAATGGATTGAATAAATCTCATCTTTAGCATTTAAACTGTTGTTATATGTTATATTTTGAGTTATTCACATTTTAAGCTTTAATAAATCCATTTTCCACTTGCCATGCCTATCAGCTGCGCCTGCGCACTAATACCTGTGTGTTCTACGTCACAATGGGAACCCAATGGGCGGGAATGGCAGCGTCGTCGGAGAGCCGCAAAGAGTGGATGGGGGCGGGGTTGAGGGAGGATGGAGTGAGTGGGGGGGGGGGGGGGACCATGACAACGGGAGCTCATCAGCCATGCCTGCGCAGTTGGGGGCTATTTGTGAGCGGTGGAATATTGCGTTAGGGGGACAGGCCTCCAGTGTAACAATGGGACCCAACGGGTCCCACTTAGTCTAGTGGATGTTTAATAGTTGGTTAATAACTGATTAATAATTAACAAAATTAATAGTTGATTATTAATATCAATGCGCCTATGTTTGCGCGGCTTGTCTCCGACTGTTCTATGCTTAATGTTTATGCTTTGCTCAAGGAAAAAAATAAACTTGGTTCAAATTATTTCAGATACTAACATTTTGTAATAGATGGTACTACTCACCTCCAGAATATCAGCCAAGGTAAATTCTTCTGTACATCTCAACACTTGAAATCTATTCATTGTGATTTGCCCAAAGGAATAAGCGAGTTCGGTATTCTGAAAAACGCAAGGAATCATGGTATTTGTCAAAGGTCACAGCGATAAAATCTCTCGGCAGCCGTGCTACTGCATGGAGGTAGACCTGCGCCTCATCTGCAGCCAGGATCGATCCTGGGTCTCCGGCGCCGCAATCGCTGCCGAGAGTGTTTTTCGCTTGTGACCTATGACCTGGGCATGCGCAGTCGGAATACCAAACTCGCTAATTAAGGATATTCTTTACCTGTGAATTTACAAATCAGGACTATGCCGCTTAAACTTACTCCTTAAAATTATTCATGGTCTGATGTTACTGTAGCTTCATATTTGTAGTGATAGCAATACACTTCACTCCTATTCCATGATTCAAACTGCAGCTTTCAGGGTGCCACAAAATTCTGGATGTTTCATGCATGAACACGGGCATCTGCACTAAATGTGCATTAATCTTTCCAGTAATTTCCACCCCAACATGTCATGCTTGCACATAATGTTAATGCTACTTACCACCAATTTCCATTATATTTTTGAACACTCAAATAACTGAACAGAAAAGTACATTCTCATAAGAGTATAGCTTGCTTAAGAAATGTATGCATTTATATCAACTACATTTGTATCAGTAATTGAATGTAAATTTATAGCTAAAAACAGGGAATTTCAGTGGTGTTGACCTGTGTGGTCACAACTTGACTTGTGTGGCTGCAACTACAATACTCCCTGGGTATTTGTATATTTCTCTCCCTGATACTGGAAAGGTCGCGAGATTGGAAAGCCGCAAGTGCAACATCATTGTTCAAAAAAGGTGGGAAATTAAGAAAATGTAGCCTGAGTTTTAGCCTGCCATCTGTCTAGAAAATTATTGGAATACATTATTAAAGATGCAGTAACTGGAGATTTTTTAAATGAATGGCAACCAAATAGAGTCGGCATGATTTCATGAAGAGGACAAATTCGGATTGGTACAGAATAATTTGGGTTTTGTCCCACATGGAGCGCACACTTGGCATGAAGTCGTAGCAAGTCATGAGGGTGGCCGATAGAACCATGGCATTCATTACAAGGGGAAAGGCCTTGCATAATCCTTGCCACAAAGATAATGGCCATGGATAATTTATTGAGCACTGCATTCAGTTATGGCCCCATTTAAGAAAGTATGTAGTTTATTTGAAAGCATCTTGGGTTGTTTCTTGGAATGAAAAGTTTATCTTCGGGGGTGGGGTTGGAAAGTTGAGCAGGTTGGGTATTATTCATTAGAGTTTAGAGGAATTACAGTGATCTAATTGAAAATATGATTTTGACAGAATATATATACAATAACACTTTAGAAAGCATGCTGTTAGAGTGCATAACAGCTTGGTTTGGGAACAACTTTACCTAAGACTCTAAGAAATTACAGAGAGTTGTAGATGTACTCCAGTCCACACACAGATCAGACTTCCCATCATTGACGCCATTTCCACTTCACACTGCCTCGGAAAACAGAAAAGCAACCCACATAATCAAAGACTTAAAATAGACAAAGCTGGAGTAACTTAGCGGGTCAGACAGTATCTCTGGAGAAAAAAAACAGGTGACATTTTGGATTGAGACGCTAACATAATCCATCCTACATATAATCAAAGACTTGTCACACCCTAGTCATTACTTCTCCCTGTTCCCGTCCAGCAGAAGGTACAAAAGCTTGAAAGTGTGCACCATCGGGCTGGGGGACTGCTTTTTTCTCTCTTATCAGGCTTTTGAACTGTCCTTCCATAATCTAGGGTATTGTCCAATTCACCTCTACCCCATTGTGGACATTGGACTTGTCTGTGGACCTGATAAGCTACAATGCTGAGAACTCTATTCTGTACTTTGTATTTTCTCCTTTGTTCTATCTGTTGTACTTGAGTTGGGCTTGATGTATTTAAGTATGGCATATTTTGTTTGTTTGGATAGCATGCAAAACAAAGCTGTTCACTGTACTGAGACAATCATAAACCTAAACCTAGAAGTTGACCTGTGGTGAGGATTGGGGCAAGGGACATATACTTTGAAGATGGGTGAGAAAGAACTTTCTTCTGTGGACTGTGAATCTTTGAAATTCTCTACCCCAGAGACATATTGAGGCTGCACATTAAATATACACAGTGAGAATAGATTTGCTATCTATAGAGGTGTCCAGGATCACGGGAAATAAGCAGAAAGGGCAAACTGAAACCAGTGTCTGAGCTGTGGTCTCATTGTGTCAAGCAATCTTGGGGAGCAGATGGTCTGTTCCTGCTATTTATTCTCATGTTAACAAATGTAGAAACTACAGAAATGTCATTATCTTGAGGACTACGTGAATTTCAGACATCACTATGATACAGCCTCTGGGTTTTCCAAAAAATCTCAAATGGGAAGGGTACTTAGTTATAATATTTTAATAATGAGCACCTCTTAGTAGCGGTGGGAAAGTAAGCCTGTGCATGTATTTATTACATTGAGAAAACATGCCGAAAAAATTACGTCTGAATCTTATTACTTTTATTGCCCATAATTTATTGCTTATTTACGAATACAAGGGCCATGTTTTGATATGGCGACTAGCATTTATGAGCAAAAATGACATTGTATGGTATATGGATTTGGTGTTTTTTGATTCTATTGTTATTAAACTCTTGTCATATATTTGACAAGAGTTTAATAAATTCATGCAAATGTTTACAGAAGTGTTATTACCTGTACACATTTGAATTAAAGTCAACAAAAATACATTCATTAAAATATATCTTGTTGTACATGAAGTTACTGCATAACCTGACTCTGGGAGGAATGCATTGTCACACCAGATCTTGATCTAAATGATTAATAAACGTTAGTATTTGAAATGTCAAACCAATCAGGAAGGAAAATTCTAGTTGCTGGAATATTGATCGCCTTTTGTAGCTTTGAAATTGCTAAATGTATTGTAATTAAAAAATCACATAATTAAAACCTACAAAGTTAGCTATGTGGTGGTTAAGACTTTTGGTGGAGAGCAATGAATCTTTGAAAAAATATTGATGCATCAATTGGTGAAATGGTATGGGAGCTAGAGTAATAATTTTTCAAATATTGTTTGTTCAATAAAATAGTGAGAAAGAACAAGAAACTAAAGAAGAGGACCGTTTGATGGAAGAAAAGAAAAAGAAAAAACAAGAAGAGAAGAAGAAGAAGGAAGCTGCGCAGAAAAAGGTATTTTATTTGATATTGGCAATGTCTGCTTATACTTAATTTTTGGTGATGTTATGTAGATAAATTGAATCAAGTTTTATGTAAGCCTTTTTGTTTTTCTTTCAGGCTGCTGAACATAAAACCAAAGGTTAGTTTTTTGCTCTCCAACTATTCGCATTATTAAAGTAAATTAACCCTGCACACTCCTTTCCATTCAATGATTAATCGTCGAATAAACATTTGATGTTTTGAGAATTATATGATAACTGTTTAATTAATATACTTCAATTAAAGTGGAATACATTTAGTTCTTTTAATGAAGGATAATATAACCGTTTGTATGATTTTGTCATGGTTTGTTTCCCATCTTGCCTATTTTATGGAATAGTGTACCTTAATTATTTGTTCTGATTATTTAGTTTTTATAAAACTTCCCATTTGAACTGGCCCTTTTGCTGTTCCGATAATCTATTTGGGTGAATTAATTCAAAACACTGTCCTTGATATTTTTTCCACCCATCCCCAACCCCCTACAACCCAAAATCACACTTTAGTCTGTGTTGATTTTACTGGTCTAATGTTTGTTTTTACAAACCTTGTTCTCGGGGTATCTAAACCTAAATTTTATTTGTCGATTAAGTTATGACATCGGATGGAAGTTGCAAACCAAATCTCATTGCACTTGTGTGTTATGACAATAAAATATTATTATTATTATTAAATACATATCCCACCATCAAGTGCTGAAATACCAATGATTTATATTTGTGTTAACTGATGATTAGATTTGCTTTCAATGGGCAGTTTTGAATCCACAGCAATGGAACACCATATTTACTGAGATTTCATTCAACAGCTCTTGTTTTTCTGGAAGTAAATTGTAACTCCACTTTACAAACCGAAATGTTGTTAAACTACTTGTATGAAGCAGACTTCTCCAAAAGTTCCCACACCTTTTTGGGGAAGTTTGATGCTTCAAACAATTTGGGCACAACTTTTTTATAATAATTGCTCAGTTATTAGTATATTAGTACTAATTTTTAAATTATGGGAATTGGGTTACTTGCTATCATTAGAAGGCATTTTTAATTTTTTGAGGAAACATGATGTCAAAGAAATAGATATCAGAGCAAATTTAATCGTAGAAAATAGTCATAGAGCGATACAGTGTGGAAACAGGCCCTTCGACCCAACTTGCCCACATCGGCCAACATGTCCCAGCTACCCTAGCCTCACCTGCCTGCGCTTAATCGATATCCCTCCAAACCTGTCCTATCCATGTACCAGTTAACTGTTTCTTAAACGTTGGGATAATCTCGGTCTTAACTACCTCCCCTGGCAGCTTGTTCCATACATCCACCACCCTTTGTGAAATAGTTACCCCTCAGCTTCCTATTAAATCTTTTTACCTTAATCTTGAACCTATGTCCTCTGGTCCTCAATTCCCCCACTCTGGGCAAGAGATTATGTGCATCTAAATGCACAAGGTAGACAAAAAGTAAAACATTTTTAAATATTTAAACAAATTCCTTAACGGTTGGAGATATTCATGATTTTTCCTGTGAAGGCTCCAGATAGTAGATTCATAAATTTAAAAAAAACTATTCTAAGTATCCTACATTGGTAAGATACTTGTTATTTTCTTTTAATAGTTGTGTTCAAAATGAGCCACAAGTCAAATAGCTGAACAAATTCCGCAATTTATTTAGGTTAAGCAGTTTAACCCCTCAGTCAGGGAGCAGTTGTAATTTCATTTATATTTCAGTATGGTTGTTAATGGTTACAATGGGTAATTCGTATTAATGCAATAGGCAGTGAACAGTAAAATCATGGTTCTAAAAATAAAATTGTAGTTCTAGGCACCCACCAGCAGGTTTGGAGCATAATCCTTTGGTTAGTTTTTGTGCCGAGGTTGAATTTTTGTTTAAAGCAGTTTAAACAAAACCTCTGGAGCCAAGTATCCTTTATAATTAAGGGTTTCAACTATTTTTGTTCAGATTTTTTTTGTTTTTAATCTCTCTAAGTGGGGGTTCGGGGGTTGGAAATACATTGCACTCATAAAATTTCATGTTGCCAATAAAGGTCAACTATGTGGAATCTACACTTTAATTCATGTGGTTTAAGAATCCAGCAAATGGCTTAAAAATAAAAAGCGCATATAAACAGTAGGTTGTAATACAGCTTCGAATGTGTTGTATAACTTCCTCCAATTTTTTAATTTAGTTGTACTTTTGAAAAGACATGGAAGTTGAAGGCCACCTGAAATTTCATGTCTTTAGAAATTGCATTAATTTCAACAATGTACAATTATATTAATCTCGGGAGTTTCATAATATACTAATGAGAAATTATCTGATATTTTTCAAATTCATTCATGGGATGTTAGCAGGCAATTATTGCCCATCCATAAATATAGGCCCTCCAGCCCAAGCTTCCCTCGATGTCCTAATATATGCTTGGTTAGTCCCTGGAGATTTATCCAACTTTGTGCAAAGAGGTGCCAGCATCACCACCTTTTGTAATGTGAATATGTTTCACCATATCACTACTCTCTTCCCTGAATTTCTGAGCTTCCATGACCACCTCTACAGTAAATACAGATGGGAAATATTAATTTATGACCTCGTATCTTCAGTGGCTTCACACACAGTCTGACATTGATCCTTAAGGGGTTCTATTTAGTCTCTAGTTACCCTTTTGCCCTTGAAATACTTATGAGATATCTAGGGATTCTCCTTTTACCTTATTTCAAACCTGTCTCGTGTCCTATTTTTGTCTTCCTGGTTTCATTCTTAAGTGTGCTTCTACATCCTTAATAATGCTCAAGGGATTTGCTTGATCCCACTTGTCTATACCAGACATATGCTGCCGCCTTTACCACGAGCAGAGCCTCCATATCCTTCGTCAACCAGGGTTTCCTAATCCTGTCCGCCTTATCCTTCATTCTAACAATAACTTGCTAGCTCTGAATTCTTCCTCTCACTTAAAAAAAACCTCCACTTGCCAGATGTCTTTTTTCTAGCAAGCAGCCTTTCCCAATCAACCATTGCAAGATTCTGCATGATGCTGTCAAAATTGGCTTTGCTCCAATTTGGAATATGTCCACAAGTTGGTTTATTCCAGAACTATTTTAAAAGTAACAGAATAATGGCCACTAGTCATACAGTGCTCCTCCAACATGCTTTGTCCCATTTTCTAATTGGATGTCCGGTGTTGGGCCATCTATATATTGTTTGTGAAAATCTTTCTGGGCCCACCCAAGAAATTCTGCATCATCTAAACCCTTGGCTACATGGTAGTCCCATTCAATACTGGGGAAGTTAAAATCATCTTTTTATCTGTACATAACTAAAGCTCTGATCTCGTTATCTTCCAGTTGTGCGGTCATTCTATTTGCGCAAAGACGTTATGCGATAGCGCTACGATTTTTAGCCAGCTTACCGTTCTCCTCGGCTGCGATTGCACCAAGTTTCGTTCCGATCGGAGGTCCAATGTAAACGTTAGCTAGGTTTAGAAATCTTAAAAACCGCGTGTGCACAGATCGATCTCCTCTCCTGCCGTTCAGCGCCGCTTGGATTGTTCTTTTCTCCTGTCACTCTGCGGACAGTCCGCCCCTTCCTGCGCCATCGCGTCTTCACTGGAGCTGTGGATGGTCAGCGGAGGTTTCCAACCGGCCACAATTGATAGGAAGCCCGGCGAAGGAAATGTCGCCAAACGGAAAACGGAGTATCTGATCCCGGTGGAGGAGAGCGACCAGCGACCGCTGTAAGTCCACCCCTGCCCCCCTCCTCCGTGATACCCCCCCAACCCCCAGATTTTTTCCGAGCTCTCTCCGACCACACCCCCCCCCCCCCCCCCCCCCCCAACCCTCCCTCCCATCCACTTCGGAGAGCCGCTAAGACCTCTGGAGATACTACCCTGTCCCTGACCAGACCCTTTATCCATCTTCAACCGTAGTTCCCTAACCTTGTCCTTCACTCTAACAGTCACATGCTGGCCATGTACGATTCTTAATTATTTGTCCACAGATAGCTTCTTAACTCCCAAAATGCCAGACTTCTTGTCTGTTGCCTAGGCAATTAGTCTTACCTCAATTTAGGATTTAACTTGAGGACCAGTCCCATCTTTTCCTCGGGCTATCTTGAAATTCACATAAGTTATCATATGTGTTGATAGTAAATGTCTTTATGTAATGATTTGAGTGATTCTTAACAGAAAAAGTGCATGTGGGGCAGTGGAAATAAATTTGGTTTAAAATCGATATTTTTACACGTTTGTATGTTGAATTGGTGGAAATTCAGTTTTGTGTTGAAATGTCATGATTTTTGACTAAGTTGCCTCTATGGCTCCTTTATTATGATTTGCAATTCCCTCAGTGCATTGGCCGATATAGCACAAATTATTAAGTTCCTAAGACAATTTTACTCCCTAAACAGCATATGGAACAACTTAGACTCTGCCACATTGTGGTAATGAGAGATGATTGTTTGGATTTCTTATGCAAAAGTAAATGCTAGTATTGTTTTGCGTGCATTTTGGTGTTAAAATGGTTTGTTTTGATAGAGGTTTGCAGTGCAGAAGTTGGGTGCAATAAATTAATTTCAAGGCAATGGGTACCAAATGGTTTGCATTCTTTTAATGGGAACTTGGCTGACAGCTGGATGTGTAATTGAAGTAACTGTGCCTAGAAATATTCCAGGCTTGGCTGAAAGTCAAACTCAACACAGTTAAAGTTAAACCTTTCTGGTACACTTTGAAAAGTGGTGTAGGTATAGTATCTTCCAAGGTCTTTCTCCATGAGAAAACAATTGTTTCTACCTTGAGAATTGAGTAACAGTCAACTATTCGAGATCTGCAACACTTGAAGATAAAATGTAAACCGGCACCGGTTTGCATTTACCTATTCGCCATTTATAATGAGGCCTGAAAGAAAAAATGTGAATGTAGTTTCTGCTGAGTATTTTGGCTTCCTTTTTGGTGTTGTATTGTGCTGAACAGCTTTCCTCTCGCAAGCTGCCAGAGCAGCAGGTAAAGAATCACATAACATTTCACTTAGGCCTTCAGCTTGACTTTTATAAAATAACTTTTGACGATTGTACATCTTATCAGCTTCTCCCCAATTAACATATGTTATGCAAGTTTAAATCCATAATTTATTTATTGAATTTGGCATTGCTAGCTAGGTCAGCCTTCAATGCCTATTCTACATTGTTTATCCAAGTAGCTGACCCATTTCAGAGAATAATTTGTGGGTCTGGAATCCCACATATCTGAGGTTGACCAAGAGTGGCAGATTTCCTCCCGTGTTGTACATTTCATGGCAATCTGGTAGTTTCATGGTCGCAATCAGTCATACACCGAATTCAAACTTTGTCTCTGGATCATTAATCCAGACATCTGCATACTAGTAACTGCTATGCTTTGTCACCGTAGTTGACAAATTGGCTATTATGTATACAGTGCCCTCCATGATGTTCGGGATAAGGACCCATCATTTATTTATTTGCCTCTGTACTTCGCACTTTGAGATTTGTAATAGAAAAAAATCACAAGTGGTTGAAGTGCACATTGTCAGGTTTTATTAAAGGGCATTTTTATACATTTTGGTGTCACCATGTAGAAACTACAGCTGTGTTTATGCATAGTCGCTCCATTTCAGGGTTCCATAATGTTTGGAACACATGGCTTCACAGGCTTGTAATTGCTCAGGTGTGTTTAAATGCCTCCTTAATGCAGGTATAAGAGAGCTCTCAGCCTAGTCTTTCCATCACCTTTGGAAACTTTTATTGCTGTTTATCAACGAGATAAAAGTTGTGCCAATGAAAGTCAAAGAAGCCATTATGAGACTGAGAAACAAGAATAAAACTGTTAGAGACATTAGCCAAACCTTAAGGTTTCCAAAATGAACTGTTTAGAGCATCATTAAGAAGAAAGAGCACTGGTGAGCTTACTTATTGCAAAGGTACTGGCAGGCCAAGGAAGACCTCCACAGCTGATGACAGAAGAATTTTCTCTATAATAAAGAAAAATCCTCAAACACCTGTCCGACAGATCAGAGACACTCTTCAGGATTCAGGTGTGGATTTGTCAATGACCACTGTCTGCAGAAGACTTCATGAACAGAAATACAGAGGCTACATTGAAAGATGCAAATCACTGGTTGGCCGGAAAAATAGGATGACCAGGTTATAATTTGCCAAGAAGTACTTAAAAGAGCAACCACAGTTCTGGAAAAAGTTCTTGTGGACGAGACGAAGATTAACTTATATCAGAGTGATGGCAAGAGCAGAGTATGGAGGAAAGAAGGAACTGTCCAAGATCCAAAGCATACCAAGTCATCTGTGAAACACAGTGGTGGGGGTGTTATGGCCTGGGCATGTATGGCTGCTGAAGGTACTGGGTCACCTATCTTCATTGATGATACAACTGTTGATAGTAGTAGCATAATGAATTCTGAAGTGTAGAGACGCATCCTATTTGCTCAAGTTCAAACAAATGCCTCAAAACTCATTGGCCAGCGGTTCATTCTACAGCAAGACAATGATCCCAAATATATTGCTAAAGCAACAAAGGAGTTTTTCAAAACAAAAAAATGGTGAATTATTGAGTGGCCATGTCAATCACCCAATCTGAAACCGATTGAGCATGCCTTTTATATGCTGAAGAGAAAACTGAAGGGGACCAGCCGCCAAAACAAGCATTTAAGCTAAAGTTGGCTGCAATACATGCCTGGCAGAGCATCACCAGAGAAGACACCCAGCAACTGGTGATGTCCATGAATCGTGGACTTCAAGCAGTCATTGCATGCAAAGAATATGCAACAAAATACTAAACATGACTACTTTAATTTACAACATTGCTGTGTCCCAAACATTATGGTGCCCTGAAATGGGGGACTATGTATAAACACTGTTGTAATTTCTATATGGTGAAACCAAAATGTATAAAAATGGCCTTTATTAAAATCTGACAATGTGCACTTTAACCACATGTGATTTTTTTTTTCTATTACAAATCTCAAATTGTGGAGAACAGAGACAAATAAATAAATGATAGGTCTTTGTCCCAAACATTATGGAGGGCACTGTAAATGTTTTGAGTGCTCTTTAATGGTTTCAGGGAGTGGGGAGTGGGAAAGGGTGTTTAATTGTGTTTTTTGTCATAGTTAAATGCTGATTTATCTTTAATCAACTTGCTTTACTTGCTTTATTTTGAGAAAAGCTTGCATTTTGCAGCCTTTTGTCTTGTAGTTTTGAGACTAAAAATTGTTTGTGTGCATTTGAGCAAATGATATTTGCTTTTGTCTCACCAAGCCATGCTACAGAAACATCGCATGTTGTTAAGTGCTACTAAACCATTTTTGTATTTAGTTGTTGCTGATATGATTTAAAGTTAACCGCTTTCATAGAAATAAGCAATTTTGCTTCAAGTGCCGGAAAATAAACCTGACAATCTGCGATTTACAAAAGTTCGGGTAATGGAATTTCTCCTTTACATAATTCTCAAATCACTACCATTTATATCTGGGATATAAAATAAGAATTTGCTGTTACAAAATTTGTGGAAAAACAAGTAAATAAACAAAGAACACTAAGTGCAACTCGGCGATTTGGGAAGAATTTCGGGAGGACATGAATAGATGACATCTCTAGTCAAGACCCTTCTTCCCTCCACATATACTGGCTGACCCTTTGAGCTATTCCAGCACTTTGTGCTCCCCATTCCAGATTCTGCAGAGTAGCAGAATTCAGCAACTGCAGTTCCTTGTAACTGACCCAATGTAACTGATGCTTAAACATAAAAAGCAAAAAAATGTAGCAGTTCTCTTGATAGAATTGCACGTGACATTAAACAACAATTTTTATCCAAAATAGGAAGAAAAAGCTAATAAGGAAGGCACTGGCTATTTAAAATGTAATTAATTGCTTTCAGAAGTTGAATTGGTTTTACCGTTTGTTGTTAATTTGGATGATTCTAATTATGTGTTGTCTATTTGAATTAATACATTTTGTGGTGTTTTGCACTTTTTAATGTGCATTCTAAGGAAAATTTTACTTTTCCCTTTCACACTTTATTGTCAACATTTCTTAGACCTGAGAATCAAGTACTTCCTTCCTCAAGTCCTTACTGATGTTCCTTTTGACCTAGCTGCCAGTATTGCTGAGATATAATTGTTTTATTATCTTCCCTTCTGTATTGAGATATTGGAGCTATTCAAACCTGTTCCGATTTAATTATGATATTTGTCAGTGGTAAGCCTTCTTCTTTGTCTAAAACTTGACTGTGTTTATATTTTCAGATGCATTTTCCATTTCAATCAATTGAAGCTTTGAGATTCTGTGTCTTGAAGGGTAGCAAATGTGACCCCACTGTTTAAGATGGGGAAAGAAACAACTCGTAGCCTGTTAGCTGTTAGCTTAAAATCAATAGTAGGGAAAATGGTGGTTTCCTTCATCAGACTAAGGAAGGATCCCGATCTGAAACATCGTCTGTCCATTCCCTCCACAATTGCTGCTTGATCCTCTGAGTTCCTCCACCACTTTGTTTTGCTCAAGATTCCAATGTATGCAATTTCTTGTCTCCTGATTTCGAGGGTATGATAGATGATCTCCGTGAAGGATATAGAAATTAAAAAGATTCTCGGTGTAGATGCTGAGAGATGGATATTCCAGTTGAGGTTTTTGTAACTAATGGGCATACATAAGGCAGATGTTTCGGTGATATGAAGAGAAATTCCTTTATTTAATTTAGTTATAAATCTATTGAATTTTCTGCCTTTTAATTTAGCTATTGTTGTTTATAAAAATAAGTTCAAGACACTTTTAGATAATTTGACCTTGTGTCATTTCAAGTCGAATTAGATAGGAAAATGGATTTTGATCAGCTATGATCTTTGCAGTGAACTAGCCATGCCAGACTATTGGACCCACTGCGGATGTTGTTTTATTTAATATTCTTCATTGACATACTATTCATCACCCAACATTCATTCGCTCCAACAGCTCATTGCAGTCTGCTGTGTAAAATTTACTGCAGTTGATAGCTAATTTATAATTAATGCAACTCCCCAATCCATAACTTCTACAAGGTAACACTTGCATGGGAATGCCACTGCATGTAGGCATAAATCAACAATATTGTCATCATGGGCAAGTCTATGGAAATATATAGTTGTACATTGCATTTTGTTCAACTGTATATACCACGTATCCATAAAGAATATCAGATGTCAGTGTTTACCCCATAGTGTTTCTGACTTATTATTACTGCACACGTGTCTTTGATTCCACTCCTCTCATTGACCCACCTTCATTCACTATTTGTATCTCAATCTTCCATCTCATTCACTCATTCTGTCTTTATCTTTCATTTTAGTTTCTTCTTTCCCCACCCATCTAATCTTGAAGTACTAATTTCTAACTGCCTGGTCTTGAACAGTATTGCTTTTATCTAACCTCTAACTCCAGTCCATTTTGTTTTAACTTTTGTTTTATTTTGTTTTAACTTTTACTGCATTTTGGCTCTCATTTGACTCGGTGTTGTAAAATGTATAGTCCCTGTGGCTTCATATGTGATCTACTTTGCTTAAATTTTGATGCCTGAATAAACCATCTTTCTGCAACTTGCATGAATGACTTTGTCCTTATGAACATCAATAACTCATTTGAGATAATCATCTTGGATTTTTCCCATTTAATATGCCCACATCATTATTGGCCGCCATGACTCCAAAGACTTCAAAGACTCCAAATGACTTCTAGGACATTAGACGTTTTGTCCAAAACATAAGTTGAATTTATAATGAAAAATTGTGGGGGTTAAATTTTGAATATTGCAGTGATTATATAAAACTAACATCCCAAGTAGGAGTGCTAGGTTGGAGAAGGTAGGGTGAAAGATCAACCGAGGCAGAAATAGGATATAAGGAACAAGTAAATAATAGCAGTAAACAGTTATGGGGTGGTAGATGAATGCTACAGACTCTCTCTGGAAGATGGGATCACATGAATTCATTGTCGAGGATTATGTTCTGATTTTTTTTTGATATACGGCCAACACAAACAAGTATTAAGGACAAAGGAGATGGATCAATGCAAAATAGCGGCAAGTTTCATTTATAAAGTATCTTTGGCATGGCAAAAAAAAACATCCTAAAGTCTGTTGCAACAATATGAAACTAAAGTTTGATGCAAGTCTTAAATGAGATATTGGGGCAACTGACCAAACGTGGTGATAGCAGAGAAAGATAGAGTAATAAAAAGATTTTGGAACGTTTTCCTAAGTTTAGTATTTTGAAAACTGGCAGGATTACATTTGGTTAGTCGACTAGAAGTAACACAAGCGTGAGTGATAGTAACGGAAGCAGGTTAGGGAGAATTTAAGATCACTGTGAATGGCTCGATTGTAATCATGTATTGTCTTTTCACTGACTGGCTAGCATGCATCAAAAGATTTTCACTGCTGCACCGACAGTACACGTGACAAACTGAAAATGAGAGCAAAGGCCTCTACATATTCCCATTTTGTAGTCGGTTCTTTTTTTAAGAATAGTTTTACTCGCTGCAATTTAGACAAAATAGTTCATTTTCCTTTTACAAACCTTAAACTTGCATTTTGGTTGCTTCATAAGTCATATGAGCAGAATTAAGCCATTTAGTCCATTGAGTCTACTCTGCCATGCAATCATGGCTGATCTATCTTTCCCACTCAACCCCATTATCTTGCGTTCTTCCCGCAACCTTTGACACCCTTACTAATTAACAACCTATCAATGTCTGTTTTTAAAAATACCTAAGGACTCCACAACTGTCTGTGGCAATTAATTCCACAGATTCATCACCCTGGTTAGATGTGTTTTGATCAAACTACTTTTGTTATTCAGCTTTCATCCTTTTCTGTCCCTTTTTAAGCCTGAATTGCCCCCAACCACTTTTTTATTAAATTGACATGTTCGTTGTAATTCATCTTTAAATAGGTATACTAAACACACAGGCATGCAGTTCTATTGGCAGTTGTTGTATCATGTCTTGAACACAGGGTGATGAATGGTCATGGAATTGGATAAGTGTACAAATTGCAAAAGTGCAACAAACTTTTTATTGAATTTAATCCACCTGCTCAGTGTGGACAAACACATTATTTAGTAGCAGAAATGTCATGATTTCTTGATCTCTAGTCACATTGGAAACAATTGCGATTTTGTATGAAAGCCACATTATTTGGATTTTGTATGGGGTAATGTTCTTTGGCATTGAGAGGGAAGTTTATTTTACTGGCTTCATGATTAACTTTAAATCTTGCTTTGTCATCTTAGTTGCCATTTGAAACTTTGAAAGAGAAATATTTAGATTGCTTAGTCTTTATTTTGGATTCTATATATTGTCCTTTGTGAAATGCATCTGTGCTGCATGTGCTGTAACTTGTCCTTAGCCTCCATAGCAAGGTTTTAAAACAACCCCTTTTTTATTGGGAGGAATACTATAAATACTCTTGTTCTGGTTGAATGAGAGCTGCTAATAACCTGACATGTATTGGCTGAGCTCTGAGCCACATCTAAATCTGGAGGGGAAGTAGAATCATCTTGTTTATTGCCAGATTATTTTTCATGGAAATTAAGACAATGTTTAGAATATCAAAATGATGCGAGAGATACAACTTAAAATAGGCCTTGGGTCTCGAAGATTTACTTCTGTCAATATAATAACTGGTCTAAACTGAATAATTGTACCTTTGTTTCTCTTCCTGCTCTCTTTAGTCTCACTGTTCTTTTCGGTACTTTCTGTATCGTATAAATTACAAATCTATAATGATCAAAATTATTATTTAGCTAATCGGGCACCCTGCCCATTTACTCCCCACCACCCCCCATTTCCCTGCCAATAGAATGTTAAATTAATAGAAAAGATTTAGATTGTCTGATATTACAACTCATTACTGACATTTATAGCCAGCAAGGCAGCTTTTTATGTCTGAAGTGGGGTCTCGACCCAAAACGTCACACATTCCTTCTCTCCAGAGATGCTGCTTGTCCTGCTGAGTTACTCCAGCATTTTGTGTCTACTTTCGATTTAAACCAACATCTGCAGTTCGTTCCTACACACAAGGCAGCTTTTTATATTGGTTCCGAGGAATTGAATGTTACTTGTCTATCATGATGATTCGAACACTCTTTAGTACAATGTAGTATCTAATTAGTGTGATGTATATCTTAGCAATACTTTCCGTGATTCTATGTACTATTATGTTTAATATTTGACCAGCTTTGGGAATTACTGGTTTACATTTGCTTATTAAGACAGGCCAGCTATATTCCTAATTCATCAGCTAAATCAACATTGATTTATTCAAAATTGGTTCCCTCTTCAACAGATTTTTAGACTAAACCTTTTATCAAATGTTGTGTTTTTTTGGAAATTTGGGTATATAAAGGGTTTTCCCCACCCACGTGAGATGCTTCAGGCACCAAGCAAGGAGTTTTAAATGCTGTTTACTGCAATATTTACAAATAATCAAAATTATTCTTTGGTGTTTCCATTATTTTGCATGGAATTTATATCTTTGTGAATTTGTTTTTGTTAATACTACAAGCAAATTGGCATTTATTGACTGCATTGATGTCTACAAGGAGATAAAGAAGTAACACTGCCTTCAGGGAGAGATATGTTACATTTGCATCTTTTCCAGAGTTTCAGTCTCATGTACATGTCCATGATTTCACATTGCCTTTGTTTCCTACCCTGGTTCACAAAACTTCAAGTTAAATAATAACTTTCTCACTCATACCCAGTTGTGATTCTACTACCTTTTGTAATTGTTACCCTTGTCTAATTGTTTTTTTTGTTCGTACAACATTTTAGTCTGGTCTCTACTTTTTTCCCCCTTTCATTTTATCTCTTGAATATTTAAAACGTTGTAAATGTGTTTATTGCATATCTTTTTGTGATGAGGTCTGGGTAATATTTTTAGACTTCATTTTAATTTTCAGTCCAAAATCAGTGTTTTTAGTTCTTTTGCCAAATGCCATCTACCTTAAAAATCCAAGATTGCTCGTGCAACATTATGAATCCAGTACATGTTTTACTTTTGGGTGTATGTCATTTGTAAAGGCTCAATTGATATACAGCAAACGACTATCAGCTCATGATGACCCAGTTGTTGTATTGACATGTTGAGTCATAAAATGGAAGTGTTTTCCATGAACCAATTCCAACTCAGTTTTGTTATTATGTTAATATTTGGTTAAGTCTTCCAGCTGAAGGGTAGTTCTGAAAGCTATTTGGTGTCTTCACGAAAATAATTCTATTTTTTGCCATTTTATGTTTCTGTTTGTCTAGATTGTATCTCTTAAGTAGCATAAAGGAAAAAAAATGCTAATAATAAAATTGTTGTTGTGATGTTAGGCACAGTTGGAATGTGGTGTTTTATTTTTGATACTCTAAAGGGCCTGTCCCACTTTTACGACCTAATTTACGACCTCTGCCGAGTTTTCCTTTGATTCATACTCGTCACAAGGTCTTAGGTAGGTTTTGATGCTAGTCGTAGGTACTCGTGGCATCAAGTAGGCAGCGGTGTTTTTTCTAGCCCGATGAAAAATGTCCACGAGTAAAAAAGGTTGTGAATTAGGTCGTGAAAGTGGGGCAGGCCCTTAAATTGCAAAAACAATGGAACAACAGCAATGGAGATGTGGGAATTTTAATTACTCTGGAGTTTATAGTTGTACCAAGGCATAAAAGACTATGGCCCAAATGTGGTAAATGGGACTAGTATAGATACTGTAAGTACAATAGTGGGACAGTTGGGTCAGAAGGCTTGTTTCTGTATTGTATGACACTAACTCAATTTTGAAGAGACTTGAAGTTTTGTTTCGCATTGACACTGGTATTGACTTATTAGAAATCTTGTAAATTTATGAAGTGGGCATTGGAGCCAGAGAGAGAAACCTGATAGAAGTTTATAACTTACAAAATGATGGGGAAAAATAGATAGGTTATAAAGTCAAAATCCTTTTTCCTCATGGGTGATGTCAAAGGCCAAAGGGCATAGCATTCAAATGAGGGGCACATTTTAAAGGAGCTGTGCGGGGCAACTTTTTTTACACTATGATCGATGCCAGGAACGTGGGGGGGGGGGGGGTGGAGGCGGACGCAATAGTGGCGTTTAAGGGGCTTTGGACAGGCACATGGATGTGCGAGGAATGGAGAGATATGGATAATGTGCAGGCAGAAGGGAATAGTTTGACATTGTGTAGCGCATATATAGTGAGCTAAAGAGCCTGTTCCTGTGCTGTTCTATATTTCATGTTATAAGTGTTAAGGTTTGATCCTGACTTGGTGTAATGCATAGAATTTATACATACTTTGAGCATGAGTTTCCTGCAGGTCCTTTCACATGCCCAGAAGATTACTAAGTTACAGTAAATTACTTCTAGTGTAAAGTAGTGTTAAAGTAGAGTGAAATAAGGAATTGATAGGAATATGTGCGGGAGAATAATTTGTAGTTATAGCGAGATAAGGGGAGCGAGAGTGGTTCTAATGGGATTGCACCCCTGTAGTCGGCATGGATCCAAGGGCTAAAAACATTTCCTGTGTTATGAAAATTGTATCAGAGACGCCAATTAATTTTTAGTTGATCTTGGCTTGGTTTTCACTCCAAACTTGCACTTTGATTATCATGTAGTGGAGGGTTATCCTTAAGCTGTAATAAGTGTCTTCAGTTGAGATGAACTAAAATTGCACTAATTGCAGCTTGGGCAGAGGGGCTTGAAAACAGCATAGTTGATATCGACCTCGGGTCTGTCCAAACTTTAATAATATGGAGGTTGTGGTCCATTCTTTGATTCTGGTCCAGACCTTTGTCCTTGTTCTATCCCTGTGATATCTTATTGAGTTGAGCTTGCATCCACTTGGCTGAATCTCCAAAGGAATTGCCTAGACTGTCCAAGCTTGCATTTAAGTTACTTTCTTCCTTGGTGTTGAAATTGCAACGTTCTAAAAAAATCTGACGTATGTTTTTCATGTATTTAACTAATGTCAGTATGAATTATTGTAGCTCAAAATTAATCCAATTTAGTTTTGCTGAAGTACTGTTTTCTTAATTGTGATTATAGTTTGACATAAATTTGGTTCCCTTTGCAATTTCTTGTGCACTTTCCCACTGTTCAATTTTGTACTTTTCTATAGTATTTATTGATCTTATCCTGCTCTCATCTCTCTCGTGTTGAGTTTTGATATGCATCTCAAAGTGTCTTTAGAATCCAATTTAACATGGCTTTTTTCTTGTCGTTGCCATGTAGCCATTAGTTTCCCAAATGCCTCTGGGAAACTTCCAGAACCCAAACGGTCATGTTATGTCTACTCATTCACAGTATTAACCACATATATACTTATAATTTAAATGTTGGGAGACCAGTCATTGTCTGTATAAAAACGCTGATCATTTTCAAGACTACTTCTGTCAAGTGGTCCCTTGTGGCATAACATTGCAGTGCCATTTGAATAGTACATGATCTTTAAATAGCTGCCCTTTGTAATTTGATCTCAAAATATCAATACATTCAAGCAGAGTTGTTTCAAAGCTGCAATATCGATGTTCCAAAATAAATATCTACTCTATTATATAAACAGAAATTCAGTTACGTAGTACTTTGTCTGAAGAAGGGTTTTGTCCCGAAACATTGCCTATTTCCTTCGCTCCATCGACGCTGCCGCACCCGCTGAGAATCTCCTACACATTTGTCTACCTAGTACTTTGTCGTGTTTTTTTCTGCATAATGCTGTTGTAAGTTTTTTTTTTCTGTGAATGAAACATGAACATTGTTTGGAAAATTCAGCCAGACTGTCTTTTTTGAGTTATTTTTGTATTCCCGATGTGGATTCCATGTATGGGCATACAGGGTAATGCCATTCATCTGGTCTTGCATGGGAGACTTGCAAAGAAAATAACATTCTTCCACTCATTATTGGAGGTTTTTTAGCCAACACCATCTTCCCATTTACCACCATCACAGGTGATCACCAACACCCTGTTTTACAACTTCTCCCCTTGTCCTGATTTCCTGTAATATCATTGTTCCCCATTTATCTGGCCTGCTTGCCTTATGTTGGTTACAGCTGGCTCATCTAACATGGCATTTAATTTGAGTGGGTTGTCTTTACTGCAAAACTATTTCAATGTTTCACTTGTTCTTTTAATAATTAAAAGTCCATTGATTTCCAATGGCACTTAATTGTATCAATTTAAATATGGCAATCTAACAATCTGCTTTTCATAGGTTACAATTTTAATGCTAAAACATTAACTTAAATGCAGATAATAAATTTTAAAAATTGTTTTACTTTCGCTGTAAATACATGTGGTTTGAACAGTTAATATTTTTAGTTTTAATCCAGTTAAAATTAATTAGCAGTTTTACAGCTGTTTCTAAATGTCATGATTGGAGATATTTGAAAATGGTAAAAATACCTTCTGATGGAATGAGTTGGCAGAAGATCATCTAGGAAGTCCAGAGGTGGGCCCTTGCCCTTTTTGCCTTTGGGAAATTTCCAGAACACAAGCGGTCATGTTATGTCTACTAATTCACAGTATTGTGGCGTCAGCATAAACATAGGCCACATAAGCTCGAACCCTCGTCAGGAGAGGGCGGGCACACGACGTCATGGGCAGAGGGAGTGTCCTGGTACATAAGCTCTCTCACCACGAGACCCACCAGGAGTTTACCGGTAGCTGAGCCCGAGGGAACAACCTCGCTCAGCTACAACAACCCTACATATAGTTAGCGCACCCACTATATGTGTGACAACAGAATAAAGAACCACTTGCACCAACCTGATGTCTATTCTTTATTCGCCACGTATGGTGCCGCTACATTGGTGACCCCCGACTGTCCGAATTTAAATTTGGACTCACCTGAAGACGCAGCCTCGGGAGACCTGATGTCTGCAGCCGGCTGCCCAGCCCTGCAGAACTACGCTGCCGTCAACCAGGCCCTGCAGTGAGGTATGTCGCCTCTTCCTCACCTGCTGCTGCTCACCGGAGCTGAGAAGCCACGGCTACCGCCGCTCTCCCGCTCCCGGCAACGGGGCAGGCCCCGCTTCCAGCCCGCACACCACTCCAGGCCTTGCGTGACGGCCGCCGAGCTCCTCTGCATGACCTGCCAGGAGCCGACCACCAGAGCGGAGAGATTCTAGCAGCCGCCGCTGCCCCACCAGCTGCTGCAGGAGCTGCGAGCATTGCAGCCTCCTGCCCACGGCAGCCCCGACACACGCCCGACGGCCCTGGGAGCAGAGTGACTACCTGCCACTCTCCCGCTCCCGACAACGGACCCCGGCTCCGGGCCTTGCACCGGAATGCAACTGACCGGGGACACTGCTCCAGCCCCTGCACCGGACCCGTCTCCAGGCCCCAGCACCGCTCCAGGCCTCACCGCGCTTCCTAGGCCCCAGCACCGCTCCAGGCCTCACTGGGTCTCCAGGCCCCAGCACCGCTCCAGGCCTCACCACGTCTCCAGGCCCCAGCACCGCTCCAGGCCTCACCACGTCTCCAGACCCCAGCACCGCTCAAGGCCTCACCGCGTCTCCAGGCCCTGCACCACGCCTGGCCCCGCCGACCGCTCCACCTGAAAATGTGGGCTTACCTGAGGAAGCCGCCCTTCAACTCCTCGCCGGCCTCCAGTCACCAGGTGATTCCTCTTCACCCGGCCGGCAAAATGGCCGCCGCGCCATCTTGAAACGGGCGGCTTCCGACTACAAACATGGCCACCGCCGGCCGGAAGTGCACTACGAACTTACCTGGCCGCCGTCTACAGCGCCACCTTCTGGCCGGATGCCGTCCCTGCAGCTTCACTGCCAGCAACAGCACCACTGTCAGTTCGGCTGCTGTCCCTGCAACCTCACCGACATCCACAGCGCCACCTTCCGGCCGGATGCCGTCACTGCAGCCTCACCACTGTCCACAGCGCCACCTTCCAGCTGGATGTTGTGGCTGCACGATGAACACTGGACAATTTGAAATTTAGACACTGGACACATTATTATTATTTTTTTTTTCTAACTGATTTTTTTTTGTTTGCACTGCAATAAGTTTGTATATTGTATTTGGTTTTTCCCCCATCGTCTTTGGGGGCCGTGTGTCACAGGACACTCTCCCTTAGCTGGTCAAGGAGATGCAACCGTGTCTCTTCAGTCTCGTCGCACCCCTCGGTACATCGGGATCTCACACGCAGAGCGTCAACTGCGCCCGTGTAGAGCACCGTCCCGACCCACGCCCGGGGTGTCCCAGACCTCTTCTGTCCGGCGGCTTCTGCATCGGTCTCCTCGCACCCCTCGGTACATCGGGATCGCCCACGCAGAGCGTCAACTGCGCCCGTGGAGCCCTCCGTCCCGACCCACGTCCGGGGTGTCCCAGACCTACATGCAGGAGCCTCCCTTGACCAAGCTATTCCTTCCTCCTGTTCTGGGGGGGGTCCTGTGGCGTCAGCATAAACATAGGCCACATAAGCTCGAACCCTCGTTAGGAGAGGGCGGGCACACGACGTCATGGGCAGAGGGAGTGTCCTGGTACATAAGCTCTCTCACCACGAGACCCACCAGGAGTTTACCGGTAGCTGAGCCCGAGGGAACAACCTCGCTCAGCTACAACAACCCTACATATAGTTAGCGCACCCACTATATGTGTGACAACAGAATAAAGAACCACTTGCACCAACCTGATGTCTATTCTTTATTCGCCACGTATGGTGCCGCTACAGTATTAAACAAATATATAATTTAAATGCAGAGAGTTATTACTCCATATCCAAATTAATGTACTGTCAAATTTGTCTTGTCTTTACTGCAACTATTTCAATGTTGCACCTGTTTTAAAATTGGATGGATTGCCGTTGACACTTAATTGTACCAGATTTAAATACGGTAATCTGCCTTAATCGTCCACGTATAGATTACAATTTTAATGCTAAAACATTATCTTGAAAGTGCAGATCATAAAATAAAACGTTTTTATAAACTTTTAAAATTGTCAACTAATGTTTTGTATTTCTGACAGTGCCAGAAACAACCAAGACCAGTCAAAGCCAGCCACAGCCTGCCAACTCCTCCAACAGCACTTCCACTACCACTGTCACTAACAGCAGTGGAAGCAATGGAAAGCGAGCTTCTACCAGTTGTCAGCAACAGGCCTTGTCTCGTTACCCACCCCGTGAAGTGCCACCTCGCTTCCGGCATCAAGAACAGAAGCAGCTATTGAAAAGAGGGCAACCACTGCCACCTGGAACTGCCATCAGCAATAGTTTAGCACAAGGGACAGGGCAAGTGGCAGCAAACTCTTCACAGCACAGCATTCAACAGACGTCTGGTGCACCACAGCAACTCCAGCATCTTGGTAAAGGACAGACTGGTAAGAGTACTCTTGAAACTTCAAGTGAATAAGCAGTTGTATAGAATAGCGATCGACTTTAGATTCTAAGCTTTTGAAGGACAACAATGTGCCAAATCGTACACTGAAAAACAAGTCATTATGCGCAGAACTGTAATCCAATATTGAACTCGAGGAGTCCAGTGATAGAACACAAACATGTGGCAGTCTTCCAGCACTTGCAGTGGGGAAATTGTCCACTGTAAAGTGATTCCATTCACATAAATGGAACTTGGATGCAAAACAGTAGGTAGACGATTAAATCCACTGTGGAGGCATTTACTTGGGAGACTTGCAAGGACGAGAAATCAATTGTGCTAATATTATTGGGGCTACCGATTAACGCTATTGAACTGCAGCAGCACCCACTCCTCCTCCTCCTGACTCCTTCCAACTGGAAGTCTGAAATAAGAAACAAAATGCAAGGAATATTCAGTAGGTTAAAGAATTCTAAAACACCAACTTTATTTTTCTCTCAGCAGACACTGCCTGATTCAGGATAGATCAATAGAATTTTATATTTTAAGAAAATCAAGGACTATAATGTTAATATGGAGAAAATGGAGCTGAGGTGATAGCTCCGAGGCAGTGCAGGCTGAGGGGACCCAATGGCCTTGCCTGCATCTATAAACACCAAATTTCCCATCACTGATCCATGTGGAACATCACTCAATTTCCACTGCAAATTGCTAGCCTTCAAATAATCCATTCTGCTACTTGTCTTCTCATTCTTCTGAGACAGAATCTAAGAAAATAAAAGGAGCAAGCCCTGCAGTGCCTCAAGCCTACCGTAACATTTAGCATGATCACGGCTGATCTTCTTTAGGCCAAATCTCTAGACAGTGCCAGTTTCTCATAAAAGCTTATCTATTTTCCAAATTCCCACAATGATCTTGCATCCTGATTCATTGGAATGGATTATTCCAAAGATTCACCTCCCTCTATGAGAAATTGTTGCTATGCACCTCCATTTTAATTGACCCCCTCCCAATCTTGTGACTCTGCTCCCTTCTTTGAGATCCTCTCGTGAAAACATATACTATATCATCCTCCCTCAGGAATTTTCTATTCATAAGATCACCCTTCATTTTTCTAAACTCTAAAGAATGTAGATCCAATTTCTTTAGCTTGTGATAGGATAACCTTTTTTCTCCCAAGAAATAAGCTTGTGATTCTCTTGGACCTTCTCCCATGCAGTTCTATCCTTAAGTGGACCAAACCTTCACAGTACAGGTTTGTAGGTTAATTGGCTTGGCAAATGTAAAAGTGGGTATAGGATAGTGTTGATGTGCGGGGATCGCTGGTCGGCACGGACCTGGTGGGCTGAAGGGCTTGTTTCCGCGCTGTATCTCTAAACTAAACTAAAGTACTCCAGGTGTAGTCTCACCCGAACCCTGCAAAATTGTACCAATGGTTCCCTATTTCTAAACTTGCAGCAATGGCCATTGTGCCATTTGCCTTCCTCGCTACCGGCTGTATCTCCTTGCTAACTTTTTGCAATAAATGCACCGGAGCACCTAGATTTGCTCATCTGAAATCTTTTTCTATTCAAATAATGCCCTGTCTTAGATTCCTTTTGATGAACTGTGCGTTTCACTTTTTTTCCCATTAAACTTCATTTGCCATGCTTTCAACTCTCTCAACCTGTCTTTAACCTCATGCAGTATCCGAATATTCTCATAAGAACACGTCCTCCATCTTTGTTTGTGTCATCTGCAATCTTGGATAGCTTGCTCTCTGCCCTCAAGGTCAATAATATAAATCGTAAATAATTGAGGGCCGATATCCTTGTGGCATTCCACTAATTACATATTTTAACCTGAAGAAGTCATTTATTCTGACTTTGTTCTATGGAATAATCAATCTTCCATCCATGCTAACACAATTCTTCCAGTTTTTTTAATTTTGTGTACCTGTAATATTTGATCTTGTGTATCAAATATTACACAAGATACCTTTTTTATTTAATGCCTTCTGAAATTCAGGATAAATTACATCTACGTTATCATGGTCTGCTCTCTCTGGTGCCATCTGGAAATAAATTGGACACCCTGGCAGCAAAGGTCACCAGAACATCGTTGAGGTTGGAGTCGCCCCCAAAAAGTTCTTGATTTGAAAGTTTTAACCTTTAGTAAATCATAACTTAAACTTTGGAGCGAGGGTAGCTTTTCAAGTTTATGTATCCTAATTTGGTGCATGGTGGTGCAATTGTTGATTCTAAACAGTACACAAACTGGCTGTGTAATTATCATAGTCCAATATGTAGCAATGTTACAAAATGTTGAGATTTTAAAAATCAAGTCTACAATTTATCCCATCAGATAAAGCATAAAAATAAGTTTAATTTGACACCTAATTCACTTTCATATCTTCAGTATTAAGAAAGTTATGGCCATTTTCATACTCGGAAATTAGCATCTTGTTCCCCATTGCCTTTCAATTGACTTAACTCAAAAGCTGTGATCTGGAACAGTTAAAAGCCCATAACTTTCTTAAAAATTAAGAGAACTCAATGAAATTTTCAGTTATTATAGATTGTTTCATATTTGTTTCAGAATGCTTCAATCTTACTTGGATGACCTGAAATTAAAGCATATAATTAGTTAGTTATCTAATTGTAGCTAATTACAAAATTCAATGAGTAGATCTAAACATCTATCCATTTCTTAAGAAAATATAAACTTTTTTAAAATTGCTTAAGTGTTCAAATAACATTCACACAATAATCCACAATATAACATAATTTTTAAATCTAATTTTCATGAATTTCTGGGTCAAATGGAAGGAATTTAGTGTTTGATTCCTGTAAATTAATGGCCATTTAAATCAACTAGCGAGTGGGTTTGAGTGGAATGCGGTGGATTGGAACGTTGTGGTCTGCGGTGAAGTCAGGAGGAAAAATACTGTTTGTTTATACATTTTTTTGGACCCCATTTCGCAACATGAAAATATTATTAAAGCCTCCCGAAAAACCAACTTTTAATATAAAAATAAACTATTTACTTTTTGTTCTCCCCTACGCAAAATCCTTCTGGTTGTCGGTGCTCACGGCTTTTGAAGGTGATTTTTAAATTACTCTAGTTAATAAATAATCTAGCGTAATTTAAAAATACCTTAATTCATGAAATGTCGGAGCGATTTTTCTTCCGCAACGAAATCGCCCGACATTCATCGATTTTCCCTGCCTGTGGAAAAACGGCACTTTAAGCCCGCCCCCCTCTGAAAGGCGCCAAAGTCGCGCACACGGGGAGCGGCAGAACTGCAGCGCTGCTCAAGGTAAGTTTTGTAACATACCTACAATGTACAGTATCATTAGGTGCAGAAGTTATGGAAAAATAATCAGCACATTATCGGTATACACTTCCATTCCACACCACTTTGGCTTGAAGGATTAAAATGAGTGGTAGCTAAAACAGGATCTGTAGCAGTTACTATGGAATGTTGTGGTAAGAAAAGTTAGCTGTTGCAGGGTTATTCATTCTAAGTAATTGATGTAAGAGCTGATGGCAATACAAAAATAAAAAAATAATAACTGATCAGAAGGTGAGAAAATGCATGTATCTTTCAGTAAAAAAGAATCTATGTTTGGACCAAAACAGCTCATATAATTGACATTTGCTTGTCAGGATTTTGAGGATGTCTCTCGAAGAGTGAAATGAATTTTGTCAATTGTTTGAAGGGATCTCTGCAAAACAAAGATTTCATAATATTATTAATGTGACCTTTGTAGTTAACCTAGACAAAGTTATAACAGGAAAAAAAAACACTGACATTTTATATTGGTATTGTTTCCATTTAACACATTGCATGCAAGAAATCACAATAATATTTTATTAGCCAAGTATGTTTTGCAACATATGGGGAATTTCATTTGCCAAGTCAGCCATACAAATAAAAAGCAACGGAACGCACAAACCCATTTTAACATAAACATCCATCACTGTGACTCCACATTCCCCACTGTGATGGAAGGAGAAAAAAAGTTCAATCTCTTCCCTTTGTCCTCCTGTGGTCGGGGGCCTCAAGCCCTCCATTGACGAGATGATCTTGACTCCCGTAGCCGGCAGTGGGCCCACCGCGTCGCGGTGATCAGCTCCTGCATCGGGGGGGGGGATGTCAGCTTCCCCGTGCCGGACGATCGAACCACGCATCGGGGCTGGTCGAACCTTCCGCGACATTGGAGCTCCTGACATCCACGGCCTCTCCCGAGACTGCGAGCTCCAGATATAAAGTCCGCAGGCCGCGGTTGGAGCAATCCCAGGCAAGTGATTGACTCCGATGTAAGTCCACGCCCCGCGGTGGGGCCCAAGGTCAGTCCGAGGAGGCCTCCAGTTCCATCTGGACTTGCAGGCTAATTCTTGCCTCCCCCTCTCCTTATACCTACATTCCTTCATTTAGCTTCACAATTTGCAACTCTTTAATCCTTTTGTTTTGCATCTTCTGTCTCATCATTTCTGACCTTTGTCCAACCATCTGCCTATCAAAAAAACCTCCCTCACCTGTATCAACCAGTTACCTGCCTAGCTTTGTCCTGTTCCTCTCTGCCAACTTTCTTTCTCCTCCCCATAATGTCTGAGGGTCTTGACTGAAACGTCACCTATCTATTTTCTCTGGGGAAGCTGCCTGCCCCGCTGAATTACTCCAGCATTTTGTGTCTAAATATTTTGGCACTTTGATTTCTAAAATTTATGGTCTTTCATCTATCACTTGTCTATTTGAAATATAGAAATTCCTGTGTTGCATATTATAAAGCTTTTAAAAATGTGGAGTTTAAAAATAAATTGCAACCTTTCCAATGCTCAGAACCCCAATGTAGTTGGAAATATTCCATTTTGTGTACAGAGAGACAAGTAAAACGAATTGGTGGTGTAGGACAGGGTTAAATTTACAAGGATTTGGAGCAACTAAGGAAAATGGGGCCAGGAATGGCGGGTGGAATTTAACTCTGACAAGAATGAGGTGGGGTACATTTTGACAAGTCAAACCAGGGCAGGACTTGCACAGGAAATAGTAGGGTCCTGGGAAGTGCTCTAGGCCTGAGCCATTCGAGGTACATGCGCACAGTTCTCTGAAAGTGGTGACAGTCTTGCACTGAAAGTGTTGAAGATGGCATTTGCCATGCTTTCCTTCATAGGTAAGGGTATTGAGTACATGAGTCGGGGTGTCATGTTGCAACTGTATAAAAGTTAGTAGTGAAACCAAATTTGGAATATTGTGTAGGAAGGCGATGCAGATCCTGGTTTAAATCAAAGATGGGCACAAAATTCTGGAATGACTCTGGAGAGAAGGAATGGTGACCTTTTGGGTTGAGACCCTACTTCAGACTCAATGGGTGATGTTTCAGGTCACAATGGAATATTGTGTGCAGTTCCAATCACCCTGCAAAAGGTGAGGCCAGTTCATTGGCTATATTTAAGAGCGAGTTAGATGTGGCCCTTGTGGCTAAAGGGATCAGGGGGTATGGAGAGAAGGCAGGCACAGGATACTGAGTTGAATGATCAGCCACGATCATATTGATTGACGGTGCAGGCTCGAAGGGCCGAATGGCCTACTCCTGCACCTATTTTCTATGTTCTTGTGTTTCTATGTAAAAGGAAGGTGTCAAGCTGGAAAGGATGTAAAAAGATTAATCCGAATGTTAACACGACTCAAGGCCTTGAGTTATAGGGAGAATCTGAATAGGCTGGGGCTCTTATCCATGGAGCATAAAAGGTAGAGAGTTGCTAAGAGCATACAAACCATGAGAGACTTTATGATTGGTCACAGTTATATTCCCAGGGTAGAGGTGTGGAGCTCTAGAGGGCCTCAATTTAAGGCGAGAGAGGAGAGGAAAGAATTGAAGGGCAATTTCTTCATCCAGAGGGCTCATACATGGAATGAGCTGCCAACAAACTGTAGAGGTGAATACATTTGTGATGTTTAGAGGACGGTTAGACCTGGAAAGACATTTTTTAGAGGCATATGTGCCAAACCTGGGCAAATAGCACTAGATCAGTTATAAGCCTGTTCTGCAAGGACAAGTTGGGCAAAGGGGTTGTTCTCAATCTTGATCACTAATCAAAGGACAAAATCTAGTGTGTCTGTCCCAGGATGGCCCGATTGTTCATTAGAATTGGCCGACTATTTTGTAGTTTATAGGACAAGAATTTAGAGTGTTTTGTGCTTTATCAAATATGTTGTATTGCCGAGAATAAAACCTGACTGATACAATGAAATTGAAGTAAGTAATTCTAGAATCTAGCTTTCTGTTACAATGAGTTAACTACATGGCAAGGAATTGTTACAAATTTAAAGCTGGTTATTGCCTTGGTTAATTCGCCATCAATTTTTTGCACAACCCCACCAATTGGCCAGCTTGCAGAAGAATGTAGTTTGTTTTATGAGAGCCACGTTATTGATTTATTTGAATTGTTCCTGTGCTATGTGCCATTTTAAAGTTTTTAACTATTTTGCTTTGTACACACTTTCCCTCAAAATGTACTAACAATTCATTGCTATATTGGAATCTCAGTGGTTCAGGTAGTCTTATACGATGGTGCTACAAACAGATTTCTGGCAGTAAATGTTAGGAGGTCATGTTGCTTGGGGAGGGAGGGGAGAAATGGGGCTGTTGGGGTGGTAGAGGACCCCCATGAACACCAGATGTTGTAAATGCATTTGAACAGAAGTTGCTGGCTAGCCACTAGATTTTTCTTACTGTCAGGCACTGTCTCTGCTAATGGAGTTTAGCTACTCCAGCAGAGACTAGGAATTGATCCGGGCCCATTGTTAGTCTTTCTGGTTCAGTGAATATCCTTATCCATCTGAAATTCTAGTGCTTGTTTATTTTAATTGTAGTTTGCAAAGCACTATGGCATTTCAAATACTATGGAATTGATTCTGTTGGAGCACATGACTCTGTTAGAAATATTCAATGCACTGAAAGATTGCTGCATTTAGTGGTAATAATCTATTAGATTCCTCTCAAAAGGTGGTCTTATTCCAAGAAACAAGCAGAGAAACGGGGCTACTTTATGATTTATCCACGTCTTCCCATTGTAGCCAAGCAGTATCACATATTATAGTAGCCATGAAAGATATGTAGGCTGTGGAGGTGGCTCTTGCATTCACTAATAAAGACGCCGATAACAAGATAACACCATGAAGATCCCAACAGGAAATGGTTATAAAAAAGCCTCCTCAAACGGGGAGAATTCTTGCAAGATAGAGTCTAATTTTCAAAAGGTGTGTCAAGGTAATCTGCATACCATTGTCAAAACTGCAGACCACTGGAGAGAGGTCTTTATTGAATGATATATTTCAGGCAGAATATTGCCTTCATAAAATGAACACTATCCATCAGCAAATCAACATTGTAGAAAATTATTGAAGAACCTGGAGCAGAGATTCATTGCATTCAGTACAAAATGTCCTACAAAGAAGATGCAAGAAACTTCATACATATCTGGGTTCCACCTGATTTGTGATGACCTTAGGAAGTAGGGGATAACCCTTGCCCCCAGAAATCAACCCTCAAGCAAGTGCTTACCGTTGAAAACATCAGGTGGCAAAGTCTCGCCCAGATCCATAATCTTTTCGGTGGTTGAAAAAGTCATGGTTCTTCATGGGTGCCATAATGGCAACAAGAGTGCAGCAAATGAGTGCTTGTTCACTGAGTGCTGGGATGGCAGGACTTCCATATGAAGAAAGACTGGAAAGACTCGGCTTGTACTCGCTGGAACTTAGAAGATTGAGGGGGGATCTCATAGAGACTTACAAAATTCTTAAGGGGTTGGACAGGCTAGATGCAGGAAGATTGTTCCCGATGTTGGGGAAGTCCAGGACAAGGGGTCACTGTTTAAGGATAAGGGGGAAGTCTTTTAGGACCGAGATGACAAAATCATTTTTCACACAGAGTGGTGAATCTGTGGAATTCTCTGCCACAGAAGGTAGTTGAGGCCAGTTTGTTGGCTATATTTAAGAGGGAGTTAGATGTGGCCCTTGTGGCTAATGGGATCAGGGGGTATGGAGAGAAGGCAGGTACAGGATACTGAGTTGGATGATCAGCCATGATCATATTGAATGGCGGTGCAGGCTCAAAGGGCCGAATGGCCTACTCCTGCACCTATTTTCTATGTTTCTATGTTCTTGTGGGAGATGCTGCTTTGTTCTCTGAAGTTGAAATAAATTTGTTACTGAAGACTCGTATGCACTCTGCAATGTACCACAGTTTGCTGTTTAATGCTACAGAGAGAAGGATTGCAGCCTCAGAAAGATTTCATGAAGAGGACTTTAAGTGTCAATGTGACCTTGACTCTACCGAATCAAAGTTCAAGAGAATGGTTAAGGTCGTCCCGCAGAATGCCGCATCTGTGGCAACATCCTTGGAAAACCTAACTCTTTGAATTGTTCTACAGGGGACGTTTTAGTAAAATGTCACACTTCTGAAGACCTGCTTCAGAAGTTGATTCTTTGCAGATGGGCATGTGTTTATCTCGTGCTGTACAGTTTCTGACGTATTATGTGAGGTTGGCCATGGCTATGAAAGTGGCTTTAGTAATGGACGAATGGCAAAAAGTATTTGTTTAGTTTATTGTTACATGTACCAAGGTGCAGTGAAAAGCTTTTGTGTGCTAACCAGTCAGTGGAAAGATAATATGATTACAATCGAACGATCCACAATGTACAGACACATGCTAAAGGGAATAACGTGAATAACGCTTAGTTCAAGATAATGCCACTAAAGTCTGATCAAAGATAGTCAGAGGGTCTCCAATAAGGCGAAGTAGTTAGGACTACTCTCTAGTTGTTGGTGGAATGTTTCAGTTGCATGATAACAGCTGGGAAGAAACTGTCCCTGAATCTGGAGGTGTGCGTTTTCATACTTCTATACCTTTTGCTCAATGGGAGAGGGGAGAAGAGGGATTGGCCAGGATGCAACATCCTTGATTATGTTGCTGGCCTTGCCGAGGCAGTGTGAGATGTAAATGGAGTCAATGGAAAGGAGGTTGGTTTGTGTCATGGACTGAGCTGTGCCCAAAATTCTGTGCAATTTCTTGCGGTCTTGGATGGAGCTGTTCCCAAACCATGCTGTGATGCATCGTGATAAAATGCTTTCTACGGTGCATCTGTGGATGTTGGTGAGAGTTGTTAGGGACATGCCTAACTTCTTCAGCCTTCTAAGTAGGTAGAGTCATTGGTGGGCTTTCTTGGCCATTGCTTCAAAATGGGGGGTCCAGGAGAAGTGATATTTACTCCAAGGAATTCAACCATCTCTACTTTGGCGTTGTCAATGCAGACCAGGTATGTGTATCACTTCACTTCCTGAAGTTGATCACCTTTGTCTTGCTGACATTGAGAGAGTGTTTTTTGTCTCAACACCAGGTCACAAGATTCTCAATCTCCTTCCTGTACTCTGTCTCATCATCATTTGATATCTGGCCCACAATGGTGGTGGTGTCATAATTTGTAAATTGAATTAGATTTGTACATGGCTGCACATTTGTGGGTGTACAAGGAGGAAAAAAAGGGGGCTAAGAAGGCATCCTTGTGGAGCACCAGTGTTGAGGATTATCAAAGAGGATGATTTGTCCCCTATCCTCACTTATTGGGGTCTGTTGGTCAGGAAGTCGCGGATCCAGTTGCAGAGATGAGCGCTGACTCCAAGTCCCCCGGGATGGTGATGAGCTTGGATGGGATAATGGTGTTAAACGCATAGCTTTAGTCTACGAATAGGAGTCTGATGTAGGTGTCTGTCTTATCTAGGGGTGAGAACAGGGCCAGGGCGATGGCATAATCCGTGGACTTGTTGTGACGGTAGGTGAGTTGCAGTGGGTCAAGGCTGTTTGGTAGACTGGATTTAATGCGTTCCATAACTAACCTCTCAAAGCAGAGGCATTGCTGAGGCATCCACAGAAATAATTTTTCAGCAGCTGAATGTGGGAGAAAACTCTGCTTGTCAGTTTAATTAGTCTGGATTATGAACAGCAGTCAGCTCGGAAGCTTCCCTGTTGGATGTTCTAATAGGACTGCAGCATCCTTTTTTTAAAATAGCAATTTAAGCACCGTGCTCCTAGTTCTACTAGAACTGATTTATGCTGCACACTGTAGAGCTTTCAGCATAAATTCATAACATTATCGATGGCAGCGGCACTTACAGGAACAAGTTAGATAATTTTACTCTGTGTGTGTACTTGAAATTGACTTGTGTCAATTTGCACATAGTTTAGGGCAGGGGTTGGCAACCTGCAGCCCCCGGGCCGAATCCGGCCCGTAACCCAAAATCAACCAGCCCGCAGGCGTTTTTTTTTTCCTCAAACATCCGTCCCGCAGACTTCCGTCAACTCCGGTACCTGGAATGTTTAAGAAAGAACTGCAGTTGCTGGAAAAATCGAAGGAAGAATAAAATGCTGGAGTGAGTTTCTCCAGCATTTTTTTCTATCTCTGGTACCTCAAAGGTGATTTGGGTGTACCGCATCCTGCGCAAAGCCGCCAGCATGGCCGCGCATCTTCTGTGTCTGGGCTTGTCAGTAGGCCGGGGACGAGTGAATATGATATTTGAGTTCAGTGCTCCGGGTGGCGTCCTCAAAGGGATGGGATTTATGTGAACATGTGATTTGATGCCTGCCATCCGGGGTGGGAAGGGGGCGGGATCCATGGGTACCCATGATAGATGTGACCCGCCATCCGCTCACAGACATATGTCCTGGCCCCTTGGCTAAAAAGGTTGCCGAACCCTGGTATAGGGTAATAATCTAAAGATTATAAAACTAATGGTATTGCTCTTTCAGCTCGGAGGCAAAATATTTTCCAGGAAGGACCTCCTGCTAACTGTTGCTCCCATCGGCCATAATATCTGCATGCTTTACTTCATCTTCCATATCTGTAATAATGAAGATCTCTCCTCCTTGCCATCAAACATTTGAACATGCCATTTCTATCTTGTCATTCTTCCATTATCCAAGTATGATCACAAGATACCACTCTTGAGCCACCCAGTAGCAACATATGAACATCCTTCATCAGCTTTTCTTTTCCTGTGTTATTTGCTTCAGGGGAACCAAATCTTATTGCCATTTCTACTTCTGAACCTCACCACAATCCTCTTTAAAATCAGGCTAAGATTTCTATGTGGTCTGATAAAGGGACATCTCCTTTCACACTATGATCTTGACTACCCCAAGTCTCAAATGTTACATGGTCTTGGATACACAGTTTTCCTTCAGCTGAGCTGCAAAGGCTGAAGCCAATGTTCTTCATTGTCCTGAAGTCCTCATTTCCATCGTCCTTGTCTGTCTCTACCTTAGGTTGAGGTTTGTGGTCTCAATGGTCTATTTGACCTCAAGCTCTTCAACACAAACAAGGTAATATTGCACACTTGTGCCCCTAATTTAGTTCAATGGTTTTTATTACTTTCATTTTCAATTACTTGGGTTCATTGCCAACCAATGTACTAATCCAGTGTCGGCCCAGTTTACTCATTTTGCCTGTGTCTATATTAGCTGCATTAATTTCTAATCTTGTTTTATTATTCAAATCTCTTTACGCTCAATAGCTCTAAATTCCTTGAATTTCATGACTTGACTTGCTTTGATTCTATAAAACTTATTTCTGCACCTCTATCCTCCAGATTTCTCTTCATGGTGTTACTTAAAATACATCTCTGGCCAAGCTTTTAATCACCAATTTTATTATCTCTTTTTGAACACGAGTTGTCTTATTTGCCTTCTGAAGTACCTTGATAATTTACTGCTATAAAACAATTCTCACAAAATACAGAATATTATTGAATGGAATATACTTTTGCTTGCATAATGGTACAAAAGTAATCCTGTGCAGCTGTTTGAATAGGTAACATGAATGGATTGTATTTTAAAGTATGTTCATTCCAAAACAGCAGACATTTGTCCACAAATTACAGAAGAGAATTTTCAATGTTTTCTGAATGTTCAAATGTGCTGCACATATCATTTCTTCGTACATGGTTTCAATTTCTTCTGCGCTATGGATTTGTGTAGCAGCTGGATACACTCCTAATTCCAAAGAACCTGATGGTGCCTAAAGCTTTAGGCTTAGTTTACACTGCAATCTGGATAACAAGTGCTGTGGCCTAGCAACCAAGTTACATGTTTGTGCTCAATGATAGGCAGGTTTCCATGACCTTCAGTTCACCTTGGCAAATGAACAACATGATGAATTCTCCTGCCTTGGTTTGTCTTGCAGATTCTGTTATAATTTACACTTATACCAACAGTAAAGATGTTTTGTTAGTGGAGCTATTGTTCATACTAACGTGTGCAGATATCGGCATATGTTGACAAGCTGCAGCAAAACCATAAAATTTGCCTTCCCATCCAGGGACTTTGAATATTCTTGTGGGCATAATGCAGCAAGCATTAAATGTGCTTTGGAGTGGAACGTGCTTGCCTTTTTAAACTGTTTTTTCAATAATGGATTTCTAGATTTTTGTTTAATGTTTAGTTTCAGTGTCGACCTGGCTGGATAGTAAATCGTGAAACTACCTTAAATCTCTCGTATATATTTGTTCCATATTGAATATTCGTGCTGTAATGCTGTGCCAAATGACGACGGCTGATGTTTTTAAAAGGCATAAAACAGAAGCTTATACTTGCATGCAGCCAACCACTGCATGCGGTTGTTTTTTGGCTGACTTTCAAAAACCAGCTGGTGCTAATTGCATTGCAAGAAGAAAATGTTTATTGACAGTCAAAGAATTTAAAGAAAGGAAGATGAGTTTAATGTCATCAGTAATTAGGTAATAAAGCTTGATTCTTGCCGTTGATATCTAAATATTGAACCCCACCTCCAGAAGGACAGTTCCAAGCAGGGGCGGGCTGGTTGTCAGCAAGTGCAAGTGGTTAACAGCATGTACTACAGTGTCTAGCATGCAGACAGGAGGAGGCACAAGCTGCACACAGCCGACATATTGAAACTGCACAGGCCAGCATAAGCACAGACCCAAAAGCACAAATGTTGCGTATCCCAGAATGATTGGGTGTCACCTTTGGATAGGTAATTTTCAACTGCAGCCCCCCCTGTGGATGAGAAAAATGCCAAGTAATTGTTGCTTTGTTCTCCGCTAATTGCAATACATTGCAAAGCTGCTGCATACAGTCTGAAATAGTTAGCTGTCGAAAGTGAGAAAATGGCGTCTTAAGAATTGGCTGTTTGTTAAAGGGAAACTGCATCCTGTGAAAAACAGTAATAAAGTCAATATATAGATGCTCGGGTTTTGATAGTGTTTGGCATTTTTATTGTCAAAGTTTTCGAAAACTTTAATTGGCAATAAATAAAGATTAGATAAAAGGTAAACCAAATTCTTGGTCTGTATTATGTTTGTAAACAAGTTCATAGTAATATAGAGGTTTATCTTGCCGGTTATTTCGAGATTGACAGGACATGGCATGTGGAAATCCCTATAAACATTGTAAGTTGTGTGGTTGATGTTCAGTTCTCATGTTAATGGGCAAGTCTCCTGTGACTTCTATTTTAAAAAAATCAAGCTTTAAAAGTCCTTTTAATTAATAACATGCAAGTTTTACAGCTTTTGGTCAGAATTAAATTTCATTTGCACAAAATGATGAGTAATAAAGTTTTTTGTGCAAAAACAGTTTCCTTACAACATTTGTAATTTGGAAAAATATTCAATTTGGTTTCTCAATTTTACTTGTAAATGTTTATGAACTTGAACATTTGAATGCTCTTCCACAAGTGGAAATCTTGTAACAATGTCCTTTGAAGCCATTCAAAGAAATAGAAACATAGAAAATAAGTGCAGGAGGAGGCCATTTGGCCCTTCGAGCCAGCTAAGCCATTAATTGTGATCATTGCTGATCATCCATAATTAGTAACCCGTGCCTGCCTTCTCTCCATATCCCTTGATTCCGCTAGCCCCTAGAGCTCTATCTAACTCTCCTTTAAATTCATACAGTGAATTGGCCTCTATTGCCTTCTATGGCAGAGAATTCCACCAATTCACAACTCTCTGGGTGAAAAAGTTTTTCTCATCTCAGTTTTATTCTTAGACTGTGGCCCCTGGTTCTGGACTTCCCCAACAATGGGGGAAAATGTTCCTGCATCTAGCTTGTCCAGTCCTTTTATAATTTTATATGTTTCTATAAGATCCCCTCTCAACCTTCTAAATTCCAGTGAATACAAGCCCAATCTTTCCAGTCTTTCCTCGTATGACAGTCCCGCCATCCCGGGGATTAACCTTGTGAACCTACGCTGCACTGCGTCAACAGCAAGGATTTCCTTCCTCAAACCAAAACTGCACACAATACTTCAGACCTCTTTACTCCAATACTCATATGCTCTCGTTATGAAGGACAACATGCCATTAGTGGGGAAACTGCTAGAGTCAGTTATTAAAGATGGGATAGCAGCGCATTTGGAAAGTGGTGAAATCATTGGACAAAGTCAGCATGGATTTACGAAAGGTAAATCATGTCTGACAAATCTGATAGAATTTTTCGAGGATGTAACTAGTAGAGTGGATAAGGGAGAACCAGTGGATGTGTTATATCTAGACTTTCAGAAGGCTTTCGACAAGGTCCCGCATAAGAGATTAGCATACAAACTTAAAGCACACGGTATTGGGGGTTCAGTATTGATGTGGATAGAGAACTGGCTAGCAGACAGGAGGCAAAGGGTAGGAGTAAACGGGTCCTTTTCAGAATGGCAGGCAGTGACTAGTGGGGTGCCGCAAGGCTCAGTGCTGGGACCCCAGCTATTTACAATATATATTAATGATTTGGACGAGGGAATTCAATGCAACATCTCCAAATTTGCAGATGATACCAAGCTGGGGGGTATAGTTAGGTGTGAGGAGGATGCTTGGAGGCTGCAGGGTGATTTGGATAGGCTGAGTGAATGGGCAGATGCATGGCAGATGCAGTACAATGTGGATAAATGTGAGGTTATCCACTTTGGTGGCAAAAACATGAGGGTAGACTATTATCTGAATGGTGGCAGATTAGGTAAGGGGGAGATGCAACGAGACCTGGGTGTCATGGTACACCAGTCATTGAAAGTAGGCATGCAGGTGCAGCAGGCAGTGAAGAAAGCAAATGGTATGTTAGCATTCATAGCGAAAGGATTTGAGTATAGGAGCAGGGAGGTTCTACTGCAGTTGTACAGGGTTTTGGTGAGGCCACACCTGGAGTACTGCGTACAGTTTTGGTCTCCAAATCTGAGGAAAGACATCCTTGCCATAGAGGGGGTACAGAGAAGATTCACCAGACTGATTCCTGGGATGTCAGGACTTTCATATGAGGAAAGATTGGATAGACTCGGTTTGTACTCGATGGAATTTAGAAGATTGAGGGGGGATCTTATAGAAACCTACAAAATTCTTAAGGGGTTGGACAAGCTAGATGCTGGAAGATTGTTCCCGATGTTGGGGGAGTCCAGAACAAGGGGTCACAGTCTAAGGATAAGGGGGAATTCCTTTAGGACCGAAATGAGGAAAACATTCTTTACACAGAGAGTGGTGAGTCTCTGGAATTCTCTGCCACAGAAGGTAGTTGAGGCCAGTTCATTGGCTATATTTAAGAGGGCGTTAGATGTGGCACTTGTGGCTAAAGGGATCAGGGGGTATGGAGAGAAGGCAGGTACGGGATACTGAGTTGGATGATCAGCCATGATCACATTGAATGGCGGTGCAGGCTCGAAGGGCCGAATGGCCTACTCCTGCACCTATTTTCTATGTTTCTATGTTTCTATTAGATTTATTTGCTGCCTGCTGTACCTGCATGTTTACTTTCAGTGACTGGTGTACAAGGACACCCAGGTCTCGTTGCACTTCCCTTTTTCCTAATCTGACACCATTGAGATAATAATCTGCCTCCTTGTTCTTGCCGCCAAAGTGGATAACCTCACATTTATCTACATTATACTGCATTGCCATGCCTCTACCCACTCACTCAACCTGTCCAAGTCACCCTGCAACCTCCTAGCACCCTCTTCGCATTTCACACTGCCACCCAGCTTTGTGTCATCTCGTCACTGCCTGCCATTCTGACAGGGACTCGTTTATTCCCACTCTTTGTTTCCTGTCTGCCAACCAATTCTCTATCCATGTCAATACCCTACCCCCAATACCGTGTGCTCTAATTTTGCCCACTAATCTCCTGCGTGGGACCTTATCAAAGGCTTTCTGAAAGTGCAGATACACTACATCCACTGGCTCTCCTTCATCCATTTTACTTGTCACATCTTCAAAAAATTCCAGAAGATTAGTCAAGCAGGATTTCCCCTTCATAAATCCACGCTGACTTGGACCGATCCTTTTACTGCTATCCAAATGCGCCGTTATTACTTCTTTAATAATTGACTCTAGCATCTTCCCCACCACCGATGTCAGGCTAACTGATATATAATTCCCCATTTGCTTTCTCCCTCCTATCTTGAAAAGTGGGATAACATTAGCTACCCTCCAATCCACAGGAACTGATCCTGAATCTATAGAACATTGGAAAATGATCACCAATGCGTCCATGATTTATAGAGTCACCTCCTTGAGTATGCTGGGATGCAGACCATCAGGCCCTGGGATTTATCAGCCTTCAGTCCCATCAGTCTACCCAATACTATTTCTTGCATAATGGAAATTTCTTTCAGTTCCTCTGTCTCCCTAGATCCTCTGTCCTCTAGTACATCTGGGAGATTGGTTGTGTCTTCCTTAGTGAAGACAGAACCAAAGTACCTGTTCAACTCTTCTGCCGTTTCCTTGTTCCCCATAATAAATTCACCTGTTTCTGCCTTCAAGGGACCCACATTTGTCTTTACTAATCTTATTCTGTTAACATACCTAAAGAAGCTTTTACTATCCTTCTTTATATTTGTGGCCACCTTGTACTTCATCTTTTCGCCTCGTATTGCCCTTTTTGTTACCTTCTGTTGTCTTTTGAAAGTTTCCCAATCCTCTGGCTTCCTGCTACTCTTTGCTATGTTATACACCTTTTTCTTTTAGTTTTATTCCATTCCTAACTTCCCTTGTCAGCCACGGTTGCCTTATTCCTCTTTGGAATGAAATGATCCTGCATCTTCTAGATTATGCCCAGGAATTCCTGCCATTGCTGTTCCATCGTCATTCCTGCTAGGATCCTTTACCGTCCGACCTTGACCAGCTCCTCTCTCATGCCCTCATAGTCCCCTTTGTTCAACTGCAACACTGACACTTCTGATTTAACCTTCTCCTTCTCAAATTGCAGATTAAAACTGCATGGTCACTACCTCCTAGTGTTTCCTTTACCTTGAGTTCCCTTATTAAATCTGGTTCATTTGACAACACTAAATCCAGAATTGCCTTCTCCCTAGTAGGCTCCAGTACAAGCTTCTCCATTTCTTGGGGTCCAGAACCAACCTGATTTTCCCAGTCTACCTGCATATTGAAATCTCCTTTAACCACAGTGGCATTACCTTTGCTACATGCCAATTTTAATTCCAGCTGCAACTTACACCCTATATCCAGGCTACTGTTTGGGAGGCCTGCAGATAAAGGTGTCTTCTTACCTTTACAGTTCCTCAATTCTATCCACAGCGACTCTACATCATCGTCAGTCCCTATGTCACCCCTAGCAAGGGACTGAATTTCATCCCTCAACAAACAGAGCTACCCCACCTCCTCTGCCCAGCTGCCTGTCCTTTCTATAGGACTTGTAACCCTGAATATTCAGTTCCCAGTCCCGATTCTCCTGCACCTAGTTTCTATGTTTCTATTACCAGGGCCTGTCCAGAAAAAAGATCAACCATGAACAGAGAAGAACCACAATAAGAGTGGAGGTCAAGGTTTTCATGGATGTGGAAGAATATTCCTGCTCTTAAAGATAATCGCCTTATTCACTTCTGTCTTGCTAAATTGTTGCCATTTTGTTCCCTGGAGTTATAATTGTGTTTGTTATTGGAAGACATCAGATTATGATTTGAATAGTTGTCGTTTAAATAATCCACATTAGCTGACCCCATTCCTCCAGCTATGCAGCCTTCCATTACCGGATTTCATAGGAAAAACATTGAAAAACGTTGTCCCCATCTTGCTATCAACATTCCTCCCATATTGTTCCTACTGGATAGGATATTTGCATTGGTGGTGGTTGTGGATTAGTAGGTTGGTTTATTTTTTGAAAGGCTATTGATGGATGCATGCACGGAGCAGTGAAAGGAGAGAGTTACGATGTTTCCGCACTCCTGTCAATTTATTGAAAGACACAAAATTCTGAGTAAGTCAGCGGGTCAGGCTGCATCTCTGCAATGTGGATTATAAGGGAATATAGATTAAAGGCATGAAATTTAGCCTACTTAATCCTGCCATTTGATGATATTACCATTGATGACACACAGACAGACACAGACACACATACAGACACCCCCCCCCATCTTCATATGGGTTGATTGTCATTCTCTAACTTGTATATTAATTGATTCTGCCTTCCCAACTCTTTGAAGTGGATAATTTAGTGTTGAGAAATTCCACCTTTTGTTCTGGAATCATGCCTTCACTTACAGAATCTTTTATTGCAGCATGTGAGATTGAAAGATCACCTCTCATTCATCCAAATTTTAAATGAGTAACAGCATCCCTCTTCACTGCTCATTCTGTACTCTGTCTCCAATACGATATTCCTTCAGTATGGACACCAAAACCAGGTATGGTGATTCAAGGAGTGGTTTCACAGGCGCTCTAAAATTGCATCAAAGCTTCTCTCCATTTTTCACCTTACCCTTTGCAAAATAGGTATCTTATGTATCTGCACGCTAACTCATAATGTTTTATTTACCAGGAAGTCCACATTTTTTTGCTGTTTCATTCTTTACTAGGTGGCTCACCCCTAATATTCTCAATTGATACTCCGTCTGCCAACTATTGTCAAACACATTTTAGTATTGATATCTCATTGCAAACTCTGTTCTCCTTGTATCTAACTGACCTGACTACTATTTTGTATTTTCAACATATTTGGCTTCCTTTCACTGTCCCTTCATCTAAGTCATAAATATAATTTGTAAATAGTTGAGGACCCAGCACTGATAACTGGCAACCACTGGTTACTGATTCCAATCATAAAATCATCACTCTCTAATTCTGACTCTGGCTTCTGTTATCTAATTTCTTATCCAAGCCAATGTATTGCCACCAGTGCCTTGAGTTGTTATCTTATTTAGGAAGTTTTTGTGTGGTGTCTTAGAGACTGGCTTCTAGAAATCTATTGGATCCTATTTACCCAGTCTAATTGATTAATCTTCAAAAAACCCTTGTAAATTTGTTTTCGCTTCCATTAAGCTTGCTCCTCCATAAAACATGTATACTCTGCGAGGTCGTTGTGATTTTCTAAATATTAGAATGGTAAAAAAAAAACTGAAGGAGACCATTTGACTTATTGTGTCCATACTGACAAGTTCCACATCTTGCTGCCTTCTCCATATTCTTGAAACTTTTTTCTGACTTTATGTTTATCCTCCTCACTATTGAAAGTCACAATGGAACCTGTCTCCACCACATGTACAAGCAGTGCATTCCAGATTCCAACCATTGTGTTATTTAATAAAAATATTCTCATGACACTAGTTCTCATCCTCTTTTATTTTATACTTGTAACCTCCAATAATCGACCCTGCCACTGAGCATTCAGTCTAATTTCCCTCATCAGTTCTCCCCTCTGTGTTCTCTTCAAATAAAACTCTTCCAGTCACTCTAATTTATCCTTACAACTGTAGTCCCTCATTCCAAGAACGATTCGTATAAATCCTTTCGACAGCCATTCTCATTCTTCACATTGTAATGTGGTGACCTAAAGAAGAATGCAAGACCTAGCTGAGACTGGACATGTTCTGTAGGATTTAATATGTCTTTCTTGTTTCTTTTATTCTGAACTATGTATGCCCTGTCACTTTCAATGATTACTGTAGGTACACATGCTCCCAGTTATCTCTGCTCCTGCATTGCTTTTAGAACGGTGTGCATTGCTCTTCATTCTTTTCATCATAATTAATCACCTAACATTTATCTGCAATGTACTACATTAGCAATGTGTCCACCCATCCCACCATCCTTTGTTATATTTTTCTATAATTTACATCAATTCTCTATTCAATTCATACTACTAATGTAGTTTTTTAACATTTTTAAAACTTGTTTTAACACAACGGTCGCGCAGCCACGGTGATGCAGCGATAGAGTTGTTGCCTTGCAGCGCCCGAGACCCGGGTTCGATCCGGACTACAGGCGCTGCCTGTACGGAGTTTGTACATTCTCCCCATGACATGTGTGGGTTTTCTCCAAAATCTTCGGTTTCTTCCCACACTCAAGACATGTAGGTTAATTGGCTTAGTGTATGTGTAAATTGTCCCTAGTGTGTGTAGGATAGTGTTAATGTGCGGGGATCGCTGGTCAGTGCGGACGGTGGGCCGAAGGGCCTGTTTCGGCGCTGTATCCTAAAAACTAATCCCATAGAACGCTGCTATTCACCACTGCCTCCTCACAGTCCGGGAAAGTGACCATTCTTTGTATCTGTGCTGTCAATATTACTTTTTTTTTTAAATATTTTTTTATTAGAAGTAACCAGTTTACAATGTTTAAAACGAATTTACAAACATCAGCTTAATTCAATATTTATACAAATAACACATTGATAATTATTATCTTCTATTTTTTTTTAAATAAAGATAGAAAAAGAATAGAGCAGTTATAAATCAATGAAGATGTGATTAAATAATAATTTGATTATATATAAGAAAAAAGAGAAAAAGAAAAAAAAAAGAAAGAGAAAAAACAAAAACCACAAACAAAAAGGTGAAAAAATATTGTATATATATATAAATGAAAAACAACAAAGTATATTGTAAATAAAACTATTACAAATAATAATATCAATAGAGACATGCATATTAATCCTAGTATGAAAATGAATTATTTTCCTCAAATCCCGTAGGGTACCCGTCGAGCCGTGATGCCAAGAACAGCTACTTCTCTAATTACTGTATATACGGAGACCATATCTGTTCGAAGGAATTATATTTGTCCAGTAGGACAAATCTAATTCTTTCCAAATGTAACGTCTCCAACATCTCTGCTGCCCACATTTTAATTGTGGGGGATAATGTTCCCTTCCAAAATTTCACTATGATTTTTTTTCTCTAATATCAAACAGTAATCAAAGAAATTTCTTTGATTTACTGTAAGTACCAAATTTGAATCTGGAATTCCAAATATTATTAACTTTGGGTCAGGGTCCAATCTAACTTTAAGAACGTCAGAAATAACTTTAAAAATTTCTGTCCAGTAATAATTCAATTTGGGGCATGTAACAAAACTATGTATTAAATTTGCTTCTAAATTCTTAGATTTATCACAAATAGAGGAGAGATTGGGAAAGATACTATTTAATTCAGTTTTCGAATAATGTAATCTATATAATACTTTAAATTGTATCAATGTATGTCTAGCATTTAACGAACACCGATGTATTTGTTGTAAACTTTCTTCCCAATTTTCTTTTGTTATAGATAATCCAATTTCATTTTCCCATGCTTGACGATATGTTTCAGTTATTGGATTCTCCTTATCCAAAATAATGTTATATATATAAGCTATTAATTTTTCTGTATTTGGGTGCAAGTTAAACAGTTCATCTAATAATCCTGGTTCTTTATTTTTATAATCCTGTGTATTAGATTTAATATAATCTCTAATTTGTAAGTACCTAAACAAGTGTTGTGAAGACAATCCGTAGATATCTTGTAACTCCTGAAATAAAAGAAATTTTCCTTTTCTATAAAGGTGCTCTATCCTTTTAATTCCTAAATCGTCCCAATGTCTAAACCCCCCATCTAATGTAGAGGGTTTAAATAATGGGTTATTCATAATTGGTAATCTAAGTGAAAGATTATCTAAATGTAAAGTCTTAACTATTTGTTTCCAAATGCGTCTATTATTATAAATTATAGGGTTGTCCCTATAAATTTTTTTTTGTACTTCCTTTGGGGCAAAGAGAATCGAACCTACGTTAAAAGGTAAACGGTCTTCCTTTTCCATCTTTAACCACATTGGTTCACGATCCATATTTACCCACCAGAAATTCATATTCTTAATCTGGACTGCCCAGAAATAATATAAGAAATTTGGGAGTGCTAATCCTCCACTTATCTTAGATTTACATAAATGTTTTTTACTTATTCTATGATTTTTATAGTCCCAGATAAAACTATTAACAATATTATTAATTTTTTTTAAAAAGGTTTTCGGGAGAAAAAAAGGAATAGCCTGAAACAAATATAACAATTGTGGTAGAAAAACCATCTTTATAGCATTTATTCTACCAATCATAGATATAGGAAGTGTTTTCCAATATAAAATATTTTTTCTAAGTTTATCTAGTAGTTGAGGATAGTTAGATTTAATTAATGAGTTATAGGATTTAGATACATTAATTCCTAAATATTTAAATTTGTCTGTAACTTTTTAGTGGATATTGTTGTAGTATATTTAAATTTATTCCAGTTATAGGCATAATATCACTTTTGTTCCAATTAATCCTATATCCAGAAAATGTACTAAATTTATTTATAACATTAAACAGCTTAGGAATACTAATTTCCGGTTTTGTAATATAAATCAAAACATCATCTGCATATAAAGATATTTTATTAGTTGTTGTATCAGTATTATAACCATATATTTCTGGTTCAGATCTAATTCTTTCTGCCAAAGGCTCTATCACCAAAGCAAATAATAAAGGCGATAACGGACATCCCTGTCTGCATCCCCTAGAGAGCTTAAATTTAGCTGATAGTATTTGATTAGTTAAAATTCTTGCAGTAGGATTCAAATATAGAATTCTTACCCATTTACAAAATCTATCCCCCAATTGAAACTTTTCCATTATATTAAATAAATATAACCATTCCACCTGATCGAATGCTTTTTCTGCGTCTAACGATATAACCGCTAATTCCGTGTCCCATACTCTTTTTGAATATATAATATTAAACAAACGTCTAAGATTATGGGATGAATATCGTTTTGGAATAAAACCTGTTTGATCATAATGTATTAATTTAGAGATCACCAGACTTAATCTCCGAGATAAAACTTTAGTTAATATTTTTTGGTCTGTATTTAGAAGGGCAATCGCTCTATATGATCCAGGATCTTCCAAATCCTTGTCTACCTTAGGAATGAGTGTGATTGTAGATTAATTTAAAGATTCTGGTAATTTACCTTGTTCATATGCATATCTATACATTGTATGTAATCTTGGGGAAATCAGATCTTGACATTTTTTATAAAATTCTGCACTCATGGCCATCCGCAGCTTTTCCATTCTTTAACGAACCAATTGTTTCTTCAATATCTTTTACTGATATCTCAGCATTTAACAAGTGTCTACCTTCCTGATCTAAACTATTAATTTGACATTCTTGTAGGAATGTTTCCATACCATCTGTTTGACCTGTTAATTTCGATGAATAAAGATTTTGATAATATTGTAGAAATCTGTCGTTAATGTCTTTTGGTATAGTCAATATATTTCCATGCGCAGATCTAATTCTATGTATCATTTTTTCATCATCTAATTTTCTAAGTTGTCATGCTAGCAATTTTTGTGGTTTGTCTCCAAATTCAAAATGCACTTGTTTGGTTTGTTGAAAAAGTTTAATGACTTGGTCAGAATATATTTTATTTAGTCTATATTTTAATATTGCAATTTTATTACTTAATTCTTTAGAAGGATGTTTTATATTTTCACTATCTAATTGTTTTATCTCCTTTTCTAACTTTTGTTCCATCTTTCGATTTTCTTTATTGAAATATGCTTGTGCTGATATTATGGCACCACGCATAAATGCTTTAAATGTATCCCAAAGTAGCAATGGTGAAATATCAGGTTTGTCATTAGTTTCAAAAAATAATTTAATCTGTTCCACCACATGATTACAACAGTCCTTGTCCTTTAAAATCTGGGGATTAACTCTCCAAGTAGTAGTTTTGTTAAATATATCTTTTAATTTTATCTTGAATGTTAGTGGCGCATGATCTGAGATAATAATATTGTGATATTTTGCATCATACGTGAAAGGAAGTAGTTTTTACTGTAATATTTTTTTATTTGAAGTAATCAGTTTACAATGTATAGCTTACTTTATAAACTAACACCTTAATTCAATATTACTACAAATAACATATCAATACTTAATATCTTCTATTTTTTGGAAATAAAGAAAAAGATATAAAAAAGAGGAAAAAAAAAGGGAATTAAAAAAAAAAAAAAATTCCCACATACTTCAACCATAAAAAAAAAAAGAAAATTTAAAAAACAAAAATATTACATATATATAAACAAAACTAAATACATTATACGAAATACTATTTCATACAGTAATATCTATAATAAATGCGCAATAATATCAAATGTAAGTAAGTTATTCGCATCGGATTCCGTAGGGTGCCCGTCGAGCCGTGATTCCAAGAATAGCTACTTCTCTAAATACTGTATATATGGAGACCATATCGATTCAAAAGAATTATACCTGTCCAAAAGGACAAATCTAATTCTTTCCAAATTCAACGTCTCCAACATCTCTGCTTTCCACATTTTAATTGTTGGGGATAATGTTCCCTTCCAAAATTTAAGTATCATTTTTTTCCCTATTATTAAACGGTAATCAAAAAAATTTCTTTGATTTACTGTGAGTACCAAATTTGGCTCCGGGATTCCAAATATTATTAATTTTGGGTCTGGGTCGAGTTCAACCTTAAGAACTTCCGAAATAACTTTAAAAATTTCAATCCAATAATAATTTAACCGTGGGCACGTTACAAAACTATGTATTAAATTTGCTTCAAGATTCTTACATTTATCACAAATAGAGGAGAGACTAGGAAAGATACTTTTTAATTTGGTTTTCGAGTAGTGTCATCTATATATAACTTTAAATTGTATCAATGTGTGTCTGGCATTCAAAGAACACCAATGTATTCTTTGTAAGCTTTCTTCCCAAGTTTCTTTTATTATAGGTAATCCAATTTCATTTTCCCATGCTTGACGATATGTTTCAGTTGTTGGGTTCTCTTTATCTAAAATAATATTGTATATATAAGCTATAAGCTTATCCGTATTTGGATGTAAATTAAACAGCTCATCTAATAAGCCTGATTCTTTATTTTTATAGTCTTGTGTGTTGCATTTAATAAAATCTCTAATTTGTAAATACCTAAAATGGTGTTGTGAAGGTAGTCCAAAAATATCTTGTAACTCTTCAAATAATAAAAATTTTCCATTTCTATAAAGGTGTCCTATCCTTTTAATTCCTGAATCCTCCCACAGTCTAAACCCCGCATCTAAGATTGAGGGTTTAAACAGTGGGTTATTCCTAATTGGTAACCTAAAAGAAAGATTATCCAGATATAAGGTCTTAACTATCTGTTTCCAAATACGCCTATTATTATGAATTATAGGGTTGTCCCTATAAGTCTTTTTTTGTACTTCCTTTGGTGCGAAAATAATCGACTCTATATTGAAAGGTAAACAGTCTTCCTTTTCCATTTTTAACCACATTGGTTCATCATCCATATTTACCCACCAAAAATTCATATTCTTAATCTGGACTGCCCAAAAGTAGTATAGAAAATTTGGAAGTGCTAGCCCTCCATTTATCTTAGACTTACATAAATGTTTTTTACTTATTCTATGACTTTTGTAATCCCAAACAAAACTATTAACAATATTATCAATTTTTTTTAAAAAAATTTTTGGGAGAAAAAAAGGAATTGCCTGAAATAAATATAACAATTGTGGTAAAAAAATCATCTTTATAGCATTAATTCTACCGATCATAGATATAGGGAGTGTTTTCCAATATGAAATGTTTTTTTTAAGTTTCTCTAATAATTGATAATAATTAGCTTTAATTAATAATTTATAGGATTTAGACACATTGATTCCTAAATATTTAAATTTATCTGTAACTATTTTTAATGGGTATTTTTGTAATATATTTACATTTATACCAGTTATAGGCATAATGTCACTTTTATTCCAATTAATCCTATATCCTGAAAATACGCTAAATTCATTTATAACATTGAATAACTTGGGAATACTACATTCCGGCTTAGTAATATAAATCAGAATATCGTCTGCATATAAAGATATCTTATTATTTGTTGTGTCAGTATTATACCCATATATTTCAGGTTCTGATCTGATTCTTTCAGCCAGAGGTTCTATCACCAAGGCAAATAATAAAGGGGATAACGGACATCCCTGTCTGCATCCCCTAAAAAGTCTAAATTTAGGTGATAGTATTTGATTGGTTAAAATTCTTGCAGTAGGGTTAGAATATAATATTCTTACCCATTTACAAAATCCATCCCCCAGTTGATACTTTTCCATTATATTAAATAAATATGACCATTCCACCTGGTCGAATGCTTTTTCAGCATCCAACGATATAACTGCTAATTCTATATCTCTTCTTCTTCTCGAGTAGATAATATTAAACAAGCGTCTAAGATTATGTGATGAGTAACGTTTTGGAATAAAACCTGTTTGATCATAATGTATCATTTTGGAAATCACTAAACTTAGTCTCCGAGAAAGTACTTTAGTTAATATTTTTTGATCAGTATTTAAAAGGGCAATCGCTCGATATGATCCAGGATCTTCCAGATCTTTATCTAATTTAGGAATTAATGTGATTGTAGATTCATTTAAAGGCTCTGGTAATTTTCCTAACTCATAGGTGTGTCTGTACACTATTTGTAATCTTGGTGAAAGTAGATCATGAAATTTTTTATAAAATTCTGCACTCAGGCCATCGGGGCCCGCTGTTTTACCATTTTTTAACGATCCAATTGATTCTTCAATATCTATTACAGATATTTCAGCATTTAACAATTGCCTACTCTCAGAATCTAGCTTATTAAAATGACATTTTTCTAGAAATGTTTCCATTTCATCTATTTGTCCTGTTAATTTAGATGAGTAAAGATTTTGATAATATTGTAAAAATGTGTCATTAATGTCTCTTGGTATAGTCAACGTATTTCCCTGTACCGATCTAATACTATGTATAGTTTTTTCATCGTCTAATCTTCTGAGTTGTCGTGCTAATAATTTTTGAGGTTTATCACCAAATTCAAAATGAACTTGTTTAGTTTGTTGATAAAGTTTTATCACTTGATCAGAGTAAATTTTATTTAATCTATATTTTAATATTGCAATTTTATTACTCAACTCTTTAGAAGGATGTATTATATTTTCACTATCTAATTGTTTTATCTCTTTTTCTAACTTTTGCTCCATCTTTCGATTTTCTTTATTAAAATGTGCTTGTGCTGATATTATTGCACCGCGCATAAATACTTTAAATGTGTCCCATAATAATAATGGGGAAGTCTCAGGTTTATCGTTAGTTTCAAAAAATAATTTAATCTGTTTCTCCACATAATTACAGCAGTCTTTATCCTTTAATATCTGTGTGTTGAATCTCCAAATATTAGTTTTATTAACTATATCTTTTAATTTTATCTTAAATGTTAACGGGGCATGATCTGAGATAATAATATTATGATACTTTGCATCATACGTAAAGGGGAGTAATTTTGAGTCAACTAAGAAATAATCTATCCTCGAATAAGTTCCGAATACCGGCGGGAAAAATGAATATTCCCGTCCGGTTGGATTATCCAATCTCCAAATATCTTTAACATTCGATGTATTAATAAAAGAATTTATAAGCTTACTTGATTTAGAAAGAGCCTTACTTTTCGTAGAAGATCTATCCAAATAATTATCTAAAGTACAATTTAAATCACCTCCGATTATTAAATTATATTGGGTGGATATAGGAATACTATTAAATATTTTCTTAAAAAATAGTGGATTATCAAAATTAGGTGCATATATATTCATAAGAATTACTTTTTTTGAATGTAATTCCCCTGTAATTATTAAATATCTACCCTCCTTATCCTCTATTATCGAATTAAGTTTAAAAGGTATACCCTTGCGAATAATTATTGCAACTCCTCTAGATTTGTGTATAAACGAAGAATGATATACTTTTGAAATCCATTTAGCTGTTAATCTATATTGAGCATCTTTTTTAAGATGTGTCTCTTGAAGAAACGTAACTCCAGATTTCAATCTATTCAGCTGAGCTAATACCTTTCCCCTTTTAGTTGGTTCATTGATTCCTTTAACATTCCAACTGCAGAAGGTGATTCCATCACCCCCACTCCTTACATTCATATCTTGCATTTTATTGTTAGGGTGGCTTTTTTTGGAGTAGCCTTCTTGACTCCTCCAGCCCGACATTACACCCCAACTTCAATCCGATGCGAATTTCCAATTCCATTAAACCATATCCATTTAATCTGATTATATAATATAGATAGAAGTCATGATTATATAATATATAATATAAAATCAAGTATGTGTTATACAAAAAATAATAACGAATGTAAATATAAAAAAAGTAAAGGGTGAAAAAATGGTGATCAGAAAAAAAAGAGACTACACTTTTATAATGTGTAGTGTGCACAGGTGAAAGCCACACTAACATGGCTACTAATCTAGCGACTTCCGTTTTCTAAAAAAAAAAGATGTTGAATATTCCAGCTCTTATTTGGAATACTGTATATATTGGGGTAGGTGTGCTAACTTTATGTTCTTAATAACTTTTTCTATTATTTATATTACTAATTTTTAGTTGTTAATTTCAACTATAATTAGTATCATAATTAGTAATACTATATAAGGGGAGTAAGGGAAATCAAACTAATTAGTAATTAGTGATTAGTAATTAATAATTACAAATTAGTATTTATTAATTAATTAGTAAACAATATAATACTACAATTCTATGTCCGTTATTCCGCCTTTTTCTCAGTGAGTGGTTCATAACCGCAGGTCCATAAAGTTCATCCATCAATTACTCCTGTCGGGTCTGCTCCTTCTTCCTCTGCTTCTCTTTCTTCTCCTTCTTCTGCCTTCTTCTGTATTTTCCGAGCGAATTCCAGTGCCGCTGTATGCTTAATGAAACGATAATCCTTCTTCTCGTAGGTAACTCTAAGTATTGCCGGGTACACCAGACCATATCTGATCTCCTTTATTCCTTTTATATCTCTCAAGATGCGTCTTGTTTCTGTAAATAGAGCTCTTCTTTTAGCCACTTCAGCCGGGTAGTCTCTGAAGATACTGATGTTATCTCCTTCGTATTTCAGATTTCTTTTTCTTATTATTATCTTCATCATATCTTCAAAGACACCGTCATAAACCACCTTTACAATTACTTGTCTTGGTGGTGCACCACTCCCAGAAACCGGTCTTAGAGCCCTGTGGGCTCGGCCCAACAGGGGCTCTTGATCCAGATCCAAAATGTCCTTTAGGAGTTTTGCAAAGAATTTACGTGGGTCATGGTTTCCTTCGCGTCCCTCAGGCAGACCTACTATGCGCAAATTCTTACGTCTTTGCCGCCCCTCCAAATCAATACATTTCTCATTTATTTTACGTAATAATTCAGAGAGGCGTTTGTTCTCTTCGTTTATCCTATCATTCTCCCTCGCAGTTTTTAGAGCAACATCAGTTAGTTCTTTAATCGCATCATTTTGTTGATCCAGTACAGTTGACATAGGGCTTAACCTCGCCTCTATTTTCTCATCCATCATCTCTTCCATCATTCGCTCCATCCCAGCAATCTTATCAGTTACCTCGATCAGTTGAGTATGTATCTCCTCCTCCACGTCTGTTTTCCATTCATTCAGCATGCTTTTTACCATTTCTTTAACTTCTTTTGCTAATTCTTCTTTGATTTTTCGAATATCCGTTTTTAAGGCCTTCATTTCATCCTTAATTTCTTTATAATCTTTCTTCACTTCTTTTTGTGTTTCTGTTTGTGTTTCCTTCAGCATTTTCCTCATATCAGCCAGCAGAGACTTTTTAAGTTCTTCCATTTCAGCTTTTCTTTGTGAAATCTCTTCTTGGGAGGCAGCCAGTCCCGAGCCTGAAGCTTTGGTGGGGCCTACCTCCCTTCTGGAGCTTTTCTTCGGCTGTGTGGGGGAGGAGGGATTCATTTTGAATTTCTTACCGGAGTCGCTAAAGTCGCGCGCCTGATGACGTCACGCAGCTTACAATCGCACCCGGAGCCGTTTAAAATCGATCTCCTACGGTAAGTAACGTTAGCAGCCTCCTCTAACCCCGTTTTTTTCCAGATTTTTTAAGAGCTGGTCTGACGCTGTTCTCTCCTAGAACATGGCGCCACCGGAAGTCCGAAAGGAAGTCGTTTTGAATCAATTAGAAAATAATCTATCCTCGAGTAAGTTCCAAATACGGGCGAGATTAAGGAATATTCTCGTCCGGATGGATTATCTAATCTCCAAATATCCTTAACATTAGATGTATTAATAAAATAATTTATTAGTTTACTTGACTTAGAGGCAGCTTTCCTTTTTGTAGAAGATCTGTCTAGATAGTTATCTAAAGTACAATTTAAATCACCCCCAATTATTAAATTATATTGAGCGGATATGGGAATATTATTAAATATTTTCTTAAAAAATAATGGGTTATCAAAGTTAGGGGCATATATATTCATAAGAATTACTTTTTTTGAATATAATTCCCCTGTAATTATTACATATCTACCCTCTTTATCCTCTATTATAGAACTTTGTTTAAAAGGTATACCTTTACGAATAATTATTGCAACTCCTCTAGATTTATGTATAAATGAAGAATGATACACCTTTGAAATCCATTTAGCTGTTAATCTATGTTGAGCATCTTTTTTGAGATGAGTCTCTTGAAGGAAAGTAACATCAGATTTCAATCTGTTCAACTGAGCTAACACCTTTCCCCTTTTAATTGGTTCATTAATTCCCTTAACATTCCAACTGCAGAAGGTAATTCCATCACCCCCAGTCTTCACATTCATGTCTTGCATTTTACTGTTAGGGTGGCTTTTTTTGGAGTAGCCTTCTCGACTCCTCCAGCTCAACATTATACCCAAACATCCGTTTGATGAAAATTACTATCCCCATTAATCCATATACATGTCTTCTTAAACTAATTATACAATATCGATCATAACTACATTCATATAATATATAATATAAGATCAAATATTTGATATATAAAAAATAGTTAAAAATGTAAATAAAAAAAGAGTAAAGGGTGTTAATAGGGTGCCCAGAACAAAAAGAAACTACACTTGTATATTGTGTAGTGTGCATTAGTGGAAGCCACACTAATGTGGCTATTAATCTAATGACTTCCATTTTTTTTTTAAAAAGATGTTAATTGTTCCAGCTCCTATCTAGGATACTGTGTATATTGGGGTGGGGTACTAACTTTATATACTTAGTAGTTATTTCTATTATTCATATTACTAGTTTCTAGTTACTAGTTTCTATTATAATTAATATTATAATAAGTAATACTATGTTAGGGGAATAATTAAAATTTTATTATTTAATACAAAACTACAACTTTGTGTCCATTATTCCTCCTCTTTCTCTATGAGTAATTCATAACTGCAGGCCGGTGATAAAAGTTCAGTCGTCTTCTTCTTCCTCCAGTGCTTCTTCTTCCGCTTCCTCTTCTGCCTTCTTCTGTATGTCTCGAGCGAATTCCAGTGCTTCAGTATGCTTAACGAAACGGTATTCCTTGTTATCGTAGGTTACTCTCAATGTTGCTGGGTACATCAAGCCATATCTAAGATCCTTCGTATCCTTTATATTCCTCAGAATGCCTCTTGTTTCTGTGAATAAAGATCTCTTAGCCACTTCCGCTGGGTAATCTCTGAAAATACTGATGTTGTCTCCCTCGTATTTCAGATTTCTCTTTCTTATTATTATCTTCATCATTTCTTCGAAGACGTGATCATAAGCCACCTTTACAATCATTTGTCTTGGTGGTGCACCTCTCCCAGGGGCGCGTCTTAAAGCCCTGTGCGCGCGGCCCAACAGGGGTTCTTGATCCAAATTCAGAATGTCCTTTAGGAGTTTTGCAGCAAATTTTCGCGGGTCTTGATTTCCTTCACGACCCTCACTCAATCCTACTATACGCAAATTCTTACGTCTTTGTCATCCCTCCAAATCAATACATTTCTCATTTATTTTGCGTAGTAGGTCAGAGGCGTTTATTCTCGGCACGTAGCTTCTCTCTCTCCTTAGTACTTGATACAGCAAGTTCAGTCAGTTCTTTAATTGCATCATTTTGTTGGTCGAGTGAGATTAGAATAGTATCTATCTTCGCATCCAATATTCCTTCCATCCCAGCAACCTTGTCGTTTACCTCAGCCATTTGAGTAATATCAATATTACTTTTAGGCCATGTACTTCAGTGTTCTGCTGTTCTGAATGGATTCCAGCATTTTACCAATGACAAATGTTGGGTTAACTTGACCCATTGTGTACCTTTTGGCTCAATCCTTTGATTAGCAGTGTTGCTTTCGGGGTTTTCCAATCCACCATAGCACTCAGTAGGTCTATCACTCATATGCATTGTAATACTCTTTAATTGGCATTGGTACTTTGTTCAAATGTGTAATATGATTTATTTTTGAGCACAGAGTGCTGCTTATTTTTTCCATATAAATTGGTCACACTCCTTTACATTTATTGTACTTGGATACAATAATAATAACTGGTTAACTGGAAAGTATGTTATATTTTAGAGCTTTCAATTCCTGCAAAGTAATTCCTTCCATACGTGTTAACAATATAATTAAGGTGCAACATATGCACAAAAGAAGCAGAATACAGAAATGGGTTTTTAGTGGGCTGTTTTTATTTAGCAAACTGTAGTGCTTGAAATAAGGAAATTGGATCTATCTCAAACATTGGAAGGAACATTTGTGCAGAAGTGGTTAAACTACAGTACTCTGGCTGAATTTAACCATGTGAAGACCATGTCGCCAAAAAGTAATAGCTGAGATTGTTCATTTTGAATCTCCAATATATTCTATTAGACTCTTATAAATAGAAAGATCTGATTAGGAACACCATCAATTAGAATTATTGCTTATAGTTGAAATTGTTTGAATTTTCAGGACAAAAATGCTTTTACCTAATGCTATTAAAGTATTTGATTTGAATATGTGATTTTGAGTATGACCAGTTAGCTGCTGTTATTAAATTGCAGCTCTTGCTAATTGTTCTTGATTTTGGCCAGGGTTCACAAAGTTGCAGTATGTGAATTAAAGTTGTACGAGAACAGTTGATGCAAATAAATTGGTTTGCAGTGTTTTTAAATTTCTTGTCTGAAATTGCATTGTGCGGTATTTTTTTACTAGCAGTAAATTACTTCTTAGATTTTTCCTTTGTTTTATTCCAGATATCAGCCACAGTGGTTTGGGAAATCATTATGAAAATTCCCACTGGGGTCAACCCCCTTTTAGAAGTGAACCAAACAGCATCTGGGAAAAAGTGATAATAGACGGGAGTGACAAAGAGGCTTGGCCTTCCATTTCTGGAAACGAGACTGAAACTGCCTCAGAATGCACAGACACTGACTCTGCCTCAACCTGTGGCTCTGATACTAGTAGCATGGCTACAGGGAGTGCACCAGGCAACTTCAATGGACAAAATAAAAATTGCAATAACGCTGGTAATGGGGCACTTGTCCAAAGCAGTTCAAACCAGAGTGCCATTGGAGGTGGAGCAAATGGTGGAAATGGAAATTCGTCCAGGGTGTGGGCTGTTGCCTCAGGTTCTGCACCTGGAATAGGTCACTGCTCTGCTACCAGTGCAAGTGGAAAGATGGACAGCATTGTGAGTGTAAATCCAAACTGTTGGGGCACTTCTACATCCACTGCTGGCATTAACCTGAATCTTAATCCCAATGCCAACCCAGCTGCTTGGCCCGTAGTTGGGCAAGAAATTCAAGGAACCGTAGGAGGAGGAAATGCTTCAACTGTTTGCAGTTCCAGTAATTCCATTGATCAGAATCTTGGTAATCCCAATAATGGTCCGACAGGTACATTGAATACCTGGGGAAATTTGCTGCAGCAGGAAAGCACAGAAATACAAACATCCACTTCACAGAATGTGTCTTTCAGCATACAACCTCAGAACCTTAACACTGATGGACCAAATAACACTAACCCCATAAACTCTTCACCAAACCCTATCAATGCAATGCAAGCAAACGGACTGCCTAATGTTTCTGTACCAGGAGGCTGGGCAATGACTGTAAGCATGGGTGCAATAAACCCATCCCATCTTCAAAACCTTCCTGGTGCTAGTGGGTCACCTGCAGTTTCTCAGCTCAATGGAGGTAACAGTGAAGGAATGAACAATCCTTCATGTAACTCTGTGTGGGGAGTGCCACACACTAATCCTACAGCCACCAATGGTAACTCTGGATTTAGTCAGGGGAATGGAGACACTGTGAATTCCGCGTTAAGTTTAAGTGCTAAGCAGACATTAGCAAACAATTCTAATAGTGCTGTAGAAAAGGATGTTGGAAGCAATGCTTGGGACTCTGGCCCTCCTACCAGTCCTGGGGTACTGCCTTGGACAAGGGCTGGTACCATTGGGGGCTTGCACTCTGGTCCCAGTAACAATGGAGCTTGGGGTAACACAACATCCAACAGGAACACCAACAACGGTGTAAATGGAGAATGGGGAAAACCCTCAAACCAGCATTCCACTCATGAAGCGAATGGTAATGGAAAAGGATCGTGTACATGGGAGGCCCTTTGTGTTAGTAGCCAAGCTCCTGTTTTGCAGCAAAGTAATGAACAAATTAACTCTTGGGTGAAACCTTCTGAATCGGGTACCACTGGTAGTGAGGGGAGTAATGAAAGTGGTGGTAGCCATCATGAAGGAAGCACTGGAAGAAATGGAGGAAGGCACAATGGTAGTCGGCGAAAGACTGACAAAGGAATAATTGAACAACAAGGGCTGGTCCAGACTGTTGTATTAAAACCGGATCATGACCCTAGAGTTTTATGTAATACTGGATGGGGCCAGACACCAGTAAAACAGAACATTTCTTGGCAAATTCAAGAATCTCTGAGGTCTGAGCGAAAAAGTGACATTGGAACTGAGGCTTGGGGTTCAGCTGCTGCCCAATCTTCAAACTCAGGAGGGAGAAGTGATGGGTCTAGCATGAGCAGTACTAATACCTCTACAGTATCCGGGTGGGGAAATCATCCACCAACAGTCATGTCCAATAGTACAGGTTGGGGAGACAAAGTACCTAATGGCCAAGGGGGATGGGGGGATTCTGCAAATTCAAATGCTGCTGCTGCCACAGCCAAAAGTGGCCATGCCTGGAGTGGGGTTTCTGGTCAGGAGGAAAAGCCACCCACTTGGGTAGACTCTCAGAAACCTAAGCCTCAAAATTGGGGTGAAGGACAGAAAAGTAATCAAGGCTGGGCATCAGGAGGTGGAGTCGTAGGGGGTGGTAGTGGAGGAGGAGATTGGACTGATTCTGCCACAGGATCGTTAGCTGAGGCAAAGAAAAATGGGTCTGGTTGGGATAATGAAAATAACAGATCTGCACCTAATTGGAGTGAGACCACCAGATCGCAGTCTAGTGGATGGAGTAATGGTACTACCAGCAAGCCAAACCCAAGTACAGGCTGGGGAGAGCCTTTAAAGTCAAATGTACCACAGAACTGGGGAAATAAACCTCAGGATAATAATGTTAATACCTGGGGAGGGGCTGCTGCTATAAAACAGTCTAATTCGGGTTGGATTGGTGGACCCATGTCTACAAAACAGAAGGACAATGAATCCACTGGCTGGGAAGAGCCTTCTCCACCATCTATTCGTCGCAAAATAGAAATAGACGATGGTACCTCTGCTTGGGGAGACCCAACCAATTACAAGAAAACAGTAAACATGTGGGATAGAAACAATCCTGTGAATCAAAGCAGTAACAATACCGTGACTGAACAGCAACAACCACCTCCGCCTCATCAGTCATCTGCCGCACAAAACCGCTCGCCGCTGCTTGCTCCTGGTAAGAATCATTATTGTTTTAATGCTCATGTTTTGTAACCAGAGGATTGTGTTAATATATGTGTGAGAAAGCAATACACCTAAGATCTGGAAATTTGACTGAAATGCACGATGTAATATGAAAGAGAAATGCAGATGCTGTTCAATAATAGATTGATGGTCTTGAGGCGTACCCATGCAATACTAAAGTATATTTTGTCTCTTTTATTCAAACCCTGCTCTGTACCATTTTTATCTGAAAATGGCAAACACAAGTGGCTTGTTCTAAATGCTTGACCCAGAATCATCATAGGAGGATAGTTAAGTTGATCCATGAAATGTTGTCAAACCATAAAATGCTGGAAATACTATACAAATCAGTAGTACAGGGATAATAAAGTTGCAAAAATAAATGAGTGCAAGGCTAGACAATTCGCCCCCTTCTGCCATTCAGTAAGATTATGGCTGATCATCTGACTGCGTGAATTTCCTGTATTTATCTGATATTTTTTAATTCCCTTAAAATCCCAATTTTAATCTCATTTTGCCTTGCCTACTTGGTGATCGATTCTCTAAAACCCTTTTGGATAGAGAATCCCAATGATTCGCTGCCTTTGGGTGAAGAAATTCTCGATTCAGACCTGCATGCCTAACCCATTATTTTAAGACTGACCACCTCTCTCCCTCCCAGTGCCATCCTTATGGGCCTGTTCCACTTACGCATCTTTTTCGGCAACTGCCGGCACCTGTCATAGGTCGTTGCAGGTCGAATATGTTGAAAATGTTGCAGGTCGAACATGTTTGAACATGTTGAAAATCCAGCGGCGACCAGAACAAGGTACGACTCTTTGGGCGACTACTCGCGATCATACAGGCTTCACCAAGCGGCATGTCACTGGGGTATCGCCTTTATGGTCGTGAGTAGTCTCCTCAGTCTTCCAAAGAGTCGTAGCGTCTTTCTGGTCGCTGGTGAATTTTCAAAATGTTTAAAATTTTTGTCGACCTGCAACGACCTATGACGGGTGTCAGCAGTCGCTGGAAAAAGTTGCCATTAGTCCAGTAAATCTCCTTGCCTCACCCACCACCTTCTCAGGAACAGTTTGTTGTCCTTTCACTCCCTCTGGTAGAAGTTTATTCTCCTTTGGGGAAATCTGACCTGCGCACAACATTCCTGATGTGGTTTTACCAGGACCCTGTGAGATTATGGGGGAAATGAATGTCTTTACTCTTGTATCCAAATCCTTGCATTTCTATGTGCTATTTCCCATCTACCATTTTTTTTTTTTTGCTCATTTATTGGTGTGTCTGTTTTACCTTGACGCTGGTTTGCTGCATTCCCAAGCTTACTGCTGCCCAGCTTTCATTAATGATTTGTTGCTTTAACATTAATGGATCAGTACAACAGCAGCTCTGTTCATTTCCACACAAGCTCTTCATGAGTATTTACAACATTTTCATTTCTGATTTTCAACCCATCTGCAGGATTTTGCAATTGCTCTGCATATCAGCATTATGTGGCACAAAAGCAAAATACTACACCCCATTGTGTCCTGTTTTTTTTAATCTTAAACAACAGAAATACAAGAGATCTTCTGACAGTGAATATGTCAAATGGCATTCAGAAATGGGAAAAGATTCATGCTTGATAGTAATTCAACCCAAAATATAACTGCATTCTGATCTTAGAATGTCTCGGTGAATATCAAATTAGCCAGATGAAGTGTCGGCCTGACCCGAAACTCTACCTATCCTGGCCCGATGTGTCATTCCAGCACTTTGTCATTTTTTTAATCAAATCTGCCATGATTCCGATTCAAAAATCAAATTTGTAAAGGGTCATCTTCAAAAACAGAGAGAAAATAGTTAATCCATGTACCATCTAATTGTGCTGCCATCGAAAATAGCAATAGTATTCTAAGTGTTTCTACTGATTTTTTTTCTTTGTTTATTTTTGACTGATTAATTTTTTAAGTTTTCTTGAAGGCATTTAATTTAGTTAACTTTAAACTTCTGTAGCGATTGTAGGATTGAAAGAATAGATATTATAAAATGTTTTATTATAGAAAGTTAGAGAAAGACAACGAAGCAGAATTAGGGGCCAAATATCACCACATTTTTAAACCATTTTGTAAATTAAGATTCTAAATTAAGATTGACATAGCGTAGATCACCCTTCTCTGAGTAGTGAAATGTATTTGTTCGAAGCTGTTTTACATTATTTTATTTTCTTTCCAAGTGCATATTTATCCCATTAGGAAATATACTTTGAAGAATGGTGCACTTAAGTGAAATTGATAGCTCGATAATATTGCATCTTTGGGAGAAAATGCTGGGAAATTCTGTACCATTCGTAGTGTGTTTGAATGATAGATATTTGGAAGAATTTATTTTTATAGTTAATATTCACATTAAGACAGGTGTCTTGTGCATTATGTTGTTATTTCTCAAATATATTGAGTGTATTAATGTAGCATGGAAGGTTGCATTATCAATTCCGAAGTGTTAGTCCCTTACATTTTTTTTTTAAGTGAAAAGATTGTTGGCCTTAACGAGGGAAAAAAATCACTTTCAACCTATGTAATTTATTGTTAAAATAGAATTCCAGTAACAAAATTCAATTGCAATAATTAGTGGTTTAACGACTAATTTTTAATGCTTACTGTCTATGATTAACAAGTAACTTGTTTAATGATAACTATTTGCATATCATTTGCTCAATTAGTGCTGAATACTTAGCACTTGGATTTGCATGCACTTACACCAATTAGGCTTGTACATTTATTACCAATTCTGAAAAGAGCATCATTAATGAGAAGAGGTCTACATCATCTTTTCTCTTATGAATGTAACACGTTATTAAAAAATTGTTTACTTTTATCAATTTATGCAAGACACAGGCAATATGATAATATGGGGGATCTAGCTACATTTCAAGAAGTTATTTTGATATAATCATTGGACAATATTGAGTGTTTATTAAATAATGGAATTGCTTTGCACGTCATCAAGATATAATAAATTAACCAAATAATGAGAAAGTTCTAAAATATATCCATGATTTCTGCACGAAATGATGATTACCATGTTAACAAAAAAATAGTCTGGCATATGATGGTGCTATGATTATTTTATTTTAATGGCAATCGTTCATTGCAGAGATAAACTATGTTTATTGCCGTTTCTGAACTTGAAGTTGATATAAATATCCATGTGACCATTTTGTACAAAGGGCAAAAGTAAAGATCTGAATTGGGGAACATCACTGAGAAATCATATTTTTTGTAGTGCACAGTTAGTTTAAATAAATGATGGGTGGCCTTGTGAAAACACACTCTTTCCTTTTTGAATAATAATGAGACATGGCATCTTCTTTAAATGTTAGCTTTTGAACGTACATTTGCTCACTTTATTCCAAGTGTTTCTTTCTGTTAATTATTGTTGGTCGAAATGACAATGAAATCATATACTAAAAGTTAAAAAGAGACGAATTTGACTGATTTCAAGGAATGTGTATTCCTGATGCACATTATGTTAGTTTGTGCATATCTATACTGCATAAATGCAAGTGTTGTACCATGTTCTTTAAAATAAGTTCCATGGAAATTGAAGCATGTGCCACAGCAATTGTCATTTGAAAGACATAACAGGTTGCTGTAATATAAAATGGCAACTTAATTGTGATAGTAAATTGGCATGGTCAAGAAATGGCAAAAGGTTTCATTAAATACAAAAGGAAAGGAACGACTAATTCTTGATAGAATAAAAACTACGAAATGATACAGAGATTACCATATCGGACAATATATGATGAGGCAAAAAAAGCTATTTGCATGAACAATCCAACATGGGAAATTCACACGTTTGGACACATTGTTTGTCCCTTGTGGTCACCTTCTTGAACGTACAATGGTAAGGTATTCATGTTTCTGTTAAATTTAAATATCTGTGGCAATTTTTTCACAAATCAAAATGTTTCACTTGGGAAGCTGAGAGAAGATTAGATTTTGAAATCTTCTATCATCTTTGACTCTGAACTTTGTGTTCAGTATGTTGTCATTCTGCCTTGTGCAAAACTTTAGAATGTGGTGCAGCTGCAGAAAATAATTGAACTACTACACTAAAAAAGGAAATCAGGAGGGCAGTAAAGGGGACATGTGGTAGGTGTGGCAGATAGGTAAAGGTGAATGCTGGTAGGTTGTAAAGGAATATTAGGAGCAAGAAGATAACCAGGGATGAAATAGATATGCTTAAGGATCAATGTGGCTGTCTATCGAAACGGCCGCCGGAAATGTGTGAGGTCCTAAGCAGCGAGGTCTGGAGGGCTTGTATTAAAAGAGAGACTGGATAGGCTGGGATTGTTTCCCCTGGAACGAAGGAAGTTGAGGGGAGTCCTCTTGGAGGTTTATAAAATCATGAAGGATGTTGGTAAGATAAATAGCTGTAGTCTCTTTACCAGGATGGGGGTATCTAAACCAGAGGATATAGGTTTAAGGTGAGAGTGGAAATACTTAAAAAGGACCAAAAGAGTGGTGGGTATAAGAAATGAGCTCTTGATTTCTAGGAATCTTACCCAATCATTTTTTGGCAATGCCATTTTCGCCCTATGGTTGTCTTTCTATGTTAATTGCATCTGTTGGAAATAAGATGAATAATTACAGTTGTTACTTAAGACAGCTGAAAGATTAACTTCAGATGCAGTCTTAACTGGGCCAGGTTATTTCAGGGTAACAAACAATGAAAAAGCAAGAGGAACTTTGTATTGATTCTGACTATTCATGGGGCAGATTTGAAAGGATATAAAAAGGAACAGTGGAAGCAAAAATCCTTCTGAAATTGGGCATTCATCTTTGTCACCTACCATTCTATATCTGTAACTATGTTAACAACTAGACCATTATCGTGTTTAAGGTTAATAATCAATTTGTATGGTGAGGGTTGTTAGTGATATGTCAAATATATTAGCTACAATGCACTAATTATAATTACAAGAATATTAATCAAATGAGAACATTTGTGCAATGCAGAGTTTGTTCATATTCATTAGGTAAAGAGCTTAATGTTTTCACAGGTTGGGGAGAAGCACTCAGTGTTCCTGCCAAAACGGAGAACTCTTGGGGTGAGCCACCTTCTCCATCGGCTGCAGTCGATAATGGGACTTCAGCATGGGGCAAACCTCCCAATGGCAGTTCAGGGTGGGGAGATAATACTGTGGAATTAACGGGGAACTTTGGAAGAGGGAATGCTCCCGCTGCTGCCCCGGCAATGTGCAAACCAGGTAACAAAATAGGAGCTAGATTATTTTTCTGCAAGTGTGCTGCTCAGACTAGACAGATGCTGAATGCTTTGTACTAACTTAATCCTTCACCAGGATAAAGCTCCTCTTGAAATAGGGTGCATTTTGGTGACGCTTCTCGATCAAGTTGATGGGTTTAGATACCCATTGTAATAATTTGTGAATTGAATATTGCAAAAGGGTATGAAATGTATTTTATGTACTGAAATCTATATCTTGGCTATGTATTATACGTACTTGTAGAAGGAAGTATTTTAAAGTTTGTAAGTTGCTAATTGTATCGAAAAAAATCAAAGTGCAAATATTGCCTTGAATTAACAAGATTCATATAAGGCCCATTGTTCTCGGAGGTTTTTTTTGCCTGAATCTGAAGTTGATGAAACAGCCATTCTTCAGATATCTTTGCACCCTGGTTGGCAAGTGACAATTTTGTAATCTTTCATTAATGTTGTGCAGACTTCATCTTTAGTATTAAAAAAGAAGGCTAAATGAATGTGCTGAAAATAAACAAAGTTGCATGGTTATGATCAACTAGATTTGTGTGAGACATGTTCGGATCAGTATTAATGATAAATGAGATTGTAAAATATTAAATGCCTTGGTATAACAATATTTTTTCTAAAGGCAAGTGTAAATGTTTTTCGTAGTGTGTTGACATATTTATTGAGATCTTCATTATTTAGAAGTTATATTTCAATTATTTGGCAATTAATTTTTCCTAAGATCCTAAATTTTGCCTCCATTATGCCCTGAATTTTTCTCGATAGTGGGTAGTTACTTGGGCTCCAAGTGAAGCTGTGCTAATGAACATGTTGAAATAAAAATATTTTGTAACAAGCTGTAATTAATCAGTGGTGATCAATAGTTTTAAATTCATTTGTTTCCAAATTCCTGAAATATTGCAATGTAATTGCTAACCAAACTCAGTGAAAAACATGTACAAAATAAAATTATATGTTAATGAGCCCTGGATATAATTGCAAAGGATTTCATTCTCTCTGGATATGTATGTCGTGATGTTCATGAATCGACTTTTTTTTTCACTATTCCATTTTAAATGATCACCAACATTTTCTGATTTATCTTGAATTGTGATTTTTATATTTCTACCATCTTCCCTTCATGTCTTCTCAAAATCCATGTCCATGATAATATCTCCTATTCTCTTGAAATAATTTACATTGAATTTTAAGTCCAAATCCTGTTCCTTGTTATGTTATTAAAGGTTCTCTTCTTGGATACTGATTGCCCCAACTTTTTAACCTCTGCCTCTTTTTCCCAACTCCACTTAACTTTTCCAAATTGGTCATCATCACTTCTCTCTTCAAAAAAACACTTGCATCTTGCCAACATCTTCACTCTTCAGGGTTCTCAAATGGTTAGATTTCCAAATTCATGTCCACTTTACCTGGAACATGGTGTGATGCCTGCAATTAGGTTTCTGCCCTATCACACAACCAAAGTTTATTTACTCAGTTATGATTAACGTCCTGTTTGAATTTGACAGATTATCAATCCCCACTCAATGTGTCGACTTCCTCTGTATGTCTTATCACATGCACAAGCCATTTGGGTAGATGTGAGTTTGGGGAAAAAGTGTAATGCTGAGAACTGTATTGTATACTCTGTGTTTTTCCCTTTGCTCTGCCTATTGCACTTAAATTAAGCTTGATTATATTTTATTATCTGATCTGATTGGATAGCATGTAAAACAAAGCTTTCCACTCTACCTTCGTACACCTGGCAATAATAAACCTAATCCTAAAGGCTAGATTCCCATTTTACAAAATTTACATGCAAAAAGTAAAATGTCATAAAATTTAAGAATTATTCTGCAAAGTCTGCTGCATTCCCACATCTACAGCTTGAACAATTTGGCTCTTACCCACAATGTTATAAATAGTCTTTGAAAATGTATATAAGAATATATCTTACTTGAATTACTAGAATTCAGAGGGCCAATGAGAGATGGTCATTTTTGAATGTATGTGGAGTACATGTCCCCAAGAAATATGCAAAGTTAAATGTTGATCTCGCTTTGAACTCTGAATATTTGTTTATAAATAAGTGACAAACTTAACCACTTCCTTCTTCAAGGTTTGTTGGTGTCCTTGCATAATTTAAATGTCCTTTTTTCATATTTATTACAATTCAGCTTCTAAAACTATGCAAGAAGGTTGGGTCAGCGGTGGAGATGAAATTTCCCTCAATAGTAGCCATCATTCTAACTGGGAAGAAGATGAGGGAGAGATGGGAATGTGGAATAACGTAGCTTCTCAGGAGAGCAACTCTTCCTGTAATTCATCAGGCTGGAGCAATGCTAGCAAGAAAGTGCATCAGAAGGTATATCTCCCTTTTTAGTTTTGTGATTTTCCAAAAATTGACATTTTATTGTGGTGAAGGCGGGAGAGTTTGACTGCCATTGTCAATGTTTAAAATTTCTGATTAAGATGTTTGCTTCCTTTTTGAAGAGTATAAAAGCATCCAGTAAGCAAGAAGAGACTTGGCTTATGAATCGCCTGATAAAGCAATTGACTGATATGGGTTTTCCTGTAAGTACCCTTTCGTTAAATCTCGTGGCTTCCATTATAAATACATGCACAATCATGTTTTGACCATGTTGAGTTTGCAATTAGGGTTGAATCAGTTGTACGAGATTGGCTAACTTGCGGAGGGCATTGCATTAATTAGATTTTGGATTATTAATCTGGTGTGAATCTGTCAAATTCAGTAATTGGTTCAATAGAGAATTACCAGTTATTGCAGCTAAACAAGTCAACGGTTAAATACATGAGGGCACATTAAAAACAAGTCAGTTATGGCTGGATAGAAGTTGCAGTCAACTTTTATACAACTGGGTACATTTTGTGGAGTAAACATAGAAAATAGGTGCAGGAGGAGGCCATTTGGCCCTTTGAGCCAGCTTCATTGTGATCATGGCTGATCGTCCCCTATCAATAACCCGTGCATGCCTTCTCCCCATATCCCTTGACTCCACTAGCCCCTAGAGCTCTATCTAACTCTCTCTTAAATCCATCCAGTCTTGGCCTCCACTGCCCTCAGTGGCAGGGAATTCCATAAATTCACAACTCTCTGGGTGAAAACGTTTTTTCTCACCTCAGTCTTAAATGGCCTTCCCTTTATTCTAAAGTTATTCTAGAGTTATCAGGATTTACAGCAAAACCACTGGAATTAGTAATTTTCTGGATAAATGAAACACAAATCCTGTTCTAAAATATGTTCGAAAATTGTGTTTTCCTGTTGCTTTAAAATGTCTTGCCTTGTTCAGTTTAACGGCTAGATACTCCTGATTTCATTGATTCTGAGTAAGTTGTTGAATTGAAATAAAGGCAGAAATGTTTTCAACTTTGGCACAACATCAAAATCCCTTTCTTTTGATAAGTAGCATTTTATAGTGCCTTTCAGTAGCTTTTTTTTGGAAATGGGTGTACTCTAGGTGCATTGGTGTGTAACAATACTCATTCAATTTATGTCATTCAGTGGCTTGAAGTTATAGTCTTAACATATCAAAAAACAAACTGCATTTAAACCTGTGCATCTTCATCAGATATAATGACTGTTTTTGCCAGCACTGGATTCTGATATGTTGTTAACACATTCAGGACAATGTATCTTGTTAGAAATTATAGTTTGTATACAAATCAATCTTTCTGAATGCTCATCAGTTATGCAGTTGCGTATCAGCATCACATTTGTAAGAATGTTGTCCTGTATAATGAAGCTATTTTGTTTTTGACATCTTTAATGCAAACAATTAAATATGGCATATATAATCATTCACAGAGAGAACCAGCAGAAGAGGCTCTGAAATGTAATAACCTGAATCTTGATCAGGCTATGGGTAAGTCTAAGAGATGTGGTTTTGACATTTGTTCTTAATGAGATTTCTAAGCAGTAAAAGTCATTTGACATCCTGATTTATTTTTATAATAACAAATCTTGCTGGTTTAAGGCCATGCTGATAGATATACTAATATGAACTCCAGGAAGCCTTGAATTCTGCATGTTGTACAAAGTTCCAGTGCTATATATGCTATACATGGCCATTTGGCTGGCCTTGGGGTATCCCTACTGGAGGAGGGAAGAAATCCTGAAGTAGACAATTTTTTTTTTTTTTAACAGTCTGGTTCAATATCTAAAATCAATTTACCACTAGCATGGAAATGTGCAAGATTGTTTGCTTATATGAAGAATAAATGCTAACGTAAATTGATTGGGCTGAATGGCCCAAATCCCTGCTGTGATCGCTGCATATTTCTCATCCTCATTCATGCTTTGTGAAATCCTAAAGTTTTCTTTGGTTGAAGTACATCACCATCCAATAATTTAAGAGCTTCTCTTTACTTGCCCTTTCTCCGAAAAGCAAAATTACAAAATGACCTTGCTGAGCTTGGCCAGCTACTGTATCCCTGCAAAAGTATGAACATGCAACTTAGAGTGGAGCTTGGGTTATGGAGAAACTATAATTTAAAATGTGGTCTTTGTAGGCTTGGCTTCCTGTGCAACACACTATTTCCATCCCATTGAATTTTTCTTGTGAACACTCCGACTTGTAAACCCAGCTTGCCTGCAGCTTTTGAATACACTGAAACACAAGTAGATTTCATTTGAAGCACTTGGCATTTCCTGCTCTACCATCACCCCATGTCATTTGCTATAGCAAGCCATTTATGAATCCAGAATTATTCCACATCTCTTGTTCTAGCTACTATCTGTCAAACAGTTACTCCTAGTCATATGGGTCTATTTTCACTTTACTTTCAATATAGAGCAATAACATATCTATTAAACATTTATCATAGTCTTTGTAATAGATTTGTGGGGTTTTCTATTCCTTTCCTCTCACTTTTTAATTTTGGGAGATTTTTGATCATTGTCCTCAAGCCCAACAGTAAATGGCATTCATTAGCACGTTATTGTATAGTGGATTGTTTCAATCTGTTTTCATTCAAGTGCTTCTCAGCATGTGACCATTCATAGCATGTTGTATGTAAATACTCTTGCACTTCACCTGCACTCACTAGCCTGTGTCTTTAGTTGAAGTTAATGTTTGTCTTCTGTTTTTTCCTTTTTCTTTCTTGTTTTGTGTTAAGATGGATTTTCCCCTTTTCCAGGTGCTCTGTTGGAAAAGAAAGTGGAGATGGACAAACGTGGAATGGGAATGTCAGATTACAATGGAATCGTTTCTAAACCACTTGGCTGCCGACCACCTTCTATCTCCAAAGAGTCTTCCGTGGATCGCCCCACCTTTTTTGACAAGGTTTGTCATAACTAACTAACAGAAACTGAACAATGGTTTTGTCCTGATGGAGAATTTCATTACCTTATGAACCAAAATTATTTTTTGGGGAAAAACAAAACTATCTGCTATACTTAAGCTGAATTCAAAGAAGAAAAGGGAATAATGCTTGATAACTATTTTTGCCAACATTTGGATCTCACTTAGAAATCTATGTGGCAATCTATAGAGGGGGAGAAAAAGACTTTAAGTAATCGGATGAAGTTTTAAACTGGGATGAACTTTGTTTTAATAGTGTCAAGTAGCCTTTATCCCTAGCTGTATTTTTGAAGTGTTACTTTTGACTGACATCCTGCAGTAAAATATCATGTGAAAACTAACATTTTAAAAATACTTTTTGCACCAAAATAGATTTAACCAAATGCAAATTGAGATGCAAAGAAGTCAATATTTTTGTGTTTATGAATCTCTGGGCACCTTAACATTTTTGAAAACTAGCTTTAGTAATAATCTGAAACACTGCTATGGGAGGGCAAATCAACTGACCATGACTGTGATTGATCTGTTGGGGTGCAGACATATTTTGCTACATTGTAAAAAATAAAAATTGGCTAAAATTAAAATAGTTTTGACATGATTGCAGTAAGTCAAACATTTACTAATTAACATTGTTTCTTGCTATTGCTTTAAGGTAAACTTGGATCTGTCAAAGTTGCAGTTATAAAGTTCAGATATTTACAGATCAGCATAGGAGATAATAGATTAAACTCATTAATGGGAGTTTTATGGTCGCCAAATCATAATGAGATTGATGTTCCCAATATGGTACAAGTATCATGACCTTGTTTCTGAAACACAAGCCCTCGGAGCTTTTGAGACTGGTTTATTTCAAGAATCTAAAATAAGTAGAAGTCAAAGCTTTAAAAGCATCACCAAAAGTAGTAAATAAACACTTATTTTGGCAAAATGTTTTAAGTTGTCATTTCTTTGCTAATATTACTACATCATATTTGTATGTACTTGAATTTTGATATCGAGATTTAATGCTCGTTTTCCGTGCAAATTAATTTAACTTAGGCTTTGCTTGTTTATATTTCCATATTGGTTTTAAAGAATGTGTTTCAGTTTGTGATTTTTACGTTAAAATATCCTTCTGTTTGCCCTCTTTTAATGTGTGTAAGGCTTTATTGAATAGGTTGCTTTCTCCACTTTGGCATCAGTTTCTTTGTCTCTTACTCTCACCTTTTTTAAAGTGCTATCTTTGCACGTACATTGAAGTACTATATAAATGGAGGTTGTTAGTTAAACATCTAAATGTTTTATCATTTGTTAATACCGTGGAAAGCATCTTTTATATGTTATGTAAAACATTGCTCAATTCTAGATGGAGCTCAGCTGGTAGCATTTCCAGCTCTAGGTCAAAAGGTAATGTCTAATTCCAGAAACATAAACAAATAAATCCAGTATTGTAGTATTGGAAGAACTGTCTCGCAGTTTAGTTCCCAACCCGCAACTGCTGTGGATATCATTGCACTAATTCAGATGGCTGAGCAGGGTAGTGATCGCAGGTGGTGTGATTCATCAACCTTAGTGAACCACATTGCTTAAGCATTGGGGAATCTTCCTCTCTCCAGCTCACACCTTGTGCTAACCTTTTGTGACCCCACAGTTTAAATCAATTTCTAGGCCTTGCTGCCATGATGATGCTGAAAGGCACCGTAGCCCATTATTCTCATCCATCAGTGTGGTTGGGGCATAGTTTCATATTCTCTTGCCTGGGGCTGCTGAACCTGAGGCTGTGTCCCAAATGCCCTGACCCTCCCTGCTGTCAAGAGGAATTAAAATCCTTTTCAATGTATCTGATAGTCTGAAATCAGCTATTCAAGCTAAAGTTGTATTCTGAATGGCAGCTTTTAGTGTAAAGAAACTACCTACCAAATTTACTACATTGCAGCAGTAACTGCAATTCAGAAGTATTTCCTGATCCGTAAAGTGTTTTGTAAAATCCTGAAAAAGATATGAAAGACACATTAAAAACCAAAGATAAAATGTAAATCTGTCTTATTTTCATTAAATATTAACAGTTCATAAGTTATAGGAACAGAATTAGGCCATTCAGCACCTCGAGTCTACTCCGCCATTCAATCATAGCTGATCTATCTTTCCTTCTCAACCCCATTCTCCTGCCTACACCACATAACCCCTGTGCAATGTGATCATCTGAAAGTTATAACGAAAGGAAAACATTTGTCTTTCTAGGAAGTGTTGGAATAACACAGCAGGTCAGACAGCATCTCTGGAGGACATGAATCCTGACCTGCTGAGTTTCTCGACCACTTTGTATTTTACTCAAGATTCAAGCATCTGCAGTTCTTTGTGTCTCAATGTGTCTTCCCATTGTTCCTTCCCAATGTCTTCCAATTGATGGAATCATTTACAATTTCTGTATAATCATAATTCTTGCATTTAGTTTAAGGACTATGAATTCTTAAATTAAATAGTGAAACATATTTGCTTCTTCATTGAAGAAACTAAATGGTATTGCTAGGTTCACTGGAAAATGAGCTGAATGGTATAACAGTGATTTTAACATGTTAAAAAATTGATGTCAATAAGTGAGTGTCATATTTTGAAATGGAGCTGGTGAATGTGCTGTCACTGCTGTCTTTCTTCACCTATTGGTTCTTTACTCCTGCAGTGTTTGCTCTTTTTAATGTATGTACATCATTGTTAACATGTGAAGTTATTAGTCATGCATCTTAACCCTGTTTTTCTTTCTCTCTGTCTTTCACTTTTCCAAACCTGCATTCCCCATCATCCTTTTTAACCCCATTTTTATTTTGACTATGGAATCCTTCTGTCCTTGCTCCGAATACCATTCCACTACCATCTAACAATGCTGTGCCCTGGTTGGCACTACATAGCTCACCCTATCTTTCTCCAATCAGGATGGCGGCCTAGTGGAAGAGTCCCCTACTTCACCATTTTTGCCTTCACCAAGCCTGAAGCTCGCCCTTTCAAACAGTGCACACCCTAATCAGGCTCTTGGTGCCATTGCCTCCGGGCTGGGCATGCAAAACTTGAATTCTTCTAGACAGGTAAGACTATCTGTTCGTGAATTATTGCTTTAAGCCAGTTGATATTACTTTATAATGCAATCGAAATCTTTCTATCTACTAATAAATATTAAATGTAATCATAATTCTTGGACAGGCTAGATGCAGGAAGATTATTCCCGATGTTGGGGAAGTCCAGAACAAGGGGTCACAGTTTAAGGATAAGGGGGAAGTCTTTTAGGACCGAGATGAGAAAACGTTTTTCACACAGAGTGGTGAATCTCTGGAATTCTCTGCCACAGAAGGTAGTATAGGCCAGTTCATTGGCTATATTTAAGAGGGAGTTAGATGTGGCCCTTGTGGCTAAGGGGATCAGGGGGTATGGAGAGAAGGCAGGTACGGGGAAACTGAGTTGGATGATCAGCCATGATCGTATGGAATGGCGGTGCAGGCTCGAAGGGCCGAATGGCCTACTCCTGCACCTATTTTCTATGTTTATATGAAATTAGTTTGAGAAGTCTGAATTAGCAAAACAATTGAACCATCCTATCACCAACTAGAGAGCAGTCCTGAGCTACTATCTACCTCATTGGAGACCCTTGGACTTAACTGAACTTTATCTTGGATAAGCATGCAATAAAAAAAGCTTTTCACACTAACTCTGTACACGTGATAATAAACAAAACAAATATATATTTGTTTGTTCATTAACTAAAATATATAAGTTAGCTGAAAGCTCCCATAAAGGGATAACTGGAGTTCTTACACAAAATTTAATTAGTAACTGAGCATTTCAGATTAGGGTCTATGAAACACTTTTATAATTGCCGCACAATCTACCTGAACTCATTGTGAATACATTTTCTTTATTGTTCATTTGTACAATGCTCTACCCCACTAATTTTCTAGCCCAAAGAAAAACAAGTTGGCTGCTTCCTTCTGCTTCTATGCTCATTTCATTCAATGAGCTAAAAATTACCCGTTCAAGCTTTCCCTGGATCATTATGATTCCAAAGTAAACCAAGGATGCAAGCAAAAGTGATCAGCATGTTTGGGCATCAAGGTTGGCATGAATGTGGTGGACTGTTTCTGTGCTGTAGATAAACACAAAAAGCTCAAGTAACTCAGCAGGACATGGATCATCTCTGGAGAGAAGGAATGGGTGATTTTTGGGTCGAGACCCTTCTTCAGACTGAAAGATGGAGAACGCCAGAGCAAAACAAGGCTGGCAACAGATGACCTCGGAAGGTGGAGTCCACAAGGCCCCATTGTTGGGAGGGGAAGATGTGCTAACGACAATAAATAACGTATACTTTCTCACATTTGTGGTGCTTTAGCACTAAATAAATTGAAGACTCTCTGATTGCCAGTACTAAATTGATGTATGTAGATGAGATGATATTAATCTATGCACATGTCTGATAAGCTGGTATTTTTATTAATTGACAGAGTGGCAATCTAGGTATGTTTGGCAATAGCGGAGCAGCACAAGCCAGGACCATGCAGCAGCAACAGCAGCCGCCAGTGCAACCTCTTAACTCATCCCAGCCTAGTCTTCGTGCTCAAGTGCCTCAGTTTCTATCCCCTCAGGTACGAGATGTGACAAACTACCGTAGCTGAAATGCTCGGTAACTATCTTGTGCTAGCTCTAAATTAATCCGGGCTTCAATCTAAGGCTTATTTTTTATGTCTGAGGGCAAAAAAGCATTATATAAAACCAATTAGATATAGTTAGATTAGAATTTGTGACTCCATATACAATTTTATTTTTTATTTTTGGCTTTGAAGAACAGAGCCCATTTAAATTTTAATGTTTATTATCTTTGGCGTTAAATTTATCGTTAAATTATACATAACTATTTTGCTTTGTCATGGATCCAAAATTTTAGAGTACTACTACATAGCTGAAGGAAGGTATTCACAGCTAAATGTATAGTTTTGAAAAACCTATGATTATTGATTTTTTTTCGAAGAGTAGTAAATATGTATAATTCTGGATAGAAACAGTATTGGCTTGAGCATCTTTCTATATTCTCTAAAGGTTCAAGCACAGCTCTTGCAATTTGCAGCAAAAAACATGGGTCTCAACCCTGCACTATTAGCCTCGCCAATTAACCCTCAGCATATGACTATGTTAAACCAACTTTATCAGCTGCAGCTGGTAAGTATTTTTGTCATCTTCAACCACAGTGATAATTTATGTAATCAAAACTGTATCTTAATATTCTTATTTTTATTTTTTGGCCTCCAAGGTCAATTCACCTCGAAATTGTTTTCTACAGTAAAGTACTACAAAACAATTCTGCACACATCTTCCTCGCATTAATCAAGTTTGTTTTTTTCCCCTTTATGGCTTTGTGATTTACTTGCCCTGAATCACAAAAGAGGTTACGTGAGCTGCAAACTGTTTCTCCATGGCTACTGCCAATGTAACAATCAATTGTTTAGATGAATTCTCTGATCAGTTTCATAATGTCTGTACTTTTAAGTTATACAGATGAGCTTCTGAAAAAGTTGACTCAAGAGAAATGGTTAAACTAAGTTAACATGGAAATCTAATGTTCCATTAGAACCAGCAGAATCATTGCCACCAAATGAAGCTGAATTTGCCAATGTTAGGTGACATTTTTAATTGAATAAAGAACACGCATTTAAAGAGTAGGTTCAGTTAATGCAAAGATTACATGAACCTCTGACAACTATGAAGTCATTGACATGAATTGCCTTAGTCAATCAATGACTAAGGATAGGATAGAAAGAAAAGCAGTTTCCGTTGAAACTTGCTGTTCTGCAATAAATGTGAAGACTTCATTACCATTTACTGGATGTATAAGAAGAGTTTGAATTGCACTGTTAAAATGGTTCAAGATTTTCATTGGCATGTTATTCTTAAAATTAAAAATAACAATGCTTTCTTTGCAGGCCTACCAGCGTTTACTCTTCCAGCAGCAGATGTTACAGGCCCAGCGCAATGTTTCTGGAACCATTAGACAACAAGAGCAGCAAGTATGTACAGTATGGGAACAGCTGGTTCAGAATTGACTTTGGTTCAGTCATTTACTTATCTATGTTAACTTCACATTTCTCTCTCATTCGTGCAATGTCAGTACTTCATATGCTCTTCAATATTCAAAAAATGTTGAAAGTATAACTTCAGTAGTAATGGTTATTGCGTATGATGTCAAAAAAAGTGATATATTCTGCCAGGCATTTTTATTTATATTGTTCTGCTTAACTCCTACCTGTTGTGTTACTATTGTCCTGTTATGTCACAGTTGTGCAAGATGTTGGTAAGACTGCATTTGGAGTATTGTGTTCAGGTACATGGATAGGATGGGTTTAGACGGAGATGGGCCAAATGCAGGCAGGCAGATGGGGCATATTGGTTGGCATGGGCAAGTTGAGTCGAGGGCCTGTTTCCATGCTCTGTGACTGTCACTTTCTGCGGGTATTTTTTTCATAGAAAAGAGTTGTGAAAATTAAATTCCAAAATGCTGTGAACAGGGTGGAATGTTGTGCACTTTTCAACAAATATTCCCACTTGTGATCTAATCATGGAGCAAAGATCGTTGAAGCCTACCTGCCTGAGGGCACCTCTCCTGAGGAATGCTCGCACCAAGTCCTTTTCTCGCGATGATTGGTTTCCAACAACGACATCAATTTCATCTGTGCTAAACATGACTCTGTGATTCCAGTCTAAGTTTTGCCTGTCAGTCCTGTCGACACAAATGATACTAGGATTCAAGAGTCGCTACTCATTTCATTACTGGAATTGTCCATATTTGTACCAAGACAGTAATGAAATTCCTAGTGATTTTACTGGTGAATCATAAACTGAACATTGGCAACCGTGTTATTGGTGCAGCTCGACTGAAATAAAAAGATTGCAAGATTTATTCAGTGGATCTATCTGTGAAGATGGACTCAATGTTCCAAATCAATAAACATCATCATATTTTCATCTGATTAAGTTCATTAACCCAAAACTTTATTTCTGCTTGACACTCCAGATTTTCTAATTTGATTTCATTATGATGGTATTTTGCATTTGTATTGCTGCCGGATAATGCAGTGTATAGCAAAACCCACCACTTTGCAGAAGATTGCAGAGACAGAGTTAGTAATTAGTAAGATTGGAATTTTGCTGCTTTGTTGTCAGGACATCCTTGGACATTTTTCCATCTTAGCTGGCAGATGCCAGTGTTGTAACTATTGTGGCTGGAACTGCTTGACTCAAGGCTTCATCTTTGGATGCATTAATAGGTTTCCAAGAATATACTTAAAAAGCAATGGAGCTTTTTTATTCATTGCTCTTCTTGCACTGCTTTCAAAATTGGGGATCTTTCAGGGATAAATATTTTATGCACCACAGATTTTTATTTTGGGCTTCCTCCTTTTTGAGGTATTGGTCAAAGGTTCCCTCTTGTTGCTGACTAAGGCTGACAGCGGCTTTAATAACAACAGCAAGTGTATAGTTAACTGTGGAAATAAGAAAGCTCCTATTCCTCCAAAAGGTTCTCCCATATAAACTTGGCACTGATATCAGTGTATGGGCTTTGTTTAATTATCCAGTATTTTCAAATCCTACAGAGCTGAAAAAGTAAAGGTCCTTTCATTCAGGAGTGAGTGTAAGTTGTTATGATTACCCCACCTGCATCTGTTTTTTGTTTTGCTTCTAGATTTAACGGGCATTTTGTTTCACATCAAAGCTACATAGAAACAGAAAATAGGTGCAGGAGGAGGCCATTCGGCCCTTCGAGCCAGCACCGCCATTCATAGTGTTCATGGCTGATCGTCCCCTATCAATAACCCGTGCCTGCCTTCTCCCCATATCCCTTGACGCCCCTAGAGCTCTATCTAACTCTCTCTTAAATCCATCCAGTGACTTGGCCTGCACTGCCCTCTGTGGCAGGGAATTCCATAGATTCACAACTCTCTGGGTGAAAAGGTTTTTTCTCACCTCAGTCTTAAATGACCTCCCCTTTATTCTAAGACTGTGGCCTCTGGTTCAGGACTCGCCCAACATTGGGAATATTTTTCCTGCATCTAGCTTGTCCAGTCCTTTTATAATTTTATATGTTTCTATAAGATCCCCCCTCATCCTTCTAAACTCCAGTGAATACAAGCATGGTCTTTTCAATCTTTCCTCATATGACATTCCCGCCATCCCAGGGATCAATCTTGTGAACCTGCGCTGCACTGCCTCAATCACAAGGATGTCCTTCCTCAAATTAGGAGACCAAAACTGTGCACAATACTCCAGATGTGGTCTCACCAGAGCCCTATACAACTGCAGAAGAACCTCTTTAGTCCTATACTGAAATCCTCTTGTTATGAAGGCCAACATTCCATTAGCTTTCTTCACTGCCTGCTGTACCTGTAAGCCAACTTTCAGTGACCGGTGTACAAGGACGCCCAGGTCTCGCTGCACCTCCCCCTTACCTAACCTAACCCCATTGAGATAATAATCTGCCCCCTTGTTTTTGCCACCAAAGTGGATAACCTCACATTTATCTATATTATACTGCATCTGCCACGCATCTGCCAACTCACTCAATCTGTCCAGGTCACCCTGCAACCTCCTAACATCCCCGTCACAGTTCACACTGCCACCCAGCTTTGTGTCATCCGCAAACTTGCTAGTGTTGCTCCTAATTCCCTCTTCCAAATCATTAATATATATGGTAAACTGTTGCGGTCCCAACACCGAGCCTTGCTGCACGCCACTCACCACTGCCGACACGGAGGATGATGATAACTGAGAAATCTAGGTTTGGGAAGGAAAGATGTGATGGGGATAAGATACAAGGATACAGATGGAGGAGCAGATTCGGCAAATGCCTGACCCCTCGAACATTGTGCGTTCACTGCACTCCTCTCTCAACGTGCAGGAAAACATCCAAAATCTATTCTTGCTGTGGCAATATGCAAGCTCAGCAGTAAATGTACTCTAGCTATTTGATAATGAACACAGAGTTGCCAGTGAGAGGGGAGGGTCACATCAAATCGGGGATGTGCATGAGGACAGCATTAGAAGAATACCCAATATCTCGAGCTGAAGGAAGTCACATAGGGAGATGCAAGCTGTGGAGGGATTTGACAGCTGAAAGTTTGTAATTAAATATTACATTTACTTGTCATTGGATTAATGAAAAATATCAGTATGCTATCCTTCTCGGTACAATTAAAGCCCCATTTAATTTTCATTGTTTAAATCTTTTGACACAATCACTTCTGGGTATTTATGATGTCATACGGGTGGTGAATCTGTGGAATTCATTGTCACTGACAGCGGTTGAGGCCAAGTCATTAGGTATCTTTAATGCAGAGATTGGTGATTAGCAAGGTTCATGATTAGCAAGGGTGTCAAAAGTTACAGCGAGAAGGCAGGTGAATGGAGTTGAGAAGGAAAAATAGACCAGCCATGATCGAATGGCAAATTTGGTGGGCCGAATGGCCTAATTCTGCTCCTATGTCTTATCTATGGACATCAGCAATTCTAAAGCTTGTGAAGTTCCATCTAGTGCTAGAAGTTTGCAACTGCAGAAGTGGTCTGGTCATGATCTGTCGAACTGCAAATTGTGGGACCTACTTAGCAAATTCAAGAGAATATACTGCCTAACAAAAAGTGGTACCCCCCCACCACCTCTCATCTTGTTAATAATTTGTTCCTATATACAATGTGTTCATCCATGAGGAATACGTTAGTTTTTGTCAATTAATTGTGATTTTTGTTCAAAGCTGGAATAATTACCACTTCTGATTTGCATTTCCTTTACTCTTAGGTTGCACGTACAATCAACAACATGCAGCAGCAGATCCAACAACACCAGCGGCAGCTGACCCAGGCCTTGCTTATGAAACAGCAACCATCACATCCACCATTGCACCCATCTGCAGGCAAAGTAACCATTGATAATCTGAGTCATCATCCACCTCCCAGCCTTTCAGACCTGCAGACCAAAGAGCAACAAACTTCACCCAATTCTTTCCCTGCATATTCCTTGGGTACGTACATTACCAACTGAATAATGTTAAACTTGGGAAAATACAATCTTGCTGCACTCACTGATACTCTTCTGTCTATTTTACTTAACCTACAATAATTATTGGTGAAACCTGACCTTTACTCTAGAGATACAGTGTGGAAACAGGCCCTTTGGCCCACTGAGTCCACGCTGAACAGCAATCACCCAGCACAGTAGCATTCTTCTACACACCAAGGACAATTTACAATTATTTTTACCAAAGCCAATTAACCCACAGACCTGTACGTCTTCGAAGTGTGGGAGGAAACCAGAGCACCCGGAGAAAACCCACGTGGTCACAGAGAGAACGTACAAACTCCATACAAACACACTCTTGGGATTGAACCCAGGTCTCTGGCGCTGTAAGTCAGCAACTCTACTGCTGCGCCACTGTGCCGCCCTAAACCTGCCCTGTGATCTGATCACAATAATTACTGTCCATGGGATCCTACAGTGATTTAAAAAAATACCTAACATTTGTCACTGTTAGAACTAAATGTACACCTTTAACGTGAATAGCGGGCATCCTAAAGACATGCAAGGACATTGAACTATTCTGTACCTCAAAACCTGAGTTCAAATTCCTTCCACATTTGGCTGGGCATTATTTTTCAGGAAAGTGATTCTTTTTCTGCTGCCAGGTATTATTGCACTTTCCAAAAGCTAGTTGAGTTTTTTTTAATGTATTCGGCATAGCTGCTAATAATTTGTTTTGTTTTAGCAAGAGCAATTTTAGTGGTTACATAAATGTTATTGATGCTTGTAACTGGCGGGGTTGGCAAAATCGCCAACAAATATCATCGATGCTCATGAAATCATCCTGTGAACAAGATAACACTGAAGGGTTCATGTTTACAGGTGTCCAACTATTACACACTGTGCAAGCCAAATCATCAGATTGGCTTATCAGTAAAAGATAATGTTATCAATAAAAGTAAAGGATCATGCTGAATGCATCTTGTAGGCGACTGTGAAATTACTCCAAATATTAAAATTTCTCAGCAGTTGTCAGTTTGACAACAACATTGGTATTGGATTATACAGTAGCACCTCACATAGTGCTCAGAATGCGTTGCCTGGAGAAATGGGTGTTAAAAGGCTTATTGTAGCATTATGTAAGGAGTGCGTAGTTGATGGTGCTGCATGGTCAGAAACCTAGCACGAATGTTGTGCAGTTTGGAGAGCCCACCTATTTCATGTGGGCTGCTGCAAGCCGTGCTATCATTCAGTCTGAGATGTTGGGCTCTACGATTCTGTCATCACCTCTATGGAATATAATGTGAATATCCTCTTCATTTGGTTGCATAGCTTTCCCTGACGCAGAGGTTTCTGTACAATAACAAGATCAATGGGCAGCAACCACCACTGATTAGATATCTCTGGGCTGGACAGAGCACATCCAAGAGGAAGTGCTCAGCGAAACTGAAGAATCAACTAGCTCTCTGAGCATGTAGAGCAGTCAGTGCCAATGACCTGTACCCACTTTGCCAGCCAAGGCGGAGCCCTGAGCCCAACACCCAGTTACTGAGTGGCTGCGCAAGTAGCCCCAGCCTACCCAGTACTAGGTCTCGCACAACCCATTGAGAAAGTCAGTGCTGCAGGCGCACCAGTGGAGAGCAGTGATTCATGCCAATTTCCAAGCGGAGCAGTACACAACAAAGGGCAGGTGTTCGCCCCAGGTTCATAACACAGTAGCTTACAGCCTGGGTATATAAATTAAAGTTCAGCTGGGTGTATACTTGCGTGAATTCTGACTGGAGGACTGAGAGCACACTATATCATGCCAGCATATATGTGCTAACACATCAGCACATTGTGACAGATCTAAGCACGTAGCCAGCATAAAATATGGTCTAAAAATAAGCAAGATCATAATTTTGAAAATGTTGCCAATATTCTTGAGAGATATTTATAGGGTTTGTCTTTGCTGGACGTAGGCTTGGAAAAGTGTCATATTCGAGTTATAAATCAGCCATAGGGTTCTACAGGCTATGTTTTGCTCAAAAAAAAATAATTCAAATGTTCTTAGATTCTTTTATGACTTTCACAGTTGATGGGCTGGAGGGAACTGTCTACATCGGCTTCACTGCAGCAGTACTTTTTTAACATGCTTTTCCCTTGCAGCTGGATTGATCCCAAATATGAATGTAAGCAACATGGAACTAAATGCTGGTTTATCCATGAAGGATCCGGCTCAAGCCCAATCTCGATTGAGGCAGTGGACCCACCCCAACTGTATTGAAAATTTAAGCAGCAATTCTTTATCGTTGGATCAGAACCAGAGCAAGCATGGTAAGAGCCCTGTAGGGCAGAGTACTTCCAGACCAAAATATTTTATTAGTCCATTGGCACTAAAATTATTTTGGTATCTCAGCAATTTTGTGTGAGAAACGCAGAATATAACTGTGTTTAAGACAGACTTTTCAAAACTGTTAGAACATAAGGCCGGTTTCAATTTGTTTGGCCACTTAAAAGACTCTGATCTATGTATACACATTTAAAATGCTGAAAGCATGCTACGTGGTAAATGAAAAAATGAATTAAACAATCCATCATTTTGTCACACTGATTCAGTGCCGTCATCAACCCAACTCATTTTGTTGTCTTGCACATTCAACTAAAACAACAGACAAACTTGAAAACATGTAATTATATATTTTACCCCTCGAATACCGAATTATCTGCGCACATTTCAATTGGAGCAATATACCGCAGAAGATTTTTCAGTTGCAATATTTTCAGAGTAAACTGTGGTAACTTGTTTTACTTTGCCTATGAAATTTGTTTAGTTCTGAAGAGCTTTGATGCTGTAATAAAGGAAGTGATAGATCATCAAAGACTCGTTCTGAATTACCTCAGCAGTTATTTAACTAACTGGGTCTAATTTAGCTACTGCTGAGATTCAGTGTCAGGACCATAGCAAAATGTTTTTATATCCATGACCTTGCCTTTCTGTCCCACTTAACACATATTCAGGTGCTATCCCTGGAGGTCTCAATATTGGTCCAACAATCAAGCCCTCCCTTGAGGACTCCTACAGTCCATATGATCTGATAACCAGCAGTGAGTCACCAGCCAGTCCACCGGTACCAGTCAGTGATAGCTGGACACGTGCCAAATCCCCTGCCGATAAGATCTCAAATGGCTCCAACATTAACTGGCCACCAGGTAAACCCCAAAGATTGGCAAAAATAAAATAGGTGTTAAGAATGTTGTGTTTAAATGAGACCTGTATATTTATTACACATTGAGAGAAATTAGTAAATTGAAAAGAGCTGCCAAATGTGTCAACTTAATTTGCTAATTTAGTGCAAATATTGCCAAATAATGTAAGAGATGTCATTCATTTGCCCCCCCTTTAATATCTTTGGGGTTAATCCATGCTTTACGACCTTAGATGGGCAATTATTGTATAGAATTCTAAAAACGTGGCTGCAATATAACAGAAGTTAGCTTAGTAACTATCTAACATTTTGGCTTTGGTCTTGACTGATATTCTCTTCGAAATTCCGGTGCATGCAATCACATCACAACATAACTGCGTCTTTTTTTAAAGAAAATAATTCTCAGACTGACCTGCTGATTTGATTCCAGCCATTTGCTGGAGTATATTTCCAAATCGAGCATGCTGGATATAATTTTACAACTGAGCTACATTTCCACATGCATATTTGTTTCATTTTTCTTAGTAAGTTAATATGCCATTTCACTTACTGAAGAACAGACATTGTGATGTTTTAAATTTGAGAAACTGAACCAAGGTGTGCTGTAAGCGTGTCTTGGTAAACTTGTCTGATGCAGTGTTACTTTATCTATTGTCCTAATAAATTCACTTTTTGAATAAATTAGTTTGTTATATGCATAGTCCAAATGCCCCATTTTATTCCTTCTAATGCAATTACAGCCTAGATTATTTTCTTGTCAACTTTACATTTACAAAGCAAAACTAATAAGCAGCTCTTTTGGTCTTATGATGTGGAATCTATATGTTATTTTGTAAATGTTAAATGCAATTGGTATAGTGTTAACTTAATATTTGAAATGTCTTGCTGGACAGTATCACCTAAGCACATTGTGTGTGTGTGTGAGGCACATAAAGATGCATTTCCGTTCACAAAACCACTGTGGTTGAACATAGTTTTGAAATGTAACCATCGTATATGTAGGGGTTCATTTGTATTTAAACAATATTGATGATACTTTTTGTAGTTAGAAAAATTTGCTGCCAGTGTTACTGATATGGAAGGTCATTATAGAAGCAGTGACAATGGAGTTCTTAAAATCTAATAAACTTTCTCAAGGTATTACTTTTCCAAGAGCAAAAATTATTAATCTGAGACCTTTCAGTATTTTTATTTTATACACTGTTACCTGGAGAAAATAGTGTGATATCGAGCACAAAATTGCTCATGTGTGGGCCAGCCTTTTATTTCTCCCAGATAATGTGATAATTTCACAATTTATTTCTGGATTATACAATTAATTGACGCTTAATGGTAATACTATCCAATACGGATGTTTTGTATTATCAGTATCTCACAGGGGAGTGGCATTGTTATTGCAGAAGCCTTGGTTTCATACTACCAAGAAAAAAATATAACATTGATAAAATGAATCTAATTATTTCAGACAGTATTTTCAAGACCGTAACAGAAATAACATCTGTTAAGGTCTTGTTTAAGTATGGTTAAATGTGATGGAATAATTCAATAGCCTTTTGTAAAAAATATTTGTGATCATTCTATTTATTAAAGTACTTCTTGATTAGTACGTGGTCGGAGGTTATGGGGAGAAGGCAGGAGAAAGGGGTTAGGAGGGAGAGATATATCAGCCATAATTGAATGGTGGGGTAGACTTGATGGGCCGAATGGCCTAATTCTGCTCCTATCACTTGTAATCTTATGATAAGAGTCACATGGCAAAGGATTTCAAAGTGCCATATTTGGGCAACTTGCTCTGCTGAACCTTATGTTACAATTTCATAAGTTCTAAGCGGTGCCCACTGGCATAGTTCAGTTTCAATCCCTTGTCTGTGTTAAATTAGTTAATATCAGTTGATATGGCAAGTTTCGAAGTTGTTGATTAAAACCCCAGCAAGGGGTTGATGCCTTTGGGTTGGGATGTAATAAAATTAGAATTATACAAGAAATAAAATTAATTTAACAATGTTTAGTTTTGTATTTCTTTTAAAACTGTAAACAAAACTTTCAATTGAACAGTAATTTGTATGGCTATTAAACTACTAAAAGTGATTTACTGTTCTACTGCCTACTTCCTAACTGCTGAAGAGTTTCGGCCTGGGGAACCCTGGAAAGGACTTCAGAATATCGACCCTGAGACTGACCCTAATGTTACTCCCGGAAGTGTCCCAAGTGGACCTTCCATCAATACTACTATCCGGGATGTGGATCGCTATCTGCTCAGGGACAGGAGTGGAGGTAAGAAAGCCAATTACACAAATTACGATAATATTCACAAGAAAACTATCTTTCGGGTTTCTTGAAAAAAATAAAACAAATGCTATAGCTGCGTAGAAGTAAGCTACATAATGTATGTCATCCATTACGTCAAACTTTTTCTCTTGAAAAAGTAAAAAGCAAGAGATGGCTTCAACTATTTAATATATCATAGTTACTACATTGTGCTGAAATCTATATGAATTAATCTGAGATTGATAGTAAATATAAAAAGCCGAGGGATATGGGGAAACAACAGTTGCATGATTAGAATCTCAAATCAGCCATAATCGGCTTGGCATGTCCACCTTGAAAGGAAAAAAAACCTCCTGTCATTCCTGTGCTCCCATATGAGTTCACGTATGAGGCTGAGACTAATTTTCTATTATCTTGAAGAAAGGTTTAAGTTTCCTACTAGATAAACATATTCATGAATTCTTAGGTGTAAGCTCTGATTTGCAGACTGATTTCTGCAACATGATAGGAGATTGAAACTGAGGTGGAAAATCAGCTATAATCCTAATGTATCATTGTGCAAACTCAGGGTGCATGCCCTAGATATCAATTTATTGTGTTCATTTGATAACATATAATCTATAAACATGATTTGTATTGCAGCAACACATAAATGCTTGTTCTCTAAGGAGATAATAATAATAATAATGGTGTATGTATTATTACCGTATCTAGTAAAGCGTCACAGACCACTAATTTGTCATAGAGCTCTTTGTTCTGGAGTCGAAACACTCATGGCTATGTACCTTACAGTACTTTAAATCTGCTCAAGTTGTGCATTTTGCTACTGTGGTGGGAAGCTGGCATGAAACTCTGCTCTTCACATGCACAAGCAATGATTACCTTAAACCTTGGGATGGGACAGTTGCTTTTGGAAACTGGTATGTTTCCAGGCATAGGCCTGAGTGTTGCAGCTGTTATATGCTGCGTTGTTAGTTTAGGGTGCATCCAGGTCAGCATAGACAGGCACAGGCCACTGCTGCTTGTATTGACAGACCGACTGATCCTGCGCTCTTGTCTCGTCACCTCTTGTTGGATGCAATGGAAGCTGCCTCGCCATGGAACAGCTGCACTGCTCGTCCTGACCCAATATGTGTTTCCAAAAGCAGCCTCTCCATCTTAACATGTAGGGTAATTCATTCTTTGTGCCTAGGGAGTCTTCCCTTTGTTTTGCAGCACAGCTCCCTAGCCCAGAGCTTTCTCTGCAGTAACAAACTCAATGGTTTGTAACCACCATTTGAACACTGGTGCAGCTCAGAGACCCACAATTTATTGCTGAGCAGATGCACCTTTATTCCCACTCCTCACATTCAGCCTTTCCATCTGAACTGTGAGGGGATTCATTGCTAGCTTCTTGCCAAGTTCCTGATGGAGCAGCAGAGAGGACTGGGGTTTGTGCCAGTGCTATCAGTATATGTATAAATGACCCCTTTCAGCACCAAAACCATTAATTTCCTCAATCCTGGGAGAAACCGTCATGTGCACTAATGTGCCAGTCTGTTCTGTCTCTGTCCAACTTTATTCCTTGCTCATTTTCGCCATTTAACATGTGAAATGTTTTGAGTTGCGCTTTTCTGCACTCTGGCTTTAATCCATGTAGATCTTTAGAGCAACAACTTGTCAGTAACTGAATATTTAAGTAGAATGTAGCGAGCAGTTCCAAAAAGCAAATATGTTTCTCCTTAAGAATTAATTTTTTGGATTTTTCATTTGGATTTAACAACAAAGCAGGCTCTGAGGTGAGTTTGCAACAGTAATTTAGACAAATGGAATGGATTAAGAAGTATTTTTATTTTATTATTCTGCATTTTCAGAAACCTGAAGAAATAGTTAAACCTGACGTGCTTGAAACTTTACATTCCTGGGAATTGAATTTAAACAATAATATGGGATCACTGAACATCATTTTCCCACCCCATTCATTTGTTTTTTGTCAAATTTTTCACGACCAAAACGACAAATGGAACAATCATCTTAAGATTTAATTTAAATCATTTTCCATTTCTTTGGTTGCTTTTTTTGCTGTTTATGCAGGGTCATCCCCAACATCTCAGAACGCCACGCTGCCTTCATCTAGTGCCTGGTCCTTCAGTGCCTCTGGCTACACTAGCTCTTTCTGCAGCTCTACATCTGCACCTAATCCTGCAGGTAGGGGTCCTTTTGCTTTAATTGCTGACCACGCCAAAAAATCTCCATTGAAAATGAGGATTGTAACAAAAGTTTAAAATGCACCATCTAAATGTTGGTTTGTGCAGTGATTGGACCTATAAAATGGCTGGTGGAATTCAGTACAACAGATGAGCAATGGTCCTTTCTATGTAGTTTTTAATTGGTTATTTAATAATTCCTCCTCTTGAACTTGACTAGGAGCTGTATAACTTCCCCGCTACATCATGAAAATGGTGTTTTGGGTGGGGCTAGTGAAGATCATAACATTTGTTGAAAGGCTTATTATTTCATCAAATTTAATTTAATATTGTTTGACTCTCATTACCCAAACATGTTATGGCTTTTCTTTCCTCATATTGAGTGCATGCTTGCGTTTCTTCATTCTGCTACAAAGCTACAGTGATTAATGCTCAACTGGGATTCAAAATGAAATTTAGAGTAAAATGGTACCTTAATTCAATTGATGGCTCAAGTTTGTATTCTTAATTGTTTGAGGTCTACGTGCTGATGTACAATGTTGGAAAATACTTGTTGGACTTAATCTCAGCCACAAAGGATTTCACTCGATTCGTTGATTGAAGAAGGGTCCTGACCAGAAATATTCCCTATCCATTCCCTCCACATATGCAGCCTGACCTGTTGGGGTATTCCAGCATTTTGTGTGTTGAATTGTATAAAATTGTCATTTTTGTTTACTCTGCTTGATGTAATATGCAAAACATGGAAGGGTATGGATCACATACAGGCAGAAGTCATTTGGCATGTTTAGTATGGGCAAAGGGCCTATTCCTGTGCTGTACATTTTTTTTACATAAAGAACTGTGAAATATTTGTCATCCCAAATTTTTAAAAATAATTTAAAAAACTGACAGTATTGGAACATTCATAGCCTTGGGAAATAACACCAAGTTATAATATGCAAACAATTGTTTCTATTTAGCTCTGAGAATATAACCAAATTGCAAACAAAATATATTTTTTCCGAATCCAAATAAATACATTTTCTAGTTATCTGATAATTTGATCAACCTAGAAGCTATCTTTCCAAGTGATAGCTTGGTAAGTTGCTTATCATTTGTTCCTTCTGGATTTTATTCAGTTAGAAAAATTCAAAAAGGATGCTCAGATTTGATCCATTAATTTTTCCTTCTATTTTGCAGATGGAATTTAATTAAGCAGTTCCCATTCATTTTTCCTTCTATTTTTGCAGATGGAATTTAATTAAGCAGTCCCCAAAATCCCAAAAGTGGTAGCATAAGTCTAATTGTGACGACATCGGACAGGAACTTGCAAATGTTGACTGAGAGAGGCTGTTAGCAAGTAAAGGGATGTCTGACAAGTGGGAAGGTTTTAAATATGGGATAAAGTTCATGGTGCACCTCTTCCCATTAGAATGAATGGCAAGGCAGGCATGATTAGGGAACCTACTCGGACTAGGGATGTTGAGACTCTGGTCAGGAAAAGAAGGTTGCTTATGTTGGGTATAGGCAAGTGAGATCAAGCTGGTCCCTTGAGTATAAGGGATGTGGGAGTACACTTAAGAAGGAAAACAGATGGGCAAAAAGGGGGCATTGTAGATAAGGTAAGGAGAATCCTAAGCAATTCTGTCAGCACATTCAGAATGATGTCTTCCTCAAGACTATATGAAATAAGGTAGCCTTGGTGGTTAAAAATTGCTTCGCTATTTAGTTTAATTTATTGTCGTGTGAAATGTCATGTGTTTATTGTCATGCAGTGAAAAGCTTTTTGTTACAAGCTTTAATTTAAAAAAACACGGCATAAATGCCCTTCTCTGCTATTGGTTAGACTTGAGACAATCGGAACATGAATTGTGAACATGACTTGATGCAGGATAAGTTGATTAAAAATTTGCGAAGCGTGTGAAAAGATGAAGTAAAATGATAGGCCTGGAACACTGAATAATTTGCCTTCCTTCCGTGTAGTAAATGTGAATTCTTTGTTTTAAATAAATTCCTCGTTACTTTTTCACATAAATTGTTGACAAATGGCATGTGTCATTATTTTCAATATTCACTTTACAATTTCATTGGAGGAAAGATGACCAAAAACTTGAATTTGCAATTGTTTGCTTTTAACCATGGTATTTATGCCGGTTTAGAGCTAACCATAGAATGGTTGTGTGTCATCTGGCATTTTTCCAGTTTGTTTTCTTGGGTTTATCACAATAACAAATCGACTGATGCGTTAAAAATAAATGTATAAATATAACAATTAAGTTTGAGAATGATTACAGTTCTGTCCGAGCACTTCAGTGCCACCTTAACCCACATGCACCTTTTACCTCCAACTTTATTCACCAAATCCCATTTTCCCTTTTGCAACTTCCTTACCGCATTTGCCTCATTACTTTCATATTCACCATCTTCTGACAAACTCTAACCTTCCCATCTTATTTGTGTTCTCTTGCACAGATGGGGATTTGCGCCTTGCTTTCTTTTAAATGAATGCCATCATTCTTTTAATAGAAAGGAAAGAGCTGCAGATGCTGGTTTGAAGAAGGGTCTCGACCCAAAACATCACCCGTTCCTTCTCTCCAGAGATGCTGCCTGACCTGCTGTTACTCCAACATTTTGTGTCTGTCATTCTTTTAATGGAAATGCCATAATTTTCCCATCACTCTGTCATATTCTCTCTCAAATTGAGCAGTCAAACAGCAAGAGCGTGAAAATATTTTAATTTGCTCTGCTTCAGTACTTTGTAAACCAAGTTTTACTGAAGTTGGACTAAAGCACATTCTAAAGCACCTTATGAGTCGGTGATAGAAGTTGGAGAACCTTCTATCGAAAGTTTCAATTGGACAAACAAGTTTTTTGTGCACAAGCATGGATAGTGATGATTCACCTGCATGATGCTTTATTGGCTATCCGCAGAATGAATGTGTTAATCCCACATACACTCCTGGGTGATGAAGCTTCTTCCTCAGCACCTTTATATGTTTTAACAAAAAAACTTGTAGTTGTTCTTTGTGAGTGCTCAAAATCTTTTTGGTTCAATCCTAACCCTCATTGTTTTGCACAACTTTCAGAATATCTCACGAAATTGGAGAATACAATGTATCCAAGTAGTATTGAATTGTAAACATCTGAATGAAAGTGTGTTCATTAACTCTTCAAAATTTAATGGGATGTAAATGGTGACGCCAAATAATGTATCAAAATATGTATGGATTCGCAAAAATGTTTAAGTTGTCCATTTAGAAATACTTAGAAAACTTTGGAGTAACCAGAGTTAGTTTTTTTTTAATGTGCACATGTGAGCAGTTTGGAAATAAAAATATGTATTAATTCCTAATGTTCTGACATTAGTGCATACTTCACAATTGCTAGTCTTTTTAATAGTATTTTAAATTTGGTCATTTTTTAAATAGAAAGTCGAATCAATCCGAAAACTTCATCCAAACTCAATTTAACTTTTGCAAGAGATTTCTTGATGGATGAAAGGGTTAACCAACGTCAAATTGTTTCTCCAAGTGACTAGTTGTCAATTGAAATGGGGGATTCTGGATTTTTTTACCTGGGTTCACTGATTATGTGAAGTTGGGAAACATGTCTTTTGCTAGATCGTTGCTAAAAACAACAGTAACAGTTGATTTTCACCATTATATTAGTAATATTCAAGCATTTGTATGAGAATATGGTTATGTAGGTCTTTATTCAATGATATAAATATGTGGTTGAAGTGCTAGTATTTTCAATTTTGACGTAATAGACCTGAAATCAATGTAAATTTAATTTGAAGCTTTTGACAAAATAAAATGTTTTGCCTGTTTTCCAGCTAAACTGACAGATAAATCTACTTGGTCACCTGGACCCATTGCTCAAAGTCAAGCACCACTGTCACATGAATTGTGGAAAGTGCCGCTAGGATCCAAAAACACTAGGCCACCACCTGGTCTGACAAATACCAAGCCATCACCATCCTGGGGTGTCAGTTCGCTCGGACTTGTCTCAAGCTGGCCAAGCTCTTACTCCTCCAGTAAGATGTGACCTATATTATTATCTTCTATGTTTCTCTATGAGTTGAATTCAAAAGATGTTGCAATGTGATCCTAATTTGAAGGAGGATCTGGTGTTTTTGTTTTATAAAAATAGAAATCCACAACCAGAGATGTCTAAATACGGTTGCATTTATTATCAAATTTAATGAACTGGTGATTTACAATAATTCTTCAAATTGATACTAATAACATTGTACCTATCTTACGAATATGCATTTTTCCTACTTTTTACGTTCATTCAAAGTTAGTTGAATGGTTCTCTCAATTAAAGAATAAATAGCTTTGGATGGAGATAGATATATAATTTATAAACTGCCTATTAATTTCCTATTGTACTTCAGTTGCATATGTCGTTTCATTTGTTGGCCTCTTCAACAAGAAACCAAGAAAATCATCACATTTCTATTCTTGAGAGGAAATGCCAATTTGCTTGATGGCACTATTAGATGCAATCAAAATCTAAATGACATTGGGTCTTTTTGAAGAATGGTATAGCCTCTCCAATTTGATATAAATGAATTTAGTTTCAGAACATAAACATGGTAATAACATTTATTTGTTGTCTCTTAGATTCTGCTTGGAGCACTGATAGCTCTGGAAGAAATAATAGCTGGCTGGTTCTGCGAAATCTAACACCCCAGGCAAGAAGCGATCATTTCTTGTATTGTGAAAGAAACCTCAGCTTGCCTATTCATTCATCGTAAATAAGTTTGAACGTCGCTACAACTGAAGTTTACAATTGATACTTTTTGAATGGAAATATGCAGTTTTACAAACTTACATTTCTAAAATTATTATTTGATTTAACTTTAAGTTTAAAGTTATAACTATAGACACTAGAATATTAAATTGAGTCTATCGACCTTTTAAAACATTTGTAAATGTGTGAACAGTGAAAACATTCTGTCAACTGGTTTTCAAATAGTAGCAAAATCCCACTTCGCATTGTTTTGAAAGGGAGGGTTAGGTTTCATTTGTAGCTATGTTATCATCATCTTGTTCTGGAAAAAATATACCAAAATGTCTTTTCACATGTAGGTGAAGATTAATGTGTTGGTAGTGTTTAATATGATCTGCACCCTGATGTAAATCCTCCCACTTTAGCATCACTACACCAATGTGTTTTCTTTCTCCAAATGCCCGTTTGCCCTCACCCTATGCCCACTAAAACAGTGTATTCTCTGCTTATAAAGCAATGTAGGATTGGAGAAACATCTGCAGTTTACACCACAAAATTACATTGCGTTGATAGTTTTTAATATTTTTTCCTTTTTCAGTGTCATTTGTTTTCCATAAGCTGGAGAAATAGGTTGTTCATCTTCAATCTGTCTAGATTTAGTAGGATTTGGGAGTTCAAAGTTTTAGCGGTTAATTTTGCTTCAGAATGATATAATAACAAAGGGTAGACAAAAATGCTGGAGAAATTCAGCGGGTGAGGCAGCATCTATGGAGTGAAGTAAATAGGGCGCTTATTTCCTTCGCTCCATAGATGCTGCCTCACCCGCTCAGCTTCTCCAGCATTTTTGTCTACCTTCATTTTTCCAGCATCTGCAGTTCCTTCTTAAACATAATGACTTGGGGTAGTGGTTTACAGCTTGAATGTTAGAATGAGTAAATGTTGTGCAGCCAGTTAATTTATCTCTTAAATCCATTTTGTGTCAAATTGCTACGTTAAATTGTGGCTACTAAGTGCATGCTCTCAGATTGATAAGTAAGGGTGGTTTGTTCTTTTGCTGCAGATTGATGGCTCCACTTTGCGGACTTTATGCATGCAGCATGGTCCATTGATAACATTCCATTTGAACCTAACCCAAGGAAATGCTGTGGTTCGCTACAGCTCTAAGGAAGAAGCAGCTAAAGCCCAGAAGTCTCTCCACATGTAAGCTACCTGCATGATTCCGGACATGAGAGTTTTGAACAATTTAGTATTTTGAATTTGAATTTGTCGTAATGAATCAATGAATTGATAGAAACACTTCTGTTCTCCTCATTTATATCAGAAACAAAATTATTTGGTATCCCGGCAACTGCTCCTCGGTATGGCATGTCATCTGATCGATCCAATTTTTTTTGTATTCCGCCACAGCCTCCTTGTTTGCCAAAATGAAGGATTAATTGGTGTCTAGCATACAACATAGGACCCGTGCGTTGCCATATACTTTGGTTTGTGGCCAATTCTTCACAAACCATTAGTCTGTTTCTTTTATGGAGTCTCGCTGATCTAACCTCCTCCATTAATCCCTCCTTGAACATTGTCTCTGAAGAAATACTGAGAAATGCACATTGGTAGAATTTCTCAGTTCAAAGAGCACTCCCATCTCTGCCCCTCTATTAGAACTCCACTTGGGCAGGTTCAGGGAGGATTGTAACCAAGGGTGTCTCCGAATCTTTCCCTCACTATTATTTTGATCATAATGCAATTGTCAGAACTGGAACTGACAAAAATCACTTTGAATGCATTGATGCCACTTATTTTTAAGATCACGGACAAAAAATTGATCTTGACGCACTAAAATAACAGCATGTTTTAAGAGCCCTGACACAAAACGTTGCTTATTCATGCTTTCCAGAGACTCTGCGTGACCCGCTGATTGCTCACTTATTTAGTCGTTTTTTGTTAACCAGCATCTGCAGTTCCTTGTATCTAGCATATTTTAAAAGCCTGCTAACCTTCTGAAATAACAGGTGTAGATATTTGAGTGACTGTTTGCGGAGAGACAGAATTAGAACAGTACTATCCACTAAATTTAGTCCAAGCTTTATAATAGGCGTAGCAGTTCTTGGTATTGTTCCATAAATATTTTTTGTCTGAACTAACGTATAGTGTGTATGTAAAAGTTTGCATTTATTGACACTATTCTGAATATGTAAGCCTTTGACGTGATCTGGTTTACTGCGCTCTCAACATTTGACTTTTCCTTTGACTAGGTGTGTTCTGGGAAACACTACTATCCTCGCTGAATTTGCCAGTGATGAGGAAGTAAACCGTTTCTTTGCACAAGGTCAATCGCTCTCTCAGACCTCCAGTTGGCAGTCTAACACAGGAACAAATCCGAGCCGACTTGGGTCAAGCAGCAACTCTCACGGATTGATTCGCAATGATCTAGGTCACTGGAATACTACAAGCTTGAGTGGGAAAGGAACCAATGACCTCCTCTGGAGTAGTGTCCCTCAGTACTCCAGCAGTCTATGGGGTCCTCCTAACAATGATGACAGCAGAGTAATTGGCAGCCCTACACCTATAAACACCTTACTCCCTGGTGACCTACTCAGTGGAGAATCAATGTAGGGAAAACTGATGATGTTGTGAAGCTAACAATCAGCACTAAACAACCCAATTCCGGACATCGTTTGGCCCTGGATCCACAACCTCTTCTGGTTGGGTGAGGGAGTGTGGGCAGGGAGTGGGGATGGGGTTGGGGAGGGTGGGGTTTGGGGTTTGGGGCATGGAAAGTCTACTTTTGCGAGCCTGGGTTTAGTATGCACATTACCCTTGCTTTCATTATTTTGTTTGATCCCAAAAACATATCAACACAAATACTTGAATCAAGCAGGCCAATAATGAAATGTGAAAACCGTCTAATTTACACTTCTGAGGTGTTGTCATCACATATAGGCTCAAACAAAAAAAGTTTATTGTGTGTGTGTATGTGTGATGGTGCAGATGTATGCATCTATTTGTGTGAGTGTATGAAATCAGTGTGTTTTGTTTCTTTATACAGTATATGCTTTTATTTGCTCGTTGGTCAAATTATTAGCTTCTAACTTTGCACTGAGTGTCTGCAGCCCCTCCAGCTAATCTTACAAAGGGGGCCAGCAGCAATTCACGTGTAAATGTTTACTCAAGGACACTCTTAACAGTGTGTGCTCTGGAGATGATGTGTATACCTACCTTTAGTGGCTTTTTTGTGGACTAATGCAAGAGAATTATTACAGGAGTATTGCACCAGTTTTCTTTCAGAGTATAAAAATAAAATAAAAATGCTCTAGTTGAACTGTGGCCATAGCTACACAATAGAGTGGACCCATCCTGCAAGCAGGTTTGGGAAGCACTTGGACTGGATATTTTTGTGACTGATTTAGAGGTGCCTATGTTTGGTAACCTCCTGTTTACAAACTTTGCAGAACTTAAAAAAAAAGGAAAAAAAAAAGAAAAAAGGACAATTACTCTTCCATCAAAACCTATTTTCAGAATGAAGATGTGCTACTTCAGAACTCTGGGAATGAAGTGTTTTTTTTTGGCCATTGTTGTGTATTTTTTCCTTTGTAAATTTTTGCTCACTTTCTTGCACACAGTGGATAACGTCTCAGGAAGGCCTGAATTTTCTGGGGAGCTACTCCACGCCATTTCATGTATTTTAACCCAACTTCTAGCACTGAAGAAAAAGAAAATACCTGTTTATTCTGTAGCAGTTACTTATTTACCAAATAATGGACACAACAATGTTTGAAGAGTGCTTTATGAAATGCTTTATGTTTTAAAAAGAAATCAATGCTTTTGATTGTGTTAAAGACAATTGACTAACATACTGTAAAGTATGTTGCTGTATAAACTCTCCTTGTCCCAGCCTGCTTGGATCAGGTAACTTGTGCATTATCTTTGAATAGGTTTTTATTGGTTTTATCAAGCTGTTATTGGCAAGAAAAACGCTGGTTTTAAAGTGGATCATGAACTATGCACAAATGGGTTCAAGATTTTAGTTTTTTCTGAGTTATAGTAGAGTGTATTTACTTGTTTCTTCTCGAAGGTATTTTGCATCTCATTGCCATTATGTATATTCCAAGCCGAAAATAGTCTTGAGTTGTAGAAAAAAAGCCTGACTTTAAAAGATTTTTGGGGGGTGGGGGGGAAAAGTGGGAGTGAAAGTCTGTGTCTGTTTCATTTTTGCCTTTGAATTACAAATGTTGGTAATCCAAAATTTTTTTTAAAGAAAGTTGGTGGCTTTTAACAATTTCTTTTCCTCATAGAATGTGATTGTAAAAAAAGAAATATGCACAGCAAATTGTTTTCTTGAACTATTGGGCTTCTTTAGAGCTATGAATTGCAGTTTTCCCCTGGGAATTGAACAAGATCATTAAAGCATTATTCATTTGAGATGAAGGATATTTTTTATTCACTTACGCTGAGTGAATCCTAAAGACTCAGTGCATTGTGGTGAAGCTGCTTACCCACTCCATTCACTGTTTACTATGAAATTAGCAGATTACCCCATGGTGGATTGCACTAAGTGGATAGTCTCGGTTTAAAGATGAGGTAACCCCATCAAATCTACAAAGATGTTGTTCTGTCGAGATATCTCTGAAACATTAAATGTTGAAAACTTAAAACCATGTCGGAAACAAACCTCAAGCAATTCTATGATAGCATGTAAATTTTTTTTCAAAATATATGCTGTATTGTGCATCTTTTGGTGAGATCCCCAAATGAATCAGTGAACCATTCCATGAGTTTGATAACCTGGTCTGGCACCAGTGAAAATGTGTGTGTGTATATTTTGTTGGGAATTTAAGACCACCCACTGGTTTATCAAATGCTGCCTCCACAAGAGCCTGTGAATACATGGAATTATTTAATTTGTAATTACAAATTGACACCAGCATTCCAAATTGGTGTAATCAGATTTGAAGTGTAGCTCCACTCCCAAATTCTGACTTGTTAGTGGAAGTCTTATCGAAGAGATATTTTTCTGCCCCTCCTTTTTGGGGGGAAAAATGTGGTAACAGTTTATTTCCGATTTCAGTACATATTGTGGAATCTTGCCTGTACTAAGCTGACAAATGAATCTTGGAGGTTTTCTCGCATCTGAACTTGTATTGAATAATTAGACTGCACTGTACAAATGACAGGCTTCTGTATATAATCTACTAGAGTTCAAATTCAGTTACAGAAATGTTATGTCAAAGCACTGTTGTAAACTGAAACACAGAACTAGTTTCGGGTAATAAATGTTCAGTGTGGGAGCTGAGAGAACACATGCCATAACCCCTTCCCACACGTAGTTTTGTTTTCGTTAAGAAATGGAACGTTTTTTTTCAAGAAAAACTCTCCAAACTTTACTTTGAGATAGCAAAGCACAACTAGCCACATTGAATGCAAAACAAAAAAATAAATAAAAGCGCAAGGGTTTTTCAGGTGAAATGTTTAAATGTGATGCATTTGAAATTAAAGTTTGATTTGGGTTAACCATCGTAAGTAAAGACGTTTGACCGTTTGTTTACGTCAATGGACTATTTTCCCTTTCCGTGATCCTTTGTACCAGAAACAAGGGGCAGAACTGACACAAGCCCAAACGTTGAAAAAGTTGTGGCAAGCATTGTGCGCATATGTTGTTCATCGGATATTCATCCAAATCAAGTTTTCACCTTGTAATGTTTAAAATACATTTTTTTGTTTTTTGCTGTTACAATATGTATTATTGAGTCAACAATGAATAAAAGATTATGCCTCCATTGGGTGTTTCTCTTCAATCTATAAAACCATTACTTAACACACTTCCACTATTATTCATTCTATTCCAGGTTCAGTTTATAGTAAATTTAAAGAGCATTTTGTCAGATGCACTGTAAAGATAGATGTGCCTTTGTTAAAAGTAAATGGTTTGTCTTATTGTCCAAATAAGCATCCCCTGTCCTGACATGAATCCATTTAAAATCTCATTTATACATTCAAGTAAGCAATGTTTGTATTTGCAGATCAAAGTGGGCTTTTGAATGAAAGGTTATTACACTTATAATTCGTGTCACACAACAGGATTATTGTTGTAAATAGGAAGTGAAATGGTAAAAATATTTTGTGGTATTTTTTGTTTAATATACAAGTGTCTTGATTCTTGGTTCTTGGTTACTTGGTCCTCCAAAATATACCAACTGGAATTTAAACTGGAGGTGGTGAAGGGAGGGGTTAAGCCAGAGAGGGTTATTGGGAAGAAAGTGCCACTTTAAATTTAGTTGCATCTGGCTGGGCAACCATGGTTTGGTGGAGATTATTCCATGCTTTAATAGTGCGTGGGAAGAACAAATTACTGTACACTTTTAATCCAGCAATAAATAAGTTGATTGGTGAAACTAACATTTTTGGGAGGTGTCTGCACATTGTTGGTACGGCCAGTATTTATTACACATTCCTAATTACCCTATGTTGGTGAGCCACCATCATACACTGTCACAGTTCCATAGTGAAGGTATTCCCATAGTGATCTTGGGAAGGTAGCTTCACAAATGAGACCCGCTGGTGATAAAGAACAACCAATATATTTCCAGATTCTGCCCATGTTTATCTGTGGGGGTTTGTCTGAGTACCAAAAGGTAAATAACTATAATGCACTGTGCTGGAGGGGGTGAGCATTTGCAGTGTGTACCAGAAAACAACTAACTGCAAGTCGAGTTCCGTGTGAAAGCATAAAAGGATTTTAAGAGAAAAGAGTGGAAAAGGGAAAAGGTTAATGGGATAATGTCACCATTCTTTGCTGTGGTGCCTTTTAAAGTTGTTTCATGGTACTATTTCCAAATTAAATCATGTATTTTCCCTAATACATCCTAATATTTGTCCAAAAACATGGTTTAAACATTTTTAAATGTATGGAATTCCAGGATTCGGCTTTAGCAGCTGAAGGAACTGGTGAGGTGATGAACGATTTGAGGGAAAGCCAAAATTATATGGATTTCTACAGTCAGGGGAACTTAGAGATGTGGAGAGGATTCAACTGCCATTTCCGTATTTTCTTTTACTTCAGCACTTTGTATCTTATATTCCTATCAATTATGTTATCTCTCTATTTCTCTCTCCCTCTCTATTTTCATTAGCCTCCAATTTTACATTACTTTCAAGCAAATCAGCTGCTATTTAAAAGCCGCTTCCATCCCCTCTCAGTTGCGTTATTCAGTCGCTGTTATTCGCCACTCTATGATACACACTTGCTTTTTTTCTCAGATCATCAGATTTGTAGATACAAGGGAATGTAGGGTTATAGCAGAAGTGTGTTGCTGAGGTTTAAATAAGCCATGCTCTTACAAGCTGTTGAAGTAGGCATGAGAATCCAAATGGTTTGTTCCTTGCATTTGTAGGAGCAAAAAGATTTGAAAATAAAGATAATAGCATGACCATTTAGCTAATCCATATCAGCTTTGCAGAAATGTCCACAGATGGATCATCATTGAGATGAAAGGTGTACAAAATATTTTTTTTTAATTAATATTCAAGGGATAGGTGTTATTTTCAATGAGATTAAAAGGAATATGAGGGGAGATGAAACTTAAAAATACTGAAGCGTATGAATGTGGGTAATGTATTTAATAGATAGGAAAAAGAAACCTAAATGACAAATGAAAACGACATGCAGAGAATACAAGAGTTTTGTTATAAAGAATAGGCCTGCTTACAATGAAGGGACAATATAGAGTATGAAGCTAGAGTGGAATTATTAAATTTTATAAACAATAGATGTGAGAATGTAAATGTATGAGTGGTGGTGTAGAACAAAGGTTATCCTTTATTAGAAACCAGAATAGTTCTTGATGGAATTAACAACCCCTAAACAAGGCTGGTGGTGTTGTTTTGTCATTCCTTGGACTGGAGCACGGTATTTGTTTTTCTTTCTCACTAGATATGCTGATAACATTGAGGTAGTGGAGGGTATGTACAGTATCAGTTTTGTTTATGGCAGGAAGAATGGTTAAAGCTGTTAACTAATTATTACAATTATGAGAACTAAATCCATGATTTTTTGCAGTAGATTTAGGTAGGTGAGGAAAAGTAATTACAGAAGGTGGTTACATTGAAGGCAACAAAACAGTCAGAGTATTGAGTTTAGAAGTTGGGAGGTCATGTTGCAGTTGTATAAGACCACATTTAGAATATTGTGTTCAGTTTTGGGCACCATGTTATAGGAAAGATATTGTCAAGCTTGAAAGGGTTCAGAAGAGATTTACGAGGATGTTGCCAGGATTAGAGGGCATGAGCTATAAGGAGAGGTTAAGTAGGCTGTGTCCTCTATTCCATGGAGCATAGGAGGATCAGGGGAGATCTTATGGAGGTATATAAAATCATGAGAGGAATAGATCAGGTAGATGCACAGAGTATTTTACCCAGTGTAGGGGAATCGAGGACTAGAGCACACAGGTTCAAGGTGAAGGGGAAAAGATTTAATAAGAATCCGAGGGGTAACTTTTTCACACAGAGGGTGGTGGATGTATGGAACAAGCTGCCAGAGGAGGTAGTTGAGGCTGGAACTATCCCATTGTTTAAGAAACAGTTGGACAGGTATATGGATAGGACAGGTTTGGAGGGTTATGGACCAAGCGCAGGCAAGTGGAACCAGGGTAGCTGGGACATTGTTTGCTGGTGTGGACGAGTTGGGCCGAAGGGCCCGTTTCCACACTGTATCACTCTCTGACCAGCTTAGGGGTGCATTTAGAATTGAAGTGGCGCCATGCCCATGTGGTTTTCTTGATGTAAATATTTGGATTTGGCATAACACAATTAGATTTAAGGAAGTTAGTAAAATACAACATCTCCCATCTTCATAATACTGTGTGTGCTTTGTTAAAATATTAAGTGCGATGTTCAAATTCTATTACTTAAATGTAATTAAAATATCAGTTGTATTTAATTAAAGAGCTGCATTAAAGTTGGACACTAAAACCTTAAGATATGCAACCTCAATGTAGCATCAAAAATCATACTGTCGCACAGTTGCTAGTTATGATGGTTTTGTGAGTTTGCTTATTGTAGTGCTTTTATACTGTTATTTTGAAATATCAAAATGCATGAGCAGGTATAAATATTAGAATGTTGGAATTATTTGAACAAAACTAGTGGGTCAATTTCAGCTTTATTCGGGTAAGATGTATTGTTTTCATAGAGCAATGTTTATGTACATGAATAATAAATGCAACTTATTGCTTGTATTATGCAAATATCAAAGCTATTTTAAGCTAGTTAATAATGCATGTGAGTACGTACGTCCAAAAATGATCACCATTTAAACTTTGAACCAAAATGTTGTTCTGCAGTTTAAAAATTCATGTGGAAAATAATTGCAGATAAATTATGAAAGATAGGCAGTTGGATACTATTTTCCTTATTCGATTCTTGAATTATATAAATAAAGATTGGTGCAGTAAAATGTTTCTGCCAGAATAGGCGATTTATCCAATTTAATACCAGCAATGCCTCATGAGACATTAATGCTACATAATAGACTAATTATGGGCAGATGTGTACTGTTTTCTATAAATTACAAGTATATTTGTAAAAGTCGGATCTGTAATGAATCTTTTATTCGTTATATCAATGAGATTTAATTCAGTCAATATAGTGGGATTTAAAATTGTACACTGTAGATCATTTTTGAAAAGCAAAACTAATTAGTGCTCTGTAAACTATCTTTTAAGGCTAATAAGCATGTAAAATTAATCACTTAAATATAACTGGCAAAATGACTAAAAAAAATGCAGTTGCTATCAGTTGAATTCTGAACGAGCCATATTTTAAATTGAGCTGATTCAGAAGCTATTCTTATTTCCATTGTTAAATCAGAAATATATCTTACCTCAATGTCAAGGGAATTAGGAAATTAATATTAACAGGATTATTCAACATAAGTTCAAGGCACTCTGAAAAGTTAAATAATTAAGATGCATAACGTTTGAGATGCAATTTAACGAGTCTTAGTGATTTGGCTATCGAGGGATTTAAAAAAAAACATTTTACTTACAAAAGTGGAAGATATTACACAGATTTAATGATATAAAAATTAACTGGAGTAGTTTCAGAAATACATAAACAAGCAGTGAACGTAATCCCCCAACTGGGAGATGCTCATTAGAGGAATAACTACAGCAGATATTAAATGATTTTGTTTTAAATGTGGTTAGCCATTGAATTAAACAAACATCTCATTGAAAAACAGCGAAGTAAAAATTGATATTAATTTTTTCAGAGCTTTTCAATGCCGATTGTTATGTTGATGCAATTTTAATTCAAGAGGGCGATTTTGGACACCAATGTTTAAATATTGCAGGTTGCAACTGTTGGAAACGGTTATTTTTTATCCTTCAAATTTTGATCAATTTACATCAAATAAATCACCTTATTAATAATTTTATAACTTGTGCCTTTTCACAAGCAGCTCCCTTGTCATTTTGTTTTTGCTTAGGCCTGATTTGGTGACCGGAATGCACATGAGTGGTAGTACATCTGGCAAGTTTCCCACTAAAAATGAATTTCTTGTGGGAAGTCCCAAATAATTAAAGCCTGCCACTTTAGCAATTCACTTTTTTCATATTTTGGCACGGTGCCGCAGCGGTAGAGTCTTACAGCGCTTGCAGCTTTGGAGACCCGGGTTCGATCCCAATTACGGGTGCTGTTTGTACGGAGTTTGCACGTTCTCTCCATGGCCACGTGGGTTTTCTCCGTGATCTTCGATTTCCTCCCACACTCCAAAGACATTCAGTTCTGTACATTTATTGGCTTGGCATAAGTGTACATTGTCCCTAGCATGTGTAAGATTGTGTTAATGTGCGGGGATCTCTGGTCAGTGCAGACTCGGTGGGCCGAAGGGCCTGTTCCTCTAAACTAAACCTTTTTTTACTTTATGAAAGACCAGTTCATAACAATCATTCAATATTTATTCGTTACAATACAAGAAACATAGAAGCTTGTCGCATTTAGGACTAATGTGTAGGAAATTTTGAAAGGTAGTTTTGTTGAATTGTATGTCAATTAATAAATTGTAATCAGACTATTTTCCAGTGCAGTATCCAGTGGTATTTATTTCTCATCAATCACGGTTTAAATGAAATAAATATCATGGGCAATCCAACTTCACTCTTCAAATGAATGTATCCCTCTGTGAAATTCTTTTTCCCAGCTTACAAAACCATCCTACAGACTCGAAAGTACTATAAATTTATGAACTGGTAATGTAACACGTGCAAAATGCAACCTATTACAACCTTCTTTGAAAGTTGGTTTAACTGACGGGTCCCAAACATAATATTTTAAACAATAAACATTTCCTAGTGAAAATTTATCAATGGATAATTGCATTCAGCAACTGTACAAAAGGAGTAGACAGTATTCATTGTCAATATTCTTGCGATTGTCCAGTCAGTTTTCCTAAACTATAAATTGTAGAATTTAGCAAAGCTGGGTGATAGTGTGAGCTATGAGAAGAATGCAGAGAGTCCACAAAACAATATAGGCAAGTTACATAATTGGGCAAGACATGGAATGTAACATTGAGAATTATAATGTCATCCATTATGGTGGAAAAAACAAAGTATTTTTGGTTAATAATTAAAATTTGTTCTTCAGAAAAGCCTTGATGACCCTTTCATTGAAAGTTACTGTGAATGTAGAGCTGAAAATGAGGAAGGCAAACAATATGTCCAAAGGTAGACACAAAAAGCTGGAGTAACTCAGCGGGTCAGACAGCATATCTGGAGAAACAGAATAGGTGACGTTTCGGGGTCGAGCCCCTTCTTCAAACTGGGAGTCAGGAAAATGGATATAGACGTTGATGTAATAGAACAAATGAATGAAAGATATACAAAAAAGGAACGATGATAAAGGAAACGGGCTATTGTTAGCTGTATGCTAGATGAAAACGAGTTGCATACAAAGTCTCAACAAGATGACTTTGAAGCTTGTACAACAGCTTGGGTGTGGGAGGGGTGGAGAGAGGGGATGCAAGGGCTACTTGAAGTTAGAGAAATCAATATACTGCTGGGTTGTCAGCTGCCCAAGCAAAAAATGAGGTGGTGTACTTCCAATTTCATTTGGCCTCACTCTGGCAATGGAAGTATGAGGCCAAATGCAAATTAGAGGAACAGCACCTCATATTTTGCTTGGGCAGCTTATAACCCTGTGGCATCAATTTAATATCTCTAACTATGGGTAACCCTTGCATCCCCTCTCCATTCCTTCCCAAGTCGTTGTCCTAACTTCAAAGTCGTCTCGTTGAATCGCAAGAAAGATTCTAAGGGGAGTAGGAGGCAACCGTGGCTGACAAGATAAGTTAGGGATAGAATAAAATTTAAAGAAAAGATGTATAACACAGCGAAGAATAGTTGGCAGCCAGAGAATTGGGAAACTTTCATAGGACAACAGAAGGAAACAATACGCGCTGAAAAGATGAAGTACGAGGGGAAGCTGGCCAGGAATATAAAGAAGGACAGTAAAAGCTTCTTTAGATATGTTAAGGGAAAAAGAGTAGCAAAATCAGATGTGGGACCTCGAAGGCAGACACGGGTGAAATTATTATGGGGAACAAGGAAATGGCAGTGGAGTTGAACAGGTACTTTGGATCTGTCTTCACTAAGGAAGACACAAACAATCTCCCAGAAGTACTGGAGGACAGAGGATCAAAGGGGGTAGAGGAACTGAAATAAATTATCATTAGGCGAGAAATAGTATTGGGTAGGCTAATGGGACTGAATCCCCTGGGCCTGATGGTCTGCATCCCAGGGTCCTCAGGGAGGTGGCTCTAGAAATAGTGGATGCACTGGTGATCATTTTCCAATGTTCAATAGATTCAGGATCAGTTCCTGTGGATTGGAGGATAGCTAATGTTATCCCACTTTTCAATAAAGGAGCGAGAGAGAGAAAACGGGGAATTACAGACCAGTTAGCCTGACTTCGGTGGTGGGAAAGATGCTGGAGTCCATCATTAAAGAGGTAATAATGGGGCTTTTGGATAGCAGTAAAATGATTAGTCCAAGTCAGCACGGATTTATGAAATGAAAATCATGCTTGACTAATCTGTAATTTTTTGAGGATGCGACAAGCAAAATGGATGAAGGGGAGCCAATGGATGTAGTGTATCTAGACTTTCAGAAAGCCTTTGATAAAGTCCTGCATGGGAGACTGGTGACTAAATTTAGAACACAAGGTATTGGGGGTAGGGTGTTGACGTGGTTAGAAAATTGGTTGGCAGACAGGAAGCAAAGAGTAGGAGTGAACGGGTTCTTTTCAGAATGGCAGGCAGTGGTAAGTGGAGTGCCGCAAGGCTCAGTGTTGGGGCCGCAACTGTTTACCATATATATTAATGATTTGGAAGAGGGAATTAGGAGCAACACTAGCAAGTTTGCAGATGACACAAAACTGGGTGGCAGTGTGAACTGTGAAGAGGATGATAAGAGGTTGCAGGGTGACCTGGACAGGTTGAGTGTTTGGGCAGATGTGTCGCAGATGCAGTATAATATAGATAAATGTGAGATTATCCACTTTGGTGGCAAAAACAAGGGGGCAGATTATTATCTCAATGGGGTTAGGTAATGGGGAGGTACAGCGAGACCTGGGTGCCCTTGTACACCGGTCACTGAAAGTTGGCATGCAGGTACAGCAGGCAGTGAAGAAAGCTAATGGAATGTTGGCCTTCATAAGAGGTTTTCAGTATAGGAGTAAAGAGGTTCTTCTGCAGTTGTATAGGGCTCTGGTGAGACCACATCTGGAGTATTGTGTACAGTTTTGGTCTCCTATATTTGGGAAAGGACATCCTTGTGATTGAGGTAGTGCAGCGTAGGTTCACAAGATTGATCCCTGGGATGGCGGGACTGTCATATGAGGAAAGATTGAAAAGACCATGCTTGTATTCATTGGAGTTTAGAAGGATGAAGGGGTATCTTATAGAAACTTATAAAAGGACTGGACAAGCTAGATGCAGGAAAAATGTTCCCAATGTTGGGCAAGTCCAGAACCAGGGGCCACAGTCGTAGAATAAAGGGGAGAAAAACTTTTTCACCCAGAGAGTTGTGAATTTGTGGAATTCCCTGCCACAGAGGGCAGTGGAGGCCCAATCACTGGATGGATTTAAGAGAGAGTTAGATAGAGCTCTAGGGACTGGTGGAATCGAGGGATATGGGGAGAAGGCAGGAACGGGTTATTGATTGGGGACGATCAGCCATGATCACAATGAATGGCGGTGCTGGCTCAAAGGGCTGAATGACTTCCTCCTGCACCTATTTTACTTCGGAGTCACGTGAGTGACTACGTGAAGAAGCCCCGCCAGGCGCATGCTCGGCATTACGTCGACGCATGTCGGTAGCAACGGGCTGCAGATCGCAGCTCCATCAGTGGTGAGTAACAGGCCGCAGGTAAGTGGTTTAGAACTACTTCCTGGGTGTATAAGCTCCATGACGCTGGCTGGCTAGCCAGGAAAAACGGAGAGTACTGGGAAAAAGACGGCGTGGGTTAAGAAAGGTCCCGGGTGGAAGCAGCTCAATTAAGATCGGGACTGCAGATAAGTACGGAGCCGGTTCCGATACCGGTAGCCGTAGACCCAGCCGTAAATCAGCCTTTAGCCGCTCCACAGCCGCAGGCCACTGAGGGTACTCCAGTGGATAGGAAAATAAAAGGAAATCTGTTAGGCCCGTAATATCAGACGAGTCTGATGAAGAAGATCCTCCAGACAGACAAACAATGTGGCTCAGGATGGACCAAATGGAGAAAATGCTCCAAATTATTATCAACCAAGGGTCCAAAGACCCAGAGTATTCCCAGGCAGCCCCTGAGGGGATTCCCTATCAAGAAAATGGTGCCTTTACAACGTAGGAATGTGAACCTCCAGAGCCTTGTTTAGGTCTGGAAGAAGTCTCCTTTGAGCAAGTCTCAGGAGTACCAGGGCGGCAGGAGACTGACCCTGAAGGTGGTGTTTCTGGTCATGAGTACCCACCACAGCACAAGAGTCAAACTCCAGGTGTACCGGATGTAGCACAATCCTTTGCTATACCAGAGGGAAGCGGTGAGGCCATGGAAGAAAACCTGGCGGCCAACATTAATTATTTGGTTTCTCACCAGCTTCAGGAGACTGTCATGGTTGAGACAGCAGACCTCTATAAAACACCTGTTAATTGTGCGTCACTGAGGGTGCCGATTGTGAATGTGGCAATTTGGACACCCATGACTTCAATAACGCGAGGACAGGAAATACGGTTCCAGAGGGTCCTCAAGCTCATTGCGGCTCGCAACACTGGTTTTGGGAGGCAGGTGGAAGGGCGTGCAATGTCCAAAATCCAAAAAGACATGTTGGCATTGTTTTGTAATTCTTATTTTGAGATTAATTGTATGAGGAAAATCGCCATTCGGCCCATCCTGCACCCAAGATTTGCAGGTCTGTGTAAATCAAGCAATGTTCAAGCTCCAGATTATTTATTCGGAGAAAACCTGCCTAAGCAAATTAAAGAAATCGATGAGGAGGCAAAGACTATCAACCTCATGAAACCTTTCATATTTGGCCAATGGAAACAATCTGGCTGAATGAGAAGGGGGTTTGATTCAGGAGCGGGAACAAGCAGAGGCAGGGGTATGGTGAGAAGGTATTATTACCCATCACAGTCCAATGTCCACCCATATGTTGGAAGGAGGAGACCGTCACGGTCATTTGCTGAGGTACAAAAACTTTATTCTATCACAGAGAAAACTTTTGGGGAACCTCCGGTTGGTGGTAGATTACAATTGTTTTATGATGAATGGTGCTGTATAACATCTGATTGGTTTATATTAGATACTGTGTCAGGTGCTATAATAGAATTTATGGAAGGAGTTGATCCACCTGTACAGAATAAACCTAATCGGGTTTTGGTGTTTTCTGCACCTGAAAAAATTTATTTGAAAAAGGGGTAATTGAAAATACGGGGAATCATCTTCAACAATTTGTGTCAAATATTTTCCCCAGGCCAAAGAAAGAGGGGGGTTGTAGAGTCATTCTGGATCTCACAAAATTGAATTCATATGTCCAGTATAGACATTTCAAAATGGACACCTTCAACACTGCAAAGCAGTTGTTGTCCATAGGCTGTTACATGGCTACTATAGACTTCAAAGATGCGTATTATTCAGTGCCAATTCATCACCATTATCGCAGGTACTTGATGTTTAATTGGATGGGTCAGCTGTGGCAATATAAAGCATTACCTAATGGGTTAAGTTCAGCTCCCAGGTTGTTCACAAAATTATTGAAACCAGCACTTGCATTGTTAAGGGCTCAAAATCACATTGTCATGGCTTATCTTGATGATATTTTAATTGTTCATGCCACTCAGGAATCAGCTAAAGAATCAGTTTCAGCAACTATAAGCCTGTTTGAAAGGCTAGGGTTTCTGATCCATCCAACGAAATCTAAGCTACAGCCATCCCAAACAATTGATTATTTGGGGTTTGTCATTAATTCAGTTGCTATGTCAGTAACTTTGCCAACAGATAAAGTTGTGGATATTACAAATGCGTGTAATTGCCTTGCTGACAAACCTTATCCCTCCATCCGAGAAGTAGCTAGGGTTATTGGTAAGATAGTAGCAGCATTCCCTGTTTGGTTGGTCTTCTGCATTATCAAAATCTTCAAAGGGCAAAAGCACAAGCACTAAAAGAACGTGCAGGTCATTTTGACAGACCCATGCAGTTGCCAGTGGAAGCTTTAGCTGAATTGGCAATGTTGCCAATGGTGGATTGGGAATGTTGCACAAGCTGCTAAAAACATTGTTGTTCAGCAACCTTCAGTGGCATTGCAAACTGATGTGAGTGCTCTCGGATGGGGGGCTATGGGCAATGACACCAGCTGTGGTGGTAGATGGAGTGTCCAAGAAGATTTAATTCTCCAAACATATGGTATTAATTATTTTGAGTTATTGGGGGCATTTTTTGGATTAAAAGCTTATTGTTCTACAATGAAGGACGTGCATGTTCAATTACAAGTAGACAATACCACAGCTGTAGCATATATCAATCACATCGGTGGAGTAGATCAGTATCATGTGATTATCTGGTCAACCTGATGTGGCATTGGTGTGTATCTAGGAATATCTGGCTTTCAGCTATCTATCTCCAAGGGAAAGACAATGTTGTGGCAGACAACAGATCACGAAAGTTCAAAGACAATACAGAATTGATGTTAAATCCTCAAATTTTCAAAAAGATTGTCAGTCGGTATGGGTTACCAGACATTGATCTATTTGCGGCCAGATTAAATCACCAGTTGCCTAAATACATCTCATGGGAGCCTGACCCAGGAGCAGTAGCGTTGGATGCATTCTCGCTAAATTGGGGAAATATGTTCTTCTATGCTTTTCCCCCATTCTGCCTGATTAGGTAATGTCTCACCAAAATAGAGCAAGACTCCGCCATGGGCGTTTTGGTGGTTCCCATTGATGCTTAGAATGATAATTGAACTATTTATTGACGATTCCCAGATCCAGTGATTTGTTGGTACAACCAGTGACAGAAGAAGTTCATCCATTGCATGATCATATTAATTGGTTAATCTGCAAGTTCTAACCAGACCATTACAAGGGCTTGGACTGTCGGATAGGACCATGGATGTCATTACTGCAGCTTGGAGAGATAGCACTAAGAAACAATATATGTCTCATATAAAGAAATGGGAAGCTTTTTGTATTCACTCAGATATATCTTATCATACTGCAAACATATTGGATGTATTGGAGTTCCTTGCTATGTTGCATTTTGATCAGCACCTCAGTTATAGTGCCATTAATAGTGCTCGTAGTGCTTTGTCTTCCTATTTACGACAATTTTCAGAACATCAATCTATCGGGTCTCATCCATTAATATCCCGATTTATGAGAGGGATTTTTAATAAAAAAATCCTCCCAAACCCAGACATACAGAAATTTGGGATGTCAGTATAGTTCTCATATTGCTTCGGCAATGGGCTCCAATTACGTCACTGTCTTTTCAGAAGTTAACGTTTAAAGTGGTAATGCTCATGGCATTGGTGTCAGCACAAAGAGTACAAACATTGCAAATGTTACGTTTAGATTGTATGCATTTGTCTGCAGATAACATTACTTTTTATGTTTGTGATCTAATCAAACAAAGCAGACCGGTGAAGTCTGGAACCAAGGTAATCTTTAGACCATACCCTGTCGACCAACCTTTGTGTGTAGTTAAGCATCTGACTCGATATATTGAAGTAACCAAGAGTCTCCGGGGTTGTGAGACAGCAATGCTTATTACCCATAAAAAAACATATAAAAAAGTATCAGTGCAAACTATTTCTAGATGGTTAAAAACAGGTTTTGGATTTAGCTGGAGTAGACACTGATGTGTTTAAATCTCACTCCACCAGGGCGGCATCCACATCCGCGGCGAAGGCACAGGACATGCCGCTCAACCAAATTTTAGAGGCCGCAGGATGGTGTAAAGAAGAAACTTTTTCCAAGTTTTACAATAAACCTGTTCTCACGGTGCCAGGGTTTTGACACACAGTGTTGGGTTCTGTTTGATTGTTTGCTTTCTTTTATGTAATGGTTTCATATCTTTTGTTGTAATCTCCCCCTGGGATAGAGGGGTTATTACTTTTCTTTTTTATTATTATTAAAATACTTATTGCATAATTCAAGCAATGTTCATTATTATTATTTACTCACTACTGTGTCAACTGAAGCAGTGTGTCGTATGGAATGAATCTACGGCATGAAAATCACAGAGCTTCAAAATCTTCACGTAGTCACTCTCGTGACTCCGAAGTAAAATAGTAAGATTAAACGAGAACTTACCTGTTCAAAGTTTGATCTTTATTTTATGAGGAATTACGATGAGGGATTACGTGCCCTCCGCTCCCGACCCTCATAATCTAAACGATCATCTGATAGTTCTAGTCTTGTGTGAGCCTTACTATCTTCGGCTATTGGTTCTGTGTTTTTCACGCCGCTGCTTTGAAGTATGCCGAGCATGCGCCTGGCGGGGCTTCTTCACGTATTCCCTCATCGTAACTCCTCATAAAATAAAGATTAAACTTCGAACAGGTAAGTTCTCGTTTAATCTTACTATTTTCTATGTTTCTAACCTGTTCTCACCTAGCCCACAGCTAACTATGACCCGTTTCCTATATAATTGTCCCTTTTTTTGAGTATCTTTTATTCATTTGATCTATATCACCATCTATATCTCAAGTTTCCCTTCCCCTGACTCTCATTGAAGAGGGGTCTCGACCCTAAACGTCACCTATTCCTTTGCTCTTATGGTTAAGGGAATCGAGGGATTTGGGGGGAAAAGCTGGAACGGGGTACTGATTTTGGATGATCAGCCATGATCATATTGAATGGCGGTGCTGGCTCAAAGGGCCAAATGGCCTACTCCACCTATTTTTTATGTTTCCAAAGATGTTGTCTGACCTGCTGAGTTACTCTTGCACCTATTTTTTATGTTTCCAGAGATGTTGTCTAACCTGCTGAGTTACTCCAGCTTTTTGTGTCTATCTTTGCTTTAAACTGGCATCTGCAGTTCCTCCCTACACAAATAATATGTCCACCTTATTCTGTAAGGGTGTTTGAGTACAAATATCATATTCCAAGGACCGAGGACCCCCAGTGAGACTACATCTGTTTTTTCCCCCTACATAATATAGGAATTGCATTGAATGTTCACCAGATTCATTCTTGGGAAGATGCATTTGTCACAGGAGACTACATTAGGCAGACTGGGACTACACGAGAGAGAGAGAGAGAGTGTAGAAGAGTAAGAAACAAACTGCTGGAGGAACGCCGCAGGTCAGACATCATCTATGGAGAAAAGTGGACACATGACATTTCACTCCACTGATGTGTGACCTGCTAAATCTAGTTTTTTACACTAGATCCTGGAATCTGTCATTAAAAGAATTAAAAATCTCATTGAAATTTGCAATCTTCTGGGCCCAGATGTGGAGTCAACTTTTTCCATCCCTTGGATATCTAGGACCAGGAGTTATGGCCTCAGAAATAAGAGATTGCTACTCAAGACTGAACGTGAAGTCATTTAATCCTGAGAACAGTAAATCTTTGAAAATGTCCTTGCAAGTGTCTAATTCAAAAGGATGCAATTCCTCTGTAATAAATCGGGGGGAAAAGGCGGATGCCTTTTCACTGGGAGTCTATGCTTGGAACACGATGAATCTACTCTTGCACTCAAATAACCTTTCAGAAGTCAAACATATAATTTGCTGTCTTATATTCACTTTAGCTTTCAATGAAAGAGTTACCAAGGTTTTCCTGAAGAACAACTACCAATCTCTAAGACTTTGTAGTTTCTCTACCATAATACACATAATAATTCTCAATATTACATTCCATGTCTTTGCCTATTCACATCACTTGCCTATATTATTTTGCAGACTCTACATTCTCCTTGTAGCCCACACTGCCACCCAGCTTTGTTCAGGGGACATTCAATTCTACACCTTGAAGATTAGAAAAATGATGATAGTTTAGTCACAAATACACTGACAATGAATATAAGCCACTCCTTTTTTACAGTTGTAGAATGCAGTTACCCATTTACCAAGGGATTTTTGGTTGCTAATTATAGTCATCGATAGATTTTTAGCTATGAAGGGAATCCATCGATTTGCAATTAGTGTAGGAAAGTGCAGGCTGGAGGAACATGTAGATGGGACATGTTGGTCAGTGGGCAGGTACTGTATGACTGCGGAAACCATTTAAATCCCCATTGTCAGTGAGCTATTCTCTACTTCCTTGCAATCAGTAATATTGCTTCATTCTCCAAGTCATTCCCTCAACTTGTGATGCTACTTGACAAACATAGGACAATACGAATGAGTTGTTTATTTTTGTGAAACCTGTTCCTAAAATTCTTGCAGTCGTTAGTTGCAACAGTCTCTATTTTCGATGTTCATTTTGAAAGTGGGTATGTTGAAGAGGCATAAACCTAACTAAAGGAATTTGATTTTTAAATATTAAGTGACTCGAATGACATTCCTGCCATTTTAGCCAGTTGTGCAAATCAATCCCCAGTCCAGCATTCAGATTGTTCCCCATTCAGATGGTGTACTGTATTATTGGAAGCATTAATTGGATCTTATCCTGAACATTTGATTCAGTGTATGTTGTTTTTCCCCAATCCCTGGTTTAATTTTCTTGTCTTAATTCAAAAGGGACTAATTATGGATTTTGGTTTCATTGGTATTATCGAGCACTTGCTGTGAACGACAAGGCCCTCGTTTGTTTAAACAAAAACATTTGTTATGCTTCATTTTCCCAAAGCGCTGCGTGGTAGTGGAGGCAAATACGATAATGGCGATAAAGAGCCTTTTAGATAGCCACATTGATATGTAACGATAGACACTAAAAGCTGGAGTAACTCAGCAGGACAGGCAGCATCTCTGGAGAGAAGGAAAGGGGTGACGTTTCGGGTTGAGACCCTTCTTCACACTTGGAAGGATATGGATCACGTGCAGGGAGATGTGATTAGTATGACCAAGCGTCATCGTAGTGCCAAAAAAGACACAAAGTATTGGAGTAACTTAGCGGGTCAGACAGCATCTCTGCAGAACATGGATAGGCAACTCTTTGAGCTGAGGTCCTTCTTCAGAGCCTACTGAGCCATGTCCTCCAGAGGTGCTGTCGGACCCGCCGAGTCACTCCAACACTTTGTCTTTTTTTGTAAGCCAACATCTGCCGTTCCTTGTGTCTACATTATAGCACCAATTAGGACTGTGAATGTAATTAGTCCGATTTTGTTATTTTGGGGGGGGCTGTTAAGGGTGATGGCTTAATTTAGATATACCTAAAATGTATGGACAAATAGAACAAGCCTGGAGTCTTTGAAATAAGATGCGCATTGTCATAAACATCTATAATTATCATGGGCAAATAAGTTATTCTATCATTAATGTAAAAATCGGTGTTTCACTGCAAGTTTTGTTAGTAATAATTTGAGAACAAGATCATATAAAAGGTTTAAAAATATTGAAAGTGTAAAAGCTCTCCAAATTAAGCAGAGGGACGGTTTTCCTGAGTATATTGCTTGTTAGAAAACCTACAGAACACGTACCTCTTGGCATCATTCCATCGGCTCCTCAAATATTATCCTCTCCACAGAAACAATGTGCGGAAGTCACTGAGCAAAATAATATACTTAATTGTCTTTTAGGAATGTAAAAGCTAAAAAGATGCAATACACAATCACACTGTTCAAGAGAAATGGACCTGATCAAATTACTGGTAGCTTTAAATGTCAGTTGTTTGAAAGATATATTGAATTGAAATTGATTGAATGGCATTAAATCCATCTTTCTAGAGTTATTCCAGGTATCATATTTTTTATTTAGATCAAAATAACAAAATATTTCAATGCTGAAAAATAAAATCGCAAACTTGGTTGCTACCAAAATAGAAATTCAACCTTAGGTTTGAGTCGCACATTGCTTAATTAAAATGTATTTCCATATAAATGCATATTTTAAGGATCAGTTTTTATATTTAAATGCAGCTTTGATTAATTAAAGGAACAATTTCAATAAGCCGTGAAGATCGTGTATTACTCTTTTTGTTCTTTCAGCTTTCCCAATTGAAGTTCCTCCATGCTTCAAGAGAAAGTCAAACTCCATTCCTCAACAAATTATTCAACTTCAGATTCGACCAAATGATGTGACCAGTCACATACATAGTGAGCTGCAAGAACAGATCAGAGTTTGGGAACCCTGTTAAGTGTGAATGAATGCTCTTTAATTACCTGCATAAATTCAGCTCTAGTTATTTTTGGGGGGCTGTTAGGGGTGATGGGTGCGCTTAATTTAGATATACCTAAAATGTATGGACAAATAGAACAAGCCTGTAGTCTTTGAAATAAGATGTGCATTGTAGTTTATTAGGCTAATTGACTTGGTTGATATTGTAAATTGTCCCTAGTGTCTAGGATAGTGTCAGTGTACAGGGTGATCATTGGTCAGTGTGGACGGTGTTCCGTAGGGCCTATTTCTGCACTATCTCTGAAGTAAAGTCTAAAACTAAAAGTAAAAGGTGGCCCACCAGCATTACTTCAGGGTCAGTGATGTTAACATCCTGAAAGTATATTTTAGTAGAACAGTATGCTTTATTCATTTTCCCACCAAATGGGAGGCGTAGACCTGGGAGATGCCTGTTAAGACTTGCATTGGGTCACCCTACAGTGCTCCTGAACTAACGACAGTTCACTGTGGCTTGGATGATCATAGATTTAGTGATATGATGATCAGACCAAATGAGACAAGACAAGACGATGGAGAAATAGAATTCAAGGACACTAAAACCAAAACATCACTGCCAAAGGAGCATATTTTATGTTCTGGAGAATTGAAATTTGATTACAAACAGCTTAAAGATTAAAATAGTTTTGAATATGTATGATACTGAATCAAACCCATTTGCCAAGCGATAATCTGCAAATAACTTTATCTGAGCTTGGAATCTGCTCTGGACCCCAACCATTTTTTTAACAGATGTACTGTAGAAAGTATCCTGACTGGTTGCATCAGGGCCTGGTACAGCAATTCCAACGCAAAGGATCGCAAGAGCCTGCAGAGTGGTGAACTCGGCCCGGTCCATCACAAACACAGCCATCCCCTCCATTTAAACAATCTACATGTGATGCTGCCTCAAGAAGGTGGCATCTAATATTGAAGCCCCCACATGCCCTCTTCCCGCTGCTGCCATCAGGCAGGAGGTTGCTAAACCTGAAGTCCCACACCATCAGGTTCAGAAACAGCTATTTTACAGCAACTATCAGGTTCTTGAACCAACCTACACAACCCTAACCCTACCTCAGCAAAGGAACACAACAGCCCACATCTTGCGTTTTTATGAACTTGTTTTCTTTTCTAATTATGCTTCTGCACGATTTAGCTTTGCGCAGTCTTTGGGGTTTTATTTTTGTTTGAGTCTATATACGATGATGCTGCTAGCAAGATTTTTCTTGTACTTGTTTATGACAATAAACTTGAATGCATCTTAAAGTGAATTGAAGGAAGACTACCACACTCAGCATGTAACAATGTTAAGAAAGGATTAATCAAATTTGTAAGTCTGCAAGTGAAATAGTGGTTATTGATTTTTTTTGTTGCTAAAAATCAAAGCTAATTTTACCAAAATGTTATCTGAAATTAGAATTGTAAAGAAATTCTATGTATGTGATAGCTGACTTACTGAAACCCCCTGCAATTATGGAAGGTTCTCAAATGAACTAACTAATTGCTTAATCAAAATAATAGGAGAGGTGTTTCAGGAAATATCTTCTGTGTAGGCCCTGCAAATATGTAACAATCTCTGTGGGAATTTAAAAGTGTTGTATTTATTGAGTGGCAGATTCCAAAACTTTACATTCATTCATGGGCAAGTGCTTAAAAAGCCTGGAAATAAGCAAGTATCCTTTCTGCAGGTGCAGGAGTTAGAAACTGATGTTTTCAAGGTTCACACAAAAATCTGGAGTAACTCAGCGGGAAAGGCAGCATCTCTGGAGAGAAGGAATGGGTGACGTTTCGGGTAGAGACCCTTCTTCGTCTCAACCCAAAACGTCACCCACTCCTTCTCTCCAGAGATGCTGCCTGTCCCGCTGAGTTACTCCACATTTTTGCGTCCATCTTCAGTTTAAACCAGCATCTGCAGTTCCTACTTACAGTTTTCAAGGTTGATTTGTGTTCAGAAATATCAATTAATGTAGCGTGGTGCTACAGCTACACGAACAAAACAATCTGATTTGTAACCAATGAAGCATAATCCGGAACAGCTCTCGATGCAATTGTGTTTAAATAAATAAAACACAGCAGTTTGTAATTGGGATTAAAATTCAAGTAAATTTGATCAATTGATATGCTGAACTCAACACTAACTGGTTTTAAGTGAAAAGCTTTGAATATATTTTAACTGCAATTGCATGTACTGAATGCTAAATAAATCTTAGGTGTCTGTCTCTAACATCTCCTTATTGATTTTGAAGAATAGTTTGAACATCATAAATAAAACTATTTTTATGAAAGAAAATGGTAATGTAACTCAGTACCTTGGAGTAACTCGGCGAGTCAGGCAGCATCCCTGGAGAACGTGGATAGGTGATTTTTTGGCTCAGGACCCTTCTTCAGACTGATTGTAGGAGGGGGAAGGAAAGAAAGTAGGAAGAGAGAATATAGATTTCTAGTGTTCTGCCCAATAGAAAAGAGAGAACCTATGACATTGAAGTCAGCTTAATTTTATCTTGCCTGTATTGACTGGTGAACCTAACTGATATTATATGAAACCAAGATGTGTACACTAGAATAATCTAATTTGGATGGCTATTTTAGTCCTTTCCTTCCAACATTCTCTCCTGGTGCCAATAATATAGTTGTTTATTTTTGTAACTCTTTCTCCTACCAACTCCCCAATCCTACCCCCATTTACAATGACCGGGACAATGTCACTGTGGGCGTCTGTGGGGGAAATGCTATTTTGTGCTATTGGTTGAAAGATGAGCATCAAACGATCCCACTAAACTGGTCTGCAACACCAGAGATGACCGTTGCACACATCTGCAGGTCCCTACACCACAACATCACAACAGTAAAATGGTGACTGCATTTGCAACCAAGGCAAAATTTACTGCATTGCTTGAAGTCTCAATTCTCCAAGAGCGAGGCATTTGTAGGTGACTTAGAGAATATGTGCCACTTTTTGCACTTGTCAGGGTCATTTCTGCATTTCACTGGGGAAACTAACAACGCAAGTAATTTGCCACGTCCTTTAATCTTTGTAGTACACATCTGTAAAGTGGTGAAATTAGCTCGCCTCCCAAATAAGGCATGATATTCTTGTGTCAAACACATGATATACTGTCATTCAGCCAAGGAATAGGCATAATTTCCTTTCCTGGCGCAAATTATATCAAGTAATTGCGTTGTTTAAAGTGCTGAATTACTCTAAATAGGTGAGTATGGATTTGGGCAACATTTCTTGTACGGGAGACCTGATTCCAGTCATAATCTAATATGGTGGGTCATGCAAAACCATGTAAAGAGCTTTTATTCTTGTCTGCATATTCCAGCAGGTGCCACAGTGTGGCAATTTTTTAGCTGGCTTTTGAGTTCTATTTCGGCACTTTGGCCTTCATCAGTCAATAGACAATAGGTGCAGGAGTAGGCCATTCGGCCCTTCGAGCCAGCATATTCAATGAGATCATGGCTGATCATCCACAATCAGTACCCCGTTCCTGCCTTCTCCCCATATCCCTGGATCCCTTTCAGAGCTCTATCTAACTCTCTCTTGAAAGCATCCGGAGGCATCCTCTACTGCCTTCTGAGGCAGTGAATTTCACAGATTCATAACTTTCTGGGTGAAAAAATTTTTCCTCATCTCCATTCTAAATGGCCTACCCCTTATTATTAAACTGTAGCGCCTGCCTCTGCACTCCCCCAACATAAGGAACATGTTTCATGCCTCTAGCGTGTCCAATCCCTTAATAATCTTATATGTTTCAATAAGTTTCCCTTTCATCCTTCTAAATTCCAGTGTATACAAGCCCAGTCGCTCCATTCTTTTAACATATGACAGTCCAGCCATCCTGGGAATTAACCTTGTGAACCTACGTGGCAGTCCCTCAATAGCAAGAATGTCCTTCCTCAAATTTGGAGACCAAAACGGCACACAATACTCCAGGTGTGATCTCACCAGGGCCCTGTCCAACTGCAGAAGGACCTCTTTGCTCCTATAGTCAACTCCTCTTGTTATGAAGGCCAGTATGTCATTAGCTTTCTTCACTGCCTGCTGTACCTACAGTACATGCTTACTATGACTGATGTACAAGGATACCCAGATCTCGTTGTACTTGCCCTTTTCCTAACTTGACACCATTCAGATAATAATCTGACTTCCTGTTCTTGCCACCAAAGTGGATAACCTCACATTTATCCACATTAAACTGCATCTGCCATGCATCTGCCCACTCACCCAACCTGTCCAAATCACCCTGCATCCTCATAGCATCCTCCTCACAGTTCACACTGCCACCCAGCATTGTGTCAACTGCAAATTTGCTAATGTTACTTTTAATCCCTTCATCTAAATCATTAATGTATATTGTAAATAGCTGCGGTCCCAGCACCGAGCCTTGCGGTACCCCACTAGTCACTGCCTCTCATTCTGAAAGGGACCTGTTAATCCCTGCTCTTTGATTCCTGTCTGCCAACCAATTTTCTATCCATATCAGTAACCTACCCCTAATACCATGTGTTCCAATTTCCTAGTTACATCCTCAAAAAATTCCAGAAAATTGTCAAACATGATTTCTCCATTGTAAATCCATGCTGAGTCGGACCTATCCTGTTACTGCTATCCAACTGTGCCGCTATTTCATCTTTTTCATCTCCAGCATCTTCCCCACCATCGATGTCAGGCTAAATGGTCTATAATTCCCTGTTTTCTTTCTCCCTCCTTTAAAAAAAAGTGGGACAACATTAGCTACCCTCCAATCCACAGGAACTGATCCTAAATCTATAGAATATTGGAAAATGACAACAAATTCGCCCATGATTTCTAGATCCTGCTCCTTAAGTACATCGTGATGCAGACCATTAGGCCCTGGGGATTCATCAGCCTTCAGTCCCATCAGTCTACCCAAAACCATTTTCTACCTAATGTGAATTTCCTTCAGTTCCTCCGTCACCCTAGGTCCTCTGGCCACTAGTACTAGTCAGAGTATTCAGTATAGAAGTTGGGAGCTCACATTGCAGTTATAAGACATTGGTGAAGCCACATTTACAGTATTGTGTTCAGTTTTGGGTGCCATGTTATAGGAAAGATGGTGTTAAGTTGGACAGAGTGCAGAGAAGATTTACAAGGATGTTGCCAGGACTCGAGGGGCTGGCCTATGAGGAGAGGTTGAGCAGGCTAATACTCTATTCCTTGGAGCCCTGGAGGATGAGGGATAATCTTGGAGGTGTACAAAATCATGAGAGGAATAGATTGAATAAACGCACATTCTCTTGCCCAGAGTAAGGGAATTGAGAACCAGAGGACATAGGTTTAAGCTGGGAGGGAAGGAAAGATTTAATAGGAACCAGAGGGATAACTACTTTACACAAAGGGTGGTGGGTGTATGGAACGAGCTGCTAGTGGAGGTGGTTGAGGCAGGTACTAATGCAACATTTAAGAAACTTTTAGGCAGGTACATGGATAAGATTGGTTTAGAGGGATATGGGCCAAACGCAGACAGGTGGGACTAGTGTAGATAGGACAAATGTTGGTTGGTATGGGCAAGTTGGGCCAAAGGGCCTGTTTCCAAGCTGTATCTGTCCACTTGCATTAGATGCAATTTTAAAGCTATGGCCACCAATGCTTTTAGAACTAAAGACTGTGACCTGAAATCAAGAAACACTCAATAGGGTACTGAAACAAAAACCTCATTAGATCATTCCTCATAACATATTGCACAGGAATGTAACCAAAGAATACTGATCATCGCTCCCAAAACAAAAGTAGGTTCAAATCCTTGGGTTAATCAGTGGCACAACTGGTAGAACTGCTGCCTCACAGCGCCAGTAACCCAGGTTCGATTCTAACCTTGGGTGCTGTCTATGTGGAGTTTGCACATTCTCCCTGTGACTGTGTAGGAAGGAACTACAGATGCTGGTTTACACTGAAGGTAGACACAAAATGCTGGAACAACTTATTCCGATTCCTTTTCTCCAGAGATGCTGCCTGACCCTCTGAGTTGCTCCAGCATTTGGTGTCTATCTCCCTGTGACGACTGCATTGGTGCTACCTCCTGCACCCACACACAACTCGCTGACCATCCATTTCACTACTAACTCCCATCCGGCACTCAAATACACCTGGACCATTTCCAACATTTTCCTACCATTTCTTCACCTCACTATCTCCATCGAAGGTGATAGACTACTGACCAACATCCCCTATAAACCCACTGACTCCCATGGCTATCTGAACTACACTTCTTCCCACCCTGCTTCCTGTAAGGAATCCATCCCCTACTCCCAATTCCTCCGTCTACAGCGCATCTGTACCCAGGATGAGGTGTTCAACACCAGGGCATCGGAGATGTCCTCATTCTTCAGGGAATGGGGGTTCCCCTCTTCTACTATAGATGAGGCTCTCGCCAGGGTCTCCTCTATACCCCGTGACTCTGCACTCACCCCCCCCCCCACTCGTAACAAGGGCAGAGTCCCCATGTCCTCACCTTCCACCCTTCCAGCCGTCAAGTATAACAAATAGTCCTCCGACATTTTCGCCACCTCCCAACGTGATCCCACCACTTGCCACATCTTCCCATCTCCTCCCCTGTCTGCTTTCCGCAGAGTCCACTCCCTCCGTAACTCCCTGGTCAATTTGTCCCTTCCCCACCCGAACCACCCACACTCCGGGCACTTTCTCTTCCAACCACAGGAAATGCTACACTTGTCACTTTACCTCTCCCATTCAAGGACCCAAGCAGTCTTTCCAGGTGCAGCAGAGGTTCACCTGCACCTCCTCCAACCTCATCTATTGCATCCGCTGCTCTAGATGTCAGCTACTCTACATCGGTGAGACCAAGCATAGGCTTGGCGATTGTTTCGCCGAACACCTCCTCTCTGTTCGCAATAACCAACTTGATCTCCCAGTGGCTCAGCACTTCAACTCCCCCTCCCATTCCGAATCTGACCTTTCTGTCCTGGGCCTCCTCCATGGCCAGAGTGAGGACCAATGGAGGAGCAGCACCTCATATTTCGCTTGGGCAGTTTGCACCTCAGTGATATGAACATTGACTTCTCTAATTTCAGATAGTCCCTACTTTCTCCTCCCCTTCTCAGCTCTCCCTCAGCCCACTGGCTCCACCTCGTCCTTTCTTCTTCCCGCCCCCCCACCCTCACATCAGTCTGAAGAAGGGTTTCTACCCAAAACGTTGCCTATTTATTCGCTTCATAGATGCTGCCTCACCCGCTGAGTTTCTCCAGCATTTTTGTCTACCTTAGGGTTTCTTCCAGGTGCTCTGGTTCCCTCCCACATCCCAAAGCCGTGCGCATTCGTTAGTTAATTGGACTCTGTAAATTGTCCCTCATGTGTAGGGAGTGAATGAGTAAGTTGCAAACTGAAATCTGCTGAAACCAAACACCCTGGCCATAGAGATCATAGTTGATGAAGTTAGTGTTTTACAATGTTCAAGAATCTAATCGCTCCTGGGAAGTAGCTGATGTTGAACCAACTAGAAGATAAGGTTTACTGGTGTAACTCAATGGATCAGGCCAAATCGCTGGAAAGGGTGGATGGGTAGGTGACTTTTGGGTCGGGGCCCTTCATTAGGTTATAGATCTGAACAAGGGTTCTGATCTATAAGGTCAGCTATCTTTGACTATTAGTGATGCTGCCTGACACCTTAAATTACATCAGTACTTTGGGATGTTTTTGTTTGTTCGTTTGTTTGTTTTTGAAGTCGGTGTTCACGGTTTTCATTAACGGTACCTTCTGTAGAACTGTGCAGCATGAGCAGCGGTATGTGGGTTGTGTTCAGCCCCCTTATACAGAGACTGTTGGTTAACGTAAAAATAAAATGTATTTAACATATCAATGTGCTATTTGTGGCTTTGATGAAAAAAATAAATAGCCAAAAGAGGGCGCTGCTCTGTTCTGTATCAGAAATCGGATGTTAGTCACCGCCAGGGGGTGGAGAAGCGCCTCGCTGGGAGATGAGAGACGGTCTCTTCGCGGGGTGGAGGGAGGTTGAAGGTGAAGTGCCTTTCCACTACAAAAAATACGTTGTGTAGACCCTGTAAAGATCCTTCCATAACAAGAGTGAAGAGTGTTTAATCGCTGTATGCAGCGGGAACCGAACAATGCAATAACAGAATCAATAAATAAGTATGCAATAAACATTAATGCAACAACATAGAAGAGATTCATATTTTAGGTTAGGTTTTTAAAAAACAGTTGAAATTAATCTCCTTATTTTAACAGCTGTAATATAAGTCCTGGCTGATGGAACAACACTTCACGGGTTCGGGAAATTGAATGTGTTTATACATCTTTATATCAGGCAAAAAAAAGTTGAACTAAAGTGAAATTAATCGCGGCTACAGTGACAGCGGTAATGCCTGCTCCATTGCACTGAATGAAACTTCATTGAGATTTCCGAGGTTAGGATTCTGAGTATTCAGTGCGAAGTTTTGCATTTGCTGTGTCTCAGTATCTCACTGGCCCGTACCGCGTGCATTGGACCAGATAGACGCAGATAGAAACTGTTGCCCAACTTTAATTTGGCCTGGGGGTTACACAAAAAGCTGGAGAAACTCAGCGGGTGCAGCAGCATCTAAGGAGCGAAGGAGATAGGCGACGTTTCGGGTCGAGACCCTTCTTCAGATTGGCTACGTATATATTTTTTGAAGGTAGCCACAAAATGCTGGAGTAACTCAGCGGATCAGGCAGCATCTCTGGAGAAAGCGTACCGCTTCGGGTTGAGACCCTTCTTCAGACGGAATATTCTGTTGACGATGACGAATTAGACGCTCAAATAGATACATTTTTGATTAGTGCGTGTGTCAGGGGTTATGGGGAGAAGGCAGACGTATGGGGTTGACCAGCCATGATTGAATGGCGGCGTAGACTTGATGGGCTGAATGGCCTAATTATGCTCCTATTACTTATGACTATGCATCGCATTTTCTATGAAAAAATGCATCACCATAACAATCTAAGTTCAGTGCCACTCAGAGCTTGTCAATGTCATTGGTTGACGGTCCACGTTAATAACAGATTCAAGATTCATGATGGGTTTGGTGTCACATGTACCATAATGAACAGTGAAATTCGAGTTACGCCAAGTGAAAAGCAGTAAGACACAACCACATAAAATAAAATTTAACATAAACATCCAGCACAGCGGCTCCCCACATTCCTCGCTGTGATGGAAGGCAATAAAGTCCAATCTCTCCCTCTTTCTTCTCCGCGGTCGGGGCCATCAAAGCTCCCGCAGCTGGCAATCCGAGACCCTCACGTCGGGGTGATGGAACTCACCACGGCTTGGAGCCCCGACTGACCAGGGACCGCGATGTTTAAACCGGGCTCCAAGATGTTAAAGTCCACAGGGCCGCGGCTAGATTACTGTTAGAACCTGCTGGCACTGGTTTAGTGGCCTGCAAAAGACTTAAACCATCTCCGATTTTTTTGCGTTCAATTCCTCTTTGCCTCCCGTCCGCCAGATCTTTCAGCCGCAAGATCTTTTTTTCATCCCCAAAATACTATGACTTACCCTTCGGTCAGTGAAGATGAAAAATAATACCCTGTCACTAATATCACTGGTGCGGCCGGATGATAGCTAAGAAAATATTTCAAAACACCATCGGTAAAAAAACAGCAACTATGCAAATCACATCAATAACCCCAACAAACTGTTCGGGGCATAGTCTTTATTTATAAAATAAATACAAAAGAATATTGATACTCAGTAACAATGTAACGATCAAATTGGATAACAGGAAGTGCAAATAAACGTTTAAAGTTAACAAAGCAGGAATTTGAACTCCTGTAAATAAAGCTTCCTGGTCTTGCGCGCTACAGGTCCAGAACTATCATTATTAGCTTAGGAATTTACCCTAACGTTGTCCCCGTAATAAATACACATCATCTTCATTAAAATCAAATATCAGCGCAATAAAGTATAGACATTTTTTGAAAATGAACTTATTTTGAAGCAGCATTCTCACATCTATCAAATACACTAAGTGGTGAAGTAACTCAGCGGGTCTGGCAACATCCTTGGAGAACAGCGGCAGCTCTCCGGAGATGCTGCCTGACCCGCTGAGTTACTCCAGCACTCTCTGACTTTCTTTTGTAAACCAGCATCAGCAGTTCCTTGTTTCTCACACCCAAGTTATCTTACATGTGACAATAATCTTCTCTCCAGCAGCCGTTCGCGCAAGCCAGCCTTCGTTTTTTGATCGAGTCAATGGAAGGTGTGTTCATCCCGAGCCCGAGGTTCAGGAGATGAGACAACTGTTGGTTTTGTTCATGGGAGGTCTGGAACTGCTGGCGGTGGGGAAAGTCTCCCGTCTCCTTCTCAACGCGGGACTCAGGCGGCTGGGCAAGTTGGCTTGTTGCAGGAGTTGCCGGAAAACCTCCAGCACGTTGTCATTGTCCTTGGCCGAGGATTCCAGGTAGCGGCTGTTCCATTCCAACTCCACCAGAGACATGGTCTCCTCGCTGGACACCTGCCTCTCGCTCAGGTTGTCCACCTTGTTGCCGATCACCACGATGGGAGTGAACTTGTCTTCCTTGATGTCTAGGATCTCCTCCCTCAGGCTCCTCACGGCTTGGAAGGACTCGGCGTCGTCTATGGCATAGACCAGGGCGAAAGCGTCGCTGGTCTGGATGGAGAGCTTCCTCATGGCGGGGAACGAGTAGCTACCGCTGGTGTCCATGATCTCCACTTTGATCTTCAATGCCCCCACTTGGTACTCTTTGCTGTGAAGCTCGTCCACCGTCCGCTTGTACTTGGACTCGAAGGTATCGTGCAAAAATCTCCGTATCAGCGAAGTCTTTCCGACCCCGGCTGCTCCGAGGAAGGCCAGCCGGACTTGGCTCCTCTCCTTCACAGCCAGAGACATCACCGAGTCTTTGCAAATTTCTCCAACAGGTACTAACTTATTTCTCCCTGCCGCTTAGACGCGTTGTAGCCTCTGTGAGGTTGGAAGCAGCGCTGCTGCTGTTGGTGTCCGGTATCCCTCGCCTGCAGCTCCCAGCTTCATCTGCTCCGCCTTTATCAGGGATGGGAGCTCTGCCCATTGCCCGCCGCGCTCCAATCAGGGTGTCCCAGGCTAATCGGCGGCCAAATGCACCGAGATGCTGGCAAGCAGAGTCTCTCCGACACGCAGCCTCACGTGTGCGCCACAGTTTGCCCGCACGCCGTTTATCTCCCAAAGCCGCGGCTTAATATCAAGGCAGCAATCAATTGAAAGATACAGTCGTCATGCACTTAAGAGTCAAACAGCACTGAAACGGGTACTTTGACCCAATTGCCCATATTGACCAAGATGCTCCATCTACCCACCTGTGTCTCAAATCTTTCCCATCCACGTACCTGTCCAAACCCAAGCAAACTACAGTGGGCCAGGCAGCCTCTGTGGAGGAATTGTAAAGTGATGTTTCGGAACCAAAAAAGTCACCTGCCCTTCCCCTCCACAAACATTGTCTGGTCCACTGAGTTCCTCCAGCACCTCATGCTTTTCTCAAGATTCCAGTATCTGCAATTTGCAGTTCCTTGTGTCTGTTTCTCAAACCCAAGTTGTTTCCAGAGGGTATATGAAACAAAGTCAACGGTGCTGTCACTTAATCCGCCCCATCTGCCAATCATACCCCCCCCCCCCCTCACCTGTATCCACCTATCACGTCCCAAACCCACCTCTCTTATCCAGCTTTCTTCTCCCTACTCCAGATCCCAACTCGGAATTATCTGTCCATTTCTCTCCACAGATGTTGCCTGACCCAGACCCCCTGAGTTCCTCCAGCACTTTGTGTTTTGCTCAGGATTCCAGCATCTGCCTCTGCAATATTGTCTGTTTGATTTGGCCACAGTAGATCATGCCGGGGAATATAAAGCTTAATTTGACATAAAAGTAAGCGTATGACCTTTTACATCTCATCCACGCTCTTCCTCCATCCAGTCGCAGTATGACTGACCTGTCGCTCAGCTCCACGTATCTGAATCTGAATTGCTGCGCATAATTTGATGTCCTTACTAACAAAAAATATAAGTTTCAAATAAATGACTCAGTGGCCAGATTTCTACCATTCCATTTCATTCCTTAAAGTCTTGGCTCCAATGTTTCCAAGATTCCGCCCAAGCCAGGCGAATCTGAGTGTGCTGGTCCAAGAAGCAAATCTACAATCATTTATTACAATTGCTCCACTCTTTGTAACCCCTACTCTTACAGCAGTGTTTCTCTCTCTATCTATGCTCTACTCCGGACATCTCAATTATAATCATGTAGTCTTTTCACTGACTGGATAGCATGCAACAAAAAGCTTTTCACTGTACCCTGGTACACGTGACAAAAAAATTAAACTAAACTATTACGCGAGTGTCTTGGTTTTACACTACTGCATCGTTTTGACATTTACAATATTTTGTTCAGGTCTCCTTGCAATCGTATTTAGTTAAGAGAGTAAAAGCCAACTTTAGGCAAAGTCTTCATAAAGCAACCATTTAATCAACCTCTTCTTTACAATGAGAATTTTATGGTTATAATGTGAAAATTATTTAATTGAATAATTACAAATTGCCCAAGAATATTATAAGAAATAAAACGTGGTCCGTCCATGAAAAGGGGACGTGTGAGATTAGAGAATCATGGCTATGTGGTAACAGAGCAAGAATAGAGATCTGGAGCACCAGAGACCGAGGTTTGATCCTGACCACAGGTGCTGTCTGTGTGGATTTTACACATCATCACCATGACCACGTGGGTTGCATGGACATGACTTTGTCCATGCAACTGATGCATTACAATGCTGAGAACTATATTCTGCACTCTAGATTTGTTCCACGTATTGTACTTGAGTTTGACTTGGTTAAACCTAGCTATAGTATGATTGGATAGAATGCAAAACAAAGCTTTTCACTGTACCTCGGTACATGTAACAGCGATAAACCTAACCCTAAAACTCAACCAGTTGACTTTCTGGCCTATGGTGACTCCCCAGGATCCTATGATGATAATGTTACTGAGACGAGGGATCAAGTTTTCTTCTGTTTTAGGTTATCATTGTCTGGGGCACCAATGCTACCTACCATTTATCAGCTCAAACCATAATGTGTAAGGAATGCTTGAATCATGCAATAAAATCACAAATATTGGACAAGCAAAACAATAATAAAGTATTTTATTTCTTCAGCCACAGTTAAGATGCGGAGATGCCGCTAAAAAAGGGTTGCAATTTTTTACTATGATCCTTTCTGCTCATTACCATTCCATGGATAATGCTGATGGTCTGTAGTGTGTGATCTAACCTTTGGCTCCCTCAAACCTTTACCATCTACAGGGCATGTGAACAGTGTGATGGAACATGCTTTACTTGCATTGATAAAGTGAGTTTCAGTAAATCATAAGAAGATTTAATGATCCAGGGCAAACAGACTGTTTGATAGAGGCCTTATTCCATCATCCAACACATTTACTTCCATTACAATGGGCTGTGAGGCTGCATTGTGCAATGTTTATAAGATAGGCTTTGCAGCAAAAATATGGTATCATCTCAAAGGCAAAAGGCAATGGGAAAAAACACTGGCTTTGGCAGTATTAAACACATTTTATGAATTTTAAAAAATGCTGTGTGCGGATCTGTGAGATTGGTTTGTTGAACCTAATGAAGACTGACATTTATATTATCTGGTGGGCAGATACTACTGGCAAGGACAATTTCAAGTTTAGTTCTGGCTGGTGATAAATCGCCTTGTCTGAACTATGCTCATGGTTGGAACACCACAATTAGATTTGGCACCCCATGGCGGTGAGAATCGGTGGGGTGGGTGGGTGTTGGAGAGTGGGAGTGGCGGTCTCTTTAGAGAAGATTATTGGCTGCAACCTTCCCTCTATTGATGAACTGTACACTGCAAGGGCCAGGAAGCGAGCGGGCATGATCATCTCTGACCCCTCTCACCCTGGCCACAAACTCTTTGAATCACTTCCCTCTGGAAGGCGACTCCAGACTGTCAAAGCTGCCACAACCAGACATAAAAACAATTTTTATCCACGAGTAGTTGCTCTACTCAACAGCCAAAAATCTGTAGCCTCCCTTTGATCTGGTATTTTGTTGGTTCACATGCTTGATCAATGGTGTTTTATCATTAATGTTTTATTATTATTAATGTTTAGTGTTTTCTGAGTCATTCGTAACTGTCACTGTATGACATGTTGTTACTTGTGGGCGGAGCACCAAGGCAAATTCCTTGTATGTGAATACTTGGCCAATAAACTTACTTACTTTTTCTCTCACATAACACCACAACCTTTCCAAAACCACAGCAAGAAAGATTCTTTACCCAATAATGTTCTCACAAGCTCAATATTTATCACTTACCAGACTTTATACCATCCCCATGTTTCTTTTTAAGCCTAATCTCTCCTTACTCCAACCAGTTTGGAGAAGGATGCCAACCTGAAACTTTGCCTGTCCATTTCCCTCCATAGATGCTGTCTGACCCGTTGCGTTCCTCCAGCACTTTGTGTTTCGCTCAAGATTCCACCATCTGCAATCTCTGATAATTGCTCGTTTCTAAGCTTCCCCCCAGTCTAGTTTCAGTAAAACCACTGAATCAAGCACTTGAATCAACTAAATTTTATTTTACCAAAAACGTGTCACAGACCACACACTGCACCTATCCACCGCGGGTTCGATCCTTGCGTCTGCCACTTCAAGCCCTCTAGGCCTCACTCAGACAGAGGCACTCCAGAATGGTACGTGGTCCTGAGCGCTCTTCCAGAAGATCGACGCTGAGCCTCGTGGTCGCGGACTTTTATAGGTCCAGGGACTTCGAGGGCCGAACCACATGGGGATGGTCTCTTAATCACCCAATTACAGATATTGATTAACCCCATACACAACAGGCATTTCCCTAACCCAATGATACAACAGTTCAATACATTGTATGCACAATGGACTTCGAGATGAAGTCAAACATTTACCCTGATTAACAGAATACTCAGACAAGGCTCAACACCTCATCCAATCAACATTTGGCAAAGTCAGACTCTGCAACATTATTTACAACTATTTACAAGGTGAATGTCTGGTTTGCAGCCATCCAATCCATTCTATGCATTTTGCACCAGATTGACAGGTTTGCAGGGCTTCCCATTATTTGCTTGCAAATTGTATCTAAATTCCAGACACTCTGGCACCTCTTCGCAACCTGTCCCAGCTCTGTAGAGAGTTATTCCAATTTGACCAAATCTCCCAGCAACCCTGAAACGTAATCCCATTTTGAAGTCCTAGCTGGTCCAATTTAGCCAAGATTAACATCTCTTGTGTGTCTCCACAAAATATGACCACTCTTTAGACTTTAGAAATCATGGAAACAGGCGCTTCGGCCCACTGAGTCCACGCCGACAAGCAATCACCCCATACACTAAACTGCACACACTTGGGACAATTTTACAACTTACAGAAGCCAATTAGCCTACAAACCTGTACTTCTTTGGAGTGCGGGAGGAAACCAGAGCACCCACAGAAATCCCCAGTGGTCACAGGGAGAAGGTACAAACTCCGTATGGCCAGCCTCGTGGTCAGGATTGAACCCAGGTCTCTGATGCTGTAAGACAGCAGCTCTACTGTTGTGCCACTGTGTCAGGCTACTCGGCTCTCTCACCTTCTCTGGGCTTGATGTGTGCTCCTTGATCAGAATTTGACTGGGTGAGGAACTTGCTAGGTCTCTGCCTAACGTGTCACCATCCATCATCGAAGTAGGAAGCGAGATGGATCTTTGCTGCTGGATTCTATCCCACCTCAACTGTACGTACCTGAAATACACATTACTCCCTGGAATGTAAGCATACCACTTTCCTCCTTGGGATGCTTGTCATAACTCTCATGGTAATACAAAGACCAAAGAATCAAAGGATTTGTGACCCAACGTTTTTGTGCTCTGCATCCAGGTTTCAAGTATGTCCAACATGTAAATAAGATGGATAGGACAGGTCTAAAAGGATATGGGCGAAATGCAGGCTAGTGGGACTAGTGTGGATGGGACATGTTGGTCACTGTGGGCACGTTGGGCTGAAGGGCCTGCTTCCACACTGTATGACTATGATTCTAAGAGTAACCAAGTCGAGGAGTGTCGGCTGAGGGACCAGTCTGGAGGTGGGCAAGCTTGTGATCCTTAGTAGTGTCGAGGTAGACGAGGAACCATTTATTGAAAGCATGGATCTGCCGTAGAATTAAGCAAATTTGGGGTCCATTGCAGGTCTGGGTGAGTGAGGCCCGGAGCTGCGGGGGAAAGGTCCGAAGAAGGGTTCTGGCCCAAAACGTCACCTGTTCTTTTTCTCCAGAGATGCTGACTGATCTGCTGAGTTACCCCAGCACTATGTGTCTATCTTCGGTATAAACCAGCATTTGCAGTTCTTTCCAACACATGTAAAGAAGAGAATTCTGTATCTGGAATGAGCTTCCAGTGAAGGTATAAATACAGATACAATGATGATTTTTAAATGCCATTTGGACAGAGATATGCACAGAAAGAGTTGAGAAGGATGCAAGCCAAATGCAGGCAAATGGGACTTGCCCAAAATGGAAATGTGGTCGCCAGGACAAGATGGGCCGAAGGGCCTGCTGCTGTACTGCTTCATGACTCTCTAGTTCTAAGAAAGTTAGAATCACATAAAAATACTACAACACAAGTGTGTAACATGATTAAAATATAAAGATCGATTCAGGTGACATTTAACGTGTGAGACTCATCTATTGTCTTCCAAACGTCATCACGTTTTCTATATTGTGTATGATAAAGTATGTTATGAAATGATAACAATAGTTAATGGTTATTGAACTAGCATGATCAGATTGGAGACTATTGTGGTTCTATTTCTGTTGATTAATGTAATTATATCACTCAGTAAACAGTGTAATTATTTTACAATATTGTTTGGAATTAAAAACCTGTCACACACTAATGGTTATAAACAATACATTTGTAGCCTGAAAATAGTAAAACCAACATAGTTCACTATTCAAAAGCCACTTCTATGTCTCCTTCTTTAAAATTAGAACAAAGTAATGTTGACAATGGTGTTAAAATACAGGACTTATTGTATAATAACAACAAATGGTACAATTAATTGACTTTATCACAGTATAAGGAAATATTAGTTTAGTTTAGAGATACAGCAAGGAAACAGGCCCTGTGGCCCACCGCGTCTGTGCCGACCAATGATACTAATACTATCCTACACACCAGGGACAATTTACAATTTTGCCAAAGCCAATTAACCTATAAATTTGTATTCCTTTTAGTGTGGGAGGAAACTTGAGCACCGGGAGAAAATCCACGGGGTCACGGGGAAAATGTACAAATTCCGTATGTACAGCACCCGTGGTCAGGGTCAAACTCGGGCCTCTGGCGCTGTAAGACAACAACTCTACCGCTAATGCACAGCAGTGTGTAGGAGATTAATTATTTTATACCTAGAGAAGCTCTTTATCTAAAATTATAATTTAAGTAGATGCAGTGACTTTGAAACAATCCTCAATATTTGGATACAAAATTATTTAGCAAATGTGACCCTCATTAAATTCTCTAATATTGTTCATGGTACAGGTAGCACCCTGGTACAATATTTGTTGTCCTTTTCATTTGTGTAATAGTTGCCTTGGTAACAGTAACCATCACCCTCTCACCGTGCTTCGTAGTCTTCGTGCCAATCTGTTGCATTTATGTCTGACGTGGTTTTCAAATAGATTTTAGAGTTTTAGTAAAATAGATTACAAAAAAAAATACAGTTTTGTTACTCTGCCAGTGAGTGTCATGGTAGCTAATCCTACAATTATTCTGATTGAAATATAAAGTATGAGACACTTAGAATGTTTCTTTGATGCCAACTAACTGGTTTGGTCCTGGTTACAATGCCTTGCATTTGATTTGCTGTGTGTCTATGAAAGAAAGCAATTGGAATCTGAAATGCCTTTCCGGTAGAAAGCAAATTGTGTCTCGAACCTTCAAAAACTGAAATTTCAATGTATCCATTTAGTTCATGTTCATAAGTTGTAGCAGCACAATTAAGCTATTCGGCCCATCAAGCTTGCTCCACCATTCAATCGTAGCTGATCTATCTTTCCCTCTCAACCCCATTCTCCTGCCTTCTCCCCATAACCCTTCACACCCTTACTAATCAAGAACCAATCAATCTCCACCTCAAAAATATCCATTGACTTGGCCTTCACAGCCTTCTGTGCCAATGAATTCCACAGATTCACCACCTTCTGACTAAATAAATTCCTCCTCATCTCCTATATAAAGGTATGTCTTTTTATTCTAAAGCTATGGCCTCTGGTCCTAGTATTCCTTAGTATGCCTTATGATTCCTTAGTATTTATTTCTAAATTCTCCTCTTGCTTATTCCAAACTTAATTCTTCTTTCTCCTTCTATTTGACCTCTAATTCATTCTCTTTGCATCTCCATCCACAAATCCAATGGAGAAAGACAGCTAGTCCCATAATGAAGAACTCAGAAGTCCCGTTGGCTGGGATTACTTCACAGTTTCAATGCTTGCAATGTAGAAGTGATGAAAGAGACTTGACATATCTACACTGGAAAGCGTTGGCCAAAAATGTTATTATAAAAGTTATTTTTATTACCCTACAACATATTTAATGGGAAGAATTAACCGATATCAACATTTTCTCTCCAAGAGTGGTGGCATATGGAACAATCTGCCAGAGAAGGTCGTTAAAGCATGTTCTTTAACAGGTACATGGATGGGAAAGGTTTAGAGAGATATGGGCCAAAATATGGGACTAGCCTCGTTGGGTCATCTTATGGAGATATTTTTAAGGCGAAGATTGACACATTTTTGATTAGTAAGGGTGTCAGGGGTTATAGCGCGAAGACAAGAGAATGGGGTTGAGAGGGAAAGATAGATCAGCCATGATTGAATAGCGGAGTAGACTTGATGGGCCAAATGGTCTTACTGCGCTCCGATTACTTATGAACTTACCTTGGGCATGATGGGCCTAAGAGTCCGTTCCTGTGCTATATAACTCTGTGACTTTATTTGTTCTACACCTATGTATGTCAATTATTCTTAATTAAATTTAAATTAAGTCAATGTTACATAATCCTGAAGGTGTTGTCCAATGAATACACAAAATGCTGGAGTAACTCAGCGGGACAGGTAGCATATCTGGAGAAAAGGAATGGGTGAAGTTTCAGGTCGAGACCCTTCATCAGACTGATTGTTGTCCAATGTTTTGATTGCTGTGTTAACAATGAATAGTGTTCAGTCCTGATAATTGTAATAAAAGGCATATATCTAACTCTAGACAGAAGGAAGTGAAGATGCCGCTTTACCAAAAAAAGGCACAAAGTTCAGCAGGGTCAGGTGGCATCTCTGGAGAACATGGACAGGCGACGTTTAGGTTCGGGGCCCTTCTTCAGTCTGAAGAAGGGTCCCAACCCAAAACGTCACCTAATCATGTTCTCCAGGGATGTTGCCTGGCCTGCCGTGTTACTCCAGAACTCAATGTCTATTTTTGAATTTCTAGCTCTATTCTCTATTTCTTCAGGCAATCTATCTTCAGTTGTAGTAATAGACATGTACACAGCTCCCTCAGGGAGTGGATAATTGGGGGGGGGGGGGGGGGGGGGGGGTGTTGAACCATTTAAAGCCCTAGAGGAAATAATTCAACCGGTTTTATTTGCACGGGCCTTTTTTTAGAATAATGCAAATCTGCCATATTGGCCTAATCATTTCTCCTCCTTGCCTTTAAATATACACGGCACAACGGCTGCTGCCTTACAGTGCCAGAGACCCGGGTTCAATTCTGACTTCAGGTGCTTGCCTGTAGGACGTTTGTGCATTCTCCCTGTGACCTCGTGGGTTTTCTCCGGCTGTTCTAGTTTCCTCCCACATTTTAAAGGCGTATACGTTTGTAGGTGAATTTGGCTTCGGTAAAAATTGTAAATTGTTCCTAGCGTGTAGGATAGTGCTATTGTACGGGGATCGCTGATCAGTGTGGCTTCGGTGGGCTGAAGGGCCTGTTCCTGCATTGTATCTCCAAACTAAATCTCTTTTCTCTTGGAATTGCTTTTGCCTCTGATTTCTCTTTGTAGGGAGGTTTTCCTAAACGCTCTCTCCCAGTAACTATTTCAAGCCAGTGACGCATTGCCACCAACTCCCTAAGCAGAGATAATAGACTTTTATTCAATCTTATCAAAGTATATTATGTTGTAATCCCCAAATGAATCATATCAGCTTTTCCTGCTTCAGTGAAAATACACCCACTACTGAAACAGAGGAGCCTCATTCTGTGGCCAGTATCAACATATGGTGCAGCAGATGACACCTCCTCCTCATGTCACAGAGAGCACTTTGTTATCTCCTGGAGGTCCACAAGCAAACAACTTGCGCCACAAAAAGGACCCTTTGCTCTGCCAATAATATCTATACTACATGTAACTTTTGTAAAACCAGATGCATGCAGGTTGCCACCGGCAACAATTACAGTATTAACTTGTTAAATCGACATCTGAGCCACGGTGTATAGCCGAGGACTAGGACGGTGCAGTGATAGAGTTGCTGTCTTATAGCTCCAGAGACCCGAGTTCGATCCTCACTACGGGTGCTGTCTGTCCGAAGTTTGTATGTTCTCCCTGTGACTGAGTGGGTTTTCGCCTGGTGTTCCGGTTTCCTCCCACACTCCAAAGACCTGCAGGTTTGAAGGTTAATTGCCTTCGGTAAACAAAAATTGTGAATTGCCCTGTTGTGTAAGATAGTGCCACTGTATGGGGTGATCACTGCTTAGCGCAGATTCGGTGGGCTGAAGGGCCCATTTCTGCACTGTATGTCCAAATCTAAACACTAAAGTAAAGACTGGAATACATCCCCAGACACATCTTCAACAGGCAGAATAATGTAACGCATGAATGTAGACACAAGGAATAGCAGACGCTGCATTACAAACCAAGATCCAATGTTCTGGAGTTACTTAGTGGGTCAGGCATCGTATCTGAAACCCTTGTTATAATGGACCTTAGGGAGTGGAATGTGTCCGTTATTGCCAATTGTCTGCTATAACCGAGTAAGGGTTATGATTGTATAAGTATCAGAAACAAACAAGTGCTGTTGATGGTTGCTACACAAAAGGACACAAAGTGCTGGAGTAACTCAACTGGTCAGGCAGCATCTCTAGAGAACATGGAGGTGACATTTTGGGTCAGGACCCTTCTTCTGAAGAAGATTGAATAATTACCTCCAGTGCTTTAAATGGTTCCATTGCTCTTCCATTCCCCACTCACTAATCCGGTCTTGCACACTTCTTCCGAAGAAGGGTCCCGACCTAAACCTTGCCTATCCATGTTCTCCAGAGATGCTGCCCGACCCGCTGAGCTACTCCAGCACTTTGTGTATTTAAAAAAAAGTGATACATAATTTGTTTTATGCTTCCAAAATTCGGTTCCTTCAATTTTGTTCACTGGGAACATGCATGTTCCTGGATTATCAGTATCCTGATACAAAACATGTCTACTTTGGCATTAAAATCAACCAAAGACAATGCTTGACAAGAGCTGAGGTCATTGCTGGCCCCAGCCCCGAAAACGTCTATCACTTGCAATGAGACTCACGGGTTCCTCTCTGCCACTGACTTTGCACTGTTGACACAAACGTCAGTCCTGGGGAAAGCTAGGAAGACTGATGAGCCGTTGCAGACATCTGCTGCCTCCAGCCCAATTTGATAAGACTGTAGCATCAACACTCCTCCTGAGAAACAAAGGCACTGGCAATGAACTGTTTGTCACCATCTGCAGAAACCATAAGACTCCAAAACCAATTCAACCAGAAAAACATCTTCAGTTATGTTGGCCAGTGTTGGAAACAGAGGCTAGCATCTGCATCAAAGGCATAAATCAGTAGCCTAGTGGAATGAACTGTGGGATGCATGAAATGCATGGCATGCGGCACGGTGGCGCAGCGGTAGAGTTGCTGCCTTATAGCGCTTGCAGCGCTGGAGACCCGGGTTCGATCCCGACTATGGGTGCTGTCTGTATGGAGTTTGTATCTTCTCCCCGTGACCTGCATGGGTTTTCTCAGAGATCTTCGGTTTCCTCCCACACTCCAAATACATACATACAGGTTTGTAGTTTAAAAATTGTCCCTAGTGTGTGTAGGATATTGTTAATGTGCGGGGATCGCTGGTCAGTGCTTACTCAGTGGGCCGAAGAGCCTATTTCTGCATGATATCTCTAAACTAAACTAAGCTAAATGCATGGAATACAAGGAAGAGTCTTTTACCCAGAGTTGGGGAATCAGAAATCAGGGGAATCTAACCATTTCTGATCTGTGTACTTGCCCAAATGTCTTTTAAATGTTATTATAGTACCTGCTTCAATTACCTCTCCTGGCAGTTCATTCCATATACCCCACCACCCTTTGTGTGAAAAAATTGCCCCTCAGGTTCCAATTAAATCAGTCCCGCCTCACCATACACCTATGTCCTCTGATTCGTGATTCCCTACCATGGGTAAAGTACTCTGCATTCACCCTGTCTATTCCCCTCATTATTTTATACACCCTATAAGATCACCCCTCAGCCTCCTGCTCGCCAAGTAATAAAGTCCTAGCTTGTCCAACCTCTCCCTTTGGCGCGGGTCCTCAAGTCCTGGCAACATCCTTGTAAATCTTCTCGGCTATCTTTCAAGCTTAACGACATCCTTCCTATAGCAGGGTGACCAAAACTTAACACAATACTCCAAATGCGGCTTCACCAACTTCCTCAACGACTGTAACATAGCATCCCAATTTCTATACTCAATACCCTAAATGATGAAGGCTTATGTACCAAAGGTCTTGTTGGCCACCCTATCTATCTGGGATGCCACTTTAAGGAACTGTGTACCTGCACTCCTCGATCCCTTTGCTCCACAACACTCCCCAGAATCCTGCCGTTCACTGTGAAGGCGAATCCTTGGATCTTATCTAGTGGTAGATGGACTGGAATGCAATGTGTGATCGTGATCATTGGATCTTAGGCCTTGAGATATTTGGGTGGGATCTCTCTTCCTTCTACTCGGCATTTCTGGAAGTCAGTGAGTCAACGTGTAGATTGCAAATCTGTACAGATACATCAACACCATGTCATATGAAAGAGAGATTTATCTGAAGAATGATGAATCATTTATTTTCAGGGATCCCTTTTCTTCAAGATGGGGTACGCAGTGTACGGGGTGATCGCCGGCTGGCAGGGACTCAGTGGGCCGAAGGGCCTGTTTCCGTGCTGCATCTCTAAAGTGTGTCTAAAGTAAATTCAGGAATCAAGAGTATTTAATTGTTACATATATCCAGCAAGGGAACGATGAAACTCTTGCGTACTGTCACTTAACAAGCCCATAATCACCTTTACACATAACTAGTATATAATGATAAAAAATACAATAAATTAATAACCGTAATATTAGATAACCATAAAAGTGTAATAACTGAGGTTTGCAGTGCAATCAAAAACACAGTCCATAGAAGATCATAGTTGCTGAGGCTATCTACCAGCCTACCGCAATTAGAAAACAGTCCTGAACTCAGTGAGCAGTCCTCATTGGTGACCCTCAGACTACCTTTCATCAGACTTTACTGGCTTTATCTTGCACTAAAAGATACTACTCCCTTATCATGTATCTGTACACTATGAATGGCTCGATTGTAATGATGTGTTGTCTTTCTGCTGACTAGCTAGCAGCCAACAAAAGTTTTTAATTGTACCTTGGTACACGTGACAATGAACTAAACTGAACTGTTGTGCAGTAGTTAAGGGCCTGATGGGTTTTGAGAAGAAGCTGGAATCTTGTTCTTGAACCTGGTGGTCAAGGTTCTCAGGCTCCTGTACTTCCATCCCGATGGTAGGAGTGAAATGAGAACATGGCCAGGTTGGTATGGGTCCCTGATGATATTGGCTGCATTTTGAGACAGTGCCTCCTATAGATCCCATTGATGGTTGGGAAATCAGCACCCGTGATTGACCAGATAGCATGCACCACTCTCTGGAGTTTTGAAATTGATATATCACCTTGTCCTATCCTGTGTTATGTTCATGTCTGAAAACACCCTCCAGGGACAGGTGCTGAAAAGCATTCCAGTTGTAAATTATATCCTCATCGCTGACATCAAATTATGACAGGAGCTTAATTTATAATTACAGATTCACCTGCACCAAGTGAAGTTTCACGTGTGACTATTGTATGTTTCTCATCACACTTTTCAATTGGACAAGACTCACACTGGAGGCTAGAATCTGAACTGAGGGTGTGAATCGAAAATTCTTCTCCACAATGCCAAATGTAATTTTTAAAAGGACTCCAGGCTATAATGTGGAAATGATTTGCTTGACAAACCTATTCCATTCAAACCTAAGGCAATAATAAAACCTTTGCTAATGTGTTATGTTGCTATAAGTCCCATTGACAGTCAAAAATATACATGTGGACACTCAACTAAATGTCAGCCCTATATTACCTAGTTCCCCACGTTGAGAAGCTTACTGCAGTATTTTATTATGCTGCCAAAATTAACATGCACAATGGCAAGCGAGAATCTAAATGAGACAGTTGACACACGCAAACAATAAGCCGACCACACTTGATATTGGTATTGATATTGTTTTACGATTGCCACGTGTATTGTGATACAGTGAAAAGTGTTTGTTTGCGTGCTATCCTGTCATATCAGATTATACTATACATGTGTGGGAAGGAATTGCAGATGCTGGTTTAAACTATTCCTTCTCTCCAGAGATGCTACCTGTCCCGCTGAGTTACTCCACCATTTTGTGTCTATCTTCATACTATACATGAGGGCAGACATGCACAAGTACATCAGGTAGAGCAAAAAGAAAATACCAGAGTGCAGCATCACATGTGTGTTCACGATCAGTGCAAATCTCACGGGGTCTCCAAGCTTTTGGCTTTGTTCTGCTTTAACATCATCCAATCGTGCTCAGCCCCCTGCCGTACTCACTCTATACTCATGATTGCGTAGTCGGTCACAGTGCAAACTCCATCATCAAGTTCCCTGACGACACCACCAGTGTGGGACGTATCACTAATGGGGATGAGTCAAAGTATAGACGAGAGATCGAGAAACCGTCCATATGGTGCCAGCACAATAATCTGGCCCTCAACACCAGCAAAACCAAGGAACTGATTGTGGACTTTGGAAGGAGTAGGATGGGGAACCACAGTCCCGTTTATATCAGTAGCACAGTAGAGAGCATGCTGACCGGTTGCATTGTGGCTTGGTTCAGCAACTTGAGCACCCTGGAGAGGAAAAGATTACTCAAAAAGTAGTAAAGACTGCCCAGTCCATCATCGGCTCTGCCCTCTTTTTTCCTCTTCCATCGAAGGGATTTATCGCAGTCACTGCCTCAAAAAGGCTGGCAGCATCATCATGGACCCACACCATCCTGGCCACACACTCATCTCTCTGCTACCTTCAGGTAGAAGGTACAGGAGCCTGAAGACTGCAATGACCAGGTTCAGGAATAGCTACTTCCCCACAGCCATCAGGCTATTAAACCTGGCTCGGACAAAACTCTGATCATTAATAACCCATTATCTGTTATTTGCACTTTATCAGCTTATTTATTCATGTGTGTATGTATTTATATAATGATATATGGACACACTGATCTGTTTTGTAGTAAATGCCTACTATGTTCTGTGTGCTGAAACAAAGCAAGAATTGCATTGTCCTATCAGGGCACATGACAATAAACTCACTTGAACTTGTGTTGTAAAATCTATATTCTTAAAACCATTTTCAGTCTGGTTGATATGTTGAAAAATGGAGATTTATTATTGTTGCTCTCTTGAGAGATGACTAGTGAATGCTTTCTCGAGAACATAATACAGTAAACCCTTGTTTTAATGGTCTTCTTTATAATGAATTTCGGTCATAGCGGACAGACCGACTGATGGATGCCTGCGCCAACCCTGGCCGCCACTTGTGCCACCACTGCCTGCTCACACAACGTCCAATTGCAGAGTTGTGGATGTAGTCCACACCACCATCAATGCTGTGTACACTTCACACTACCTTGACATAGTCAAGGACCCTGGTCATTCCCTCTTTTTTCCTCTTCCATCCAGCAGAAGATTCTAGAAGCTTAAAATCTGGCACCGCCAGATAAGTAACAGCTTCCTTCCTTGCTTAAACTACTGAACAATCCTCCCATAAACTAGGGTAAAACCTGATCTTCCAACCTAGCTCATTGTGGACATTGAACTTTTTCTCCGTAACTGTAACATCATAATGCTGTAACACTGTATATTCTGCACTCTAGCATTTATCGCTTTGCGCTACCTATTTTATTTAAAGTAGACAAAAAATGCTGGAGAAACTCAGCAGGTGAGTTTAGATGCTGCCTCACCCACTGAGTTTATTCAGCATTTTTTGTCTACTTTTGTTTTGTCCAGCATCTGCAGTTCCTTCTTAAACGTATTTTATTTATGTAGTTTAGTTTACTGTCGCGTGTACCGAGGTACAGTGAAAAGCTTCTTTGTTGCGTGCTATCTAGTCAGCGGAAAGACTAAACTTGATTAATATCAACCCATCGTCAGTGCATAGCTACAGGATGAACGGAGTGACGTTTACTGCAAGATAAAATCCAGTAAAGTCCAATTAAAGATAGCCTGTGGGTCTCCTATGAGGTCGATGGTAGCTCAGGACCACCCTCTAGTTGGTGATAGGAGGATTCAGTTACCTGATAACATCTGGGAAGAAACTGTCCCTGAATCTGGAGGTGTGCGTTTTCACACTTCTCTACCTCTTGCCTGATGGGAGAGGGGAGAAGAAGGTGTGATCGAGTATGACTTGATTGTGCTTGTGTATAGTGTGATATGACAGGATAGCATGTGAACAAAAGCTTCTCACTGCCTCTCTATTATTGTTACACGTAACAATAATAAACTGATACCAACAGCAAACATTTTGGATAAGGGCCATGGGCACTATCTCTGAACAAGCAGAGCACTTAGTTCATAATATCATTAGGATCATGTACATGGATCTTGTGAATGGTTTAGGATGCATTCTTACTTTTAACCTGTGGAATGTGCATAAACGACAGATGAGAGTTGGTAAACAAGTTTGTGATTTGCAAATTCATAATTTGTCCATTCAACTAGACAAGCAGTGTAAGAATATTCTCAATGAATTGACCGTATTTGATCCAGGATCGACTAACCTCTTGACTTCTTTAATGCACAAGCCAAAATCTGTCAATTAAATTGGGGGAGGGGTATTATTTACAGGTTAAGGTGTTTTGCCCGCAATGCTTTTGTTTCATATTAAACTGCTTGAATGTTTTTGATTGAAATGTAATGCAAAAGATAAAATCTAAACCTTAATCAGTAAAAGCCCAGTGCCTGTATTTGATCACGTGCAATTGAGGTCTTCCATGGTTTCTGTTCCCATTGAAATCTGATCGTTACCATAGCACCTTGCAACCACAAACCCTTTAAGCATTGATATAACGTTTATGTCAGTAAAGCTGTTCTTCTATGCTTACGATATCTCATTTTCAATTGTGCCATCAAAAATTAAACAAAATGCACCTGTAATATTGCTTCCACTTTTCAACATACGCCGAATATTAAAGTTGATCCAGGAGTGTTGTTCGATAGCGAGGCATTGATTGATAGAGCTGGCAGCAAAATTCAAGCCCTGATCATGATTGTGGTTTTGAAAGAAATCCAAAATCTGAAAATTCAAAAAGGTTATTTTCCAAACCATGAGATTTGTGCTAATTATTTTTGGGTTTTACATTTCCACAGATTGAAATGGAAAATCTGTAACATTTACTTAAAACTCATATTTTTCACTTCATTTATTTCAGTTCTTTGGAGCAAATTGACACCGAGCCATCTGGCAGCTGTCATTGTTTAATAAAATGTGATTTGAGTGAAGTTAGTTCCATCTATTAAGGTGAACTATAGACAGCGACCAGGCCTCACTATTGCTTTATGCTTACATGATCAAACACCCTGAGATAAACCCTGGCATTTCATTTCCAGACATTAGGGACTTGATAAAGTGTGGAACATAGAACGGTACAGCAGAGTAACAGGCCCTTCGGCCCACAATGCCTGTGCCAAACATGATGCCGTTAAACTCATCTCCTCTGACTGCACGTGATCCATATCCCTCCATTCCCTTCATATCCATGTTCCTATCCAAAATCCTCTTAAATGCCACTATTGCATCTGCTTACATGACCACCCCTTGGCAGCGCGTTCCAGGCACCCACCACCCTCTGTGTAATGAACTTGCCCTGCACATCTCCTTAAAACTTTGTTCTTCTGACCATAAAGCTATGCCCTCTGGTCTTTGATAGCTTCACCTGTTAAAAAGGTTCTGTCTCTCTACCCTAACTATGCCTCCCATAGTTTTATTTGCTTCTATCAGGTCTCCCCTCAACCTCCAGCATTCTAGAGAAAACAATCCAAGTTTGTCCAACCTCTCTTTACAGTTAATACTAGACTAAGTGGGACCCATTGGGTCCCATGCTCACACGGGAGGGGTGGTCCCCCAACACAATAATCCACCTCTCCACCAATTCCAATATTGGTGGCCAGTCATGGGGGGGGCTTTCTGGAGCGCCGGTGTGGGTGTTGTGGGCTGAAGGGACTTATCTCTAGAGGGCTAGTATGAACATTGTGGGTCAAATGGATTCTTGGGGTGGCAGCTCTGTTCCTCAAGCATGATGTGCTGGCAGCTCACTCACGGCTGGTGGGCTGATCGTTGACTCACAGTTAATCCTTGAAATTCCATTTCAAGCAGAGTGCAAGGCCACCTAATTCAAATCTATTTCCCTACCATTTCAAGTAGGGAGCAAGGCCACCAAATTCAAGTGCAGTTTCATACCACTTCAAGCAGGGCACAAGGCCACCAAATTCAGGTGCAGTTTCCAACCACTTCAAGCAGGGTGCAAGGCCACTGAATTCAAGTGCAGTTTCCTACCACTTCAAGCAGGGTGCAAGGCCACCGAATTCAAGTGCCGTTTCTGACCACTTCAAGCAAGGTGCAAGGCCACCGAATTCAAGTGCAGTTTCATACCACTTCAAGCAGGGTGCAAGGCCACCAAATTCAAGTGCAGTTTCATACCACTTCAAGCAGGGTGCAAGGCCACCAAATTCAAGTGCAGTTTCATAGCACTTCAAGCCGAGTGCAAGGCTACTAAATTCAAGTGCAGTTTCATACCATTTCAAGCTGGATTGAAAGCCACCAAATTCAAACGCAGTTTCATACCATTTCATACAGGGTGCAAGGCCACCACATTCAAATGCAGTTTCATACAATTTCAAGCAGGGTGAAACCACCATAAAACCACTCAAAACACCACACTCGCAGTTCAGTAGACATTCAGTGTGTTCAGTTGCTTCACAGCTCAGACAGAGTCGTGACCTCTCCCTCCCCCATCATGCAGAGACTGAGCCACACCCACAATTCCGGGTTTTATATTTCCTCCCCCCTCCCACCGGAAAAGGGGTGGCCTTCATGGCATGATTGTCAGGAGAGAGATTATCATCAACATTTTTTGGGGTTTTTTTTTTTGTTTGTTAGTAGTAAGCACAGTAGTGTGGTACCTAAGTACCTAATACATACATACACATTACCATTCTTGTACAACTTCTTATTTTTAATTTAATAATAAAAAAGCAGTGAAAGAAAAAGGGAAATAAAGGGTGTCGAGACAGATAGACAAGCGAGTAGAAACAGATAGCGACAGAGACAGAGAGCAGAGATAAGAAGCTAAGGAGATTGAAAGAAAACGAGAAAGTAGAAAGAAAAGAAATTAGGAGAGATATACCTATTTAGTATCTTTACCCATCCGTCACCCGGTTCTGAACCATTTAATTTCTAAGGTTATGTTATGTTGCACCATATGCTTGTAAGAAGTTGATAAAAGGAGACCAAATCTTTAAGAATTTGTCTACTTTGCCTAGTAGGAGGAATCTAATTTCTTCAAGATATAGCATTTCCGAAATATTTGAAATCCACATTTTGAACGTTGGCGTGGTTGCGTTTTTCCAGAATTTGAGTTTAATTTTTTTGCTGTTATTAAACTATAATTAAAGAGAGCTTCTTGGAAGGTAGTTAATTTACGTACCTCTTCCATTGATCCAAAGATAATCAGTTCTGTATTGGAGTTCAATTTTGTGTTGAATAGTTTTGTAAAAGTTCCAAAGATTTCATTCCAAAATTTATGAAGTTTTGTACAAAAGATAAAGGAATGTGCTATAGTGGCATTTTGAGTTAGACATTTATCACAAATGGGGGAGACATTTGGAAATATTTTATTCAATCTGGTTTTCGAGTAATATAATCTGTGTAATTTTTTTTTATTGAATTAGGTTATGCTTTACATTAATCGAACATTTATGTACATATGGATTTTTTTCCCATCTGTCGTTCGGAATTTGTATCAATAACTCTTGTTCCCAGTCCCTTCTAATTGCCTCTGTCATTGGTGTTTCTATATTTAAAATTATATTATATAAATATGATATTAAATTGCTTGATTCTGCCTTTCTATTCATTCCTTCCTCTAATAAATCTGAGGTTAGAGTTTGATATCCTTGTATATATTTTTTCAAATAATCTTGAATTTGAAGATATTTGAAATATTAGTTACTTTTCAGGTTATATTTTAGTTGTAATTGTTGGAATGATAAAAGTTTTCCCATTTCATACATATCTCCAGTCATTTTAATTCCTATTCTTTCCCAATGGATAAACGTTTTATCAATAATAGAAGGTTTGAAAGAGGGATTGTTAGCTATTGGGGAAAGAACCGATAAATGTCTTAATTTTAAAGTTAATTTTATTTGTTTCCAAATTATACTGTGAATAATTGGATTCTTCTTATGTATTATAATGTTCAGTTTCATCGGGGAAAGAAGAATCTCTCCTATATTATAAGGGGAACAATCCTCTTATAATCCATTCTTATCCAGTCTACTTGTTGGGCAGAACTGTCCAACCAATAGATTATATTTTTAATATTCACTGCCCAATAGTAGTCCACCAAATTAGGGTGTGTCAGTCCCCCTGATTCTTTAGATTTACACAAATGTTTTCTTTGAACTTTGATTTATAGTCCCATATGAAGTTTGTAACATCAGAGTCTAATTTAAAAAAAAAAATTTTTGGTAAATATATTGGTATTGATTCAAATAGGTACTGTATTTGTGGTAAAAGGATCATTTTTATAGCATTTATTCTGCCTATTAAGGACATCGGCAGTGTTTTCCAGAATTTAATCAACCCATTTAATTTAATTAAGAAAGACTTATAGTTTGCATTGAGTAATGATTTATATTTCCTAGTAATTTGGATATCCCAATACTTGAATTTTTCCGTTGCAATTCTAAAAGGGAATTTCAACAGATGTGTCGGCTCTTGAGGTTTTATCATCATAATTTCGCTTTTGTTCCAGTTTATTCTATATCCAGAAAAATAACCAAATTCTGGAGATTTATTGCAGTTAGAACAAGAAATTAGACAATTAGATTTAGAAAATGCCAAAGAACCAACCATAGATAAATATAATAAGATAACAATATTAAAATATAAATTAAATATAATATTAAATTTAATATATTTGGTATGCTGATTTGCAAATTTGTAATATATAATAATATGTCGTCTGCGTATAATGAAATTTTATTATTTGAGTGTTTGTATTATATCCATGAATATTCGGATAACTTCTTATACTTTCTGCTAAAGGCTCTATCACTAGTGCAAATAGCAGGGGCGATAATGCACACCCCTGTCTATTGCCCCTTGATAATTGGAATTTCGGGGATAATATATTATTAATCAATATTCTAGCCGTCGGCTTATCGTATAATAATTTTACCCATGAGATAAAATTATCTCGCATATTAAATTTTTGCAATACTTTGAATAAATATTGCCATTCTACTTGATTAAAAGCTTTTTCTGCATCCAATGAAATAATTGCTAAGTCTTCCTCTTCAGTTTTATGTGAGTACATTATATTAACCAGCCGTCTCAAATTGTTGAATGAGTATCTCTTGGCTATCAACTCCGTTTGGTCTGGATTTATTAGTTTGCTAACATATTTACTCAATCTTCTCGCTAGGGTCTTTGCTGATATTTTTAAATCTGTATTTAGGAGTGCTATGGCTCTATATGAGCCTGGGTCTTCTAGATCTTTATCCTTTTTAGGTATATGAGAAATAGTTGACTCGTTTAGTGTTTCTGGTAGTATATTTTCTTTAAAAGCATGTATATATAAATTTTGTAAGCGTGGAGAAATTATCTCGTAGAATCTTTTATAGAATTCATTACTAAAGTCATCTGGTCCTCGTGTTTTACCCTTCTTCAACAAATTTATTGTTTCATCTATTTCCTTATGTGTAATGTGAGCTCCAAATTCTTCTTGTTCCAATGTATTGAGTTTTGGAAGATTACAATTGTCTAAGAAGTTTGTAATTTTAATATTACAATTAACTTCTCATTACCGTGTTTAATTTTTTCAGAGATATTTTCTCAACATTTTTTAAACATTAATAACACTTTTATTTTTCATTGATGGGAAGAATCCTCTACACCTGATGAACGGAGGGGGACTGAGTTGGATGGCCAAAAATCATAGACGTAAGTGGTAGCGTTTTATCTAAAATCAATATACAGTGCAAACAGGAAGTTGTCAAGTTTATACCACCAATCATTTGCAGTGCTCTAACTTCAACTCACACTCCCACCAACCATTTGCAGTGCTTTTACTTCAACCCACACCCTCACCAACCATTTGCAGTGCTTTTACTTCGGCCCAAACCCCCACCAACCATTTGTAGTGCTTTTACTTCAAACCAACCACATTTTCATTTTCAAACCACATTAAGGGCACTCAAGGTCAGTAAAACCACACTCACAGTTTAGTAGACATGTGTTCAGTGTTATTCACAGCTCAGACTGAGAGACGTGACCCTCTCACTTCCTCCATCTTGCAGAGATGGCTGAGGCACAATACTTCCATGTTTTATAGTCACTCTGCCCTCCCACCAACAGGGGCAGCAGAGAGAATCTCAACATAGAAACATAGAAAATAGGTGCAGGAGGAGGCCATTCAGCCCTTTGAGCCATCACTGCCATTCATTGTGATCATGACTGATCGTCCCCTATCAATAACCCGTGCCTGCCTTCTCTCCATATCCCTTGACTCCACAAGCCCCTAGAGCTCTATCTAACTCTCTCTTAAATCCATCCAGTGACTTGGCCTCCACTGCCCTCTGTGGCAGGGAATTCCATAAATTCACAACTCTCTGGGTGAAAATGTGTTTTCTCACCTCAGTCTTATATGACCTCCCCTTTATTCTAAGACTGTGGCCCCTGGTTCTGGACTCGCCCAACATTGGGAACATTTTTCCTGCATCTAGCTTGTCCAGTCCTCTTATAATTTTATATGTTTCTCTAAGATCCCCCCTCATCCTTCTAAACTCCAGTGAATACAAGCATGGTCTTTTCAATCTTTTCTCATATGACAGCCCCGCCATCCCAAGGATCAATCTCGTGAACCTATGCTGCACTGCCTCAATCACAAGGACATTTTTAAAACATTAATAACTCTTTTATTTTTCATCGATGGGAAAAATCCTCTTGTCCTGCGCAGAGGAGGGGGACTCTGAGTAAGATGGCCAAATATCACAGCCGTAAGTGGCAGCTTTTTTTTCCTAAAATCATGAAACAGAAAAACAGGGTCAAGATCTTACTTTTAGTAATATAGACTATCTACTCCTGGCAGCATATTGGTAAACCTCTTCTGCACCCTGCCCAAAGCCTCCAAATCCTTCCTGTAATTGTGCGACGAGATCTGCATGCAATACTCCAAATGCAGCATAACCAAGTTACATAAAGCTGCAAAGTAACTTCCTGACTCTTACACTCACTGGCCCGACTGATGGAGGCAAACATTCCAGACACCTTCTTTACCCCGCTAGCTACTGGTGTTGCCACTTTGTTCATAGCAACAATTAAGTTGGGAATAAAAAGTTTTAAATGAACTTCAAAGGTAATTATTTCAAATTTTGGGAAGGTTAATAGATCCTGAACATAATATGAAGTTTCCCTCCTGGGACATTTAGAGGGAATCCAAAGGGCCTGTTGCTATCAAATAAAGACACAAAATGCTGGAGTAACTCAGCTGCGCAGGCAGCATTTCTGGAGAACATGGATAGGTGCCTTTGCAGGTCAGGACCTTGCTATGGTGCAGCATTCAATCAATTCAAAAATATCTATTCTCCACAAATCTCTTCAGACCTCCCAAATGTTCAAAGGGCTCACTCATTCTTTCCTTAATTTCAAACTCCAGTCAAAGAGAAGAGCAAAGAGATTCATTATTTAACAAAAATATATCAGTCCAAGCTTATGGACTTGTTATCAGTGGCAACATTTGATCAAATCTGGAGAAATCATGAATTTGCTTGAAGTGCTTTGTAGGAATAGTATCAATTAACTGACCAAAATCTTGGTCAAAGAGTAGGTTTTAACAAATATCTTAAATAGAGATGAATACTGAACTTATTTTTTTGTTGTTTATTATGTTGTTTATTATGGTGTTTACAGAGCACTATGTTTACATACTGCTGCAATTAAGAATTTTGTATCAGGACATATGACAATAAAATACTCTTGATTCCTGGACGAACGAAAGAACAAATAGATCAGAAAGGAGTAGAAACTGCAGATTAAGAACGGCCTAAACCATCACCAATCAATTTACTCCCGTCTTTCTAAAATGGATGTCTTTAAGTTGGAAAGGGTACAAAGAGGATTTATGAGGATGTTGCCAGTACTTGAGAGCCTGAGCTGGAGGGAGAGGCTGGGCAGGCTAGGATGTTGTAGCCATTATGGAAACCTGGCTAAGAGAAAGACAGAAGATAGACACAAAATGTTGGAGTAACTCAGCGGGTCAGGCAGCATCTCTGGAGAAAAGGAATAGGTGACATTTCAGGTCGAGAGCCTTCATCAGACTGAGGGACAAATCTGGCAGCTTAATGTTCCAGGGTACAGATGCCACAGGAGAGATAGTGGTGGGAGTAAAAGAGGAAGGGGTGTTGCTTTTATTGATGAAGGAGAATACCACGGCAGTAGTACGAGATAACACTACTAGGTTCGTTCAGCGAGCCTATATGGGTGGAGCTGAGAAATAAAAAGGGGATGATCACCTTGTTGGGAGTGTACTATAGGCCTCAAATAGTCAATGGGAATTAGAAGAGCAAATATGCCAGGAGATTGCAGGCAGCTGCAAAATTAATAAGATTGTCATAGTAGGGGATTTTAACTTTCCCAATATAGACTGGGACTACTAAATTGCCAAGGGCTTAGACGGGGTGGACTTTGTCAAATACCTGTATGTTCAGGAAAGTTTCCTCAGAAAATATGTAGAGAACCCAACATGAGAGAGAGAAGCCTACTCTGAGAAAATTGGGAAGGGCAAGTGATTGAAGTGTCCATGGGCGAACCTTTTGGGACAAGCAACCACTGTTAGTTTAAAAATAGTTATGGATAGAGACAGGGTGGGCCCACGAGTCAAAATTCTGATTTGGGGCAAGGCCAACTTTGATGGTATTATACATGAACTGTTTGATTGTTGATTGTTGATATGTTGTTCAAGGCAAAGAAATACCTGGAAAATGCGATGCTTTTAAAACTGTGATGACAAGAGTTCAAGGCATGCATGTTCCAGTTAGAATAAAGTAAGTAAGTAAGTAAGTTTATTGGCCAAGTATTCACATACAAGAAATTTGCCTTGGTGATCCGCCCACAAGTAACAACATGGCATACAGTGACAGTTACGAATGACTCAGAAAACACTAAACATTAATAATAATGAAACATTAATGATAAAACACCATTGATCAAGCATGTGAACCAACAAAATACCAGATCAAAGGGAGGCTACAGATTTTTGGCTGTTGAGTAGAGCAACTACTCGTGGATAAAAACTGTTTTTATGTCTGGCTGTGGCAGCTTTGACAGTCCGGAGTCGCCTTCCAGAGGGAAGTGATTCAAAGAGTTTATGGCCAGGGTGAGAGGGGTCAGAGATGATCTTGCCCACTCGCTTCCTGGCCCTTGCAGTGCACAGTTCATCAATGGAGGGAAAGGTTGCAGGCAATAACCTTCTCTGCTGATCAGACAATTCGCTGCAGCCTCCAGGTGTCGTGCTTGGTGGCTGAGCCAAATAAGACCATGATGGAGAATGTGAGAACAGACTCTACAATGACCGTGTAGAATTGGACCATCATTACCTGTGGCAGATTGTGCTTCCTCAGCTGCTGTAGGAAGTACATCCTCTGTTGTGCCTTTTTGACTGCGGAGTCGATGGTAGCCCCCCACTTAAGGTCCTTGGGGATGATGGTTCCCAGGAACTTAAAAGACTCCACAGATGTGACTGTGGTGTTGTTGATGGCGAGTGGGGTGAGGGAAGGGGGAGCTCTCCTAAAGTCTACAATCAATTCCACTGTCTTAAGAGCATTGAGCTCTAGGTTGTTGCGATTACACCAGGACGCCAGCTGTGACACTTCCTGTCTGTAGGCAGATTCCTCCCCATCCTGGATCAGTCCAATCAGGGTTGTGTCGTCCTCAGACTTGAGAAGCTTGACAGAGGTGTCTGTGGAGGTGCAGTTGTTAGTGTAGAGAGAGTAGAGGAGAGGAGAGAGTACACAGCAGAATGAAGGGCAAGGTAGGTGGGAGTATGGAAGTTTAGATGACAAGATAAATTGAGGCTCTGGTCAGGAAAAAGAAGGAGGCATGCAATAGGTATATGCAGCTGGGATCAAGGGTATTGCTGGAGGAGTTTGGGCAACTGAGGAGCATACTTTAGAAGGAAATTAGGAGAAAAAAGGGGGGCAAGAGATAGTTCTGGCAGATAATATTAAGGAAAATCCAAACAGATTGTATGTACATTAAGAGAAAGAGGGTAACTAGAGAGACAATAGGCCCCCTCAGAAACCAAAGCAGCATCTTTGTGTGAACCCATAGGAGATCGGCAAGGTCCTCAATGCCACTGATGGCTGTGGTGGCCGAGTCAATGGATATTCTTAGAGTCATAGTTATTGAGTGATAGAGTGTGGAAACAGGCCCTTCGGCCCAACTTGCCCATACCGGCCAACATGTCCCAGCTAAAGTAGTCCCACCTGCCCGCGTTTAGTTCATATCCCTCCAAACCTGTACTTTTGGAAACCTGTACTTTGGAAACAGGCCCTTCGGCCCAACTTGCCCACACCGGCCAACATGTCCCAGCTAAAGTAGTCCCACCTGCCCGCGTTTAGTCCATATCCCTCCAAACCTGTCCTATCCATATACCTGTCTGACTGTCTCAACTATCTCCTCTGGCAGCTTGTTCCATACATCCACCACCCTTTGTGTGAAAAAGTTATCCCTCAGATTCCTTTTAAATCTTTTCCCCTTCTCCTTAAACCTATGTCCTCTGGTCCTCAATTCCACTACTCTAGGCAAGAGACTCTGCATTAAGGCAGAGATAGATACATTTTTGATTAGCATGGGTGTAAAGGGTTATTGAGAAATGTAAAGATGGATCAACCATGATTGAATGGCAGAGTAGGCTTGATGGGCCGAATGGTCAAATTCTTCACTTATGAACATGAACTATTTCTCCTTTGTTTTTAATATGGAGAAAGACATGGAGACTGGGGAACTTGGGACAATTTTTATGCTGAAAAATGCTATGCCTATATTGCCAAATAACCAAGAAATGTTGAGGCATTGCATTTGTGTTGTTCAAAATGTGTGTTCAATTTTAGTTTATATATGGTTATACTAATTATTTTAATGAAATTATTTTAATGCTACCAAATATAGACTGAGGGTATGTTTCTATTATCCTCTGCAATGCCACTTGTACAAACCTTTTCACACTTCAGATTAGTATTAGACTGACAGATGATCTTGCTCCAAGCTTTATTCCTATCTCCATAGATAAAGCTGACCACTGGCAGGTTAGCAGTTTTCTTTATTGTAGTAAATAAAAGCTGGAACAGAGCAAACTTTTTTAAAAAAATTGGTAAACTTTTGTTTTACACAAGCAATGTTAACTATTCCAACCCTCTATACGTAACATCATAAATTGTTGGTTTAAAATTACCAGTGAATGAAGCTCAACATATATATGTGAGCATAACTCTTTTGCCTCTCTGTGACAATGTGATTTGAAGCTAACAGGTTGACTTACTGCTATAGCTTAGGTGGCGCAGTGATGCCTCACAGCGCCAGAGACCCGGGTTCGATCCTGACTACGGGTGCTGTCTGTATGGAGTTTGTACGTTCTCCCCGTGACAGTGTGAATTTTCCCCTGGTGATCCAGTTTCTGCCTATACTCCAAAGATGTACAGGTTCGTAGATAATTAGCTTTGGTAAAGATTGTAAATTGTCCCTAGTGTGTAACATAATGTTAGTGTATGGGGTTCGCTAGTCGGCAGGGACTAGGTGGGCCGAAGAGCCTGTTTCCGCACTGTATCTCTAAGCTAATTTATATGGTCAGTTTCCAGCTTAAGCTATTTCAGGGCAGAATACTGCTCCATAGCTTGGAAAACATAATGCCTCTGTGTCACTTATTCTTTGTGGGCTTTGTATGTAAACATTCCATCCCTGAGTCCCACATTTCCATTTTACACTCCTCTTTCCTCTTCTATCCATATCCATCCATCCACTTCTATCCATATCCCTCCCTCCAGCTTTTATATTTCACACCTCCTCATCTCTCCTAACCTGACACCCTCTTGCCCTCTTGCCACCTCCAGCCTTTGTCACTTACTCCACCTATCTGCCAATCACTTCCATGCCACACCTGTATCCACCTATCACTTGCTAGGCTTTGTCCAGACCCATCTTTTTTTTCCTGCATTCTTCCCCCAACCCCATCAGTCTAAAGAAGGATCTCGACCTGAAACGTGGTCTGTCCATTCCCTCCACAGATGAAGACAGAAAGTGCAAAAGTAGCTCGATGGATCTGGCAGCATCTCTGGAGAAAATCGGAAGTGGCGGCGCTGCCTGGCAGCTGCGGCTCGCCTGCAGTCCGTCTGTTTTTTTTCTTTTTGTTGTTGTTTTCTTTTGTCTGTTTTAGTTAAATTTAGTTTATTAGGTTGTGTATGTGTGGGGGGGAGGAACATGGTTTTAGTCTCTTCCTTCGGAGTATGCGACTTTTTCTTGTTATCTCCCCGTCTCTGTCTACGTCTGTGCTGAGGCCTAATGGCGGAGCTGGCGGCCTCGGGGCTGTGGCGGCATTCCAGTGGTGGCGGCGGCAGACCCGACTTCGGAGCCGTGGCGGCGTTCCAGCTTTCCGGCGGCGGACCCGACTTCGGAGCTGTGGCGGCGTTCCGGCGTACCGGTAGCGGCCCAACTTCGGAGGCTCGGCCGCGGGCCCAGTGGATGACTACATCGGAGGCTTGAAAAGACTTTAAGACTTTTGCCTTCCATCACAGTGAGGAGGTGCCTGGTGAACTCACTGTGGTGGATGTTAAATTTGTGTTTATTGTGTGTTTTGTTTTTTACTATATGTATGACTGCAAGGCAACAAAATTTCGTTCAGACCGAAAGGATAGTTTGACTTTTGACTTTGAGGTCCTTCCACAGATGCTGCCTGACCCGTTGAGGTCCACCAGCATTTTGTGTTTTGCTTGTAGTGATGAGTTTGACAGTAGATTCCTTCAGGTGACACACTTTCTTCAGTCAAATTGTCTAATATTGGGGGGGGGGGGGGGGGGAAGAAAACATTGAAATGATGTCCTGCAAAAACAAGTTTTTAATGATAGTTTATTTGTTAATCGACCTGTGCACGGGCACCATTTAGCTTACAAAAGAAGTTGTTTGATGTATTTTGATTTGTTTTTGAACAGTTGCCCAGAATACTGTTTATTTCCAGTGGTTTCTGTTTTTATTTCAAAGTTCAAACAGAATTTCCTTCATGTGTTTACCCATAGCTGAATAAACACTCGTGTAAAGTGCAATTGAGAGCAAACAAGCCCCAGATGGCATGTAAAATCTTCCATTTACTTAGTGATGAGAGCAAATGAGGTTGGAGCTACCGTTGACATGGTAATTGTTTCTCCGCTGTTAAATTTGCAAGTCCCAATTCAGCGACGCTACTGATTTGAGGGCTACCAAAGCAAGCACAGACTCAAGAACAAGAACGAGAACAGCACGCCACAGGAACGGGCCTTGTTTGTGCCATATAATGCCAATTTAACCTGATCTCATCTGCCTTACATGATTCGTTTCCCTCTATTCCACACCATCACCACTGGCAGTGCGTTCCATGTCCCCATCACCCACTGCGTAAAAAACCTGCCCCGCACATCGCCTTTAAACTTTCCCCCTCTTACCTTATAGCCATGCCTACTGGTGTTGGACATTTCCAGGCTGGAAAAAAAGGTTCTGACTAACCTCTCCATGCCTCTCGAAGGGTCTGTTTCCACGCTGTATCTCTAAACTAAACTGCATGTAATATGCCCAATGCAGCTGAACCAAAGTCTTATAGAGTTGCATCATGACTTGATGAGTAATATTCAATACCTTACAGGCATACATATCATATGCCCTCTTAACCACTTTGTCCTTTTGTGCCATCACCTACAGAGAGCTATGGACCTGGACCCCAAGTGGCAGGCAGCACGATGACACTGCGATTGAGTTGATGCTTTACAGCACCAGAGAGCCGGGTTCAGTCCTGACTACGGGTGTTGTCTGCACGTTCTCCCCGTGGCCATGTGGGTTTTCCTGCAGGTGCTCCGGTTTCCTCACACAATAACAATGATGTACAGATTTGTAGGTTAATTGGCTTCGATAAAATTGTAAATTGTCCCTGGTGAGTAGGATACTGCTAGTACAGTGGCTTGCAAAAGTTTTCATACCGCTTGAACTTTTCCACATTTTGTCAAGTTACAACCACAAACGTAAATGTATTTTATTGGGATTTTATGTGATAGACCAACACAAAGTGGTACATAATTGTGAAGTGGAAGGAAAATGATGCATGGTTTCCAATTTTTATTACAAATAAAAGACTGAAAAGTGTGGCGTGCAAAAGTATTCTGCCCCCCTGAGTCAATACTTTGTAGAACCACCTTTCGCTGCAATTACAGCTGCAAGTCTTTTGGGGTATGTCCCTACCAGCTTTGCACATCTAGAGACTGAAATTTTTGCCCATTCTTCTTTGCAAAATAGCTCAAGCTCAGTCAGATTGGATGGAGAGCATCCGTGAACAGCATCCGTGAACAACAAGTCTTGCCAGAGATTCTCAATTGGATTTAGGTCTGGACATTAACTGGGCCATTCTAACACATGAATATGCTTTGATCTAAACCATTCCATTGTAGCTCTGGCTGTATGTTTAGGGTCGCTGCCCTGCTGGAAGGTGAATCTCCACCCCAGTCTCAAGTCTTTTGCAGACTCTAACAGGTTTTCTTCCAAGATTGCCCTGTATTTGGCTCCATCCATCCTCCCATCAACTCTGACCAGCTTCCCTGTCCCTGCTGAATAAAAGCATCCCCACAGCATGATGCTGCCACTACCATGTTTCACAGTGGGGATGGTGTGTTCAGGGTGATGTGTAGTGTTAGTTTTCCGCCACACATAGCGTTTTGCATTTAGGCCAAAAACTTCCATTTTGGTCTCATCAGACCAGAGCACCTTCCTCCACATGTTTGCTGTGTCCCCCACATGGCTTGTGGCAAACTGCAAACGGGACTTCTTATGGCTTTGTTTCAACAATGGCTTTCTTCTTGCCACTCTTCCATTAAGGCCCGATTTGTGGAGTGCGCGACTAATAGTTGTCCTGTGAACAGATTCTCCCTCCTGAGCTGTGGATCTCTGCAGCTCCTCCAGAGTTACCATGGGCCTCTTGGTTGCTTCTCTGATCAATGCTCTCCTTGCCCGGCCTGTCAGTTTAGGTGTCGGCCATGTCTTGGTAGGTTTGCGGCTGTGCCCTACTCTTTCGATTTTCGGATGATGGATTGAACAGTGCTCCGTGAGATGTTCAAAGCTTGGGATATTTTTTATAACCTAACCCTGCTTTAAACATCTCTACAACTTTATCCCTGACGTGTCTGGTGTGTTCCTTGGGCTTCATGATGCTGTTTGTTCACTAATGTTCTCTGACAAACCTCTGAGGTCTTCACAGAACCAGCAGTATTTATACTGAGATTAGATTACACACAAGTGGACTCTATTTACTAATTAGGTGACTTCTGAAGGCAATTGGTTGTACTGGATTTTATTTAGGGGTATCAGAATAAAGGGGGCTGAATACTTTTGCACGCCATACTTTTCAGTTTTTTATTTGTAAAAAAATTTGAAAATCATGTATCATTTTCCTTCCACTTCACAATTATGCGCCACTTTGTGTTGGTCTATAACATAAAATCCCAATAAAATACATTTACGTTTGTGGTTGTAATGTGACAAAATGTGGAAAAGTTCAAGGGGTATGAAAACTTTTGCAAGCCACTATATGGGAATTGCTGTTCGGCATGGACTCGGTGGGCGAAAGGGCCTGTTTCTACACTATATCTCTAAACTAAACTCAACTAAAAAAGATCCCTCTGCAATATCAACATTGTTATGGGTTTTGCCATCAATCCGTATACATTCCCTGTACATTTATATCTTACAAAGTATAACATCTCACACCTACTCAGATTAACCTCCATCTGCCATTTCTCTGCCATATCTGTGCCATATCTGTAGTTGATCTATATCCTGCTCTATACTTTGACAGACTGCCTCACTGTCTGCATTGGACAGGTTTTACGTAATATCAGGGAGGACAACTAACCTCTTCAAAAGAAAATTTACTCTGTGCTAAAGTGATGGTTAAACAGAGAGCTACAGTATTACAATCTTTCCATTTCCACTACAATAAGCTTTGGTCAATAGCATTGTATCTGCTTGATATAGAGGATGCCAATTCTACAAAATAAACAAAGCATCCATACACTTGGCCACTTTCCATAATTCAATATTTCCTTTGATAAAGCTCACCATGAACCTTTTACATCCTCCACTTATCTGTGGAACGCTGTGGGCGGGTCATGTGTTAACCCTGATTAAATAGGTGGGGTTACAAATGGGAAGATTTATCAAAATGGTTCCTCGATGCACCATTCTAATTGTAGCCTGCAAATAAGATCTGCAAAGAGGGGACGTTCCCAAGTAAATCCTTTCTCTTTGTTGAATGGAAATGAATCTGCTGAATTTTGATTCTTATTTTTAATATTCCGTTTGTTTGGTTATTATTACAAATGGAAAAGAAGTTTGAAAATTTACCAACATTGGAGAGAGTGGAACCTGTTTTATGTGGTTCTGGATCTCAAAACATAATCAGTTTCTCACCTGAAGCCCATAATAGACTAGAGATACAGTGCGAAAACAGGCCTTTCGGCCCACAGAGTCCACGCTGATCAGTAATCACCCCAGATACTAACACTATCTCCTACTAGGGACAATTTACAGAAGCCAATTAACCTACAAACCTGGACATCTTTGGAATATGGGAGGAAACCGGAACACCCAGAGAAAATCTACGTGGTCACAGGGAGGATGTCCAAACTCCATACAGACAGCACCCGTAATCGGGAACAAACCCGGGTGTCTGGCTCTGTGAGGCAGCAACTCTACTGCTGCGCCACTGTGCCACCCTAATATTGTGGAATAGATTCTAACCTAATGGTCAATCATGTGCCTTCATTGAGAGCACAAGTTGTGTGATTGTGTGTTTGTGGCATTATGCTTGCCTGTAGGCACATTTTTCTTTTGTTTTAATCTACCCTCTACACACCCTGTTATCCTGAAATATTAGAACTTAGAGCTCCTTTGGTGGTAGACAGTTTATTAGCGTGTGTTTGTGGAGGTCCGAAATCCTCTTATACACCACTATTGTATCTGCCTCCACCACCACCCCTGCAGTGCATTCCAGACACCCACAACTCTCTGTGTAAAAAAAAAAATCCCCACTCATCTACTTTAAATTTTGCTCCTCTCACCTTAAACCTATGAACTTTAGTCCTTGACTTTTTCACCCTGAGGAACATCAGTTAAATTTAGTTTAGTTTATTGTCAGGCGTACTGAGGTACAGTGAAAAGCACTGTAATTTGCTTAAGTTTGGAATGAATTGATTGAACCACCAGGGGCGCCTCATTGGAGGCAGCCTCTGCCTACAGTCTGTCTGTTTTTTTCTCTCTTTTTTAAAATTTTAGTTTGTCTTAAAAGTGTGTGTTTGGAGTTTATTTACTTTTTTATGTGGGGGAGGGGGAAACCGCTTCTCAGTCGCTTCCTGGCGGGCGGCGCTGACCTTGACATCGCGAAGTCCCTGGGACCCTTTACCGAGGGCCGCCAGCTTGAGTCTCCGCCCGGCGCGGCCTGTGGACTCCGGGAGCCGAGGACTCTGGTAGGAAGCAGCCAATTCGGTGGTCCAAGCCGCGGAGGTTGTTCTCCCGGTCCAACGTTGGAGTTCCATCCCGGCGAGCGGGCCTGAATATTGGGCCACCCATAGAGGCGATAGCGGAGGGCTCAGGAGGCCCCGACCACGGGTGAGCATTAAGAACAACAGAGGAAGATGACTGACTTTGGTGCCTTCCCTCACAGTGGGAAACTTTGATTCTGCGGTGTGGGGATGTTTTATGTTGGACTCTATCGTGTGTTGTGTTCTTTATTTTAATTGTATGGCTGTATGGCTACTACACATTTCACTGTGCCAACTGGCACATGTGACAAATAAATGTACCTTGTATCTCGTATCTTGTATCTTGAATTGAATGCCATGAGATATATTTTATTGTTCTTGAGTGGGTTAATACAGGTTAATTTTAATTTTCCTATTTTTTAAATAATTTTAATGCGACTTAATTCCTTGGTTGTCTTTAATAGACCTACAACGTTTTGAATGTCAGACATTTTAAAGTGTTCATTATGCTTGACATGTCAGACAGCAGATTAAACCACTTGAGTCAACTGTCAGTGGACTTTTAGGGAGCAGGCATTTTGTTCATAGTCTCCCATGTGACAGCATTTACACATGCATTTACATGTGCAAGAGCTTATCAGCACAGCATGCCTCTGTGATAAGGATAATGACGGGTTTTATTAAGATGTTAATACTGAGGATCTCCAAAAAGATGGCTTTGCACTTTGTATGCATCCAGAATAGTTGTCAGGGCACTGCCAGGAAATACTGGCCCCATTATTTCTTACATAGTTTAATAATTATGTTGAAATATCTACTGCTGGGCAGAACAAAAGTTTGTCGCGAGTAAGTGTCATTTGTTTTAGTTTTAGAGATCAACATGAAAACACTCCCTTCGGCCCACCGAATCTACTGCCACCATCGATCACCCATTCACACTCATTCTGTGTCATTGCACTTTCTCCTCCACCCCCGGCACACTAGGGGCAATTTGGCAGCGGCCCGTTAACCTACAAGCCCGCATGTCTTTGGAATGAGACCATAAGACATAGGAGCAGAATTAGGTCATTCGTCCCATCATGTCTACTCAGCCATTCAATCATGGCCAATCTAATCTTCCCTATCAACCACATTCTCCTGACTTTTCGCAATGACCTTTGATGCCCTTACTAATCAAGAACCTATCATGTGGGAAGATGTGGAAGGAAACCGGAGCACCCCGAGGAAACCCACGAGGTGACAGGAAGAACATGCAAACTCTATTCAGACAGCACCCGAGGTCATGATTGAACCTGGATCTCTGGCTTTGTGAAGCAACGGCTCTACAAACCAATCTGAAATGGTACCTAAAATTGACAGCCACTACATATGTACCTGAGGGACATAAGAAATATACCGGGGGCCATTGTAGATTAGGTTTGTGTGTTCATAGCAGTCCAACTAAAGGAGTACTGACAGCTAAATACTTACTTAAACAAATAAAGATCAAAACTGTATGGGATATTAAGTACCCATGACAATGCCAGTAATGAGTGAATAGTCAAGAGACAAATCAAGAGTGTTTCATTGTCATATGTACCAACAAAGGGACGATTACATTCTGGATTAATCTGAAGATGAATAATGGCAAGGCTGAATCCCATGTTCTGTTACTGAATATCTTGGTGTCTCCTCACGTGTAACTTGTGGAGGTCAAAACCAGGACGATCTATATCAGATATTTTCAGACGTCAAGACCAAAGTCATAAAATCAGCACCACATCACACATTGCTCTGGTGCCTGTAGTTCTGCAATGCTCCTACAATTTACGGGACTACTTCAGTGGCTCAGACCAGCTGGTTAGGAAAGGTCCCGACCCAAAATGGCGCCTGTCCATTCGGTCCACAAATGCTGCTTTACCTGCTGATAAATCTCATTAACGTCAAAAATATATATACTTTTGCAAATTTTTTTTTTGGCCTGCATGGGACTTTGAATTTCATTGGCATTGACTGACCATAGAGTCATATGAATCATTGTTGTCACACCTTCAGGCAACGTATCATGTTACCCTAACTCTGCACAAGGCAAAACAAAACGTACTGGAGTAACTCAGCAGGTCAGGCAGCATCTGTGAGGGACATGGATTGGCGGCTTTTGACATGAAACATTGTCTGTCCATTCCCTCCACCGATACAGCCAGACCTGCTGTGTTACTCCAGCACTTTGTATTTTACTCAAGCTTCCTGCATCAGCAGTTCCTTGTAGCAATTCTGCATCATCAGGGCGGCACGGTGGCGCAGCGGTAGAATTGCTGCCTCAGAGCGCCAGAGACCCGGGATCGATCCTGACTACGGGTGCTGTCTGTACTGTGTTTGTCCATTCTCCCCATGACCTGAGTGGGTTTTCTCCGAGACCTTTGGTTTGTAGGCTAATTGGCTTGGTATAAATGTAACTTGTCCCTAGTGTGTGTAGGATAATGTTAATGTGGGTGAATCGCTGGTTGGTGTGGACATGGTGGGCCGAAGGGCCTGTTTCAATGCTGTATCTCTAAACAAACCTAAAACTAAACTATCCCTCCTTCCTGGAAGCACAAATTATCTCCTCCACAAATGAAGTGATGCCATTAAGAATGGCCCATGAACATATCTGCTGGAATGTTATTGAAAGGTTTACGATTCAATGTTTACTTCCAACAGTAAGACCATAAGATATCGGAGCCGAATTAGGCCATTCGTCCTAGAGAGTTTACTCTACCATTCAATTATGGCTTATCTATTTTATCCCCAACCCCATTCTTCTTCCTACTCCCATAACCTTTAATGCCCCCTACTAATCAAGAGCCTATCGATCCCCACTTTAAAAATACCCAATGACTTGGCCTCCACAGCCGTCTGTGACAATGAATTCCACAGATTCACTACCGAGTTATCTTAAAGGTAAGAAATTGTGGAGGTTTGAGGTGCAGAGGGATTTCAGTATCCCAATGCGTGATTTGAAAATAACCATGATGCATATACATGAAGAAGTTATCAAGGCTAACTGAATGGTACCTCTTGGCAATGAATTCCATAGATTCACCACCCAAAAGAAAAACAGCTGGAGTTGGAAGTCTGAAGAAAGGATCCTGATCCAAAACATTGCCTGCCCATTCCCTCCTCACATGCTGCCTGACCCACTGAGTGTTTGCCATTAGGCAGAGTGAGGACAACGCTCTAAGGTTTCTGTATCTGCAGCGGCTTGTGTGTCCAGGCTGGTTAAAAGTTGCTCACAGATGGAGGATGTGGTTGGTCTGATGGGCCACCAGTGCTGTGCCAAGAATACCTGTCATCCCACAGCACATTCTCCACAGGAGCTGGATGGCTGCCAGTGTACTGTCAGGTTGGCAGTGGGAAATGATCACTGAATCATCCTCCATGGAAACTCTGTCTCTCCCTGAGGCAAGGCATCAGATAACATGGCATTCTGCACTGTGCAAAGCTGGATAGGTTCCAAAACATCAAACCCATTGCCTCTTGTGAGATCTAGAACTACGATAATGAGCCCAGGTTCGAACTGGTTAGTGACATCAAATTTACTTTTGTTTACTGTCATGTGAAAAGCTTTTTGTTGCATGCTATCCAGTCACCAGAAAGACAATACATGATTATAATTGATCCATATAGATATTTGCAGGGTATAGATATCTGATATTAGTGTTGTTAGAAACATAGAAACATAGAAATTAGGTGCAGGAGTAGGCCATTCGGCCCTTCGAGCCTGCACCGCCATTCAATATGATCATGGCTGATCATCCAACTCAGTATCCCGTACCTGCCTTCTCTCCATACCCTCTGATCCCCTTAGCCACAAGGGCCACATCTAACTCCCTCTTAAATATAGCCAATGAACTGGCCTCAACTACCCTCTGTGGCAGAGAGTTCCAGAGACCCACCACTCTCTGTGTGAAAAAAGTCCTTCTCATCTCGGTCCTAAAGGATTTCCCCCTTATCCTTAAGCTGTGACCCCTTGCCCTGGACCTCCCCAACATCGGGAACAATCTTCCTGCATCTAGCCTGTCGAACCCCTTAGAATTTTGTAAGTTTCTATGAGATCCCCTCTCAATCTCCTAAATTCTAGAGAGTATAAACCGTGTCTTTGTTCTGTCTTTGTTCATAAGACAGTCCTGACATCCCAGGAATCAGTCTGGTGAACCTTCTCTGCACTCCCTCTATGGCAATAATGTCCTTCCTCAGATTTGGAGACCAGAACTGTACACAATACTCCAGGTGTGGCCTCACCAAAACCCTATACAACTGAAGTAGAACCTCCCTGCTCCTATACTCAAATCCTTTTGCTATGAAAGCTAACATACCATTCGCTTTCTTCACTGCCTGCTGTACCTGCATGCCTACTTTGAATGACTGGTGTACCATGACACCCAGATCGCGCTGCATCTCCCCTTTTCCTAATCGGCCTCCATTTAGATAATAGTCTGTTTTCCTATTTTTGCCACCAAAGTGGATAACCTCACATTTATCCACATTATACTGCATCTGCCAAACATTTGCCCACTCACCCAGCCTATCCAAGTCACCTTGCAGTCTCCTAGCATCTTCCTCACAGCTAACACTGCCCCCCAGCTTAGTGTCATCCGCAAACTTGGAGATATTGCCTTCAATTCCCTCATCCAGATCATTTATGTATATTGTAAATAGCTGGGGTCCCAGCACTGAGCCTTGCGGTACCCCACTCGTCACTGCCTGCCATTCTGAAAACGACCCGTTTACTCCTACTCTTTGCTTCCTGTTTGCCAGCCAGTTCTCTATCCACATCAATACTGAACCCCCAATGCAGTATGCTTTAAGTTTATATACTAATCTCTTATGTGGGACCTTGTTGAAAGCCTTCTGGAAGTCCAGATACACCACATCCACTGGTTCTCCCCTATCCACGCTACTAGTTACATCCTCGAAAAATTCCACAAGATCCGTGAGACATGATTTACCTTTCGTAAATCCATGCTGACTTTGTCCAATGATTTCACCACTTTCCAAATGTGCTGCTATCCCATTTTTAATAACTAACTCTAGCAGTTTCCCCACTACCGATGTTAGACTAACTGGTCTGTAATTCCCCGTTTTCTCTCGCCCCCCTTCTTAAAAAGAGGGGTTACGTTTGCTACCCGCTACAAATGATTGTTTTATCATTGCCACATGTACCTGTTAATCTTCGCTAAATTGGACCAGCTAGGACTTCAAAATGGGGTTAAGTTTCAGGGTTGCTGGGAGATTTGGTCAGCTGAATTACTCTCTGCAGAGCTGGGACAGGCTGCGAAGAGGTGCAAGAGTGTCTGGAGCTTAGATACAATTTGCAAGCAAAGAATGGAAAGCTCTGCAAACCCTGTCAATCTGGTGCAAAATGCATAGAATGGATTGGATGGCTGCAAACCAGACATACAACTTGTAAATAGTTATAAATAACGTTGCAGAGTCTGACTTTGCCAATTGTTGATTGAATGAGGTGTTGAGTCTTGTCTGGGTTTTCTGTTAATCAGGGTCAATGTTTTCAAGTTGACTTCATCTCGAAGTCCGTTGTGAATACAATGTATTGAACTGTTGTATCATTGGGTTAGGGAAATGCCTGTCATGTATGGGGTTAATCGATATCTGTAATTCAGTTATTGAGAGACCATCCCCATGTGGTTCGGCCCCTCGAGGTCCCGGGACATATAAAAGTCTGCGATCACGAGGCTTAGCGTCGATCTTCTGGAAGAGCGCTCGGGACTGCGTGAACTTCTGGAGTGCCTCTGTCTGAGCGAGGCCTAGAGGACTTGAACAGGCAGACGCGAGGATCAAACCTGCGGTGGGATAGGTACAGTGTGTGATCTATGACGCGCTTTTGGTAAAATAAAATTTAGTTGTTTCAAGTGCCTGATTCAGTGATTTTACTGAAACTGGGGGGAAGCTTAGAAACAAGCAATTATCATACCGAGATGCAGTGAAAGGCCCATGTTTGCCTGCTCTCCAGGCAAACCATACTATGCTTGAGTACAATCATACCATACACAAGTACAACAGGTAATGCAAAGAGAAAAATACTAGAGTGCCGAATATAGTGGTATGGTATTGTAGTGTTTCAGTTACAAAGAAAAAGGTCAGGGTCTGCAATGAGATAGGTTGGAAAATCGGGACAGCAGGGAAGAAGTTGTTCCTGATTCTGCTGGTCATTGGTTGCACAGTTTGTATCTTCTGCCCGTTGAGCAAAGAAAGAGGGAATGGTCAGGTGGAAATGATCCTTGATGTGCCATCTTTAGGCAAACAACATGCACATCGGTAATGTTGTTGAATGTGCAGAGGATGGTTTTATATAGTTTTACTCTGACTTAGAGATAGATTCAGCGTGCATTTAGCCCAATGAGTCCTTGCCGACCAGTGAACACTCTTACACTAGTTCTATCCTACACACTAGGGCCAATTTACAGAAGCCAATTAACCTACAAACATGTAAGCCTTTGGGATGTGGGAGGAAACTGTTGCACCCAGAGAAAACCCACACGGTCACAGAGAGAACATGCAAACTCCACACAGACAGCACCCATAGTCAGAATTGATCCTGGATCCCTGGCTCTGTAAGGCAGCAACTCTACCGTTGTGCCACTTGGTCACCAAATTATAGGAATGATGAGGTGCATTTGAGAGTGTAGGAGAATCATCTGGATGTGGCATTGATAATATAATCTTGGTTTATTATTGTCATATGTACCTAAGTAGTGGAAATATTTTGTGGGCGTGCTATCTAATCTAAATCAGATCATACCGCACATCAGTAGGATTTTTGGCAGAATGAAGTGCTCAATTTATGAGGCAAAACTGGATAAGCTGGTTTGTTTTCCTAGGAGTGGGGTGTGGTTGAGTGACAACCTGAAAAATGTATTAAAAAACATGAGGGACATGGACAGGGTAGACAGTGGAAACTATTACTCACAGCAGCGGTGTCTAAAACAAGAAGGTATATGTACAAGGTAAGAGTGGTGCACCTGAGGAAGAGGAAGTGGATCTATAACAGTACTTGAATCACCAATGCATGGAAGACTGTGGACCAAGTTGTAGGTTTAAGGTGAGAGGGGAGAGGTTTAATAGGAACCTGAGGGGCAACCTTTAATCACACAGCGGGTGGTGGGTATATGGAACAAGCTGCCAGAGGTAGTTGGGGCCGGAACTATAAAAACAACATTTAAAAGACTGTTTAAGAAAGAACTGCAGATTCTGGAAAAATTGAAGGCAGACAAAAATGCTTGGGAAACTCAGCGGGTGAGGCAGCATTTATGGAGAGAAGGAATTGGCGACGTTTCGGGTCGAGAACCAAAAGACATTTGGTCAGGTACATGGATGGGAAAGGTTTAGAGGGATGTGTGCCAACTGCAGGTAGGTGGGACAAGTGTAGATGGAGTGTTTTGGTTGGGATAGCAAGTTGGGCTAAAGGGCCAGTGACCGTGCTGCACGACTTTATGACTCTAAGTACTGGTAAATGGGATTAGTATACGTGATCAGCATGGAGACGGTGAGACATGGTGGAGCGGCGGTAGAGTTGCTGCCTTACAGCGAATGCAGCGTCAGAGACCTGGGTTCGATCCTGACTACTGGTGCTGTCTGTACGTAATTTGTATGTTCTCCCCGTGACCTACGTGGGTTTTCTCCGAGATCTTCGGTTTCCTCCCACACTCCAAAGGCATACAGGTTTGTAGGTTAATTGACTTGGTAAATGTAAAAATTGTCCCTAGTGGGTGTAGGATAGTGTTAATGTGCGGGGATCGCAGGTCCGCGCAGACCCGCTGGGCCGAAGGGCCTGTTTCCGCACTGTATCTCTGAACTGGACAACAAAAATTAATATGTCAGGCAGTTATTCATCAATTACAGCTCGGCATTAAACACAATCATTCCCTCCAAGCTGGTTACCAAACTCACAGAACTGGTCTCTGCGCATCCCTCTGCAATTGGTTCCTCGACTTCCTCATTCACAGACCACAGTCTGTTCGTATTGGTGGAAATATGTCAGCCTCGATAACAATCAGCATGGGAGCACCTCAAGGCTACGTGCTCAGCCCCCTGCTGTACTCTCTCTATACTCATGACTGCATAGCCGGTCACAGTGCGAACTCCATCATCAAGTTCGCTGACGACACCACTGTTGTGGGACGTATCACTGATGGGGATGAGTCACAGTATAGAAGCGAGATCGAGCAACTGTCCATATGGTCCCAGCACAATAACCTGGCCTTCAACACCAGCAAAACAAGGAACTGATTGTGGACTTTGGAAGGAGTAGGATGGGGACCCACAGTCCCGTTTATATCAACGGGTCGATGGTTGAAAGGGTCAAGAGCTCCAAATTCCTGGGCATGCACATTTCTGAAGATCTTTCCTGTTCCGAGAACACTAATGCAATTATCAAGAAAGCACATCAGCGCCTCTACTTCCTGAGAAGATTACGGAGAGTCGGTTTGTCAAGGAGGACTCTCTCTAACTTCTACATGGGCACAGTAGAGAGCATGCTGACCAGTTGCATCGTGGTTTGGTTCGGCAACTTGAGTGCCTTGGAGAGGAAAAGGCTACAAAAAGTAGTAAACACTGCCCAGTCCATCATCGGCTCTGACCTTCCTTCCATCGAGGGGATTTATCGCAGTCGCTGCCTCAAAAAGGCTGGCAGTATCATCAAAGACGCACACCATCCTGGCCACACACTCATCTCCCTGCTACCTTCAGGTAGAAGGTACAGGAGCCTGAAGATGGCAACAACCAGGTTCAGAAATAGCTACTTCCCCACAGCCATCAGGCTATTAAACCAGGCTATTAAAACTCTGATTATTAATAACGCATTATCTGTTATTTGCACTTTATCAGTTTATTTATTCATGTGTGTATATATTTATATTATGGTATATGGACATAATGATCTGCTTTGTAGTAAATGTTCTGTGTGCTGAAGCAAAGCAAGAATTTCATTGTCCTAACAGGGACACATGACAATAAATTCACTTGAACTTGAACTTGAACTTGAACTAAAACTAAACTAAACAGCAATGGGTATTTAGAAGTGACAATCTTCCTTCCTCTTTCTAGTGGCAGAAACCCGGGTTTGAGGGTGTAATTGCTGTCTCATGATTCCTGTTCGAACCTGAGCTTGTGTACTGTCTGTGTGGAGGTTGCACGTTCTCCCTGTGACCGCATGGGTTTAGTCCGGGGGCTCCGATTTCCTCCCACATTCCAAAGACGAGTGGGTTTGTAGGTTAATAGGCCTCTGTAACTTTCCCCCCGTGTGTAGGGGGTGGATGAGGAAGGGCCTGTTGCCATTGCATCTCTAAACTAAAACATAAACTAAAACTTTTCACAGTTAGTTAGGAACAAATTGCATTCAATGATGTAGAAGGGTTGAACACATACTGTCAAATATTTTAAAAAGGTGGAACACACTGGTCCATTGTTGGCTGTGGGCTCCACCTTTCCTGTGTCATCGATGCAGGCTCTGCTTTATTCTGTACCTTCACATACCTCTAGTGACCCCTGCCCTGATTCTCGGTCTGATAAAGGGACTCAACCTGAAATATCACCTATTTTCTCCTTCAGATATGCTCCCTGACCCACTGCGTTACTCCAGTACTTTGTATCTGGGTTATTGAACCTGTTAGCTGATAATATTTAGTTTCGTTCGAGAGAATCCTCATGGACATGCGGAAGCACTAACAGTCTGAAGAATGGTTCCGACCCGAAACATTACCCATCCTTTTCGCCAGATGTGCTGCCCGACTCACTGAGTTACTCCAGCACTTTGTGTCTATCTTCAGTATAAAGCAGCATCTGCAGTTCCTTCCTCCATCTGTACTGTTCTCTGTTGTCTGTTCTATTCCAGGTCAATGGTGAAGCCAGTGTACATCAATACATTTACTGTCAAGGAAATAGATGAACAGGATGTTCAAAAAGAGTTAAAATTTAGAAATGCACAGTACAAGATGGCAGACGTTCTTAAACATGCTTACAATTTACATGCCAAAGACGTTACTTGCATATTAGAGATGTATGATTATTAATTAGAAAACATCTTGACTCATTTGCAACAGAATATATTACCACCTTTATGATCCGAAGCACAATTTGACATTTCGAGACTGAGCAATGAAGAACAAGTGACAAAATACTTTGTATCACACATGCCAGCCCAGACCTGTTTCTATGGAGAAGAGGCCAAATTGGACTGACAATGTGCAATCTCCCATCGCCTGTCACCCTGGTTTATTCATTAGGATGATGGGTTGAAGGGTGACAGTGGGAGAGGGAAAAACCTGTCAGTCCTCATTGCTGCAAAGCTACTCATTGCACAGAACAGATATTTTTACTGTTGCATAAAACTACGGGTGTGCCAACCAGTGAGAAGAGTAATTAATCCTGCTCAATGTGCCATCAAAGGCACTTGGATTTTTAACCCTGTGGTGCTGAGAAAGTGTGACGGGAATTACACAGACCAATTCATAACCTTTTCTCAGGAAAGCGCATCCCTGTGAAAAGGGTTTCCCCTAACATCTGCTTTAATATAGATAGGAAATATTGCAATCAAATGTCCACTGACTGCGCTGTTGCTAATTCCAGGAAATGAACCTGTTGACAAAGGCGGTCAGTTGTGGTCTGTGTTGGATGGAACTGCAGATGCTTGTTTAAACCAAAGATAGACATAAAACCTGGAGTAGCTCAGAGGGACAGACAACATCTCTGGAGGGTCGAGACGGGTCTGAAGAAGGATCTCAACCCAAAATGTCACCTATTCCTTTTCTCTAGCGATGCTGTCTTACCTGCTGAGTTACTCCAGCTTTTTGTGTCTATCTTCAGTCAGTTGTGACAGACTGACCTCTATCTTGAAGAGGCCAGATGGCAGCTCTTGCCACGCTTTCTTCCCTCCCCATGGACTCTGACCCCACCAACGAATACCAGTTGGCCAAGATACAATGGACCTAAGATGGCAGTCCTATGTGTGAATATTGGTAGGAGATAGAACATGTTGAAAAGCACTTTATTGTGAATCCATGCTCCTAAATCCATGGACACAAGGACTTCAGAAGCATCTACCATCCATATAAACACAAGGAACTGCAGATGTTGTTCACCAAAGAAAGACGCAAAGTGCTGGAGTAAGACAGCTTCTTTGGAGAACATTAGTTGACGATGTTTTGGGGCAGGACCTTTCTTCAAACTGCACAATCTGAAGAAGGGCCCCAAAACGTTGCCTATCCATGGTTTCCGGAGATGCTGTCTGACCCACTAAGTTACTCCAGCACTTTGTGTCTCCCCTATCATTAAAGATATGGAGACACATGGAACATGCAGATGTTGGAATCTTGACCACAACACAAAGTGCTGGATTAACTCGGCGAGTCAGGCAGCATCTGTGGAAGGAATTTACAAGGCTTTATAATCAAATGTTTCCAATGCATTCAGAAGCATGATTTGCATAAAATAAAGTGCATTGCAACATATTATTTGAAATAACTTTTTAGTTATTGGCAGTTGAATGAAACATAGCTGTTCTGCTTTGGAAACACCAAATTAAACTGGTTTTTGGTTTCCTTTTCATACACTTTACGCTGATTTGCAGTGAAGGAACCATGGTTATGCTTGGCCTGGCCGACCCTGTAACGCCGCCAGGGCAACGGGCCTACGTGGTCAGGTCAAGAACCCGGCACTTACAACTAGGACTTGAAAATGGCGCCAAATCTGGCGACTCTGTATATTGTCAGTAAAAACTCTGTAAACAGGTTTAGTACAAACCACATCATGAACTACGCAGATGACACAACAGTGGTGGGCCTCATCTGGGACGACAATGAGCTTGCTCACAGGGAGGAGGCGAAACAACTGGTGGACTGGTGCAATACGAACAACCTGATCCTGAATGTCGAAAAAACAAAGGAGGTCATCGTCGACTTCAGGAAAACCCGGCACAGTCCCATACTACTTCACATCAATGACAGCGATGTGGAGGTGGTCAGTAGCACTAAGTTCCTGGGGGTGCAGATCACTAACAGTCTGACCAGGTCAAATAACATCTCATCAACAGTTAAGAGAGCACAGCAGCGGTTGCACTTTCTGCGCCGGATGAGAAGAGCTCACCTCCCCCATCCCGTCTTCAGCACTTTCCACAGGGGCACCATAGAGAGTATTTTGACCAGCTGTATCTCTGTCTGGTTTGGGGACTGTAAAGCCTCCAACTGGAAGTCCGTGCAGAGAGTGGTGAGGACGGCTGAAAAAATCATCGGGACTTCTCTCCCCTCAATCGGGGATATTGCGACCAAACGTTGCTTGTCTAAGGCCAGCAGTATTATAAAAGACCCCACACATCTCCATCACGGACTGTTCACTCTGCTGCCCTCGGACAAAATATATCATAGCATAAGGAGCAGAACATCAAGGTTCTGCAACAGCTTCTTCCCACGAGCCATCAGATTCCTGAATGCCATGTAATGGGCTGCTACCATTGTCTTGTTTATCCTTTTATCCATTTAACTTTTTATCCATTTTATCCATGTTTATCCTTCTGTTTATTGTCGTGTTGCACGGGGAGCCAAATGCAACGGAATTTTGTTTGGAATTGCATATATCGATGTATTTCTAAATGACAATAAAGTTTGTTTGATTGATTTGATTTTGATTGTCTCAGTGTACTACTGTTATACACTTGTACTGCATCTGAGATGCTTATCTAAGGTGTATCTTAGTGCTTATGTAAAGTGATACCTGTACTGAATTGTGTACAAAAATGAATTTCACTCTACCACAGTACATGTGATAAGCAAAGTACCATTGTAATAACTTGCAATTGTTATACTATCATTGTAATAAAGTACCATTGATTTGGCTGGGCAAGGTTGCCAACAATGGCCTGTTTCCTTTATCATCGTTACTTTTTTGCATATCTTTCATTAATCGTTGGCATATCTTTCATTAATCTCTCTACATCATTGTCTATATCTCTCATTTCCTTTATCCCTCACCAGTCTGAAGAAGGGTCTCGGCCCGAAACGTCACCCATTCCTTCCCTCCAGATATGCTGCCTGTCCCGCTGAGTTACTCCAGCTTTTTGTGTCTATCTTCAAAAATAAAGTAGTGGTTCCAATGGATTTGAGGGCATGAATTACATAAAACAAAGCGGTTTTGAATGCTTTGGCTTCTGTCTCTGATGAATATTCACAGACAGCACTGCTCTCTTAGGCCCAATGTCACTTGACCAACTACTCCTATATTCTCATGCCTCGATCTTACCTTGACACCTCTTGTCTAATCGCTCCCCCCCCCCCCCCCCCCCCCCCCCCCTGTCTCTAGGGCACCTTGCAAACTCTTCATCAACCCACGTGATGGTTCCTTCTCTCCAGAGATGCTGCCTGTCCCGCTGGGTTACTTTAGCTTTTCATGTCTAACCCGTGCGTGGGGTCAGTTCCCCGTCCTCCACACCCTGACCTTTACCACGGACGCCCACTCCCTTTACGATTCCATTCCCCATCAGGAAGGCCTTCGCACGAAAGGACAAAACAAATTTATTGTTGCCTGTTTTTACCCTTTGTTGTTGTAATGTACAGCATGTGTGAAATGCTGATAATATTTATGTAAGTTATTGCGTAACATTAAGACGTTGGTTCGAATGTGGTTGTGTACACTTGGCAACAACTCTCCACTCCTGTTTACTTCAAATTTAACTATAAGAAAACTCAGCATCAGCCTTTACAAATTTTAGTGGACGTTGTACGAACATTTGCTAAAGATTAAGCTGCAACGGAGCATAATTGCAGGAACTACATGAACGGATGTGCAATTAGTATAATTGATGTTCATTGGGCCAATTTAGCTTTCAAAGTGTGCAATACCCCGATGAATGGAGACACTCCAGCGAAAGTTAAATCCATCGTTTACGAGTACATTTCTGAGGTTATGGCCACTTTGTGAAGTTAATGAACTGGGAAATCTACTGTAATCAGAGAGTGAAATAAGTTCAATAGACTAGCAAAGTTCTGGAGCAACCCAGCATGTCCTTCCATGTGTGAAGGGAATCAACAGGTGATGCTATGGATCAGGACCCTTCTTCAGACCTTCAGAGTGCAGGATTTTGCATAAATGAAAACACACAAGAGTAAGGGGTGGCACAGTGGAACAGCAATACAGCAACAGCAATACAGCGCCAGAGACCTGGGTTTGATCCTGACTACGGGTGCCATCTGTATGGAGATTGTACGTTCTCCCTGTAACCTGCGTGGGTTTCTCCAGGATGTCCAGTGTCCCCCCACGCTCCAAAGACGTACAGGTTTGTAGGTTAATTGGCTTGGTATAAGTGTAAAGGCCCTGTCCCACTTTCCCGAGTTACTCCTGAATTCTCCCGCGTTTTCCCCTTGATTCAAACTCGGAGATGCCAGCCGTAGGTACTCGGGGCTATATTTTTTACTCATGGACATTTTTCAACATGCTGAAAAAACGTCTCGACTTACCTGATGCCCCGAGTACCTACGGCTGGCATTACGAGCCACTATGAAATATTTACGGACTCCTACGGCCTCCGACGGCCTCGCTATGGACTTCTACGGACTCGCGACGGACATTCTCCGAGTTTGAATCAAGGGGAAAACTCGGGAGAATTCGTGAGCAACTCGGGAAAGTGGGACAGGGACTTAAATTGTCCCTAATGTGTGTAGGATAGTGTTAGTGTGCGGGATCGCTGGTCGGAGTGGACTCTGGGCCGAAGGGCCTGTTTCCACGCTGTATCTCTAAACTAAATTAAACTAAACTCAGCAGGCCAGGCAGCATCTCTGGAGAGCATGGATAGACATGTTTCGGCTTGGGGTCCTTTTTCAGACTGATTGGAGTGGGGGAAAGCGGAAGAGAGTTGAAGGTGGGACAAATCCTGGCAAGTGATATGTGGATACAGATTTGATTGAGAGGCGGTTGGACAAAGAAAAGAGATGAAAAGACAAAAGGTAGTGAGCTGCGGAGTGAAGGAGAGAAGAGTCATGAAATGTGAAGCCTGGGGAAGGAAAAAGTCAGATGGTATTGTTGAAGAAATGGATGCACATCCTGGTGGGGAACAGGGAAGAGTGAGGAAAAAAGAGGGGAGGATTTTTTTGGTAAAATACCTACAATTGGAGAATTGCAGGATTATGTGTTAGTTTATTGGCACAAGTAACTGTTCATTGCACTAACTACTGATAGCTGAGAAACGTTAAAACCAAACAATAAAGGTTAGGCAAAAAAAACATCAGCTGCAATAGGTTGAAGACTGACTATAATTATTTACACATAACACTGCCAATCACAATGAAGTCAAATCACAATCATTCTGTGGACAAGGCATTATAGGTTTTTTATAAGGTCATAAAATAGCTGATTATTCAAAAATGTTGGCTCATAGTCACAATAATTGGATAGAAAACACGTCTAAAAAAAAACTGTTGTGGGAGGCTGTAATTCAAGCATGACAAGAGAACATTGGCAATTTCCATTATAAATATGACCTCAGGAATTTTTAATGAAAACTGTAAGATATTAAAATGAAGTCTGAATTATGGTTCAGTGCCTTGATCCTATGACGTCTTTTGCAAATTCTGTTTCAGTTAAGATCTATTTTGATCCTGAAGCCCACAGCAGTGATGCTGAGAGGTGCCTATTGCTCTATAAAAAAGATGTATATAATCACCAATCAGTCCAATATTAGTGGTTTCATGTGTAGGAAGGAACTGCAGATGCTGTTACACCAAAGGTAGACACAAAATGTCGGAGTAACATTGGGTCAGGCAGCATCTCTGCAGAAATAGAATATGTGATGTTTCGACAAAGTCAAAATGCCATTATCTAGGCACTATTAAGACAAATTAGGTGACCCCAACTTGGTTAATAATATTTTTCTTGGCCTTAATGAGATTCTGAGAACATAGAACGGTGACACAGCGGTAAAGTTGCTGCCTTACATTGCCAGAGACCCGGGTTAAATGCTGACTACAGATGCTGTCTGTATGAAGTTTGTACGTTCTCACCATCACCTGCGAAGTTTTCTCCGGGAGCTTCAGTTTACTCTCACACTCCAAAGACGTATAGGTTTGTTGACTAATAGGTTTGGTAAAATTGTAAATTGTCCCTAGTGTGTGTAGGGTAGTGTTAGTGTACAGGGATCCCTGGTTGGGCCAAAGGGCCTGTTTCTGTGCTGTATCTCTCAACTCTAAACTAAACTAAAGTAAGAACAGAACAGGAACAGGAATAGGAATACTTTACTGTCACGTGTGACTAGGCACAGTGAGATTCATTGCTTGCAAACACAATGTATACAAATAGCAGCCACATATGGCGCTGAGAAAGTTACACAGCGTGCCGGCTCCTCCTTTTGTTCTCACCCCCCCCCCCCCCCCAGGGGTTCCCCCACGTCGGCCCCCATCCCCCCCCCCCCTCATTGGGCACAGTTCATCCCCACCTCCCTCACAGCTGTTCCCCCACACCAGGTCCACCATTGTTTTTCCCCTCCTCCCTCACAGTGGTCCTTCACACTCTCATCGACTGTTGACCACAGGTCGACCCGCGAGGCTTCACCACCGCTGAGGCCTCATCGTCACGGGGCTTCACTGCTTCCACCGCCAAGGCCTCACCGCTGTCAACGCCCCACTTCACGCCTCCGAGGTGCCGACCCGGGCCCCAACCTTGGGCTCTGTCGGCCGCTTCGCCCGACCTAGGCTTCTACCCACGAGGCCCCGGCCAGGCTCCAACCCGAGCTTCTATGCGGCAATCCGGGAGGAATCGAGATCGCAGTGCCTCGATAAAGACCTCGGGCCGCGTTCCCAGTCCACAGCAGCGGCCCATCGGGAAACAGTACAGCACAGCACTGGAACAACCCTTCCCCCCCATAATGTCCACGCCGAAAATGATGCCAAGTTAAACTAATCTCCTCTGCCGACACGTGATCCATATCCTTCCATTCCCTGCATATCCATGTGCCCATCGAGAAGTCTCTTAATTGCTATTGTATCTGCCATCACCCCCACACAATTCCAGACACCTACCATGTAAAAAGACTTGCCCCACACATCTCCCTTAAACTTTGCCCCTCTTACCTTGAAGCTGTGCCTTGACATTTCCACCCTGGGAGAAAAGGTGTGTCTGGAGGCATCGCAAGCGGCTTCTCTGTGTGCGATACAGTGCAGGCGATGCGGAACATGCAGGGTGGGAAGAGAGGATGGTGGGGTCTCTCCACGTTGACAACATTTGCATAATGTCTGGGAACATATATTGGAACCTCATTTCTCTACCATGTACCATGAATCCAAATATCCACATCTATTGAGTCTCCTTGGTGTCTAATGCTCTGTGTATGAGCCATTGATTGCAGTGTACTCCTGTAAAGGTATGCCATGGTATAACACATATCTTTATTGATCATGCTTTGATAATGGATAACATAAGTGAATGAATTAGAACATTAATTTGCGTAGACTAGGAGTTCTGTTAGGATACTACAAGTTAAAGAGTCCTCAACTTTGAGGATGGAAAGAAATTGCTGATAAATGTAGCTTAATTTTTAGTTGAAACTAGACCACGTGGGACCCGTTGCGTCCCTGTCACACAGGAGGCCTGGTCCCCCAATGTAACCCGTTCCCCAATGCAATATTCCACCACTAACCTGTTCCCCCAACGCAACCTGTTCCCCAACGCAATATTCCAGCATTTACCCATAGCCCCCAACTGCGCAGAGGCGGCTCATTTCCCCTTATTCACCCTCCCTCATTACACTTCAAAAAAAAGTAATTGCACTTGAACTTGCTGCCAGGACTCAGTGTCCCGAGATATGAAACATTGTAGCGGGCAGGGCTACAATCCCATTGCGACGTCAAAGCTGTAACTGCCACTCCAGTGTTCATCATTTTTCTCAAAGTGGGGTTTTGTAAAGTTAAAAATGTGAATAACATGTAAAATATAACATATAAAATGTGAATAACATGTAAAATATAACATCAATGTGAACGAAATTTGATAAAAAAGACATCACAAAACAATTGTGAGTAAGGTGGTCCAAAAATTGTAGCTCTATCGTGTACCATTTTGCCATAGTTCCAGGAATCCCACACAGACAGACATAGATAGCAACAAGAGAGTTTTAGTAATATATAGATAGATGTATGCCAGCATCTTTTTGTCCACAAACAAAAAAGGCACTGTGGTGCAGCGGTAGAGATGCAGGTTCGATCCTGACTACTGGTACTGTCCACATGGAGTTTGTACATTTTTCCTGTGACCGTGTGGGATTTCTCCAGGCGCTCCAGTTTCCTCCAACATTCCAAAGACGTGCAGGTGTGAAGGTTAATTGGCTTCTGTAAATTGTCCCTAGTGTGTAGGATAGAACTAGTGTATACAGGTGATCACTGGTCGGTGCAGAGTTGCAGGGCCTGTTTCCATGCTGCATCTCTAAAACTCTATAAAACATTATTTAATTTAGTTAACCGCAGAGATGCAGCCCATCAAGTCCATGCCAACCATCGATCACCCGTTCACACTAGTTCTATGTTATCCCAGTTTCTGATCCTCTCCTTGTACACCAGGAGCAATTTACAGAGACAAAGTAACCTACAAACCCACTCGTCTTTAGGATGTGGGAGGAAACCGGAGCACCCGGGGGAAACCCACGCGGTCATGGGGAAAACGTGCAAACTCCACACAGACAGCACACGTCAGGATCGAATCTGGGTTCTCTGGCACTGTGAGGCAGTGGCTCTACCAGCTGCGCTACTGTGCTGTGTTGGTTAAAAATGTGTACTAATTCAGCTATCATTTTGGCACTCTTTACCCTGCTGGCTTCCAACATGTTGAGTTTGAATATCTTGACTTTTCACGACATGGAAGACTGCCTTAAGCTTTCACATGTTCATGACTCACTTCCCCACTCTTTCAATTGCATTTAATGCATTGCAATCTTCTAATTAAGAGCAGCACTGTTATCTTTAAATTCTCAAGGCAAGATTTCCGGCATGCTAATTATTATCCTACATAGTCATCGATATGTTCAGCCAAGTATTGGGTTTTTACTGATCCAAGCAAAATGCTTTAACATATTCAGCTTATAATGTTAACATTTATATAAAAGTTTATATTCAGCATATATTCATGTCATTTCCATTAAGGTCTTGTTCTTACAATCAATACTTTTTTTGTCTATTTGTCAACATTTTCGATGTTAATTTATCAGTAATTTTTGTTTAGTTTAGTTTAGAGTTTAGTTCAGAGATACAGCATGGACGCAGGCCCTTCGGCCCAACAAACACGTGCTGACCATTGATCACCCGTTCACACTATTACGAACTTTGGGCTTTGTCTATGGAACTGTTGCGCTACAATGCTGAGAACTATATTCTGCACTTTCGCCTTTGCTCTACCTACTGTACTTGAGTTTAACTTGTTTGTATTTATATGTTGTATTATCTGAACTGATTGGACAACATACTTTTCACTTTACTTTGGTACTCGTGATAATATTAAACCTAACACTAGTTCCATGGTATTCTATTTAATTTATTTATCCCTTATTTATTTAATTCTTAAATTTTAATTCTCAGCTGCCACAGAAGAAGTCAAACGTGTGTCTCCGCATGGAACAGGTTCTTCAGCCCACCGAGACCATGCTGACCGTCGACCACCCGTTCACACTAGTTCCATGTTTTCTCACTATCACATCCATTCTCTGCACACTAGGGGCAATTTATAGAGAGGCCAATTAACCTACAAACCTGCACATCTTTGGGATGTGGAAAGAAACAGGAGCTCCCAGAGGAAACCCATGCAGCCACAGGGAGAAAGTGCAAACTCCACACTGATAGCACCCGAGGACAGGATCAATCCTGGGTCTCTGGCTCTGTGACACAGCAGCTCTATCGGCTGGCCAGTAACATAACTGCTATGCTATCACATCTGTACCAGTGATACAACTCTGCAAATTATACACGTCAGTTTTCAAAGTATAACCGAACAACAGTATTTTACAAAAAGGAACCCAGTAGGTTAGTTCAGAATAAATTCACTTTCAGTTTCATTAAATAAGAATGCATTACGACTGTGTATTTTATCTACAGAAAAATTAATTGGCGTGGTTTCACAAAAAGCTAATACATTTAGAGAGACATAAGGATTAGCAATGTCAAATTCAAAAAATGTCATGGGCTTGACTAGAAGATAATTATTTGCTAATTAGAACTCCTTACATTAAGTATATTTCAACATGGCTGGTTTATATGAAATTAAGGCTCTGAAGGTTATTAATAAGTAGATTATGAAAACAGTAATAAGCAAGATATCAACATCACCTCAAATGTGATGAAATGAAAGGCCTTTAATTTTCTTCTCATTGAACAATTCATTAGTAAGGTCTCAGAAAAATGGATCATTTGAAAGACATGTATTTCTGCAGATTTGTGAGTGGAATGTAAATTGGAGACCTTCTCCCAAGAGAGTTCCTGTGCTCTTAATATATCATCAAGCATGTACTGCTCCTTCAATAGTCAAGTCAAGAGAGCCAAGTGTGTTCAATTGTCACATATACCAGCAACGGAACAATGAAATTCTAATGCCGCAGTTTAATAGTCCTGTTAATGCTGTAACACATAGATAAATAAGTTATAATCAATAATACCATGCATTAATTACCGTAATAGCAGATAACCATCATCATGCAAAACCAAAGTCCGTAGTGCAACCAAAGACATGGTCCACGGAAGATAATAGTTGCTGAGGATAGTGTTGTGCAGTGTTCAAGAGCCTGATGGTTGTCGGGAAGAAGCTGTTCTTGAATCCAGAGGTCATGATTTTCAGCAAAAAACACAAAGTGCTAGAGTAACTCAGCGGGTCAGGCAGCGGGTCAGGAGGACATGGATAGACAACATTCGGGATGGGAGCATTCTTCAGACTGATTGTAATCGTGGGTTTTCAGGCTTCTGCCTCTTTTCCCAACGGTGGTAGTGAAATGAGAGCATGGTCAGGATGGTGCGGTGGTGTAAGCGCTTGTGAGATTAATTATAAATAAGGGCTAAAATGCTAAGAAATCATAGACAAACAGGGCGTCGCCTTGGTGCAGCTGGAGATTTGCTGCCTTACAGCGCCAGAGACCCAGGTTCGGGACTGACTATGGGTGCTGTCTGTACGGAGTTTGTACGTTCTCCCTGTGACCGCATGGGTTTTCTCCGGGTGCTCTGGTTTCCTCCCACACTCCAAATACTTACTTTGTAGGTTAATTGGCTTTGATATTGTAAAATTGTCCCTAGTGTGTAGGATTGTGTTAGTGTATGAGGTGATTGCTAGTTGGCTCGGACTAGATGGGCCTGTTTCCATGCTTTATCTCTAAAGTAAAGTAAAGAATACTGCAATTTTCATGTTGCCACTTCCAGATGCAATTTGTTAAATTCATTATCTTTCCTTAAGGTTGTTCAATAATTTAGTACAAAATCCATATTGTAGTTAGATAAATGTACTTTTAGATATCAACAAGAAACAAATTACTTAGTTACTCCTTGCTTCCAGATTTAATGTTAAACTTCAATGTCAGAGCTGTAGGTGATCCATATTAGAATGAAGCAAAGACGTTTCCAGTTGATTTTTGGGAGATTGTTGAATTAATTGCACTTGGATAATTCGAAGCACTCAGTTTGGCACGAAAAGGCCTGACATGAACCGATAAACAAGATGGCCACTGAAGCAGACAAAATCCCAGCTGAAGCACTAAGACTTGGCAGAGAAATATCTTGGCGTGAATTCATTCTGTCCTTGTTCCGATGAGAAGACATTATGTTACTGTGACCTTAGCTATCTTCAACATGGGGGACAAGCCCTACTATGGTAAACAGAGAGACGCCACCTGCCATCACTGACATGTAAGATCATTGCCGGAATCCTTCTTCAGGCATAGATAGGGTAGACAGTTGCAACCTTTTTCCCAGAGTTGACATTTCATAGACAAGACGGCACCGCTATCAGGTTTTGTTTTTAGTTTAGTTTACTATAGTTTTAGTCTGAAGAAGAGACTCGACCTGGAATGCTGAGTTACTCCAGCATTTTGTGTCTATCTTCGTTGGGTCAAAGGGTCTGTTTCTGCGATGTATCTCTACACTAAACTAATCAAACAAAGCAAAACTAAACTAAAATAAAATAAAGATAGACACCAAATGCTGGAGTGACTCAGCGGGACAGTCAGTATATCTGGAGAGAGGGAATGGGTGACATTTCAGGTCAATTTTAAAATCTTTAGTGAAGTCAATTCACCTACGATCCTGTACATCTTTCGAGTGTGGGAGGAAACCGGAGCACCTGGGGAAAACCCACGCGGTCACGGGGAGAACGTACAAACTCGGTACAGACAGCGCCCATAGTCAGGATCGAACCTGGGTCTCTGGCGCTGTGAGGCAGCCACTCTACTGTGGTGCCACCGTGCCACCCCACGGTGAGAGTGGCAGAACTTAGAGGAGATGTGCTGGGCAGATTTTTTACACAGAGGGTGGTGGGTGCCTGGAATACGCTGCCAGAAGTGGTGGTGGAGGCAGGTACCATAGTGGCATCCGATATGTTCCTTTAGATTGGAACATGGATATACAGGGAATGAAGGGATATGGATCACGTGCAGGCAGATGAGATTAGTTTATCCTGGCATCATGTTCGTCATTGATGTTGTGGGCTGAAGGCTCTGTCCCTGTGTTGTAATGTTCCATGTGCTATGTTCTCATACAATCAGCAGCAGAGGACCAGTGTTGCAATGCAGATTCCATTCAACTTGCGGCAGAATGGAGATCATCTTCACTTTGTGCCAAATCCCAGAAAATGGGAGAGGACAGCATGACCTCTTTGATCTCACAACAACCTTTGACTCTGTCTACAACAGTGCATAATCAAGGATCCTTCTCAAGACTCAAAGGCTCATCCCCTTCCTCCATCTGTTCTACGATGCCACACAAGAGCTGTGATCATCACTACAGATCCAATGCAGATGCAGTCCCTGTTGTCTCCATTTCAGAACTAAGATCACACAAACCTTCTTTCATTAAGTTATACTTACAAAGAGCCTTTCACACCTCTTTCAAGAGTGCCAATGAAGTACTTTGAGATGCAGTCACTCACTATTGCAGGGCAGAAAATGTACCTGCCAAGTGGCTTAAATCAGCCTCCTCAAACAAGGAAGTCAATAATCACCAAGGAACAACTGATTAGAAGATCAATATTGGCAAGGATACTGTTGATACACACATCCCTCTTTAAAATAGTGTATTAGGGTCTATTACCCCAGTGATATTACTATTTATCTGCATTTTCTACATAACAGTAACAATCTGGGGCAGCACAGCGGTAGAGTTGCTGCCTCACAGTGCCAGAGACCTGGGTTTGATCCTGACTATGGATGCTTGTCTGTACGGAGTTTGTACGTTTGCCCCGTGATCTGTGTGGGTTTTCTTTAGGAACTCTGATTTCCTCTAACATTCCAAAGACGCACAGGTTTGTAGGCTAACTGGCTTAGTATAATTGTAAATTGTCTCTAATGTGCTTAGTATAATGTGCTTGGGGATCGCTGGTCTGCGAGGACTCGGTGTGCCGAAGGGCCTGTTTCTGAGCTGTATCTCTAAACTAAACTAAATATAAAGCTGCTTAATATATTCTGCATTTTGGCATTTTTCCCTTGCACTACCTGTTGTGCTTGTGCATGATGTGATTGTCCTCTTGTACAGTATAATTTGACTCGATAGCATGCAAACAAAGCTTTTCACTGTATCTTGGTACATGTCGTAGAGTCATAGAGCGTGCAAGCAGCCTTTTGGCTCAACTTGCCCACACCAACCAACATGTCCCATCTATACTAGTCCCACCTGCCTACATTTGGCCCATATCCCTCTTGACCTATATTATCCATGTATCTGTCTAAATGTTTCTTAAATGTTGCGATAGTACCAGCTTCAACCACTTCCTCCAGCCTCTCGTTCTATACACCCACCACCCCTCATGTAAAGAAATGATGATAAGTAACCAATACTAATGGGGGCAGCAAAGTAGCATAGTTGATAGAGCTGCTGCCTCACAGTGCCAGAGACCCGGGCTCGATTCTGACCTCAGGTGCCATCTATGTGGAGTTTGCATGTTCTCCCTGTGGGTTTTCTTGGGGTTTGATTTGATTTGATTTTATTACTTGTTATTCGAACCTCAGAGAGGCTCGAACGAAACTCCGTTTCTACAAGCCATACAAACAGAACAATTCATAAAAAAACACACAAACAATTCAATTCACACAAGGCAAAGTCTTCTCTCTCCCCCGCACCATTTCTCTCCCGAGGTCGAAGCCCCAGGCGGGCGATGTTAAGTCCCACGGCCATTGAGGCCGTGCCAGGCGATGTACGGCCCCGCTCTAGGAACAAAAGTCACAACGTTGGAGTCCCCAGCGGGCGCTGGAATGTCCCGTGGCTATGAAAGCCGCGCCGGGCGATGTATGGCCCCGCTCCGGTCGCTCCAACCCCGCAACACGGGCTGGAGAAGCTGTGTAGCGGGAGCTCCAGAAAGCGGTCTCTCACCCGGACCTGCGAGCTTCTGATATCCCGACAGTCCACCAGTCTGCAGCTGCAGCTGGAGCTGGAGTTCCGGAGTCGGGCCGCAGCGGTGAGCCACCACCGCTCCCCACGCTCCGAGGCCAGCCAGCCCCACGAAGGTGAATCCATAGCTCCGCAGGCTCAGTGACTGGAGCCCCCAGGTCGTCCCGGTCGGAGGCCGCTCCGCTGTGCTAGGCCCCAACGACAACGGAGACACAACAGGGAAAAAGTCGGGTCTCCCGTGCAGGGAAGAGATTTAAAAGTTTCCCCCTCCCCCCTCCCCCACATATACACAATTAGAAACAATACAAAAAAAACATGAACAACTGCATTTAACTAGACAAAAAATAAAAAAAGACAGACAGGCTGTAGGGGCCGCTGCAACAGGTGCTCCTGTTCATCTGTCCTATCTGTCTCTTCCTCTGTGCCACTCCCCATTAACCTTTCCCTGTCCCCTTCAACAAATATCCCTTCCTCTGGCTTCACATTTTGCGCTTCTGTCCTCAGGTGGAGTTTGCACGTTCACCCTGTGACCACATAGGTTTCTTCTGGGTGTCCCATTAGCTCCCATATCCTCCTAGTGTGGGTTTGTAAGTTAAATGACCCACTGTAAATTGCCCTTAGTGTGCAGGGAGTGGATGTGAAAGTAGGATACCATGGAGCTAGTGTGAACATGTGATCGATGGTGGGCGTGTACTAGGTGGGGTGAAGGGTCTGGATCCATGCTGTCTCTGTTAATCAATCAATCAAAACTATCAGGTTGTTGAATCAACCTGCACAACCTTCTCATGACTCTCAGTCTGAAGAAGGATCTTGACCCAAAACGTCACCCATTCCTTTTATCCAGAGATGCTGCCTGTCCTGCTGCGTTACTCCAGCATTTTGTGTCTATCTTCAATCAAAACTATCAGGTTGTTGAATTGAATCAACCCGCACAACACTAATCCTACTTTGGCAATGAATCACTTTGGGCCACTTCGTGTTCCAGAATGGATTGCTTCCTTCTCCATTTGTGTTTTGTACTAATGTCTCTGATTTATATTCATGGTGATGGTTTTACAATGTCTTTGATTAAGTATACATGATTTATGTATAATTATGTTTGTGTGTGTTGTCTAAGTCTAGGTGCCTGGGATGTTGCTGCAAGCAGGATTTTCATTGTACCTGAACCTCACCGTTACCTGAGCATATAATAATAATTAGACTTGACATACGCAGGTGGAAGTTGTTAGCTTCCATGAGCAAAACACTGAAGATTAGATTCATCCACGATTCCCCTGTTGATGCATACATCTCCCTTTCATCTCCTTTGAATTGCTGCATTGCAGTTACTCACGTTTTACTGTTTATTTGCTAACATCAGTGCAAGCTGTCAACAAAGGAAACACGCGCCACTATTATGAAAGATATTTGAAGTGATATCAGACACCAATGATCTAAAGCTAAACACTAAAGATCAATACTGTGACTTCAAACATAGGAGTAGATTTCCTTTGTGGATGTAACAACATTGTAAACCCCTTTATATTCATAGTGATGGTTTTAGAATGTCTGATACACAGGGGAAGCCGAGTTACCTCCAGATATTTAGCCTTTACTTGGCAGCTATGGCTCAACAGTTAGAACTCTCGCCTCGGATTCAGGTGTTTGAGAGTTCAAATCCCGACCTGAACACAAAACTCAGTGCAGCACGGAAACGATGTGACTGGATTTCAGTGGCTGAGTGCAGGTCCATCACCGATTTTCCGGCACCATTGCTTCCAGAACCTTGCCAGATTATCCGGATTATCCGGATTATCCAAGAGAGGTCACGTACTAATGATACAACAATACATCTCTGACCCACTAATTGTACCCCTCACATGTTTCTAAAGGACCATGGAGGACTAGAAACTTAAATAAAACCAATATTAAATGTAATTTAAATGTACCTATGCTAGACACCATGACATTCACTTGGACCTTGCTTCAAAGCCATAGCTAGGGTTCAATGTAAGCAAAATACAATAAGGACTGCCACCAACAACTGCAGATGTCAACAAATAACATTTGAGACAGGTTCTGAAAGAGCGCAGGTCACATGCAGCGCCATCTGTGGGTGCCTAGGGAATTTCAAGTGTGCCCTCGTGATTTTGTCCGGAGTAAAGGAGGTGCTGGACCATCAGTTGCAGGAAAATTGGTGGTGGACCTGTGCAAGTTAAGTATTTGGGAAAAACAAAGAACTGTAGATGCCCGAGTATTGCGTGCAGTTTTGGTCGCCTCATTCCAGGAAGGGTGTGGAGTCTATGCAAAAGGGACATAGGTAGTTTACCAGAACAATGTTTGGATTAGGGGGTATTAGCTGCACTATTGTTTCTCTCAATTCTGGAGGTTGCTGGGATACCTGATAGAAAGATATAAAATTCTGAGAGGCACAGACAGTTAGAACCCTTTTCCTGTATGGAAAAATCAATTACTAGAGGGCATGGCTTTAATGTGAGATGGCAAAGTTCAAAGAAGATGTGAAAGTTTTATGCGGTGAGTTTCCAGGGCGGTGGGTGCCTGGAACTCGCTATTGGGGGTGGTTTTGGAGGCAGGTACAATAGTGCATTTAAGAGGTTTTGGGATAGGTACATGGATATGCAGGGAATGGAGGGTTATGGATGATGTGCAGCAGATGAGAGTTGATCTTGGCATTGTCTTCAGCACAGAAATTGTAGGTCGAAAGACCTATTCCACTCTTCCAGTGTTGTACTGCTCTATGTTCTGTTCTATGATTCTTGGAGGAGAAATGTGTATTTAGAAGCAAAATAGTAAGATTAAATGAGAACTTACCAGTTTGAAGTTTTATTTTATGAGGAGTTACGGTGAGCGATTACGTGAAGAAGCCCCACCAGTGCGTATGCGCGTCAATCTTCAAAGCAGCGGCGTGAAATCACAGTAACTATAGTCAAAGTGATATAGTAAGACTCAGAAGACTAGAACTACCAGATGATCTTTGCGATTATGAGAGTCGGGAGCGGAGGGCACATAATCGCTCACTGTAACTCCTCATAAAATAAAGATCAAACTTCAAACTGGTAAGTTCTCGTTTAATCTTACCATTTTACTTCTGAGTCACGTGAGTGAATCCGTGAAGATTTCAAAGCTCTGTGATTTCATGCTGTAGATCCAGTTCAATATGACACACTGCTTCGGTTGACACAGGATAAACAAATAATGTATTGAACATAGTTTGGATTATACAAATGAATGTTATAAATAATAAAAGAACAGTAATAACCCCTCTCTCCCAGGGGGAAATTAGAAAACAGCATGCCCAAATCCTTCCGTTGTGAGGACAGGTTTGTCATAAAATCGTGAAAAGATCCCTTCACTGGACCATCCTGCGGCCCCGAGGATTTGGTCTAAAGGCACGATCAGCGACTTCGGTGCAGATGTCGGCACCGTCCTTGTGGAGTGAGATTTAAACACATCAGTGTCTACTCCAGCACAATCCATCTAAAATAAGCCATCTAAAAATAGTTTGTACTGACACCTTTCTATGAGATTTTTTGTGGCTGATGAACATTGTTGCTTCGGAGCCTCTGAGACTTTTGGTGACCTCCATATATTGTCGCAGGTGTGTAACAGGTGGAGCCCATTGCCGAAGCAGTGTGAGAACTATGCTCACATGAAAGATTTCCGTATATCTAGGTCTGGGAGGGTTTTTGTTAAAAATACCTTTCATGAATCTGGACATCAATGGATGAGATCCGACAGAGTGTTGTCCCGACCCCTGCCATAAATAGGAAGGCAAAGCACTTTGAGCACTATTAATGGCACTATAGCTCAATTGCTCATCAAAATGCAATGTAGCAAGGAAGTCCAATACATCAGGTATGCCTGCAGTATGATAAGATATATTTGACTGTAAGCAGAACATCTCCCATTTCTTAATATGAGATACGTATTGTTTTTTAGTACTATCCCTCCAGGCCACAGTAATCACATCCACAGTCCTACTCGATAGTCCGAGCCCCTGGAACGGTCTGGTCAGAATCTGCAAATCAACAGATTAATACGATCATGTAATGGGTGACTCTCTCCTGTCACAGGGTGAACCAACAAGTTGCTGCATTTGGGGATAACCATGAATGGCTGTGTCATGAGTCTCAGAATCAATGGGAACCATGGCTGCGTGGGCCAGTCCGGAAATACCAAAACACCTGAAGCGGAGTCCTGCTCAATTTTGGTGAGACATTGACTGATGAGGCAGAATGGGGGAAAAGCGTAAAAGAACATACCTCCCAAATGTAGCGAGAATGCATCCACTGCTACTGCCCCGGATCCGGTTCCAATGAGACGTATTTAGGTAACTGGTGATTTAGCCTGGATGCAAACAGATCTATGTCTGGCAACCCATACCGGGTGACAATCTTTTTGAAAACTTTTGGATTCAGCATCCATTCTGTGTTGTCATTAAATTTACATAACCTGGTGTCTGCCACCACGTTATCTCTACCTGGTGGGTAGATAGCTGAGACCCAGATGTTTCTTGTAATACACCAGTGCCAGATGAGGTTAGCCAGATTATCACATGATAATGACTTAATTCCACCCATGTGATTGATTTATGCAACAGCTGTGGTATTGTCAATAAGGAGCTGAGTATGTAAATCATGCATTGTTGAACAGTATGCTTTTAGGCCATAGAATGTCCCCAACAATTCTAAATAGATTATCCCATGCATCCGCAGGATTAATGCCTCTTGCATACTCCATCTGCTGCCACAGCTAGACTTGTGGCTCCCCATCCTGAAGCACTCACATCAGTTTGTAAAATAACTGAAGGTTGTTTAGTCAGAATGTCTCTAGTACATTGTGAAACATTAGTTATCCACCATTGCAACTCAGTGATAGCTTCGACTGGCAACTGCATTGGTCTATCGAAATGACCTGCATGTTCTTTGAGTGCTTGTTCCTTAGGTCTTTGCACATTCTGATAGTGTAGAGGCCCAAACTGCAGTCCAGGGAAAGCTGCCACTAATTTACCAATAACACTGGCTACTCGTCGGATGGAGGGTTGCTGTTCATCAATAATGACAATAAAGGAATCTAATCTAATCTAATCTAATCTACCAGATTGCTACAGGCCTCCATAATTTCTAAAGTTTTGGCCATAGGCAAAGTCACTAACATGTTAGTTGAATCAATGATGAGCCCCAAATAGTCAATCATTCTAGACGGTACTAATTTGGATTTAGTTGGATGGATGAGGAAACCTAACCTCTCAAAAATTTGTTTGGTAACAGAAACCGACAATTCAGCTGCTTCCTGAGTTTTGCCTATGATCAGAACATCATCCAAGTATGCCATCACAATGTGATTTTGAGCCCGGAGTAGTCCTAATACTACTTATTGGTTTCAACAATTTTGTAAATAACCTAGGGGCTGAGGGCAACCCATTGGGCAAAGTTTTAAATTGCCACAGCTGTCTCATCCAACTAAATTTTAAGTATCTACGGTATTGGTACTGTTAATATGCATCTTTTAGATCTATACTCGCTATATAACACCCTTTGGAACCAGTTGCCAAGCAGTACTGAAAGTTTCCATTTTAAAATGTTTATATTGGACATAGGAGTTCAGTCGGGTTAAGTCCAGAATGACTCGACACCCACCATCCTTCTTTTGCCTGGGGAATATATTGGACACAAATTGTTGAGGCTGATAAGCCATCCTTTCAATTACCCCTTTTTTGAATAATATTTCAATTTCATCATTCACATGTAGAGTTTCTGGTTTTGAAAACACCAATACCAGACTTGGTGTATGTTGTACGGGTGGATGTACTTCAGAGATAAACTCGATTCAAGACCCCCGGATACTGTCCAGTATAAACGGATCTGATGTTATGCAGCACCATTCATCATAGAGCAATTGCAACCTACCCCCTACTGGTGACTGATCTCTAGAGGATATGTCCTGGACAAGTCCAGTTACTCGGACCTCCATAGTTGCAGGATTCCTCTGTCTCCTAGTCCTGTTGGGGGTATGTATTGGTGTGTGCCAATGGCGTAGAGATGGAATCGCTGCTGGCTTGGTCCTTGACCTGCACCAGCGTCTGTAGCCCGTCTGGATGGGTATGGTCTGCGAGGCGGCATCCTGCCTGCAGGATGTGTTTTGATGAGGCCGATCGTTTTTGCCTCATCGTCCAGGTCTTTAACTTGTTTCGCTAGATCCTCCCTAAATAGTAAGTTTGGTGTCTGAATATTGGGGGATCTGCATAAGGCTGCGAATTGTGGATTGAGCGTAGGCTTGATGGCAGTTTTCCTTAAAGAATTGATTTCAAAATGGGCGTTACACAGCAGGGCCTGCTGTGTGTTCGATAGTGATGCCACTTGCACTGTTCGCCCAAAAGCCGTTATTCCCACTCCAACTAATTTTAAGACTTTCTGCAGCCTTGACTCATGCGCCCACATGGATGCGCCCATTTGCTCCCAGATGGCCGGGTTCACTGTGGGCACTCTGAGCTATGCACTGTTTCGTATCTATTTGAGGTTTCATCCATTATGGATTCCTGGAGCTGGTGAGAGGCCATATAATTGATATTCCTGGCCAGGTTTTCTTCCATTTCCTCACCAGTTCCAGCCGGTATGGCAAATTTACTTGCTACATCCGGCACACCTGGAGCGAACCTCGCGTGCTTTGGTGTATGCTCCTCCGCTATATCACCAACTTCAGGGTCAGAGCCATACTGCCCTGGCTCGCCCATCTCGTGCATAAGGGAGGTATCATGCAGCCCTTGACTTGGCGCTGCTGGTATGGGTGCCCAAGCAGACTCATGGGCATATGGTTCCTCCTGCAGGTATAGCTCTTCTCTATATGGACCTCTGCTAGAGGTTGCTGCTGAGAGCTGCTGGGGAACCCCGGGGGTATAAAACCCTGGCTGGAACACCTCATGATTGAGTATTTTCTCTATGGGGAGGTCCATTTTATCCAGACGTCCCCAAACCTTTATGTTGGTAGGAGGGGAGTCTCCTTGGCGTGACTCATCAGCGTCGGCAGACCTTGATGATTTTCTCTTGGCCTTCCTCCCCACTGGAGTGGCCACAGTGCTCTGAGGCACCGGAGTTGCTGCCGCTGGCTGTACTGCCGGCGGCTCTGGAGCCACGGTCAGTCTTTTTACTTTTGTCGGCGGCACACCCAGTCTTACTTTTAGTTGTTTTATCCATTTTGGAATTGTTCCTGCTGGCTCCTGCAACCAGCTTTATGGAACCAAGCAAAATCGCAGTAAAGTTTAAAAAACTTACCTGCGAGTTTTTAACTTACCGCTGGTTGAGCTGCGCTCTCCAGCCCATCGCTGCGCCATGCGTCTGATGTAATGACGCGCATGCGCACTGGCGGGGCTTCTTCACGGAATCACTCACGTGACTCCGAAGTAAAATAACCAGAAAATCAAGACAAAAGGTTTTTGATGGTAAACATCGCCAACATGCCTGATTTTAAATTGGGCTTGTTCTGCACGGCAAGTTAACCAGTCAAGATAAGCAGGTACCATCTACAAACACCTCTCCTCCCCCCACATCCAATTATTCCACTAAAAGTCCATTAACCAGCTCCACAACTCATAACAATGTTAGGTTCTTAGAAGTGCTGGATTTAGATGAAGAGAGGCCCTGGGCTATTCCACTTATGAGGCCCCTCCCAATCCCCCACCCCCACGACGAGAGGAAGGTGGAAGAGTCCACCAGATTGACACCGATGTGCAGCCGAGTGTAGCCAATGAGATAAGGACTGGAAAGCTGTGTTTATTTATTTATTTATTTATTTATTGCCAATGCTATTGTTGAGTTATCGGCTTAAAACACAAGGAAAATTATTGAAATGTTGTTTAGAGACTACAGTGCATTGTGACAGCATATGTAAGAAAGGCCTATGACAGTGTCAAAATTATTATACACCAGGCCCATACGAAACCTTTCAAAAAGCAGGGTGGCATGGCAGGATTACAAAAGATTTATGTGAAATAAGTACATGCAGCGCATATCACAAGCGCGAAGCTCAAAGTCCCTTGCGGCCGGGGTCCGGGGCCCTGGAAGCTCTGGGGTTTTAGATGCTCTCTGGTGCACTCTGAGCCTTACTTTGGAGCATTTTTGCACCAAATTCATGACCAATATTTCAGAAATAATTTTGGTTGAGTCAAGAGTAATGAGTGGTTGGAATGGGATGATTGGGATCATTCTTGCATACATTTTGAAAAATTTGAATTGAAGTTGTCCTTGTTTTAATAAACAAGTTGGACTGTAAAATGTTACGTAACATGTTATAATGGAGCATGCAAACACTGCAAATAAAATACTGTAAGTTTTTGCAGTAAATAAAACCTTTTTTTAGAAAATGTGTGTTGATTTGATTGCCTGTTACTGTTCGACTGTGTTAGTGTGTGCACATTAAAAATATGATGCAAAAAGAAAGTCGCAAACTATGGAATTCATATTTTTCAGTATTGTTATCAAGGAAAAGAAAGCAGTTTCAATTGTTTGATCTTATTCATATGGAAGAGAAAATATAATTGCTCTAAAACCTACCTTAAATTTGCACTAAAGATAATTCCCCTTTCCCTCTCCCCCTCCTCCTTCCTCCTCCTTCCCCCTCCCTCTTCACCTCCCTCCACCTCTCTCTCCCTCCCCATCTCTCTGTCTTCCCTCCCCCCTACCCCTTCCCCTCTCTCTCTCCCCCTACCCCCCTCTCCCCCCCCCTCTCACATCCCCCCTCCTCTCCCTCCCTCCCCCTCTCCCTCCCACGTAGCAAGGCTCTGACTCTGCGCTGCAGAATCCGCAGCCCCCCCCCCCTCCCCCTGGCCCGGAGAAACGGGCACTCCCGCAATGCAATATTCTACTGCTTAACTTAAGTAGATACGAGGAATCGAGGTGATTGTGTGGAATGCAACTGGAGATCTGAACCCGCCCGGGCCCCGAGAGACAGCATCATTTTTTTTCTCTCAGGATTTTTTTTACTCTGGGAAAAAACACCTTGGCCGGAGGTCCCCTAGATTCTGAGGCCCTAGGCTTCAGCCAACGAAGACTATAGGTAAATCCGGCTCTGGTTCTTAGGCTCATACCTGTCCCTATCCAACAATCGGCATATCAGGGAACTTCCCTGCCTCAGGTCATCTGTTGCCAGCCCTGATTTGTCCTGTAGTTTTTCACTTCCATCTTTTCCCCCCACTCTCACCTACTCAGTCTAAAGAAGTGTCTCAACCCAAAATGTCATTTGTCCATTTTCTCCATAGATGCTGCGTGAACCGTTGAATTACTCCAGCACTTTGTGTCTATCTTTAATAACTCCAGATTCAAGTACAGTTTCTTCCCTGCAGTTATCAGGCAACTGAACCATCCTATCACCAACTAGAGAGAAGCCCTGAGCTACAATCTTCCTCATTGGAGGCCCTCAGACTATCTTTAATCAGACTTCATTTTCCACTGAATGTTATTCCCTTTATCCTGTATGTGTAGACCATGGATGGCTTCATGGTGATCATGTATAGACATTCCACTGACTGGATAGCACGCAACTAAAAAGCTTTTCACTGTACCTTGGTACACGTGACAATAAACTAAGCTAAAATAACTTGGGGTTGGATACACCCTTTTTATATTTATTTTCTCAGTAGGAAGAAACTCATTAAACTAGGTCACATCGGCACTGAGACAACTGGAGTGCTGCATATTGAAATATGTTAACATGCATTTAATGAATAGTTCCAGAGGAAATTAATTGAAAAATTAATATGGTCATTACTTAACCCACTTTTTATGAATTAGATCCTCTGATTATGATTATCTCTTTCTGAAAAGGCTGCCTCTTCAGCTAGCATTGCTGCTTTTATCTTGCCTTTGAAAAGGACTGGACACGTGCAGAATATATGAAATAACGTGATTCTCATGAGAATGACTGTATTCATACTGGAGAGAGAGAGCGAGAGAGATGAGCAAGAGATATAATTAAGAGCTTTTAGTGTGAATGAGGGGCCCAGACCATTTGAACTATTTCAGAGAAAGAATGCCAGCAATTCTGGTAAAAAAAACCCATCAATGCAAAATATGGAATTGGTAGTTTATGACTCAGTGGTACTTTGATTTACAGTAAGTGGGCAAATGGGAAAAAAATGGTTTTGTTATAAAAAGTATGTCAATGTGTCACTGTCATTAATTTAGGTCAATAGTTTATAAATTTATGTTCATAAATCAGGCCATTTGGCCATGAGACTGGGGTTGAGAGAGAAAGATAGATCAGCCATGATTGAATGGTGGAATAGACTTGATGGGCCGAATGGCCAAATTCTGCTCCAAGAACTTAGATTTTAGGCTCCAGTAATCTAATCAATTTTTTTTTCTTCCCATATTGTGATTAATTCCCCCGATTCTGCCACTCACCTGCACAGTAGGGCCAATTAACCTAAAAGCCTGCACATCTTTGGGATGTGGGAGGAAAGTGGAGCACCTCATGGAAACCCACGTGGCCAGAGGGAGAACATGCAAACTCCACTCAGACAGCACGCAAGGTCAGGATCGAATCCAAGTTTCCGCGCAGCGCCACTATGCTGCCCCCTAAATTTATAAATCTAACAACTAAGACCATTTGGTTCCATATTATTGCTTTTATAGTTATCACTTATGAACATTTATCATCCATTTTGTTGAACTGAAACATAGAAACATAGAAACTTAGAAAATACGTGCAGGAGTAGGCCATTCGGCCCTTCGAGCCTGCACCGCCATTCAATATGATCATGGCTGATCATCCAACTCAGTATCCCATTATGAAAGGGTATGTCTATTAAACAAAACGAAGGCAGTCACCGACAGCAGTTTGATGAAGAGCTGTAATAAAGGAAGCAGGAACGTGAAACTTGGATTTGGTGACAATTACAGAGAATGAAATAACTCCATTCTCTCATCAAGGCTAGTATAGTGTACCTGACGCACACCCTCACATCCACAAACAAATGGACGGCATGCAAAGTTAAACTGAGAAAGCAGCTTTAACCAATGTTTACAAACACTCTTATCATCCCAAAGATCAGAGAACGGGCAGTCCATGACGTAAGTCTTCATTATGCTTTGTCACATCAAGATATTTGTTCACTTATAACTGATTCTGGTTGACTCACACACTATCGAGGATCCACGCTGAAATTTATTTTGGTTTGGTTAATTTGTAACCTGTTTTACTAAAGCTGCACTTCACATTTAATTACATTTCTGGGCCAGACTACTTAGTCATGTTTATTACCTTAGGAAGTCTCCAATAAATATCTTGTTGTTGGTATCAAGGATGCGTAATTTGGGTGTGAGGAAAGGTATTGTGATTAACTCCTTTTATCATCACAATGGACAGAGTTAAACTTTCCATTTATCATGTTCCAAGGTGTTTCACACAATCTTAACCTTGTCAGCTTTGACCATAAGCAAATATGTCTAGTGTGACATTAGGAACTGCAATTAGACCAGGATGATCAGATGTGGAGGAAACCCAATAAAATGTCTCCACTTTGATGCCTTTTGAAGTCTGAGATGATTAATTTCTCCTCTGTCACCACTGAATACTGTGCTACTCTAATGTTATTTACCCTCATATGGAAACAGGTTTTACTCATCTCCATTAGTGGGACTGCAAGATTTTTCCATCACTTATTTGAGAATGACTGAAAAATTAATGGGATAATTATGATGGATGAAGACCATTTGACTTACCTCATCCATTTGTGCTCCTTATTGAGAAACTATTCACTTATTGAACAGTGCAACACAGGAACAGGCCCTTCAGCCCGCAATGTCCGTGCCGAATATAATACCAGGATAAACTAATCTCATTTTTGATCCATATCCCTCCATATCCTGCATACATCCATGTGCCTATCTAAGTGCTCTTAAAGGTCACTTTTGTATCTGCCTCCTCCGTCAACCCTGACAACAGATTCCAGGCACCCACCACACCATGTGAAAATCTTGCCTTGTATTTCACCTTTGAACTTTCCCCTCACGCCTTAAAGCTATGTCCTCTTGTGTTTGATATTTATACCCTGGGAAAAAAGGCTCTGACTGTCTACCGTGTATAAGCTCCTCATGTTTTTTATAAACTTCTATCAAGTCTCCTCTCGGCCTCTAAAGTTCCAGAAAAAACAGTCCAAGTTTGTCTAACCTCTCCGTGTAACTTTGAGTCCCTAGTCCAGGCAACATTCTGGTTAACATCTTCTGCATCCTCGCCATATCCTTCCCATAAAAGAATGGTCAGAACTGCACACTATAATAAAAAAAATGTGGTCTAACCAAAGCTTTATCATCTCCAGATATTTCAGGGTTTTCACCATCACAAGCCTATCTGGGATGATTTGATGCAACGTACCAACTGCTTATAACAATATCTTACTGTGCATTTGATGAACAAGGGGTCAGAATTCACGTACAATGATAGCATGAGGAAACAAGGAACTCCAGATGCTGATTTACAAATTAAAGGTAACAAAGTGCTGGAGTAACTCAGCAGGTCAGGTAGCATCTCTGGAGAACATGGATAGGCAACGTTTCGCGTCGAGACCCTTCTTCAAGCCAAGCCTTACATAATGAGATAGGGTTCATTATTGTGTTAAAGAAGGAACATAGAAACATAGAAACATAGAAACATAGAAAATAGGTGCAGGAGTAGGCCATTCGGCCCTTCGAGCCTGCACCGCCATTCAATGTGATCATGGCTGATCATCCAACTCAGTATCCCGTACCTGCCTTCTCTCCATACCCCCTGATCCCTTTAGCCACAAGTGCCACATCTAACGCCCTCTTAAATATAGCCAATGAACTGGCCTCAACTACCTTCTGTGGCAGAGAATTCCAGAGACTCACCACTCTCTGTGTAAAGAATGTTTTCCTCATTTCGGTCCTAAAGGAATTCCCCCTTATCCTTAGACTGTGACCCCTTGTTCTGGACTCCCCCAACATCGGGAACAATCTTCCAGCATCTAGCTTGTCCAACCCCTTAAGAATTTTGTAGGTTTCTATAAGATCCCCCCTCAATCTTCTAAATTCCATCGAGTACAAACCGAGTCTATCCAATCTTTCCTCATATGAAAGTCCTGACATCCCAGGAATCAGTCTGGTGAATCTTCTCTGTACCCCCTCTATGGCAAGGATGTCTTTCTGCAGATGCTGGAGAATCGAGTGTATACAAAAGGCTGGAGAAACTCAGCGGGTGCAGCAGCATCTGAGGAGCGAAGGAGATAGGCGACGTTTCGGGTTGAGACCCTTCTTCCTTTTCCCGACCCGAAATGTCGCCTATCTCCTTCGCTCCTTAGATGCTGCTGCACCCGCTGAGTTTCTCCAGCCTTTTGTGTACCCTAGGGTTCATCATTGACTGGATAGATAAGGGGCCTTTAGAGAACCTAATGTGCTGGACCTTTACATAAAGAACAAAGGTGAGACTAATCTAAAATGAATAAAGGAAACTACAAAGGCCAATGGCATGAGGTGATTATGGCCGTTGGGAATTACATTCAAAATATGACGGTAAACAAGTAAAGGTTAACTTTATAGAATTAATGTTGTTTTTCTAGTAATGAGTGGCTTTCAAAGCAAACAAAGCAGGCAAAGTAGTCCAGCTATGGCGATCAAGGGGTTGAGGGCAATATAAGATCAAAGGGTTATATTAATGACATATCCAATAAACGGGGGATTAGGAAGTGTCTACATTTTACAAAAGACGGACAGGGGACAGATAAGGAAAACAAGAGAGGTCCAGTGGAAAGCGTCATAAGATAGAATGCAGGAGTTTCCATTAATATTGTGCTATGTAAGGCACATGGTATTATACTTCAGTTTGGTTTGATTGTATTGATGTGTCGTACCATCTGAATTGATTGGATGGCATGCAAAACAAAGCTTTCCACTGTACCTTGGTGCAGGTGACAATAATAAACCTAAATCTAAATCAGTTGGTCTGGCCTTTGGAATATGGAAACTGCTGCAATTACAACTGGCTGGCTGATTTCAACATCGCGGAGCCCTGGGATCCCTTTGCCGAGGGCCACCAGCGTGAATCTCTGCCCAGCTCAGCCTGTGGACTTCGGGAGCCGCAGTCTCTGGTAGGAACTGGCCGATTCGGAACTCCAAGCCGCTGAGAATGTTCTCCCGTTCCGACGTTGGCTGGTGACCCCCAAACTTCATTGTACCAATTGGTGCATGTGACAATAAGTGTCTCTTTAATTGAATGTGGAATATTAAGAAATAAAGAAACTACAAATACACTAAGAGCAAAAATGTTTTTCTTTCGCCTTCTTCATAGCAAAATCATCCAGCAGTTCACCAAGATCTGTTTGTTTAAGTTTGTCACTCTCAATGCACGGAATGCTCAGTGAGACATTGTGGACCTTAATTCATTTTTTATTCTTTTGAGGCTTGAAAAAGACCTCTCTCCCGAGCAGTTGGTGATCATTAAGCTAAGAAACAGCCGCACGATTGCTTCCACATTAGGGAAGGTCATCTGAATTTTTTCCTTGTATATTATTTGATAAAGGTCTGTATGAGACAGAGAGTGTTCTTATGTATGCCTATGGCTTTGTCCAACATACGAGTGAAAGGCAAAAGTTCATCAGTAAGTTTCAGGTCAACATCTTCTGGGTATGCTTCCATCAACAGTTCAACACCTTGCTACATTTCTTGCAGATTAGCAAGAGAGGAAAACTGTTGTGCAACTTCAATGTACACAGTACCTCTTCTTTTTAAATTGGTTTCAAGTGCATCTAGTATGGGAATAAAGGATTTTACCCTAAACTTATCTCTAGAAGAGAGTTTATCTAAAGCATCCGGACCAGGTGCACTTCCATCATTTCCTTGCCATTTCCTTACTCTTTGTCTCCCTGTGTCAGTTATGTAGTTAACATCTGGCAAGGTGGCCTTTGCTTGTTGATCTGTACAATAGTTGGGAAATATTTCTTAAAGAATTGTTCCTTATTGACAATTATATTGCAAAACCTGATTCAAATCTGAATCAAATCTGCTTGAAAGAGGTTAACTTATAACTAAACAAACAGGTTCACTTCTTAATAAACAGACAACTCACAAACAGTTTGGTAGACCAATTCAAAACTTTACTAATTATCGGCCGATGGAAGTGGCAAGGAAAACAAACCCCAGCCAAGTGAGCAACACAGACACTTGTCTGTCCTCTCTCCACTTCCCTGAACACAGAATTACATGGTATTATAAACTGTTGAGGCGATTGGTGTCCTGCCGGCAGTTTAAAATAAAATGGTCGAAGGCCGGAAGATGGCCATGAGGGGGGGTCCAAGAGGAGGGGGTCCGTTGGAGATGGGAAAATGGATCATCAATGGGGGCGAGGACTCCTTCCCATGGAGGAATGGTGTGAGGCGGAGGCGACAGAAGAAGAGCTCCAAATTGCAGCGGGCGCGGAACTCATTGAGGTGGGTATGGAGGGGGACAAAGGTGAGGCCTCTGCTGCGGACAGACCGTTCGGTATCTGAGAGGGAGAGGTCAGGGGAGATGGCGAACACATGGCAGGGATGGGGGTTGGGGCCGGAGGAAGGCAGGTGAATGGACTGAGGCCAAGGCGATGTCTGGTGGGGGGGTGGTGGGTGGTCAGGAGTTGGGGGGTATGAGGACTGTAGTGTGTGTGGGGAAGATCTGGGGTCACATGGTTTGAGGGTAATTGGGAAGACACAGGTGGAACAGGCACTGAGGTTACCAGGGTTGGGGTGACTAGCACTAGGACCCAGCTCAGTCATACCCAGAGGAGTGGGAATTTGCAGCGTGGAAACTTCAGGCCTGGTGCTGAGTCCAGGCTGCAGGTTAGGCGACAGCTGCGGGCTGCTGGAGGGCGGTGGAGTGGCGAGGGTCGGCGGGGAAAGCGTGGGAGGTCCTGGTGGGCGGATGGTTGGCGGGGCGGTGAGGTTCGACGGGTCCGGTGCGACTCGGAGGTGGGTAGGCCCCCGGCACGGCAGCGATGTGGGTAGGTCCGGTGCGGCTCGGAGGTGGGTAGGCCCCCGGTACAGCGGCGAGGTGGGTAGGCCCCCGATATGGTGGCGAGGTGGGTAGGCCCGGTGCGGCGACGAGGTGAGTACGCCCCAGTGTGGCGGCAAGGTTCAATGGGGGAAAAGCGTTAAATAAACTACATACCGTTTGCTTTGTCCTGCACTTCCAAGGATCCAAGGATCTTTGGAGCAAATTCCTCTCCACAACAAATATATACCTCACCTGCATTTTAATCCCGCCCTCCCCACACCACCAAAGCCTCCGGAATCGCAAGCACAGCACCACCAATGGTAGGTTATGTAACAAAGCCACTACGTCAAAAGGTTTATACACCTTGGTGGAGCGGGCCGAGGCCCCCCTAGATCTCGAGGCTTTAAGCTTAAGCATGTCTAGCTTATACGTAAATCCGGCCCTGGGAGTGGAATACATAAACTAATAATAGGATTGAACAGATCTGACAAGTATTTGTGAAAGGGAAATCAAACTTTTGCAAGATTGTTGGAGTTTTTTCTGACAGTTTTTTCTGTTGATGTGGTATATTTGACTTTCAGAAGGACTTCAATAAGTTTAGTTTAGTTTATCAATATATGTACCAAGATATAGTGAAAAACGTTTTTGTTGCAAGCTCTCCAGTCAACAGAGAGTTCATGCCGCCCACATTGTACAGACACAGGATCTGTTGGAGTAGAGGTTGCAAAGAGTGGAGCGATAGTAACGGATTATTGCAGATCCACTTCTGGGACCAGCACGCACAGAATCGCCAGGCTTGGGTGCCATCTTGAGAATTATTTTTTAATAAGGTGCGACTAGGGAGATTGTTAAACAAAATTAGCGCACATGGAATTGCGCATCGTATACTTATGCAGATCAAGGACTGGTTACTGGACAAGAAACAGTGGGGACTTTCATGTACAGAAGCTGCAGTTACTAGGGGTAATGCAGGACTTGTGACATTGCTATCCGCCACTTGGAAGAGGTGCTAAGCAACACCTTGACCTTTATTGCAAGATGACATGACTACAGGAGTAAAGAGAGACAAGAGAGTCAGGCGTGTTTCATCGTCATACGTACCAGCAGCGGCATTCTTACTTGCTGCAGCTTTACAGATCCATTAATGCAATAACACAACAAAGTAAAAAGTAAAGTAAAGTAAAGTAAAGTATCCTTTCGGTCTGAACAAAATTTTGTTGCCTTGCAGTCATACATTTAATAAAATAACAAAACACACAATAAACACAAATTAACATCCACCACAGTGAGTTCACCATGCACCTCCTCACTGTGATGGAAGGCAAAAGTCTTAAGTCTTTGTCTCTTCCCTCCTTGCTCTCCCTCTGCGCTGAGGCAATCCAGGCCTCCGAAGTTGTGACCCCACCGGGTGATGGTAAGTAAGTCCCGCGGCTGTACCCGAGCTCCGCGAACGGGCCGGTTGAAACTCCGCGGCCCGGGGCGGTCGAAGCGGCCGAAGTTGCCGCCCTCCAGTCCAGCTGATGAAGCTGTTGCCGCGGGAGCTCCGGAAAAACAGGTCACCAACCTGTGACCTGCGAGCTCCCGACGATGTCGTCTGCTGGGCCCGCGGCTGAACCTCCGAGGTCAGGCATAATAACAAATAACTATACAATAGATAGAGACAAAAAGATAGACAACTCTGAAGAAGGGTCTCGACCCAAAACATCACCTATTCCTTTTCTCCAGAGATGCTGTCTGGCCCGCTGAGTTACCCCAGCTTTTTGTGTCTATCTTTGGTATAAACAAACATCTGCAGATCCTTCCTACAATTAACTACATTAATAATCAGTTACACAATAAATTAATAATCACTTATACAAGGTAACCAATTCATAATAGTGCAAACACAATTCCATGGCGTAATCAAAACGAAGTCCATAATAGATAATAGTTGCTGATCTATGGTTGATGTTAGGGTTATGCACTGTTCTGGTTTTGGTGGTTTTTGGAGAGAAGCTGTTCTTGAACCTGGTGGCCGTGGTTCTCAGGCTCCTGTACCTTCTTCCCAGTGGTAGCAGCGAGATGAGAGTGTGACCAATGTTGTGGGTCTTTGATGGTGCTGGCCACCCTTTTGAGGCAGTGGCTCCTATTAATCCCTTCAATGGTGGGCAGGTCAGTAACTGCGATGGACCTGTAGTGGAGATACCTCATCAATGTTCCCTATGTCCATTTTAGGACCGCATTGTTAAGGCTTTTACATTGTTTAAGTGTTAATTTTGTATCATTTATTTTGTTCTGCAGCTTTACTTTATTCATTCACAATGTTCATGCCTTGTCCCAGTCAATGAAGGACATATTGAGACTGGGGTTCATAAAATAGGAGCAAGCCCATACACTGATTTCTATTCCAGACTTTGACATAGTGAATGGGTAGAAGCCAGCAATTTTGACATTGGTTGTGGTGTTTCCAAGTGAGGTGGAGCATTATAGAACTCAGCCTGAATTTCTTTTTGCCCGAAAAATGATTTAACTCATGATCAATTAGGTTTATGTTTTGGTTTCTTATTGTCACATGCACTGAGGGACAGTGAAAAGCTTTGTTTTCAAAGGTTCAAAGGTTATTTCAAAGGTTATTTGATTGGTCACATACACCGATTGATGCAGTGAAATGTTTCTTGCCAATGCAGCACATAAAAAAAGAATACAGACATAACAATAATAAAGAGATTTAACACAAAAAACATCCCCCCACAATGGTTCCCATTATGAGGGAAGGCACAATGTCCAGTCCCCATCCCATGTCCTCCCATAGTCAGGCTTATTGAGGCTTCCGCAGTCGCCTTCACGGAGGCCCGATGTTCCAGGCCGTCCTCGCCGGGTGGTGGTGCTCCAGCGTCGGGAGAATCCTCTCAGCGGCTTGGGACACCCGGAACGGCCGCTTCCTTACCGGAGTCCGCGGCTTCCGAAGCCAACAAGGCCGCGCTAAATGGAGCTCCCCCACTGGCTGCCGATGTTGAAGTCAGCGCCGCCGCCCGCAGCTGGCCGCTCCACAGTCCCGCAGCTCCGCAAAGTTTTTTGTCGGCGGTCTTCAGCTCACCGGAGTTCCAGTGCGGCGAACCAGGCAAGGCATCACCCGCTCTGCCCCGCAATGGCGCTCCAGCGCTGCGCCGCTGCCGAAGCTGAGGTTCTGGGCGGTCTCCTCAAGAAACGCCGCTCCAGGCCCGCTGGTAGGCCGCGAGGACGGGTCGAAGATGCAGCCCGGAGAAAAGCTGCCTCTCCGACCAGGTAGGGACCAGGAAAAGCAGTTGCCCCCTTCCCTCCCCCCCCCCCCCCCCCCCACACACAAAAAAGAATAGACTCCAAACAAACCACTTTAACTCACAAAAAATTTAAAAAAGAGTGAAACACAGACATCTGCAGGCTGGGCAGCCATACCACACAGGACGGCGCCCCCTATCAAAATTGCATGCTATCCAAACAGATCAGATATACCATACATAGATACATCAGTTCAAGCTCGTCAAATAATTAGAGCAAAGGGGAAGAAGCAGAGTACAGAATATAGTTCTCAACATTGTAGCGCCTCAGTTCCAGAGACAAAGTCCAATGTCCTCAATGGGATCGAGGTGAATCGAACAGTGCAAAACTTAGGGAATTTCTCTCCCAGCGCAATTCAATGTTTTGCTGCTGAGTGGATATGTCAGACAGCCACAATATTCACTTAAATTAGGTTTTATTTGTATAGAATTTTAGAAAGATTTTGGCTTCTATTTAGCATTAATTCAGAGATTTGATCATATTTGTTCTTGGAGGTGTTCAGAACCAAAAGGCTGGAGAAAGAAATGTGCTCACTGCCTCCCTCCAGTGGCCCCATCCAGTTCCTGCACAGAACATTTTCTGGCCTGTTGCATAGTCGAAAATTCGGGTTCATTAGGTCATAAGGTCTTCAGTGGTAGGAGCAGAATTAGGCCATTCGGCCCAAAAAGTCTGATCAATATGGCTGATCTATCACTATACTAATCAAGAATCTATCTATCTCTGCCTTAAAAACATCCATTGACTTGGCCACCACAGCCTTCTGTGGAAAAGAAATCCACAGATTCACCACCCTCTGACTAAAACAAATCTTCCTTACCTCCTTCCTAAAGGAACGTCCTTTAATTCTGAGGCTATGACCTCCACTCCTAGATTCCCCCATCATCTCCCTATCCACTCTATCCAAGCCTTTCACTATTCGATAAGTTTCAATGAGGTGCCCCCTCATCCTTCTAAATTCCAGCGAGTACAGGCCCAGTGCCGCACTGTTTTTGTAACGGCGTGAACAAGTGGAGTGGTATTACATGGAAGGAAGAATACATGGGAATAAAAAATAAATTGAGAATTCGTCAATCATTAGTTGTTCCTAACATTGTATCCTTCTCTTATTAGTATTGGGGTTACTAATTAATTTGTTTTTTGCTTATATCTGAAACTCCAAAAAGTATTTCACTGTACCATGGTACACATGATAATAAAGTAACCATTGATCTAAAGGCTCTAAACTTAAATGCTTTAAACGTGGTCCCTAAACCAAGGGTAGCTGTCAATTCCAATAGTTTACGGAATATACGTGGGCAGACAAATCACTGCAATCTTCAACTCATTTTCCTTTCAAAGCCACTGATTAAGGTTATGCATTAGAAGCTCATTTTCGCCGCCTACCGATTAGCCTTCCATGCAGCCCCATCCTCTTTCATCAATGAAAGCACAGAAGGTGAACACCTTCCCAATGTCTTGAAGCAGTAGAAAAAAAACAGTGACACACTGTCACACACTGCAGAACATTGCAAAAGTGATAATCATTGTTTAGTTTACACTTTACATTTTAGAGATACAGCTTGGAAACACATCATTCGGCTCACTGAGTCCATGCTGCATTCAAGGATAATTAGGGAGAGAAAACAAAAGTTTATCCATCCCAATCATAGCAACCTTTTTCACTCGGAGGGTGGTGGGTATGTGGAACGAGTTGTCAGAGGAGGTAGTTGAGGCAGGTACTCTAGCACCATTTAAAATACATTTGAACAGGTACATGGAAGATAAACACAAAATGCTGAAGTAACCCAGGGGGTCAGGCAATATCTCTCGAGAAAAGGAATAGGTACCATTTTGGATGGAGACCCTTCTTCAGGAACATGGATAGGAAAGGTTTAGATGAATGCGGGCTAATGTGGGCAGGTAGGACTAGTGTAGATGGGGATCCTGATCGGCCTGGGTGAGTTGGCTGAAGGGCCTGTTTCCATGCTCGATGAGTATGACTCTATGCCTCAATGTCACGTGACTGAATTTAAAATGAACACCGATCTCAAAAACAATTGCAGAACAAAGCTATTTTAAGCACGACCAGATCTCAGCTGCCACTGGTAAACATTGCTTTCTAAATTGCTATTTTCCTCCAAATTGATTAATTCCCTTTCCCTGAAGACCATTCAAGCCTATCTCCTGTACAGCAGCTGCTGATTTCTCTGCCAAAAAATAAACACAGCATTTTGATGCCTTTCCTTGCCATGTGATAAACATAAATCTATTCTATGAATCGTGGCAGAAATGTCTGCTCCTAAACAGAATTCTTGTTAAAGTGCCCTTCTGAGTGTCTATTGTTAATAACATAAATTATGCTGAAAGTTTTATATTTCATTAATAAATGACTGGTGAATTTAAGTGACGACATAATGTAGCATCGCATTTGCACCAAACCACAATTATTTATACAGCACTCGTTATTGGAAGTACCCTTCTCCCTATCCTGCCTCTCTTTCTCCCATCCACATCTCTCTCTCTAGCTTCACATTTCACTGACACCATGTTAATAGGAGTGATGTTGTCAAGCTGGAAAATGTACAGAGAAGATTTACGAGAATATTGCCTGGACACGAGGGCCTCAGCTCTGGGGAGAGGTTGAGCTATTTAGAACTTTATCCCTTGGATGGGGGATGAAGGTTAATCTTATAGTGGAAGAGATCATGAGAGGAATGGATAGGGTGAATGCACAGAGTCTTTTACCCAGAGTAGGGGAATCAAGAACCAGATGACATTGTTTTAAGGTGAAGGAGGTAAGATTTAATAGGAACCTGTGGGGCAACCTTTTTACGCAAAGGCTGGTAGATAAATGGAATGAGCTGTCAGAGGAGGTAGTTGAGGCAGGTTCTATCGCAGTGTTTAAAAAAACATTTGGACAAGTGCATGGATAGGATAGGTTTAGAGGGATTTGGGCCAAATACAGTTGGGGCATGTTCATCGGCATGGGCTAGTTGGTCCAAAGGGCCTGATTCCACACTGTATGACTCTCTGACATATTTTGCCTTCTTTTCACCTGTAACCTCTAACCTATGTCATTGTGGGCCAATCAAACCCCCCCCTCACCTGTATCCACCAATCACTTGCCAGACTTTGTATTAAACATAGAACACTGCACCACAGGAATAGGCCCTTTGGTCCACATTGAGTGAGCCAAACATGATGCCAAGACTAACTCTTATCTGCCTGTACATAATCCATATCTCTCAATTCCCTGCATATCCATGTGCCTATCCAAAATACTCTGAAACTCCTCTACAGTATCTGCCATCACCTCAGTGTGTTCCAGGCACTCACCACATGCTGTGTAAAAAAACACACCTCCTTTAGACTTTGCCCCACCTTAATGCTGTGTCCTCTAATATTTGATATTTCCATTGGAGGAAATAGATTCTGACTGTATATCCAATCTACATTTCATAAGTTTATAAGAAACTTTGTCACGCCCATCAGTCTGAAGAAGGGTCTCGACCTGAAATTGCACCTATCCATTACCTCCAGAGATGCTGCCTGACTCGCTGAGTTTAATTTGGTTTAGTTTAGTTTAGTTTAGAAATAGAGTGTGGAGGCAGGCCCTTCAGCCCATTGAGTCCATGCCATTAAGTCCATACTTGAGTCCATACACTAGTTCTATCTTACACACTAGGGACAATTTACAGGAGCCAATTAACCTCCAAACCTGGACGTCTTTGGAATGTGGGATGAAACCGGAGCACCCGGGAGAAAAATGTTTTCCAATTTTTCAACTCTAATTATTTCCACATCTTTCATTAAAAAAAAGTTTTATTGCATATATTTTATCAGTAAGTTGCAGAAGTAAAATGTTTTGGGGCCCATATTCCATCCATAGTTACGTAAACCAGGCTCGAATGCGAGAGAAGACAATGTTTTTTTCCTTTTAAGGAGAGAGATGATGAATCAGAAAGGACCAGCTACTATCTAATGAACCAAGAAGTCAGACGTCACTGGAGTTAAATATACCACCCTGACAGCTACAAGCTTCACAGAACCAAGTGCCAGAATATTAAATTAAATGCAAGGTTTTGCAAAGTGCTTGCATATTTTTAATCAAAAGACAATATGTATAGTGTACTGCCAGTGCAATTTGCTCAGTGGAAATGATCCCCAATTTATATGTGTGCTGATAATCAGTAATTGACAGTGGAATGTATTTATTACCCATTTTACCAACAATGAGCCAAATGCAAATATGAATCCGGTACAGATACAGATAAAAAATAAAGATGCCAACATTAACAGAGGGTACTGGGCTTATTTTTTCAAAGTCGACATGTGCATTAATTTTTTTAATTAGGCCTCATTCCTCATATTTTCAGAGATTGGGCAGAGAATAAACCATAGATCGAATATCATGTCTGAGTTGTAAGAAGAGGTTGGGCAGGCTAGGACTCTATTCCTTGGAGAGCAAAAGGCTGAGGGGTGATTTTATGGAGGTATAAAAAATCATGAGGGGAATAGCTAGGGTGAATGGACAAGTACGTGGAAGATAGATACAAAATGCTGGAGCACCAAAACAGTCTTTTACCAAGGGTTGAGGAATCAAGAAACAGAGGGCATAGGTTTAAGGTGAGAGGGGGAAGATTTAAGAGGAATCTGAGGGGCAATCTTTTCACCGGGAATATGGAATGAGCTGCCAAAGGAGGTAGTTGAGGCAGGGACTATAACAGCATTTAGAAGACATTTGGACAGCTACGACATTGTCTGCGACGAGAGTCCGGTGGGCGGCGCGACTCTCGTCGCAGCGGCCTCTGCACTCCGTCTTTTTTTAATTTTTTGTCTCGTTGAGTGTAGTTAGTGTTTTTCTTTTAGCTGGGTATGTGTGGGGGGTGGGGGGCGTTTAAAAACTTTTAAAATCTTTTCCCTGTACAGGGGACCCGACCTTTCCTCTGTCGGGTCTCCGTTGCCGTTGGGGCCTAGCACCGTGGAGCGGCCTCCAACTGGACCTGGGGCTCCAGTCGTGGAGCTGCAGACTACTTACCATCGTGGGGCTGGCCGAGTTTGGAACAGGAGGAGCTGCGGTAGAGCGCTGCTGCTGCCCGACCCCGGAGATTCGAAGGCTCCAGCTGCAGGCCGGTGGACGGTAACACCGGGGGCTCGCGGGTCTCTGGTGGGAGACTGCTTTTTGGAGCTCCCGCGGCAGCAACTTCTCCCATCCGAGTTGTGGGGTTGAAGATGACCTGGAGCGGGGCCTTACATCGCCCAGCACGGCTTTGATGGCCACGGGACTTGCAGGCGCCCGCCGGAGGCTCTAACACCAGGACCCGGAGCGCAGCCTTGCATCGCCCAGCGCGACCTTAATGGCCGCGGGACTTATTTACCGTCGCCCGCCGGGGGCTTTGACTCTGACATCGGGAGGAGAATGGGGAGCGCAGGGGAGAGATACGACTTTGCCTTCCATCACAGTGAGGAGGAGATTCACTGTGATGGATGTTTGTGTGAATTTGGTTGTGTCTTGGTTCTTTTCTTGTATGTATGACTGCAGAAACTAAATTTCGTTTGAACCTCAATGAGGTTCAAATGACAATAAACGGTATTGTATTGTATTGTATCTTGATTTAATACATGGAACTGCTGATGACAAACAGTTGTGTCTAGAAGCAAATGGCCACCTTGAGTTTGAAAATTAGGAGGGAGACACTCCTAAAGAGGAGTTAACATTTTCCTCTTTGTGACTTAACTGTAACAGAATTTAGCAAAATGCGTGTTAAAGGAGCCAATGGAAGGGAGGCACGTTGGTGTGAGGTGCCTCAACACGGTTCAAATGCAGTAGAGAATCTTTCAAAACTGCTAAGGATTATAGAACCTGCTCAAACATTAACTACCAGCAGCCTTCAGCCCTCGGGACGGCTGCTGTGGAGAGGAGACAGTTGCCCACCTCTTCGCAGAGTGTGGATTTGCAAAGAGAGTCTGGAGGGGTTTGCAAGGGTCCCTGTCATAATTGATTCCAAACAGCTTCATCACAGAGGACTCTGTGATTTACGGAGACTGTTCCCAGGGGCGCATTCAGGGACTGACATCGAGTGCTGCTGGAAGGTCATCAACTAAGTGAAAGGAGCTCTTTGGTCTGCCCAAACCTTGTTGACCTCCCAGCAGGGCGAGATGTCCGTCGGGAACTGTTGCCAACTGGCCCGCTCCAGACTGCAGGAGTATGTGCTGAGGGACGCACTGAAACTCGGTGCAGCCAACGCCAAGGCTCTGTGGGGGAGGGCAACAGTCTCAGGTCCTCCTGCTGCTGTACATTGGGGGGCAGGGTGTGTGGGCGATGCCCCTTAAAATAAGGGAAGAGAGTTAGCGCCAGTGGGCCCACGTGAGTGGCGAGGGTGTGGGGTAGAATTGTGTGATTTGGGCAAACAGTATTGAATGTATGTACAGCCTTCGAGAATGTTGGACACATTTTTTGCACGGTTCCTGTATTGATTTACTTGAATAAAGTCTTATTTTGATTTTTTTTTAATCCTCAAGAAGGGTTGCTGAAAAATGCCCCATGCACAGAACCAGCTGAAAATGCTCACACAGCATTTTCATTTCATTTTCAAAGTTGGTTTTCAGTATTTCATGCTGCAACAAAAAAAAGTCCCAAGGGAGATTTCAAACACATCAGTGGTCTTGTAACAAAATCGTGCATTTGCATAACATGGATATGCTTCCAGCAAATGTCATTGCCCTCTGGAAAAAACTCAAGGTCACCGTGAGATTTGTTAACTCCGAAGTACAGAAATATCTAAAAAATGTGTTCAGTCATGTAAGTAAATCAATAGGTGCATCATCTTTGAACATCATAAGGGTGGCACGGTGGCGCAGCTGGTAGAGCCGCTGCCTCGCAGCGCCAGAGACCCGGGTTCAATTCTCACCTCGGGTGCTGTCTGTGCGGTGTTTGCATATTTTCACTGTGACCACATGGGTTTTCTTCAGGTGCTCAATTTCCTTCCCACATCCCAAGATGTGCGGGTTTGTAGGTTAATCGACCTCTCCAATTTCCCCCTAGTGTGTAGGAAGTGAATGCAAAAGTGGGATAACATGGAGCTAGTGTGGATGGGTGATCAGGTGTCAGCGTGGACTCGGTGGGCTGTAGGGCCTCCTTCCGTGCTGTTTCCTTTCAATCAAACATATGGCATCGGAGAGTATCATAGTCATACAGCTCGTAAATGGGCCCTTCGGCCCAACTCGTCCATGCAAACCAGATTGTTTTGCCAGAGCTCGACCCATTTATCCACATTTGGCACATATCCCCCTGAATCTTTTCTATCCATGTACCTGTCCGATTGTCTTTTAAATGCTGTTATTGTACCAGCCTCAGTTACCCCCTCTGGCAGATTGTTCCATATTTCCACCACCCTCTGTGTGGTAAAAGTTGCCCCTCAGGTTCCCATTATCATATGGCATCTGTGAATGTAGAAACAAGAAACTGCAGATGCTGGTTTACAAAAAAAGGCACAACATGCTGGAGTAACTCAGTGGGTCAGCCAATATCCCTGGAGAACATGGATAGATGATGTTTTGGGTTGGAATTGTAGTAGAGGGGGTGGGGTGTGGGCGGGAAACTGGAAGAAAGGATGGGCAGGACAAAGCCTGACAGGTTTGAGTTGAGTTTTGAGATAGAGCATGGAAACAGGCCCTTCGGCCCACCGAGTCCATACCGCCCAACTACCACCCATTCACACTAGTTCTATCATTCACACTAGGGAAAATTTACAGAAGCCAAATAACCGACAATTCTGTACTTCTTTGAGATGAGGGAGGAAACCGAAGCACCTGAAGAAAACCCACGCGGTCACAGGGAGAATGTACAAACTTCATACAGACAGCACCCATAGTTAGGGTCGAATTTGGGTCTCTGGTGCTGTGCGGCAGCAACTCTACCACTGTGCTATTCCTGTGCCACTGTGCCGCCTGTGTTCATCCAGGCAATAAGTGAACACAGGCGAGAGGGGGTTCTGATAGGCAGATGGTTGGACAAAGATCAGAGATGGAAAAAAAGCTGCAAGACCAAATGATTGAAGAGTGGCGAATGAAAAGCCAAAGAAAATAATGTAGCTGGGGGGGAGGGGAGAAATAGGTTAAGTCCAAGTGGGGCACAGGGGAGAGTGTGGGGGAGGAAAGGGGGGGGGGAGTGGGAAGAAGAAAGGAGAAGAGATGTGGGGGGATTGTAAGAGATTGTCTAAAATTGGAACATTTAATGTTCATACCATTGGCTGTAAGCTACCCATGCGGAATATGAAGTGCTGTTCCTCCAGTTTGCATGTGGCCTCACCCTGGCAATGGAGGTGGCCTAGGACAGAAAGGTCAGTTTGAGAATGGGAAGAAGAGTTAAAATGGTTAGCAACCAAGAGATCTAGTAGGACCGAGCATGTCGGCCAAAGTAAGAATATCAGGGAATAGAATTGATTCACAGTTTGAAAATGTTTCTAATTATAGATTAATTGATGTAAGGTGAGTAATGACAAATATGTGGCAATACCGCTAGTATAATATTTGTGGTCCATTCTTGTTGCATTAACTGCATGTAGTGTTAAAGGCATTGCAGTTGCTTGTGTGGGTGGATGGTTCTTGTCTCCAGAGTACTTGGTATTCCAGTTAGATCTATAAAACTAACCACTGATGCTGCCAAAATGACCAGTTTTAGGGAAATCAATGTCATTGTAAACTGGGGCCAGTAGAATTTTTCCTGTGGAAGTTACTGGTCTATACTAGAGGAGCCACTTACTTACTTACTTACTGCCTTTTATGCCTCCTGGCATGTAGAGCAGCTCCACTCAGTAATGGTTATTCCTTCCGTTGCTGCTTCCATAACATATTTGTTTTACGAGACAGGGTTGCTAGCCCTGTGCTCAACCTCCAACCTGGAGGGCCTGTGGATCGCTCTTCGTCTCACCTCTACCCTTCGACCTGTCCAGCATGGAAGCCCCTAACAGGAGACGAATCTCCCGCTGGCATAGCTCTAGGGGTCACTGAGACACAAGCTCCCCGACCACAACAAGGTTGCAATCCAGTGGGGAGCCTTTAGGAGCCAAGTAATAACAAAAAACAGTCTAGATGAAATAAAAGCTCTCACACATTGCATGGTTTTATTACATTACATTATATTGGACACCAGAACTAACTGTTGAGCCTTACTGAGGTGTCGTGGGCCTAACTCAACAAAGCACCAGTGAAGGGAGGTGCCCACGTGATAATCCCAATGATATACTGGCATCTACCAGCCTTAGATTCTCAGGGGGCATTGGATTGGGTTTAGTTTAGTTTAGTTTAGTTTAGTTTAGAGATACAGTGTGGAAACAGGCAGTTCGGCCCACTGAGTCCGCGCCCACCAGCGATCCACGCACACAATTAACACAATCCAATACAATTTAACTTTTTTTTACCAAAGCTATTTAACCTACAAACCTGTACATCTTTGGAGTGTGGGGGGAAACCACGCAGGTCACAGGGAGAGTTCTGTACAGACAGCACCCGCAGTCAGGATCGAACCAGGGTCTCTGCCGCTGTAAGGCAGAAACTCTACCACTGTGCCACCATGCAGTGGGTTTCTTGGTTAAACGTTTAGCTTATTACTGAATATAAAGTTAGTTTTGTCCTATAGCAGAGGCTTGTGTAGGTAGTTCAGTTACTACTTTGGCTTTGAGTTCGGTTTTACTTGGTTGAGTGCTTATCCTGGTGTTATAGCACGTACTTTGTGTTTTAACAGTAATATCATCACGCCAGAACGACTTGGATTCTTTTTCTAGAACGTAGGATGTTGAGGAGAGACCTGGTAGATGTACTTGAAATTATGAGAGGCATAGAAAAGGTAGACAGCCAGAACCTTTATCCCAGGGTGGAAATGTCAAAGACTAAAGGATACAGCTTTAAGGTGAGAAGGACAGTGTAAAGGAGATACGTGTAACGTGTTTTTTATGCAGGGGCCCGAGAGTGCCTGGAAGGCATATTTGACAGGGTTTTTTAAGGGCTTGTTAGATAGGAATATGGGTATGTAGAGATGGAGGGGTAAGGACTACCTAAGGACATACAGGTTGAGGTGATTAATTTAGCTTGGCATTATGTTCAGCACAGATATTGCAGGCCAAAGGGCCTGCTCCTGTGCTGTAATTTTCCATGTTCCACGTACTAAGGATGGAAGCAATCAGCATACACACTTATTGAATCCATCATGTGTTACTCATTTAAAATGAGATTAATGTTGAAAAATATAACTAATTCTATCCATTTCAAAACCACTAAAACTACAATGACAGTTTCATTTGTTTCATTCATTTTTTCATTTTTAAAGTTTCCCTTTGAGACATTACATTAAATATTCGAAGTGCGTGAGAATTTTAACTTTTCAAGAGGGAAATTATGACCTTTTTGGCCACTCCAAGGCTTTCTGTTTTTTGGTATAATTAACGTAGAATCTGCAGTGCCCTGGGAATTAATTCATTATCACCTCATTGGACTCCTCTGCCTTGAATTCTAAACCATGCTACTGTTTATTAATTCAATGCTTGTGTCAGTTAACTGTGTTCCACACGTTGACCAGAAACTTAAAGCACATTTATATAACAACAAGCACAATATTTACATGAATTAAGTTATTACTATTTTACTTTGATAATCTCAGCCATTAATAATGTTCTCCAACTTGCAAGAATAAAACAAAAAGAACAATATTGGAGAGATTTTGGGGACTAAAGGTCATTGAAGCAATCTGCAAAAATATGAATAGAACTTGTGGCAGCAAGATTGCTAAAAATGCATGAGTTGATGTATAAATTAAATTTGACTCCAAGCCTTCTTGCCATTTTATACACTTTATTCGCTGGGAAGAGAGACATTTTTATGTATTAACTTCCAGAACCATTGCATTAATTTGCATGTTTTTAATCTAAATTGCCTCGGGGTGAATCCTGTTTCCCTCCACCGTCCTATTCCAGGAAGGAGCAAGTATGTACAATTTATAGCTCTGAAATCCAATATAATTGTATTATTTATGCTCCCATCTGAAAATGAAAGGGCATCTTTCTGAAAACAGGAGGTTAAGAGAGTTTTTTAAATAAATGCATAAAAATGAAGTCAGCAAATTCACAAGGCATTGTCAGTTATTTAGAATGCATTTAATCCAATTTCCACTACTGCAGAATAGAATGATGCAAAAACTAAGCTTTATGGAACCATTTAATTATTATGCCGGTATACAATCAGCAGTTTTCTTGGAAAATTATAAAGAAGTTACGATTTCTGTGCTGGGGCATTGAGTATACGTGTCAGGGAGTCATGAGGCAGCTTTGTAAGATTTTGGTTTGGCCACAATGGAGTATTGCAAATAATAGACTATTTAGAATATACAGGAAGGATGTAATGCTTACATCTTAGAGATGGTGCGGAAGAGAATTCACATAATGTTGGATGCAAAGATCTGCAGACGCTGCTTTACAAAAAAGACATAAAATTCTGGAGTAACTCAGCAGGTCAGGCAGCATCTCTGGAGAATATGGATAGGTGGCATAGCGGTAGAGCTACTGCCTTACAGAGCTAGAGATCTTGACTACGGGTGCTTGTCTGTACGGAGTTTATGCAGTCGCCCCGTGACCTGTGTGGGTTTTCTCCGTGATCTTCGGTTTCCTCCCACACCCCAAAAACATACAGATTTGTAGGTTAAATGTATAAATGTATAAATGCAAACATTGGCCCAGTGTGATGCACGGGGATCGCTAGTCGGTGTGGACATGGTGGACCGAAGGGCCTTTTTCCGTGCTGTATCTCTAAATTAAACTATATTAAGGTACCAAAAAAGACACAAAGTGCTGGAGTTACTCCATTCTCCAGGGAAATTGCCTGACTCGCTGAGTTACCTCAGCACTTTTATTACCAGAATATTGCCTAGATTAGGTGACCGTGACATTAGCTATGAGGAGAGGTTGGATAAAATAGTAAGATTAAACGAGAACTTACCAGTTTGAAGTTTGATCTTTATTTTATGAGGAGTTGCGATGAGGGATTTCGTGAAGAACCCGCCAGCACGCATGCGCGACATACTTCAAAGCAGCGGTGTGGAATCACAGAACCAAGACCAAGAAATGACTTGTTATAGTAAGATTGAAGAGACTCTAGTTACCAGTTGACTTTATGATCGAGGGTTGGGAGCGGAGGGCACGAAATCCCTCATCGCAACTCCTCATAAAATAAAGATCAAACTTCAAACTGGTAAGTTCTCGTTTAATCTTACTATTTCATTTCGGAGTCACGTGAGTGACTTCGTGAAGACTTCAAAGCTTCTGTGATTTCACGCCCCGGACAACGTCCATGCTATCACACACGCTACTGAAAGGATGGACAGGAGTAACCAATTTCCGAAGCTACTATTCTGAAAAATAATAATATTTATTAATAACAACAACAAAGAAAAAACCCCTCACTGAGGGGTGACTGTATGTTCTCGGCCTGCATCTAGCACGGCTCCTGCGAACATTCCAGGTATGGTGACGGGTTTATTATAAAACCGCTGAAAGGTGGCTTCACTGGCCCATCCCGCTGTGGCAAGTATCTGGTCCATGGGCACCTCCATGACCTTTGCCGCCGACGTAGATGCTGCCCTGGTGGAATGGGATTTAAAAACATCAGTGTCAATACCTGCCTTGTTTAAGACGATCCTGAGCCATCTGGAGATCGTCTGTGCCGTCACTCTATGGTGAGGTTTTTTGTGGCTGATGAGCAGGTATTGCTCCATTCCCCTTAATTTCCTCGTCACTTTAATATAGTGGCGGATATGGGTGGCTATGCACAGCCTAGCATCAGCGGGGTATGCTGGAAACACCAGCTGCAGCCCTGTGAATCCAGGTCTATGCTGCTTCAGCAATTCATCAATGAAGAAAGTGACCCGCTCAGGGGTAGAGATCATCTTGTCGATATTGGCCTTGTGAAGCGTCTGCACCCTTTGTGCCGAAGTGAGCGCCATCAACATCACCAACTTCAGGGTGAGTTTGTCCAGTTCAAGCCCAGCCATGGGTGACCACGTCCTGAGTACGGTCAGTACTTTTCCAATATCCCAGGTGATGTTGTAACGGGGCCTTGGCGGGTTGGAATTAAATATTCCCCGCATCAGCTTGGAGACCAGTTTGTTAGATCCTACCTCAATATTGAGGTAGGATGATAGGGCACTCCTGGCGCTATTGATGGCACTGTAACTGAGATGTTCATCATGGTGTAGCCCCGCAAGAAATTCCAGCACGTCTGTGATGGAAACGGAGTCATATGCAATGTCCAGGCGGCCGCAATAGGTTTCCCATTTCCTGATGTGCAATAAGTATTGCCGTCTTGAGGACTCCCTGCATGATGCTCCCATGGTATCCATTGTCCTTGATGATAGACCATACTGTAGTAATGGTCTGTTCAAATCCTGCAAGCCAATAGATTCAAGTGACTATGGCAGGGGTGTGGTTTCCCTGTGACAGGGTTCGTCACCAATTGTGGGCAACCCTCTAAGAGGACCCATGGTTGACTTATCATTCGAAGGACCACCGGATACCATGACTGCGTAGGCCAGTCGGGTATGATAAGGATGCCCTTAGCAGCATCGAGCTGGATTTTCCGCAATACCCGACTGATGAGGCAAAATGGAGGAAATGCATAGAAAAACCATTTCCCCCAATCTAGCGAGAACGCGTCCATCGCCATTGCCCCAGGATCTGGTTCCCATGATACGTATGTTGGTACCTGATGGTTCAACCGTGACGCAAAAAGGTCAATATCCGGTTTACCAAATTTGGCTGTAATTTTGGTGAATATTTGGGAGTTCAACATCCACTCGATGTTGTCATTAAATTTCCGTGACCTGGTGTCCGCCACTGTGTTGAGCTTACCTGGTAAGTAGGTAGCTGAGATCCAAATATTCCGTTGAATACACCAGAGCCAAATTGTATTTGCCAATTCATCACATGAAATTGACCTGGTACCGCCCATATGATTCAGATATGCCACCGCAGTGGTGTTGTCTATTTGGAGACGGACATGAGTGTCAGTAATGTTTGAACAATAAGCTCTTAGTCCGTGGAATGCTCCCAGCATCTCCAAATAGTTTATCCCCTGTGCTGACAACAGAGTAGCTTCAAGTGAGTCCCATCTACCTCCACAACTGGTGTTGTTGTCCGTAGCTCCCCAGCCATGGGAGCTTGCGTCTGTTTGTAAGTATACCACCGGACGAGGCACAATGATGGGTTTGAATGAGTTATGGATATTGCCAATCCACCATTGCAACTCAATTTTTGCCTTGAGCGGCAGCTGCATAGGTCTATCAAAATGTCCAGCATTTGATTTTAATGCTGCTATTTTTGATCTTTGCAAATTTTGATAATGTAAAGGTCCGAATTGAGCAGCTGGAAAGACTGCTACAATTTTCCCAATTACCTTGGCAGTTTGTCTAATTGACGGTATACTGGCGCAGACCAGATTCTTACATGCTTGAAACACATCCCCAACTTTATTAGTTGGTATGGTGGTGATCATGCGATTGGCGTCTACCGTGAACCCCAGGTAGTCCATGATCTGTGCGGGGAAGAACTTTGATTTGTCTGGATGGATAATAAATCCCATTTTTTGAAAAATTTCCACTGTGGCTGAAACTGCCAATTCTGCTGACTCCAGTGTATGTCCAATTATCAGAATGTCATCCAAATAAGCCATGACCTTATGATTTTGCCTCCTTAGTGTAGCTAGTACTGGCTTGAGTAGTTTAGTGAACAGTCTGGGGGCTGTGGTAAGCCCATTGGGCAATGCTTTGTATTGCCAAAGCTGATCCATCCAGATAAACTTCAAGAACTTTCTGTGATGTTTCCGAATGGATACTGAATAGTATGCATCTTTTAAATCAATGCATGCCATGAAGCAGCCCTTCGAAATCAAAGATTTGGCTGTTTCGAACGTGTCCATTTTGAAATGGGTATATTTTACAAAGGTATTCAAGTGAGTTAAATCTATAATGACCCGACATCCACCATCTTTTTTGGTTTTAGTAAATATATTAGATACGAATTCAATTGGTTCATGTGTGGTTCTTTCTATCACCCCTTTCTCTTGTAATCTCAAGATTTCAGCATAGCCTTCTGCTGATTCCTTTTTGGAAAGTGCAAATTTGCGATTTGGCATATGCTGAGGTGGAGGCAATTGGCCATTAATAAACTCAATTTCATAACCCTGAATACTTTGTAAGATAAACTCATCTGAGGTGATGGTTTCCCATGCCTCCTTAAATCCCCGTAGTCTGCCCCCAACCTGTGAGGTTAGACATGCAAGTGCATGGAATCCAGACCGCCTTACCTTCATGGTTATCGGTGGTCCCTGATATGTTTGGTGGGACGTGGAGGTGCTGGGTTGCGTTGTTGATGTGGAGTCCGCATTTTCCATGCTGGCCGCTGAGGGCCTATTCCTAAAAAAGGCCTGGGCTGAGGAGGCTGTTGATATTGAGGAGGCGCCGGAATGTAGGTCCTTGCTGGCCTGTCGGTTTGACCTCGCGGCCTAAAGTAAGGTGTTTTCTTGGCCGAACGTCTGGTCACAGTATGTGATCTCATCAGACCCACTGTTTTAGCATGGTCATCTAGGTCTTTGACCTGCTTCGGGAGGTCTTCTCCGAACAGCTGTCTGGGTGGTGGTGTAGGAGGTGCTCTGCATAGTCCCGCAAATTTGGGGTTCAACGAAGGTTTAATTATGCTTTTCCTGAAAGCGTTGATTTCGTACTGCGTATTACAAAGCAGTGCTAGAGCATCCTCCTGTTCGGTGTTTAAATCAACTCCGTCCACTGACCTTGCAAAAGCGGTAATCCCAGACGTAAGTAGTTTCAGGATTCTCTGCAGTTTCACTTCCTGCGCTCTGATGCCCGGCCTGATATTGCCCCAGATTGGCATGTTTACAATCGGCACGTTGAGTGAATTGCAATTTCCTGGAGCCTTGTGTCTTTCCATGGCCTTCGCAAGGACCTCCTCCTGTAGCTGGTGGTTCGTGAGGTAATCTATGGTCGCGGCCAGTTTAGTGTTGAGGGGTTGTCCTGAAGATACGGGTAACCCGAACTTGGCTGCCACATCCAGGAGCTCTTCCTGGGGGACCTCAGGTGCTGCTGGGGCATGTACCAGGATCTCCTCCTCTTCTGGCCTCATGCTGTCCATAGATGGTGATGGGGATATGTCCATAAGTCCCCTGGAACTGTGAGTGTCCTGTCTTTGATTTAGTAGGACTTGTTCCAATATCCTCTCCATACGGTCCAAGCGCCCTTCATCGTGCATGTATGGGCGGTTAGAGTCCTCATGCCTGAAGGAACTACTGAGGCTCCTGTCGTCGGCCCGTACCTCGTCGAGGTAATATCGGTGCCGTGACGATGTGTCGCTACCAGCCGCCTCGGCGAAGCTGAGCGATTCCCGCGCGGATCTGCTCAAGCGCCTCCTTTTCGCTGAGCTGCATCCGGCTGCCTCTGAGGGCATAGGTGGGGAGAGGTCGGCACCCAACGCCGCAGCGTGGTGACCCGACATCCGCGCGGGCTTGCCGACTGTCCTTGATCTGGACCCAGACGGCGTACGGTCCTGACCCGCCCCCAGCGGGGGAAGCGGTGACCGTGACGAGACTCCACCCGCGTGACTCCTCCTGGTCCCCCTGGGTGGTGAGTCCATGCTGGCCCTCCTTGGTCTGCCAGTGGATTCGGGTCTCGCCGATTCACCAGACCACATTCTGGTGGCTCCTGGTGAGACTTCAGCCCGAGAAGGGCTAGGTAGTCGAGCTCTATCCCTGGTTCCTTCGAGAGGGCTCAGGGAGAAGGGCCGTGCGGCAGCACGCGGGTCCCTTTTGCTCGTCTCCGCCAATGACCCAGTGGGTGACAGAGAAATGGAGTCAGGGTGCCCCTGCTCCGGCGCTGTACCGAGTTCTTGCTCTGCGGGACCCCCGCTAGAGCACAGCTGCGTCGGTGAACCGGGTCCTGTGATAACAGGGCTCCCCGATTTGCGCGCCTTTTTCCCGGCCCGTCCTACCGCTGTAGACGGGGACTCCGGGATGGGTGGCCGGCAACTCCTTCCAGAAGTTCTGCGGCCCTTACTCCTTTTTACGTCCATGTCCCTGTGGGAGAAAACACAATTACTCACACAGGACAACCAACTCAAGGTTGTCTATACTTACCTGAGTGGCCCTTATGAAGGGCTGGTGGTGAGCCGCGCTCCTCTCCAGCCGTCGGCTGCAATGCGAGTGACGATATGTCGCGCATGCGTGCTGGCGGGTTCTTCACGAAGTCACTCACGTGACTCCGAAATGAAATTGGATCGTTTTCTCTGGAATACCAGAGGTTGAGGGGAGACCTGCTAAAAGTAGATAAAATTGTGAGAGGTATAGATAGGGTAGACAGTCAGAACCTTTCTCACAGCATTGAATTGTCAAACACGACAGAGCGGAGCGTTTAAGTGGGAAGCACGTACAAAGGAGATGTGCAGAACATATTTGTTTTACACAGAGGGTGGTGGATGCCTGGAACGTGCTGCCAGGGGTGGTGAATGCGGCAGATACCATAGTGGGGTTTAAGAGGCTTTTACTAAGATTCGTAGATATGCAGGGAATGGAGAGGTACGGATTACGAGCAGGTGGAGGAGATTGGTTTATCTTGGAGGGTACACAAAAAGCTGCAGCAGCATTTAAGGAGCGAAGGAGATAGGTGACGTTTCGGGTCGAGACCCTTCTTCAGACTGGTTTATCTTGGAATCAGGTTCAGTACGGAACTTGTGGGACCAGTTTCTGTGCTGTATCGTACTATTTCCTTTGATCTATAGCCTGAAAACAAGCAGGTCAGGCAAATTCTATGGAAGGAAAGGAGGGTCAAAAGAAGATGTGAAATAGCGTAAAGCGCAGGAGATTTTTCCTTGATATCTCTCTTCTCCACACTAATTCTTTGCATCGTAAAACTGTTTTACCTCTCCTGTTTCTGCACTGCTATATTAAAACCTAACCTTTCACAGTTCTGATGAAATGCCGTGGGTCTGAAACAATAACAGTTTATTTCTCCATATGTTATCTAAAAGCCTCAACACCACTGTCATATCTGCCTCCCTGGCAGAGGGGGGGGACGGCAAGGTGTAGAGGAGATGTGCGGGGCAAGTTTTTGTTTATACAGTGGGTGATGTGTGCCTGGAATGTGCTGCGGTGGGTGGTGATGGTGGTGGTGGGGGCAGATGCGATTGTGGCATTTGTGAGGGGTAACTCGGTGACGCAGCCGGAGAGATTCTGCCTTACAGCGCTTACAGCACAAGAGTCCCACGATCGATCCTAACGGTGGATCTGTCTGTACGGGGTTCGTACATTCTCCACGTGACCGTGTGGGTTGTGTCAGAGATCTTTGGTTTCCTCCCACATGCCAAAGACATACAGGTTTATAGGTTAATTGGCTTGGTATAAGTGTAAAATTATCCTGAGTGTGTAGGATAGGGTTTGTGTGCTGGTCAGGCAGGCTCAGGCCTTGTTTCTGCACTGTTTCTCTAAACTAAACAAAATTAAATAGGCACATGTATATATAGGGAGTGGAGGGGTATGGGTCACGTGCAGGTAGAGGAGATTACTTTATCATGGCATCACGTTTGACATGGATATTGTGGGTTGAATAGTCTGTTTCTGGGCTGTACTGTCCTATGTGCAGGAAGGAACTGCAGATGCTGGTTTAAACCGAAGATAGCCACAAAAAGCTGGAGTAACTCAGCGGGTCCGACAGTATCTCTGGCGAGAAGGAATGGGTGTTGTTTCGGTTCGAGACACTTCTTCTGAAGACGTTATTCTGGCTATTTGTGGCTATCTTCTGTACTGTCCTATGTTCTTTGTTTTATGTATGAGCTGGTGACCAAAGAGGACGCGTCCCAGCTCCTCCAATGGCTACAGACCAATGGCGCTGACTTCACACATCATGAAGTCCCTGGAGAGGCTGGTGCTCTCTCACCTGCGACCCCTGGTTAAACCCTGCCTGGACCTCCTGCAATTCGCTTACCAAACAAAGATGGGTGTTGAGGACACCATCATCCACCTCCTCCATCGTTCGTAAGTTCACCTGGATAAGCCGGGAAGCATTGTGAGAGATGTTTTTTTACTTCTCCAGTGCTTTTAATACGATCCGGCCTGCACTGTGAGGGTGCAAACCGACGAAGATGCGGGTGGATGCTCCATTGGCGTCCTGGATCACCAACCACTTGACTGGACGACCACACTATATCAGGCTACAGATCCGTGTCTCGGACATGGTGGTGAGCAACACAGGGGCTCCACAGGAAACGGTTCTCTTTCCCTTCCTGTTTACCATCTACGCCTCAGACTTCAGATATAACCCCGCCTCCTGCCACCTGCAGAAGTTTTCAGATGACTCTGCAATTGCGGGCTGCATCAGTGAGGGGAGGTAAGCTGAATTCAGAGGTGTGGTCAACAACTTTGTTGAGTGATGTGGGCTCAATCACCTGCAGCTCAACACCGACAAGACTAAGGAGTTGTTGGTGGATTTTAGGAGGAGAGGAACCTGCCTGTCCCCTGTCTCCATCAATGGTGTGGATGTGCAGTTTATCAGGGAGTACAAGTACCTGGGAGTGCACCTGGACAGTAAACTGGACTGGTCCAGGAATGCTGAGGTCCTGTACAAGAAGGGACAGAGTCGGCTGTACTTTTTACGGAGGCTCCGCTCCTTCAACGTCTGCAGTGAGATGCTGCAGATGTTGTACCAATCGGTGGTAGCCACCTTCTTCCCTGCTGTGTGCTCGGGCAGCAGGGCAAAGGCTGTGGATGCCAATAGGATCAGCAAACTCATCAGGAAGGCTGGCTCCGTCCCGGGGGCGGAGTTGGATTCATGGGAGGTGGTCTTGGAGGGGAGGATGGTACTCAAACTGTGGAACATCCAGGACAATACAGCACACCCCCTCCATGACACACTGGTCAACCGGAGGAGTACCTTCAGCAACAGACTGGTTCCATCAAGATCCAGGACAGAATGCCACAGGAGATCCTATTTCCCTGCGGCTATCAAACTTTACAACTCCTCCCCCTTCTGTCGTGGGGTAGACTGAGACTGACTCGTCTCCCCCCATCCCCGCACATCCTCAATCTTTGCACATCCCCACGTCACTTTCTGACTGTTGGCAAATTAATTTCCCTCCTGGGATAAATAAAGTTCTATCGTATCGTATTGTATCGTATCGTGATAGTTGGATGCGAGTGAGGGGGTCTGATTGGCAAATGTGAAATTCTTTCTTTTTAGTGTACAATACACAAAGTACACAAAAGAATCGGCACGTTTCTGGTGCTGACAATGTTAAAAAAATTACTCATCTGAGTCATGAAGGAAGGAACTGCAGATGCTGGTTTAAACCAAAAATAGACACAAAATGCTGGAGTAACTCAGCGGAACGCGCAGCATCCCTGGAGAAAATGATTCAGCACCCATCCCTTCTTTCCAGAGATCCTGTCTGTCCCGCTGAGTTACTCCAGCGTTTTTCATCTGTCTAGAGTTATGTTAGTCCCTCTTTGTTCTCGGTGCCCCCCCCACGCCGGGTCCTTCTTCAAAGTGGATATACAGGCTGTGATTTAATCCTACCTCCCATCCCTGCCTCTGTCTCCTCCCGCTTTGGCATCTTGGATTTTGCCAAGAATGCCAATTGGAATATCGAGGAACAGCATCACGCTTTCCATCGCCTCACATTGCAGGCCACATGACTTCACACTGAATTCTATTATTACAGATAACCAGCCTTTAGAGGAGTCAGGGGATATGGGGAGAAGGCAGGAACGGGGTAATGATTGGAGATGATCAGCCATGATCACATTGAATGCCGGTGCTGGGTCGAAGGGTCGAATGGCCTAATCCTGCACCTATTGTCTATTGTCTATTGTCTTTCCAGTTTGTGTCAGATTTGCCAGTTCTTATACAAGATAATCAACATGTAATTTTACTTCACAAAATTTACCTAATTTTGGTATTCCCAGCATTTTATTTCAGAATTCCAGAAACTGCAGTTGTTGGTTATACTTCCAGTATAGTTTTCTCTCTCTCTCAGTCTCAGGGTGGCACAATGGCGCGGCGGTAGAGTTACTGCCTTCCAGGACCAGAGACCCGGGCTCGATCCCAACTACGGGTGCAATCTGTACAAAGTTTGTACGTTCTCCCTGTGACTACGTGGGTTTTCTCCAGGTGCTTCGGTTCCTTCCCACACTCCAAAGATGTGCACATTTGTAATTAATTGGCTTCCGTAAATTGTCTCTAGTGTGTAGGATAGAACTAGTGTACGGGCAATGAAATATAACATTCAGTCAAGTTTGCTAACTACTTCTTGTATCTGGATCATGGTTATTTTCAAATCACGCAGCAGGATACTGAGATCACTCTGCATCTCAAACCTCCACAATCTCTCACATTTAACATAACTTGGTGGTGAATCTGTGGAATTAATTGCCACAGACAGCAGAGGAGGTGAAATCTTTGGATATTTTAAAGCGGAAAATTGATAGATACCTGATTAGTAAGGGTGTCAAAGGTTTTGTGGAGAAGGCAGGAGAATGTGGATGAGGGCGAAAGATAGATCAGCCATTATCGAATGGCGGGGTCGACAATGGGCTGAATGGCCTAATTCTGCTCCTATAACATGAACGTGAACGTAATTTGCTTATATATTATTCTTCCTTCTAAGATGACCAATTTTATGTTTCCCCTCATTAAGTTCCATTTGCTTGTTCTTTTCCCATTAATTTAAACCTTTGTAGCCTCGTTTGGCCCACTGTCCATCTTCCTTTCTTGGAAGGGCCGGAAGAAGGGTCCTATCCTGAAATATCACCCATCCTTTTTCCTCTAGAGGCGCTGCCTGACCCGCCGAGTTACTCCAGCGTCTATCTTTGATATAAATCAGCAACTGCAGTTCTTTGTTTCTACTTTCTGCTTTTCCTACCTCTATGTCAATCTTCATCAAATTGGCCATCCATATCTTTGGTGCCTTTGGATAAGTTAGACATTGAAAGACGTTGAGGCGCCAGCACAGATTTTTGCCGCTCCCCACTAGCTATATCTTGCCAACCAGAAAAATGTATGCAAATACAGCATGAATAATTCTCAAGTTGCTCAGAGCTGGTTGTTAATCCTGCACAAATGGATTTCTCACGGCGATTCCCACTGATCGACAAGCACACTGCTCATCAACAGCCCTTAGGCCAAAGGAACTCATCACATTGAATTGCCGTCCTACTCAATATTATGCTGGCAATTGTGGAAGAGATCGTGCCCGAAATTATTTGCCTTTTAGTTTGACTTTTGAGCAAAATTGAGTGTCGGCAGCATGGAGAGGGTTGAGAAAGACAAAATAGTTCCGCCATGATCGACTGGTAGAGCGGATTTGATGGGCCGAATGGCTTATTTCTGCAACTATGTCTTATCGTCGATGGTCTTATGAAGATTAATGGTTTTGAAGATAATTGTCCACAGAAGATCTTCAGCTGATTTTAAAAGAAAGTAGGTTAGTTTTGGCAAGGTGCTTTTTCAATCAAGATGGGTCGTAAGAAAGTGCAGGACTCAGCTGGAATTCATGTAGAATGAGTTAGAGGTGGAGGCCAGAATAGAAATAGAAAGGTGTGGATAGAAGAAGGAGCTTCGAGTCCATTGTTTTATTGTCATATGCCCCAAAACGGGCAATTTTATAACTTATCAAAACCAATTACCCTACATACCTTCACTTTTTTCGAGTGTAGGAGAAAACCGGTGCACCTGGAGAAATCCCATGTGATCATAAGGAGAATGTACAAACTCTGTACAGACAGTACCGGTAGTTAGGATCGAACCCGGGTCTCTGGCACTGTAGGGCAGCAACTCTACTGCTGCGCCACTTTGTCGCCCAAATCAAGAGTTTAAATGTAGGAATTCTCATCAGGCACTGACTGCATCTGGTAGGAAGCAGCCCATTTGTTTCAGTGCAGAAGTTAGAATGTAAACATGTTTTAAATTATGGAGCAGATGAAGGGTGGAAAGAGAATGAATGTGATGGGATGGAGATTAAAAAAGACCAAAAGATACAACTGGTATGGAAGGAAGACAAAAATGCTGGAGAAACTCATCGGGTGAGGCGGCATCTATGGAGCGAAGGAATAGGCGACGTTTCGGGTCGAGATCCTTCTGCAGACTGATGTGGGGGGGGGGGGGGGGGAGCGGGAAAAAGAAATGAAGAGGCGGAGACAGTAGGCTGTGGGAGAGCTGGGAAGGGGAGGGGAGGGGAGGGGAGGGAAAGGAGGGAGAAAGCAAGGACTACCTGAAATTGGAAGTCAATGTTCATACCGCTGGGGTTTAGTTTAGTTTAGAGATACAGTCTATGGCCCACTGAGTCCATGCCGACCAGCAATCACCCGTACACACATTCTATTCCACACAGTAGGGACAATTTACAGAAGCCAATTAACATACAAGCCTGCATGCCTTTGGAGTGTGAGAGAAAACCTGTGCAGCTGTAGAAAACCCACGCGATCACAGGGAGAATGCATGAACTCTGTACAGACAACACCCATAGTCATAAATGGGGTCTCTGGCACTGTGAGGCAACAGCTCTGCCACAGCACCACTTTGGTCTAAAGGAGCCTTGTCAACAGTAGCTCACAGACAGAACCAAGAACCTCTGAGGTTAGGGCGGAGGCCGGTTTGCAGGTGACTTTGTGCATGTGAAAGACGCTCTCTGGTCTGCCCGAGCGTTGTTCACCACCCAGCAGAGCGAGATGTCCATCGGGGAATGTTGCCAACTGGCCACTGCAGACTGCAGACTGCAGGAGTACGTGCTGAGGGACGCACTGAAGCTCGGTGCAGCCAACACCAAGGCTCGGTGGGGGAGGGCCACAGTCTAGGGTCCTTCCGCTGCTGGACATGGGGGGCATGGTATGGTGGAGACGCCCCTCAAAATAAGGGAAGGTATCCCATGCCGGGGGCCACATGAGTGGCACGGGTGGGGGATCGATTCGCAAAATTTGAAAAATGTATATAGACTGTATGGAGCAATTTGTATAGCCTCCGAAAATGTCGGATGGATTTTTTCGCACGGTTGATGTATTGTATATATTTATTACTTGAATAAAGTCTATTTTGAAATTTTTTTTTAAAAAGCGGTGTGTGCTCCAGGTGCCCGGGACCCCAGGCCTGCAATTTGTTAATGTCCACAGTACATTGGTCACCACACATGTTTAAAGATTGCTGCCTTGTGGTGTTGACCAGACTTGCTGCAGGCTTTCCAACCACACCTGTAGACATTTCACAGTGATGTATTTCTGGTCTATCAACTTCCAACGCTGGTGTAAATATAAATAAATTGTTAAACATACGTAACATACTATGAACATGAGACTGCAAGACAAGCATGTTGGAAATAATACATGTGGAAAAGAGACAGTGAGATGCAGTGTAAAAATCAAAAAAAGACACAAAGTGCTGGAGTAACACAGTTGGCTGGGCAGCATCTTTGGAGCACATGGTGTCCTCCAGGGATTTTGTTTCATTTAGAAATGTAGGCTTGTACGTTAATTTGCTTCCGCAAAAATGGTAAATTGTCCTTAGTGTGTCGGATAGTGCTGGTGTACGGGATGATCGCTGGTTGGCGCGGACTCTGTGGGCCAAAGGGCCTGTTTTCGCACTGTATCACTAAAGTCTAAAGATGGGAAAGGGAGATGTTATATAAAATTGGAGAAATCAATGTTCTTACTGTTGGATTGTAAGCGACTCAAATGGAATATGAGGTACAGAAACAAGAAAGTGTAGATGCTGGTTCACACAAAAGGACACAAAGTGCTGGTGAACTCAACGGGTCAGGCAGCATCTCTGGAGAACATGGGTAGGTGACATTTCGGGTTGGGACCATTCTTCACTCTGGAATGTGAGGTGCCTATAGCTTGTGTGTAGAAAGGGAAAGTACAATTTCTCAGTTCTGTGTCACTAGGATCAGAGACATTTGTGCAGGTAAGCTGAAAGTGCTCATAAGCAATTACAATGGGGTGAATGGCAGGTCAGGGCATTCAAGGTTTGACAGGGTGACAGGATTTTTTCTTCTGTGATGTCTCACTTGGTAAATTCTGGACAGCAAGGCCTCCAAGATTGATTATCTGCAGAGTCAAAACAGCACCCTCAAGTACAAAAGAAAAGAGTTACTTTTTAAATCGTGAATCAACCAAAATAATTTTGCCTGTTGAGCAGCATTTTTTTCAGTAGAGATTTCAAAAGCAATTCTCCACATGTATATAGAATTTAATTCGAAGATTTGTGAGAGGAATAGATTGGGTAAGCGCACAGAGGCTCTTCCAACTGTAGGGGATGGAGAACCAGAAGACATTGGTTTAAGGTGAGGTGGGAAAGATTTAAGAGGAACCTAAGGGGTAACTTTTTTATGTATGTATGTATGTGGGTGTATGGAATGAGCTGCCGGAGGAGGTAGTTGTGGCTGGTACTATCGCAACATTTAAGAAACAGTTAGACAGGTACATGGATAGGACAGGTTTAAAGAGATATGGGCCAAATACGGGCAGGTGGGACTAATATAAATGGGCATGTTGGTCGGTGTGAGCAAGTTGGGCCGATGGGCCGATGGGCCGATGGGCCTCTTTCCACGCTGTATGACTCAAAAACAGAGGAAAATTGAAGCTGGAGACCAATTGTCAATGGAGCTTTTATTGTCACATGTACAGACACACAGTGAAATAATTTTCCTACATTCAGTCCAGTAAAGCATTGACATACCTAAGCACAATCCCGATAAGCAAAATGTACAGAAGTAGTCTACAGAGCCCACATGCTAGAGATGCCGCCAGTTTCCTTCTGTTATTGATTCACCCAATAGCTTCAACCTCAACAAAATAAAAATAAATTTGTATTTTGCTTTATAATTCTCGTTCACAACTCCCCAAGATACTCCATGTTATGGATAGTGCACCAGCCTTTATGAAGCAAGATGGCGCCACGAAAGTCAGATGACACTTTGCATGCTGGTCCTAGAAATGGATCTGCTATCATGGATCTACTGAAATCGATTATAATCGCTCCACTCTTTTAAATCTTTATTTCAACAGTAGACTTGCTTGCACTAACTATGCTCCCCTTTATCCTTTATCTGTACATCTGTGGACAGCTTGATTATAATCATGTATACTTTCCTTTGACTGGTTAGCGCCCGACACAAAGCCTTTCACTGTACCTCGGTCCACTTGAGACTAAACAAAACTAAACTAACTTGGGGTTGGATAAGCCCATTTTATTGTCCCATGCACATGAGACAATAATAAACTGAACTAAACTTTTTGTTTTCAATTATTTTGGTTTCCACCCGAGAAAGATTTGACAGTAGAATATAATAACACTTTTAATGTTCGAATACATACTTTGTACATCAATTACCAATTATAAACCAATACATGAAATGCTATGTGTTTTGAGAGTGAGTTACAGTAATATTCTCTCATCAAAATTGGAGACATTGATATCCTTGATATACTTCTTCCAATAAATCTCACAACCAATCGCATTAAAAGAACCATCACCTTATTTCTCAGCTTTTAAGGAGAGGTATTCAGAAGAGGTCATTTTTGATGGTGGAGATTAGCATGTAAAAATACATTGACATTTATATTTTTATAAGATACAAATTCCTGGAGTAACTCAGCAGGTCAGGTAGCATCTCCGGAGAACATGGATAGGTGACGTTTTGGGTTGGGATCCTTCTTCAGACACCTCCTCATACCTACCCCTTCACCATGACCCCACAGACAAACACAAGGTCCTCATCTCCCAGACTGTCACCGATCTCATCACCTCTGGCGATCACCCCTCGACAACCTCCTGCCTTATAGTTCCCGAGCTTTGCACAACCCACTTCTATCTCCTTTCCAAACTCCACAGCAGGATTCCCCTGGCAGACCCATTGTTTCTGCTTGCTCCTGCCCCACAGAACTTATCTCCAAGTAACTTAATTCCATCCCACCCCCCACCCCGCTTTGTCCAGTCTCTTAAGACCTACATCCGAGACACCTCACCAGTCCTCAACTCTTCGATATCATCCAATTCATAAGCCCCTGTCCCACTTAGGCGATTTTTTCGGTGACTACAGGTGACTAGGCTGTCGCCACATGGTCATACGGCGACGCTTGTATGGCTGTGAGTAGTCTCCTCAAGTCGCCTAAAGAGTCGTAACGTTTTTATGGTCTCCGCTGGATTTTGAAATGTTCAAAACTTTTTGGCGACTGTGGGCTTGACTTAGCTTGTCTTCTCCTGTCGTAGGTGCTGTCATAGGTTGTCACCAGGATGACGCAGGTTGTTGCCAGGTGATTTTGGTCATTTTCGGTGCTGACGGCGGTGAATTCCGTTGGCGACTATCTACGTCAACCAGCAACAGGTAGCGGCAACTGAATTGTCTTCATTTGTCGCCGACAGGGTCGTTGCTTGTCGTAGCTTGTCGCGGGTGGACCAGAGACCCCACCAGAGAGGGTCTCAAGGCCCTCCAGGTCTTCCTTGCACAAAGACCCAATCAGTTCTTTTAATGCTCAGTATTAACTTCCCAAACCAGCCCACAACACCCCAGACCATCACACAAACTAACCTCCCTTCCATTGACTCCATCTACACTTCACACTGCCTCGGCAAGGCCACCAGCATTATCAAGAAACTGTCTCACCGTGGCCACTTCATTTTCTCCCCTGTCCCATCTGGCAAGAGGTACAGAAATGTGAAAATGCACAGCTCCAGATTTAGGTACATAGATGGTCAAGTGAAAGAGTGGAGGTTCCCACAGATGTTCTGAAGCCTACAAAATATGCCACCCCTCCCTCCTCCCTTCTAAAACAGTGATGTGGTTCTGCCTCATGTCCCCCTCCCATTCCCATCACCAACATGCCTTCTACCCCGATGACTCCCACCTGTGCCACTGTGCCACCATTTAAGTTTGTCCTTGACCATAGTTTATTGAGTAATTCACCAACCAAATCTGCAGTAATGCCTCTCATTCAGGCTTCCCCTGAGGTACCGATTCAATAGCAGAGTGCAAGCTGTCTCTGGTTTCCGTAGCAACGACATGAAATGCTGATATGTGCTATTGGTTTTCCTTGCTTTGGCATTGAATTATTTTAATAGTTCGTTGATCTGCCGAGGAACTTCTCCTTTAAATGTTGTTTGCAAACAAAGCAAAGGGGGGGGGGGGGGGGGGGGGGGAATCATTTAAGCACCAAGCAGACATAGGACATTGGAGACTGCGATTCTGGAATGATTTACATTGACAGTGAACTGAAATTGTTATCATCCAATTCAAATGTTTGAAAGAATTGCAATATTTTAAGACTACTGTATGCTTCATTGTTGTTTTACAGCAGCAGAGTAGAGATTTGATTGCGATTCAGAATCTGTGCACAGAAGCGATTTATAATTAATTTAAAAAATACATGATTTAACGAATCAGGATGTGTTGGCTTTGAAGTGTGAGATTAGACTTCAATTACATTTCCGGCTTGTAGTTGTTCTGTCACTTGACCTAACATTTGAAATGCTAATAAATGCATTATAGGAACCAGTGATAGCTACCAGCAAGTTAATATCGGCCACGGAACAATGGAATTCTTACTTGCTGCAGCTTAACAGATGTGTAAATGCAATAACATGCAGATAATATAATAATCAAAAATACAATATACTTTAATACTAGGTAACCATAATAGTGCAAAAATCAAAGTATGTAGTGCAACATAGTAGTGGATAGGTATATGGACGGGAAGGGAATGGAGGGGTATGGTCTGAGTGCAGGTAGATGGGACCAGGGGAAAATGAATGGTCGGCACGGACTGGAAGGGCCGAGAAGGCCTGCTTCCGTGCTGTAATTGTTGTATGGTTATATGGTTAAAGACACAGTCCAAGGAACATATTTTCTGAGGAGACCTTCGAATTACCTATAATCAGACCTTAGTGGACTTTATCTTGCTTAAACATTATTCCCTTTATCCTGTATCTGTACACTGTGGATGGCTAATTTGCAATCATAGATAGTCTTTTTTCTGACAGGATACCACGCGCCAAAAAGCTTTTCACTAGACCTCAGTACACTTCGCAATAACAAATTAAACTAGATTATACTAAACTATTGTGTAGTGTTGAAGAACCTGATGGTTGCTGCGAAAAAGCTGTTCCTGAAGTTTATGAGATCTTTACAATCTGAAGCCACTGCCCAATGGAGAAATGTATTTGTAACTTTCTAAAAGGGTGTGTTTGCTGATAATTAATAAAATGGAAATACAGCACAGGTAACTTTTCTTGCTCTCAGTCTCAGCTGATTCTTTGTTCGAAGTAGCTGTGAAGAATATACTGTGACACATTCAGTCATTGCCTTCAATTTAGTTCTCACCTTGGAGACATGAAACTGAGATTGGAGGGGCACTGTCAGATCCTTTGGGAAACTTCAAACCACACACTCTGCTGCCAGGAATAGCGCTGGATGCCATTTCGTGACTTGTAATTCTGTGCACAACTTACAAAAAAAAGGAACACAAAGTCCTGGAGTAACTCGGCGGGTCAGGCAGCATCTCTGGAGAACAAGGATAGGTGACGTTTCAGGACCGAAGAATGGTCCCGATGAGAGAAACGTTCTCCAGTGATGCTGCCTGACCCGCTGGATTACTCCAGCATGATGTATCTTTTTTTGTAAACCAGCATCTGTAGTTCTTTGTATCTCTAACTTATGATGAATGTGCGTAATCAAACAGTAGGCATTGCTAATGCTACACTGTGAACATCTTTGTTTAACCTAGTGCCTTTTTTGTGACTGTTCCTCTAAAAAAATAAAAACTAGATGGATGAAGAGCAGCCAATGCTGTTGCATAAACTGTTATATGAGTACCAGCACCTTTTTTGATTGATCGAATGAAAGATGCAACATGGAAACAATCCCTTTGGCACACCGAGTCTACGCCGACCATCGATCACCCGTTCATACTAGTTCTATATTATCTCATTTTACAGAGGCTAATTAACCTACAAACCCGCACGTCTTTGGGAAGTGGGAGGAAACCGGAGCATCCAGAGGAAACCCACACAACACCCGAGGTCAGGATCAAACCCAGGTATCTGGCGCTGTGAGGCAGCAGCTCTATCACCTAAGTGCTTTGAATGCATGTTTTTATTTCAGATATCTCGCAAGCACAGTTTCATTTATTTCCACATGCTGTGTTCTTAATTGCAGCAAATAACATCCTCTTAAAGTTTCCACTAATAAAATTATTTTATCTCTAAACAAAAGAGGACCATCATCTTAGCAATCTATCTTCTATCTGTGTGATTTTTTTTTTAATTGCTAGATTGGTTGCTATGTGATTCGGTTTCTTAAATCTGGACTTTGCTATTCTATACATAGGAGAATGTTTGCAACCAGCTTTTGCTTCATAAAAGTCTCTACCTGAATATGGAAACGTGTCAAGATGGAAAGATAAGAAAAATGGAAAGTAAAAAGCCGAAACAGTAACGAATGGTTTCTGATAGACGCACCTATTGTCCCTATCACCTGCACAGCTTGGATTTCTCCTGTTGGTGCTACACTTGTAGGTGACTTTAGACTGGACTTTAGTGATGCAGTGTGGAAACAGGCCCTTCGGCCCCCCGAGTCTGCGTCAACCAGTGGTCCCCGCACACTTGGTCTATCCTACACATTAGGGACAATTTTACAGAAGCCAATTTACCTACAAGCCTGTAGGTCTTTGGAATGTGGGAGGAAACCGGAGCACCCAGAGAAAACCCACATGGTCACAGGGAAAACGTACAAACTCCGTACAGACAGCACCCGTAGTCAGAATCAAACCCAGGTCACTGGCACTGTAAGGTAGCAACTCTACTGCTGTGACACTGTGCTGCCCTTAGGTGTTAGTTAGTTGGCAACAATACACAGACTAATAAACTATTGTTCAGCTCCAAGCCCCAAACTGGTCATAGTTCTGCAATAGCATCTGCAGCACTATCCATTGACGAGATATTTTCGATGTAATCCATCAGTGCACACACTTATACATACAGTATTACAAATGGCTGGAATCATTATTTGTATATTATTTCCGTCCCTTATCTAAGTACTTTTGTTTAAAGCACATTCACTTATCCACATTTCAGAGACTAAACACTGAAGGCTCATATTCAAAATCACAAGGCTTAAAGAATCTGGACATCTAATGCTTACAAAATATAACTGTGGTCACATAGAATTTTGGGAAGAAGGTTCTTGACCCAAAATGTCATTTATCGAGATTCTCCAGAGATGGTGCTTGGCCCGCTGATTTACACTATAACTTGCTGTGTTTTAATGATAAAATATCAACCTTTGACTCCATCTACACTTTATGCTACTTCGGAAAAGCCAGCATAATCAAAGACTCATTCCACCCAAGCCAATCGAGACCCGACTCAATAAGACAGAATAAAATTCTTTCAGGGAAGTGATACCTTTTTAAGCAATTGCTGTGATTTAAAATGATCTTGCAGAAAAAGCAAGATAAGGATGGGAGAACTCGGGAATATCAATATAAAGTGGACTTTCATTATTGGTTTCGATGCCAGAAAGCAATTGTTTTCAATGTGAATCAACAGTTCCTGGAAGGGATTATCATAAAGGCATTGTAAATGGATGATTCGGCCATTTCCGGAGTTAAACAAATCATGTTACAGGAACTGGGCGAGAGGAGGCTGTAATTACTCAGTTACCATTCCTTGAAGATAGAAACAATATGCTGGAGTAATTCAGTGGGACAGGTCGTATCTCTGGAGAGAAGGAATGGGTGATGATAAAAGAGACTCTTCTTTAGACTGGGAGTTAGGGGAGAGGGAAACTTGAGATATGGAAGGGTACAGTTCTGCAGTTCCTTCCTACACTATTCCTAGAAGCTTGCATAATTGTCTCCAAGAGCAAGGGTGGAATTTCCTAAGACCCCTAAATTCACCTCATGTGTGTCTTCCTTCTGTGCCGCCCTACAATTTTTGGCTTTCTCCGGGAAACATTAGTTTAATTTTAGAGATACAGCGTGGAAACCGGCCCTTCGGCCCACCATGTCTGCGCTGACTATTGAGCACCAGTACACTAGTTCTATCCTACACACTAGGGTCAATTTACAGAAGCTACAAACCTGCTCGTCTTTGGAATGCGGGCGGAAATCAGAGCATTCGGAGAAAACCCACGATGTGACAGGGAGAATGTGCAAACTACGTGCAGGATCGAACCTGGGACTCTGGCGCTATAAGGCAGCAACTCTACCAGTGTACCACAATGCCACCGCACGTGATAGGTAATAGTGATAGGTGGCTACAGGTGAAGGGACTGGGTGGAGCGAGTGGCAAAGGCTAGAGGTGAAAAGAAGCCAAAAGCGTGAGAGATAAGGAGAGAAGAGGAGGAGTGAAATGTAAAGTCGGAGGAGGGAAGTGGGTGGAAGGGAATGGGGGGGCAGGGACAGACAAAGTATTTTCTTATCATTTCGCGTCTGTTTGTGCAGCACACACGCAATCTGATTGACTCCCTTGCGAATATTTAAAATTGATATTTAAAATTCCAAAATTAGATTTTGCGGAGTGAGATATTAGCACAAGGCAGTCTCAATATGTAACTTGCTCTGTATACTTATAAATAAAGGGATCTCATGATAAAGCAAAGTGTGAGAAAGTGCACCTGGTGATAAGGTAAAAATAGGTCACCTGGATTTTTAATAATCATTAAAATTCTTTCAATTAAAAAAAATACTGAACCATTCCATTTACATTGTGCACAATGGATCACACCAATCCCTCATTTAAATTAGTTACTCTTGAAACAAATCGCTTAGCAACTGTGATTTCTATGAGTATATCAAATTTTATTTCTATACGCTTGCCTGATTGCAGTTCAATCTTTCCAGGCAAACATTTATTTTTCCTTTAACTATTACAGTTTTACATCCTCCCAAGCTGACAGGAGTCTGGAGATATAACCTTAGCCACATACCATGGACAATGGAAGTCACGATACAGGCAGTTTAGACTTTACTTTAGACTTTAGAGATACAGCATGGAAGCGGGCCCACTGAGTCCGCACCGACCAGAGATCACCAGCACCATCCTACACATATACAGACGCCAATTAACCCACAAACCTGTGGGTCTTTGGAGTTTGGAAGCACCCGGACAACATAAGCGTTCACAGGGAGAACATACAAACTCCATATAGACAGCACCCATAGTCAGGATCAAGCTTGGGTCTCTGGTGCAGTAAGGCAGCAACTCTACCGCTGCGCCACTGTGCTGCCCTATAGTTTAAGCTGCCTCTCTACAGCCTTGGAAAATAGAAGACGCTGTTTCCATTTGGAACTCCATCTTGGAATACCGTCAAGAATTATCTCAACATAACAAAGATGACAACCACACTGGAACAGCCATCAATCCCGAGACCAATAATTTCCCAGTGAGAATTGCTTCCCCTGCTTGTGTAGATGAGCTATCCTAATAGTTTACTGCATTTGACTAAGGTTCATATTTCATATTCATAATTACATTTGTGTATGCACTACATCTGCAAACTATAGTTGCTAAGAGTTTGCATATATAATACATTATATTCTAGCTTAGTTTCCTGGAATAGGTTACACAGTTTAATGGGTTATCATCACCTATCCGTGTTCTCCAGAGATGCTGCCTGACCCGTTGAGTTCCCCCAGCACTTTGTACCTTTCAGTGCCGTCCCACCTCATTACGGACATTGGAATTTTTCTCTGTAACTTTTATGCCTCAAGCTTTCTAGTATTTTTCGCTTTTCTCTAGATGTTGTACTAGATGACGATACTCATGTTTGGTATGATCTGTTCTTTTGCATTTAATGTTCTGGATGGTGAAGGTCATGAATTTGGAATTTGATACAAAAATTATCAAGTGATAATTAAACTCAATTGTTTTTCTTATGTGTGAAGGCATATTTTCATTCATCCTGCAAAATTAAAATGCCAACATGACCACTTTATTTAAGAAGGCCTGAATACAAATGATGTGATAAAGGAAATAATTAAGATAATTATTAGAGATTTAACAACATGGAGCAGAGATAAATTTGTGATTATAAGTAATTAAATCCCATTATGCATAATTATATTCACCTTTTCAATCCTTGTGAATTAATAACACTCTCTTCAGCTGTTACGTTCACCAATTGCAATTCTCTTGAAGTTTAGTTTAAAGATATAGCGTGGAAACGGGCCCTTCGGTCCACCGTCCAAAATGTAGAGATGCAGTGTGTTGTACAACCCCTTCCGAGGTGGGGGGGGGGGGAGGGGGGGCAGGAGGATAAAGCCCGGAGGCTGGAGGTGAGTCAGTCACCCCAGAAGACCGTGAGTGAGAGTTGAGTCCTGAACTGTGAGTCTGCACTCTGCATGAAGTGAATGGCTGGTCTGTACTGTGCTGCTTGAACTGAATCGAAGGGTTGGTCTGCATTGTACTGCTTGAACTGAATTGAAGGCTTGGTCTGAATCGAAGGCTTGGTCTGCACTGTGCTGCTTGAACTGAATTGAAGGCTTGGTCTGCACTGTGCTGCTTGAACTGAATCGAAGGGTTGGTCTGCACTGTGCTGCTTGAACTGAAACAAAGGGTTGGTCAGCACTGTGCTGCTTGAACTGAATCGAAGGCTTGGTCTGCACTGTGCTGCTTGAACTGAATCGAAGGGTTGATCTGCGCTGTGCTGCTTGAACTGAATCGAAGGGTTGGTTTGCACTGTGCTGCTTGAACTGAATCGAAGGGTTGGGCTGCACTGTGCTGCTTGAACTGAATTGAAGGGTTGGTCTGCACTGTGCTGCTTGAACTGAATTGAAGGGTTGGTCTGCACTGTGCTGTTTGAACTGAATGTCGCGCTCATTCCCGAAGTCCTGCTCCCTGCGTAAGTCCCGCTCAGGGGAGAGGCCGCGCTCAACCGCGCGAGTAGATTCAAGAGATTTACTGACATATATATGTTGTGTGTGATGGATGGTGTGAGTGTGAATGGTGTGTGTGAGAGATGGTGGGTGGGTGTGTGAGATGGAGGGTGTGTGTGTGTGTGTGTGTGTGTGTGTGAGATGGAGGGTGTGTGTGTGTGAGAGAGATGGAGGATGTGTGTGTGTCTGTGTGTGTGAGAGAGATGGAGGATGTGTGTGTGTCTGTGTGTGTGTGTGATGGAGGGTGTGTGTGTGATGGAGGGGTGTAAGTGTGTGAGCCCACCAGACGTGAGTGAGTCAACTACCAGCCCACCAGCCACGAGTCAACTGCCAGCCCACCAGCCGTGAGTGAGTCAAATGCCAGCCCACCAGCCATGAGTCAACTGCCAGCCCACCAGCTGTGAGTCAACTGCCAGCCCATCAACCGTGAGTGAGTTAACTGCCAGCCCACCAGCCGTGAGAGAGTCAACTGCCAGCCCACCGGCCGTGAGCGAGTCAACTGCCAGCCCACCAGCCGTGAGTGAGCCGAGTTACTGAGCTGCCAGCCCACCAGGCCCAAGTGACTGAGCTGCCAGGCCACAAGGCCCGAGTGACTGAGCTGCCAACCCACCAGGCCCGAGTGACTGCAGCGCCAGCCCTCCAGGCCCGATTGACTGAGCTGCCAGCCCACCAGGCCCGAGTGACTGAGCTGCCAGCCCACCAGGCCCAAGTGACTGAGCTGCCAGCCCACCAGGCCTGAGTGACTGAGCTGCAGCCCAAGAATCCATTCAGCCCACAATGTCCATACTAGCCCTCTGGAAACCAGTCCGTTTGGCCCACAACCTCCATACTAGTGCTCCAGAAAGCCCCCCACTGGCCACCAATATTGGAATTGGTTGAGTGGTATATTGCATTGGAGGATCAGCCCTCCCATGTGAATATAGGACCCAATAGGTCCCACTTTGTCTAGTTGGTTATTAAACCAACCATATACTCATTCAGCATGGAAAATGCCCTTCAGCCCAATTGGTCCACGCCCACTAACATGCCCCATCATAGCTAGTCCATAGTACCAGAAACCAGGTACTTCTCAAAATATACTTAAAAACTGTCCAAAATTGTTATTTTATTACTTTAAATATTAATGTTAAAATTCAGTACGTGATCCATTTTTAGTCCTATCAACAAAAACAAAGACCCTTTGAAGTGTGGAAGCAGCCAATTATCATAAATGGAAACAATGGCATGTGAATGATGATAAACAGCTTTTGATCAGAATAAATTTGGTGGAAAAAAAATATTTGTTGAAAATTTCGGATGTCTGATTTAAGTTACAATGAGGAGGGATTGTATTTAACCCAGGTGAAGGATTTTATTTAAAAATGTGTGCATAAAAATTTCTAAATGTAATGAGGATTGAATCCGTGAATGTAAAAGGATGGAGTCGGCGGGCATGATGATGAGTGAGGCTGCGGGCCAGGCATCAAGACGGGCGTATGCAGTGTCTCGACATTGTACGCAGCGTATGGCCGTTGAGACGCTGTGTACGGCCGTCGTGACGCAGCGTACGCCCTCAAAGCACCTGGAGCGAAAATCGCCAGCGAAAGAATAAAAATGTCCGGTGTTTTTGGAGGAGAGCAGCAGCAGCAGCAGCAGCAGCAGCAGCAGCAGCAGCCGTTATGGTGGCTGGCCAGCAGGAGGCCACAAAATGAGTGAGTGTGGGGGGGGGGGGGGGGGGGGAAGGATTTTATTTAAAAATGTGTACATAAAACTGTGAGAATGTAATGAGGAGTGGATCCGTGAATGTAAAAGTGTAATGGCTAGCGAAATGGATAGATTCTCGGAGTTTGACCGTGTGGTTTTGGCGAACCATGAAATCAAAGGGCAAATCAAAGGGCAGATTTCGGACACAAATAAACACACACACACACAGTTTTAAAAATAGATAGATAGACAGACAGACAGACAGACAGACAGACAGACAGACAGACAGACAGACAGACAGACAGATAGACAGATAGACAGATAGATAGATAGATAGATAGATAGATAGATAGATAGATAGATAGATAGATAGATAGATAGATAGATAGATAGATAGATAGATAGATAGATAGATAGATAGATAGATAGATAGATAGATAGATAGATAGATAGATAGATGTGTGGGCAAGATTGTTACACAGAGAGTAGTGGGTGCCTGCCCTTCCACCAAACGCTCAGAAATAGTAATGTTCATCAATGCACAATGCTCAGCTCCCAATTGTCTGGCGGTGAAGTTCAGTAGGTCCATCAGCTATAAACGTTTGTTATAAAGAGGGCTGTAAAAACAAGGGTTTATTTTACATCACTGTTCTGTTTTCACTGCAGTCTGAATCCTGGAAGTCCACGCTCAACAGTATGTGCGATTACCTTCACCAGAAGGACTGCGGTGGCTCAAGAAGGCTCACCCCTCCAAAGGATAAAACACAAAGTGCTTGAGGAACTCAGTAGGTCAGTCAGCATTTGTGGAGGGAATGGACAAACGATGTTTCAGGTCAGGACCCTCCTTTGTGTTCAAGCATCTGCAGGTTCTCGGGCCTCCTTTCCAAAGGACAAATGGACATGGAAATTATTCCTGTCACAGGCACCAATAACTCAAAAATTGAATACATTTAAAAAATTGGATATTGAACATTAGCAGTTTTGATATTTGTCAAATATTTGCCTGTCTTTGATGTTGTGATGTTGTTGGGGTTATCTTGTCTTTAAATGTTTGTAGCATATTTATTGTTTAACATTATGAACTTTGTTTTGAGCAGTACTAACGCAACACTGCCACCAAGTGGAGAATATTAATATGAAGAAATTATCTCGATTTGTTTTGCTAACGTTATAAGTACTACATCAAATCATAAACTGTCCAATAACATTCTAGCAGTTATGCTCATGGGCTGTTCATAATGATTTAAAAATACATCACTTAAGTTTATCATAGTAACATAGATTTGGACTTTAGAGATACAGTGTAGAAACATGTCCTTTGGCCCACTGAGTCTGTGCCAACCAGCGATCATCCCACACACTAACAGTATCCCACACTCTAAGGACAATTTACAATTTTTACCAAAGCCAAATAACCTACAAACCTGGATGTCTTTTGAGTGTGGGAGGAAGAGCCGGGGAGACCCCACAGTGAGAATGTACAAACGCCGTACAGACAGCACCCATAGTCAGGATCGAACCCGGGTCTCTGGCGCTGCAAGGCAGCAACTCTACCACTGGCCCACAGTGCCACGCCAATAATTTGTATTTCCAGGAAGGAGGGGTGCAGAATTGCCACAAAGAACTGCAGATGCTGGAATCTTAAGTAAAACACAAAGAGCTGGAGTAACTTAATAGGTTAGGTTGTCTTGGTGGAGGGAATGGACAGACAACATTTTGAGTTGAGACCCTTCTTCAGACTGAAATTGGGTCCCAATCTGAAACATCACCTATCCATGTATTTCACAGATGCTGCCTGACCCGATCAGTTATTCCAGCACTTTATGTCTTGCCTTAAGCAAAGTTGGGGCAACAGAATATGTTGTCCGAAAGTTGGACACAAATGCTTCTAATGACTCCACAAACGTCAGTGCTAATGGAATTCAAAGTCTCCAGCAAACTGCTAAAATAATTTGTAGAAGTATATATACTGTATTTTTGATATTAATGAGATTTCTACTCTTAATATCCTACCCCCAATACCATGTGCTCTAATTTTGCCCACTAATCTCACTCATTTGGAGGGCATGTTGCCAGACTGTAACAATCTAGGCAAGTGGGCAGACAAAATGAGCCCAAAATTGATGTTCAGTATTATTTCTTAACTATATAAATAAGTAAATAGTATAAAATGTATTTAAAAATTCGACGAAAAAATCATCCAAAACACCAATTAACCAAGTTGCACAAATTATTGAAAATGTAATTTATTCTTACTCTTTGTCTTCACGTCCTCAATTGGATGTCATAAGTGGTTGCTTCTCAAAAGACCTCAAAAATCTTACACAAAGTGTAGCAGTGGCAGAGTTGCTATCTTACAGCGCCAGATACTGGGTTCGGTCCTATAGGTGCTATCTGTATGGAGATGTATGCTCTCTATTTGACCACATGGGTGTTTCAGTTTCCTCTCAAATTCCAAAGACGTGCAGCTTTGTAGGTTAATTGGCTTGTGTAAATTTCTCCTAGTATGTAGAATGCGAAACTGGGATAACATACAACTAGTGTAGTGCAGGTAATTGCTGGTCGGCGCGGACTGAGTGGGCCAAAGGCTGCATCATTCAACTAAAGTAAACTATGAACTGGAGGAACTCAATGGGTCAGGCAGTGCCTGGGTAGGGAGTGTTCAGGCAACATTTTGGCTCAGGAAGAAGGGCCATGACCCAAGACGTCATCTGTCCATTCCCTCCGCAGATGCTGCCTGACCCGCTGAGTTCCTCCAGTACTTTGTGGTTTGCTCATGGTTGCGGCATCTGCAGTCTCTTGCAGGAAACAGAACTGGTCACTGATAATAAACAATATCATAGATTGGAATGTCCCTGCCACAAAGTGCCTTTGTTCTCAAGGGGCAGCTTTCTTTAAGATCAATGAAAAGTACTCTGGCTTCATTGCTTACAGAAATTCTGGGCTATTATTTCAGGACATGTTCAACTAAGTCAACTAATGACAGTCTAGAGTGCCTCTATTGTCTCCTTGGTATTTAGCCGGCGTTAAAAACTAATTATGTAGGAAGGAACTGCATATGCTGGTTTAAACCAAAGACAGACACAGAAAGCTGAAGTAACTCAGCGGGACAGGCAGCATTTCTGGAGAGAAGGAATGTATGACGTTTAGGGTCGAGACCCTTCTTCAGGCTAAATCTAATTTATTGCTGGATAAATGTTGTATTTTGGATAATTGATTTTGCTGGGCAAGTGATAGCGTTATTATTATTATTGATCTATTTATATGCCAAGAGCATATGAGGCATGAAGTCTTGATATTTTAGGGCACCTAGCCTGATATCGGTTTCAGTGGAGATAATGGTGGTAGAACAGTGTGATGTTAGGTCAGGCACAATATACCTGAATAGGGAAGCAGATGGTTAAACCATGGCAGGCATTTGAATCTTGTGAGTCCGTCTAGTCTCATCAAGTCTAGTTTAGAGATACAGCATAGAAACAGGCCCTTCGGCCCATGCTGACTAGCAAACACTTGTACACTAGTTCTATCCTACACACATAGGACAATTTACTGAATCCAATTAACCTATCAACCCACATGTCTTTCAAGTGTTGGAGGAAACCAGAGCACCTAGAGAAAACCCACGCGGTCACAGTGAGAACGTGTAAATTCCGTACAGCACGCATAGTCAGGATCGAACCCGGGTCGCTGGCGCTGTGAGGCAGCAACTAACTGCTGTGCCATTGATGAGCAGATATATTTCTGGATTGATAGAGATCAAATGGCTCAATAACTCACATGCAAAACATTTACACAACAGGTATCATCGCAGGTTTCCTGAATAATATGTATACAGATGGTGTGTTTGTATAGGGCATTGTGACTGGGTAGAGACACTGAATCAAATAACTTCTGTGGTGTCCAGTATTCAAGATAGTAAATCTTTGGAGGAGGATCAGCAACCAGGATTATGCCTCAATCATATGGTTAGAAGAATTCAGAGTGTTTGCGGAGGGCAATGGATAATTAAAAAAATTAAGGTGAGAGGGGAAAGTTTTATGGAGACGTGTTGGGCAAGTCTTTACACAGAGGGTGGTGGGAGCCTGGAAAGCACAGCCAGGGGTGGCATTGGAGGCAGGTACAATAGTGGTGTTTAAGCGGTTTTTAGATAGGCACATGGATGTGCAGGGAATAGAGGGATATGGATCATTGCAGGCTGATGGGATAATGTTCAGCTAGGTATCATGCTGGGCATAAACATTGTGGGCTGAAGTGCCTATCCATGTGCTGTACTGTTCTATACTCTTATCAACATTTCCTTCCATTTAAAAAAATAATAATTTTAAGTTATAAAATCTTGGAGTAAATTACAAAGCAACTATGTAACTGATTGGTCATCATTAAAATTTTAACGTGCTGAATTCTTTAAATATTGATCTAAAAGTTCACAAGTGGATTTTCTTTTGAAGAAAAGAGTCACAGTCTTCACCAAAGTAGATGAGATATTGCAGTAGAAAACAGAATTAAAAGCTAAAAAAAAAATCAGAAGCTATACAGATTTGTGAAATAATAAATATTTTAGTGAGGCAGAGAGACAGAATGTAAGCTGATTCTTCCCTTATCAAACGCAGCAGATATTGAAACAGGTGCAACTGAGGACCTGCACTAAGCTTTGTTAAGAAGCTTTCCCAAAAGCCATTAACCAAGATTTATTTTATTTCCAATATAAATAATGAAGATCAATGATAAATTTCGAATATTTTATATACTTTTGAATTGGAACTCAACAAAACTCGCTGGAGAACAAGCTGAATTCACTTGCAGGTGGGGAGATTCAGTTTTTAGACTTTAGACTTGAGAGATCAAGTGCAGAAACTGGCCCTTCGGCCCATTGAGTCCACACTGACCAGCGATCTTCCCATATGCTAGCACTATCCTATATACTAGGGACACTTTAACATTTTACCAAAGCCTATTAACCTACAAACCTGTACGTCTTGGAGTGTGGGAGGAAACAGGAGCACCCGGAGAAAACCCACAAGGTCAAATGAAAAACGTAAAAACTCCATACCTGTAGACAGCACCCATAGTCAGGATCAAACCCTGGTCACTGGCATTGTAAGAACTCTACCGCTGCGCCACTGTGCCGCCCAATCCTCTGCCGCCAGTCCTACCTAATATTTTTAATTTAAGAAATACTCATACGTAACATACCAAAATTAAACTTGAAAACACACACCACCAGACTCAGGAGCAGTTTCGTCCCCTCTATTATCAGGCTTCTGAACAGTCCTTCCATAAGCGAAGGTACTGTCTGATTTACCTCTACCCCATTGCGGACATTGGACTTTGTTTCTGGAACTGATGCACTACAATGCTAAGATATATTCTGCTCTCGACATCTTTCCCTTTGCTCTATTTTGAATTGATTGTATTTATGTAAAGCACATTTGTTCTGTTGTATAGTATGTAAAACAAAGGTTTTCACTGCACCTTGGTACACGTGGCAACAATGAACCTACATCTAAACAAAATGATGAGTTAAATTCATTATAGACAAAATGAGAACTGACCATTTTTAAGTTAGTTTTAAATTTTACCTGAATTTAATTGCAGGTACAAAGCCATGATTACAAAAATTAAACATAATTAATCTGTCATCAGCAAGGCACTGAATTCACACACTGAATAAAATCAGGCCTGACTTTTAGTTTTGGAGTTTAAACATTGAAATTAACTGAGTCAGGTATGAAAAATTCTTGGGAAATGGCCAGTCTTAGAAAATTCATTTTGAGTTTCATAATATCAGGTTGTGAAATGTAATAATCTGATACAACACATTTTACAGTTGTTCTGCGGTCTTTAAATTAATTTTAACAAATGAAATATGGTCATACTCAGAAACCACTTTAAGAGAGTTGCCATCTGTTCTGTTGTTGGCTAGTGCTAAACAGATTTTGGAGATAAAAAATTACTGGAATTAAATTTTAAATTATATTGGTGTCAGGACAAACCTGGTCTTTATTTAGAGAAACAAGGAACTGCAGACACTGGAATCTTGAGTAAAGCGCAAAGTGCTGGAGCAACTAGATGGATCAGGCGGCATCTGTGGAGGGTATGGACTGGTTGGGATCTTTCTTCGGATTCCCTTTTGAAGTGCGTGTGAGGCAGGGATTGAGCGTGAGACTCGCGCATTTCATGCAATTCTCACGCTCTCACGCTGATCACAGAATTTCTCATGCTCAAAAAAACACTGGGAAGGGGGGAGAGAGGGAAATGCTTCCCGGACATCGCCAAGTCTCCGCTCACTCCAGGTGTTGTCGCCGCTTCACTTACACACACTCTCACACACAACCTAACACCCACCCTTACACACACACTGGCACACTCAAGGTTTAAAGGGATATGGGTTAAATGTGGATAAATGGGACTAGTTTAGATGGGGCATCTTGATCTGCATGGACAAGTTGGGATGAAGGTCCTGTTTCCATGCTGTAAGACTGTGACACACTGTAGAAAGGGTGCAATTGCTCTGGAGAGGATCCAGGGGTGATTTATGAAGATTTTGGCAGGGCTCAAATTTCTTTTTCACTTTGAAGAAAGATTTGATAACTGAGATTGTATTCTCTGCAGCAACGGAGGTGAAGAAAATACTTAGTTGAGGTGAATAATATTATGAAAATAGGACCTGGTTCACTTAACAGTGTAGCATGTAGCACCATCTGCAGGGGAGTGTAGGAGGGAACTGCAGGTGTTGGTTTAAACTGAAGATAGATACAACAAGCTGGAATAAATCCGCAGGACAGGCAGCATCTCTGGAGAGAAAGAATGAGTGATGTTTCGGGTCGAGACCTTCAGACTGAAGAGGTTGAAAACCAACCATAAAACACAATGACTGGAGATGTGTGTTATCCAACTAAGGGCAGAAATCAGAATCGTGTATTCATCTTTATTGATGTGACACCATAATAAATATATTACAGAAAAAAATAATAATGGGGTGGCACGGTGACGCAGCAGTAGAGTTGCTGCCTTACAGCACCACAGACCCAGATTTGACTACAGATCCTAACTACAGGTGCTGTCTGTCCAGAATTTGTACATTTTCCCTATGGCCATGGGTTTTCTCTGGATATTCCAGTTTCTCCCACTTCCGAAAGAAGTGCAGGTTTGTAGGTTAATTGGCCTCTGTAAATTGTCCCTGACATGTAGGGTAGAACTGGTGTATGGTAGATTGCTGGTCGGTGTGGACCTGTTTCCATATATATGTTTTACATATATATCTTAATTACATTGAACCATATACTTGTTTGATTATGTGGTATTATTTTTATCTTATTTCTATAGTCAAAGAGGTAAGGTTGATTAATTTATTTGTGCAGAACAGTGATGGAAGTTCGACTCCTCTTGCCTTGTTTCTGATTTGTTTTCTCTATATATATGCTTAACGGAATGAATTATAAACTGATTTCCAGACATGAATATACTCAGGTCATTCATGTGCTGCACCTGTTGATCAGAGCCTGACTCTACCGTGGAATGTAATTAGGAATGTTATTTAGCCTAACCTTATTCATACCTAATCCAATTTAAAGCATAAATGTTGCATTCAAGTGTGAGTTAAAAGACTCGCTAGAAAATGCACCAGATTGCACAATTTCAAGCTGAAATGCAAAAGCTCCCTACCGTGGGAGGGGGGACACCCACGTCCCACACCCTCCCCCCACCTCGATCGCTACGCTCCTTCGCAATTTCTCACTCTCAACGCACACCCAAAGTTGGCAGCCCTGGTGTGAAGTGTCTCAAATGTAGGTCGGAAGGGACTGGACAAGATAGAATTGAGGTATTTGGAGATGAGTTTGTTGGGGCAGGAGCAAGCAGAAACGATGGGGTCTGCCAGGGTAACACCGCATGGGGTTTGGCACAAAATGTGGGATGAGATTGATAAAACTTAGAACTACCGGTTGGATCGGGGAATTCAGTGATTAAAATAGCAACAATAAATCAGAAAAAATAAAAAAATCAATGCCGTACTCATTTTAACATAATCAAGTCAAGAGAGTTTATTGTCATGTGTCCCAGATAGGACAATGAAATTCTTGCTTTGCTTCAGCACAACAGAATATAGTAGGCATGAATACAGAACAGATCAATGTGTCCATATCTATATTACTAAAAGTCTGATCTTGACCACTTCCTGTTGTTCTGTATATTGATTTTAGAAAAAAATGCTGCCACTTACGGCTGCAATTTTTGCCATCTTACTCAGAGTCCCCCTCCGCTGAGTAATCCTTGAGTATATTCATGTCTGGAAATCAGATTATAATTCATTCCGTTATGCAGGACAAGAGGAATTTTCCCATCGATTAAAAATAAAAGAGCTATTCGTGTTAAAAAAATGTTGATATTCTCTCTCCTGAATGCAGTGCCTCAGTCAGTCTCTGCAAGACGGGGGAGCAAGAGGGCCACGTCTCTCAGACTGAGCTGTGAATAACACTGAACACATGTCTATTAAACTGTGAGTGTGGTTTTACTGACCTTGAGTGCCCTTAATGTGGTTTGAAAATTAAAATGTGGTTGGTTTGAAATAAAGCACAGCAAATGGTTGCTAGTGATGATTGGTTTGAAATAAATCACAGCAATTGTTTGGTGGTGGTGGTTGGTTTGAAATAAAGAATGGTTAAAAGTCTAAACTTGACAACTTCCTGTTTGCACTGTATATTGATTCTAGATAAAACACTACCACTTACGATTGTGATTGTTGGCTATCTTACTCAGTCCCCCTCCGCTCATCAGGTGCAGAGGATTCTTCCCATCAATGAAAAATAAAAGTGTTATTACTGTTTAAAAAATGTTGAGAATCTCTCTCCTGTCAATCATGCCATGGAGGCCACGCCCCTTCTGGTGGGAGGGGGAGGGATTATAAAACCCGAGTGGGTATGGCTCAGTCTCTGCAAGATGGGGGAAGGGAGAGGTCACGACTGTCTGAGCTGTAAATCAACTGAACACACTGAATGTCTACTGAACTGGTATTTATGTGCTGTTTTGTGGTGGTTTGTGTGATTTTATGGTGGTTTTATGGTGGTTTTATGCTGCTTGAAATGGTATGAAACTCATTTGAATGTGGTGGCCTTGCATGGTGCATGAAATGGTGTAAAACTTCATTTGAATTTGGTGGCCTTGTACCCGGCTTGAAATGGCATGAAACTGCACTTGAATTTGGTGGCCTTGCACCCTGCTTGAAGTGGTATGAAATTGCATTTGAATTTGGTGGCCTTGCACCCTGCTTGAAATGGCATGGAACTGCACTTGAATTTGGTGGCCTTGCACCCTGCTTGAAGTGGTCAGAAACTGCACTTGAATTTGGTGGCCTTGCACCTTGCTTGAAATGGTATAACACTGCACTTGAATTTGGTTGTCTTGCACCCTGATTGAAGTGGTAAGAAACTGCACTTTCATTTGGTGGCCTTGCACCCTGCTTGAAATGGTATGAAACTGCACTTGAATTTGGTTGTCTTGCACCCTGCTTGAAGTGGTATGAGACTGCATTTGAATTTGGTGGCCTTGCACTCCTCTTGAATTGGTATAAAACTGCACTTGAATTTGGTGGCCTTTCACCCTGCTTGAAGTGGTATGAAATTGCATTTGAATTTTGTGGCCTTGCACCCTGCTTGAAATGGCATAGAACTGCACTTGAATTTGGTGGCCTTGCACCCTGCTTGAAGTGGTATAAAACTGCACTTGAATTTGGTGGCCTTGCAACTTGCTTGAAGTGGTCAGAAACTGCACTTGAATTTGGTGGCCTTGCACCCTGCTTGAAATGGTATGAAACCGCACTTGAATTTGGTTGTCTTGCAGCCTGTTTGAAGTGGTATGAAACTGCACTTGGATTTGGTGGCCTTGTATGCGGCTTCAAATGGCATGGAACTGCACTTGAATTTGGTGGCCTTGCACCCTGCTCGAAATGGCATGGAACTGCACTTGCATTTGGTGGCCTTGCACCCTGCTTGAAGTGGCATGAAACTGCACTTGACTTTGGTGGCCTTGCACCCTGCATGAAGTGGCATGAAACTGCACTTGAATTTGGTGGCCTTGCACCCTGCTTGAAGTGGCATGAAACTGCACTTGAATGTGGTGGCCTTGCACCCTGCTTGAAATGGCTTGAAACTGCACTTGACTTTGGTGGCCTTGCACCCTGCATGAAGTGGCATGAAACTGCACATGAATTTGGTGGCCTTGCACCCTGCTTGAAATGGCATGAAACTGCACTTGAATTTGGTGGTCTTGCACCCTGCTTGAAACGGTAGAAAACTGCACTTGAGTTTGGTGGCCCTGCTTGAAGTGGTAGGAAACTGCACTTGAGTTTGGTGGCCTTGCACCCTGCTTGAAGTGGCATGATACTGCACTTGCATTTGGTGGCCTTGCACCCTGCTTGAGGTGGCATGAAACTGCACTTGCATTGGTGGACTTACACCCTGCTTGAAGTGGCATGAAACTGCACTTGAATTTAGTGGCCTTTCACCCTGCTTGGTGGCATGAAACTGCACTTGAATTTGGTGGCCTTGCACCCTGCTTGAAGTTGTATGAAACTGCACTTGAATTTGGTGGCCTGCACCCTGATTGGAGTGGTAAGAAACTGCACTCGAATTTGGTGGCCTTGCACCCTGCTTGAAATGGTAGGAAACTGCATTTGAATTTGGTGACCCTGCACCCTGCTTGAAATGGAATTTGAAGGAATAGCCATGAGTCAGCTGCCAGCCCACCAGCCATGAGTGAGCTGCCAGCACATTGGGCTTGAGTGACTGAGCTGCCATCCCAATAATCCATTTGGCCCACAATGTCCATTGTGGGCCACACTAGCCCTCTGGAAACCAGTCCCTTCAGCCCACAACACTCACACTAGTGCTCCAGAAGGCCCACCCCCCCCCCCCTCCCCACTGGCCATCAATATTGGAATTGGTGGAGAGGTGGAATATTGTGTTGGGGGACCAGCCCTCCCGTGTGAAGTTGGGACCCAACAGGTCCCACTTAGTCTAGTACCATTATATAAATATATACATACATGAATAAAAAAACAGATAAAGTGTAAATCAACAGATAATGGGCTATTAATGTTCAGAGTTTTATTTGAGTTGAGTTTAATAGCCTGATGGCTGTGGGGATGAATCTATTCCTGAACCTGGACATTACAGTCTTCAGGCTCCTGTACCTTCTACCTGAAGGTAGCGAGGAGATGAGTGTGTGGCCAGGATGGTGTGGGTCCTTGGTGATGCTGCCAGCCTTTTTGAGGCAACGACTGTGATAGATCCCATTGATGGAAGGGAGGTCAGAGACAATGATGGACTGGGCAGTGTTTACTACTTTTTGTAGTGTTTTCCACTCCTGGGCGCTCAAGTTGCCGAACCAAGCCACGATGCAACGGTCAGCATGCTCTCTACTGTGCACCTGTAGAAGTTAGAGAGAGTCCTCCTTGACATACCGACTCTCCGTAATCTTGTCAGGAAATAGAGGCGCTGATGTGCTTTCTATATAATTGTATCAGTGTTCTCGGACCAGGAGAGAGCATCTTAAAGGGTTATCTCCCAAATGCGTCAAATGCTGTACTATTTAACCTTTTGCTCCAAACATACGTAAAATGTCATGTGTGGGAAGGAACTGCAGATGCTGGTTTACACCGAAGATAGACAAAAAACTGGCGTAACTCAGCGGGTCAGACAGCATCTATACAGAAAAGGAATAGGTGACATTTCGGGTCAAATCCTTCTGTGTAAAATGTCATGTTAGTTATAAAAAGCAGTGATACAGACCAAAGAGGATTTTTGATACAGACCCACAGTTTATAGCCTTTAAATAAATATCCCAATTTCCCTGAAATCACAAGTCTAGATTGGATACAACTTTGTTGGAGATTGGCAAAAGTTGGTCATTGTCTTATAGTACATTCATTTGATCTTCATGAATGTAGACTTTTCAACAGTGGTTAATCAATAGCTATCAGGAGAAGGAACAATGGCTAATTTCCTCCCTTCTAGTTTGTTGTTAGCTTATCTGCAATTGTCCTGCAGTCAATTATCTCAAGGGAGACTAGGACTTTACTTGAATTTTTGACATATTTGAGGCTCAATGCAATTCCATTTAACGTGTTATCACAAGAAAGTGTATTAGTGTACTTGTATACAATGTAATAAATAATTGTTTGTAATTACATTTTTCAAATTGCTGTCGCTAATATTAATTCTGCTCATGTTAAAAAAAACCACATTAGAGTTAATTTAAATAATCTTCAAAAAACGCTTAACAAATTCGAAATATATAACTGAAATACCAGCTGCCTGTGCAGTGACGGTTTCATCAATTTACATGAAAATCATATCCATGACTTAAAATTTAGAAACTTCACACTTGAACTCACTGGAGACTCATTAAAAGATCGCTTCACTTATAGCGATGACCTAGACACAGGGAGGAAAGCTTCACTGACTTCCCGCAGCATCGTGGGAGCTATCAAGTATTCCACTACATCTTCATTTTTTATCAACTTTAGCAGATTTAAAGCATTATGTCTCAGGAGGCCATCGGGGAATGTACGTGCGAGGAGCGCTAAAGGCAAATGAATCATTCCTAATATCCAAAAGCTTCTGCAGTAATGCACAGTGCAGTAGGCAGAGGTGGATTAATTAGTGTCCGTTTCATATTGGGGGCTGCATTTGGTTACTGAGAGATTAGCTATATTTTTATAAATGGCAGTGATCATGCAACCAAGTTAGATTCTAGACTTTAACGATTACAGCAAGGAAACAGACCCTTTGGCCCACTGAGTCCGTGCCGACCAGCGATCACAGCGTATAACGCTATCCTACACACTAGGGACAATTTACAATTTTACCAAAGTCTATTAACATACAAACCTGTATGTCTTGTCGTGTAGGAGGAAACCGGAGCACCCAGAGAAAATCCACTCTGTCACAGGGTGCATGTAAAAACTCCGTAGAGACAGTACCTGTAGTCAGGATTGAATCCGTACGACAGCAACTCTACCACTACGCCACTGTGCCACCCCCTTAAATTAATCAGGTGTAATCTGTGCTCTGTGGTTATGAAATGTCTGCCACAGAGGCAAAACATAATGCTGGAGTAACTATTAGTAAGCAATGGTAGACACAAAATGCTGGAGTAACTCAGCGGGTGAGGCAGCATCTCTGGAGAGAAGGAATGGGCGATGTTTTGGCTCGAGACCCTTCTTCAGACTTCAGACTATTAGTAAGCAATTGCTGGTAACTAACCTACCAACAGCACGTCATAGTTCGCTTGGGTTGCTTACAAGCAGAATAGTATTTGGTCATCACGTTTTGAGATCCTGGGAAAGGATAGGGGACTGAGGTGAGGAATCGGGGACACTGAGGCCTCGCCAACAATCTGTCTGCCCCTTCCTTCTCTGTTGTTTTATAGTATGTGTTAAATGTAAGTTTTAGTATTCGTTAGCTTCTTTAATTTGGGGGGTGGAGGAAACTTTTTTTAAAATCTCTTACCTCGACGGAGGTGCGATTTTTTTCCATATCGTATCTCCGACTGCTCTGCGGTCTAATATCGAAGTTGGCAGTCTCTGCTGGAGACCGACTTCGGGAGCTCCAACCGCGGGAGCCTGCAGACTTTAACATAGTGGAGCTGGCGATCCCTGTCGGGAATCAGCCTCGGAGCTCCAAATGTGGGAGCTTGCGAACTTAACATCGTGGACCTCTTGGTAACTGGTTAGAGAACGACTTTGAGAGCTCCAAGCCACAGGAGCTTCGACCGCCCAGACGCGAGAACTTTGATCACCCTGACGTGGCGGCTTTGACCATCGGCTGCGGAAGCATCAATCACCCGGAGGGATGGTTCGACTGCCCCGATTGTGGGAGAAAATGAGGGAAGATTAGACTTCCATCAAAATGATGAATGTGGGGAATCCACTGTGGGTGATGTTTGTTAACTTTTATGTAGTTGTGTGTCTTGTTGCTTTTTTTAGTATAGCTGTATGGTAATACAAATATCACTGTACCTTAATTGGTACACGTGACAATAAAAGACCTTTGAAATCCTGCAGTCAGCCAGCATTGAAAGCTTAACATATTAAAATTAAAATACTAATTTTATTATATTATAAATAATTTTATAAATATATTATAACTTGTTTTTTTTATTAACTAAAATTGGTATAAACCACCATCTGCAGTCCCTTTTTATTACATTCAGTAGAGAAAATTGGAGGGGAAGGAAGTCCTAACAATGTTCTTCCAAAATTGCCACATATGTTTGACCAATAAGATTTTAACATTTGTAAAAATGGAACATGCACTCTCCTTGTGAATTATAAAACAATTTGACGAAAACCAATTGTCCCAATTTATATAAATTGAGCAACGTATAGATTAATTTAATTTACCATAGTGATGTTGGACCAACTATGTGATTTTGTTCCTATCATTGGATATTTGTGAGACAATTATTCAGCAGCAGATAAGTTAACCCAAATGGATTGACCTCCAAGGAAGATATATGGGACACCTCTTTTTGTGCAAGTTATGTTCTGCTGGTGAAAATAAATTTAAAGATGAAATTGAAATAAAGAAATATGGTTTCACCATTGTTTGATTGCTGACATCATTTGTTTAAAAGATAAAAGGTAGATTGGTCTTGCATTATTTGATCAGACATTTCAAAGAAAAATGATAGAGTTAACCTCTGTGAAAATTATTCCTCCCAACTTTCCATTAGATGCCTTCATGTATTCTTAATTTATTCCCTCCAGTTGTTCCAAAGTCTTGAATGATTTCAAATTATTTATTTTAATTTGTCAATGCAGCAAAATTGCTTTTGTAGGGCATACGCGTGCTGATCTGACCTCATATTTGAAAGAAAACACAAGTAATTTATGTTTACTTATTCATTGCAAACATGTTGCTATATTCTTTAGAAGTTAGTCTTTGAAGGCTGGTATAGCAAAGCTAAATTCAAATTGGTAGTGCTACAGTGATAAAATTATATTTCTCCTGGTGTCAACAATTATCATTAAATAATAATCACCACTGCATAGTCATAAAATATTAAATGCATCAAAATAAAGTCAAAATATTTTATATCAGGCCCGTTAACATTTGCAACAAAAGTCGATGAAACATGACTAAATAATTCTCCTCCAAAGTCTTTTCGTTATGGTCCAGTTGGGTAGGTTGGCCATCATCTAGTCCCATTCTTATTTATTGTGTACAGTTCTGGTTGCACCTTTTTTTCAGAAAACAGTGGGAGGCTTTGGAGAGGGTGCAAGACGTTTACCAGAATGCTACCTGGATTAGAGGATATTAGCCATAAGAAGCCGTTAGACAAATGGAATATTGTGTCAAATTTCATTCAGGTTGATGTTATATTTTACAAGTTATTGACATTTTTAGCGTTACAAAATTCTACTTTGAGAAACATTTCTTCAAATCTGCACTGCCAGCTAGCATTTATGATGTTACAATGGGATTGTAGCCCTACTGGCTAAAATGTTGCTATCCCAGGACATTGAGTCCTTGTCAGTAAATGTCCTTCAGGGGAAGAACCTGTCAGCCTAACCCAGCACATATGTGATTGCAAAGTCTTTTAATTGCTCTCTAAATTGAAAGTTTAATGATTAGATTTGGATAACAAAACATGGCATTGTCTGTTGCACCTACATCACATTAAAGAATTAAAAAAATGTTAATGCCGTCGCATTTTTTAAAAAGTTTAAAATGAGGGAGAGCTGACCTGCACAGTAGGGGGCTATGGGTGAGTGGTGGAATATTGCATTGGTGGAACGGGTGAGTGGTGGAATTTTACGTTGGGGAACAGGTTGCATTGGGAGACCAAGCCTCCTGTGGGTGCTATGGGTGAATGGTCCAATATTGCATTAAAAATGAGCCAACCTGCAGTTGGGAGCAATGGGCAGACTCAGTAGTCCAAAGGGCCCGTTTCTATTTTGTATCTCCACACACTTTAAAGGAGATGTGCGGAGAGTGGTAGGTGCCTGCAACGCGCCGCCTGATTAGTTTAACGTGGCATCATGTGTAGCACATTCATATACTGTACTGTTCTAACCCTAACCTCTTCGAAAATTTATCTTCCAATGAATGCACCATAACATTTTGTAACTGCCAACAGCATATTCTTAACCCTCTCCTATTTCACAACTTTACATTATCCCTTACTACAAGCCCGGCTTTATCTCTAGGCTAATAACTCAAGTACTTGTGTATTAAACCAAAACTATTTTAATTGATTTGGGAACAGTTCTGAGCTAAAATAACTGTTGTAATTTCAGACACTTTGGAAAACATAATTGATTAATTTTATTAATTAATTGTATAGAGCAGGTACTGTCACATTTTGATAGCAGTTTTGAAATAATAGTTCAGTTTATAGCAACATTAGAAATTTAATGATTCAACAGATTAATCTGTCACTGACAAACTGCAATTATCCACAATCAAATTAAGGAGATGCACAGATGATGTAGCTTAAATAGAATAAGGTGTACATTTTTATTGTGCTCAGGCAAATATGACCAAATGGAAAGGTCATAATCATCTACATTCGAATAAAAATCAGCCACGCAAGCTGGATCAAACATGGCACTTAGTTCTGCACCATAATTGGTGGGGCTGCAAACATAATTGAACACAAAGCAAACAAAACTATACACTTTGCTTTTTTTTGTTTTGTTTTAAAGTTTGCTGCCAGTATCTACTCTTTGCAATCTGGATTCTATTTCTCAGATATTCCTCTATTATTCCCATCAAATTTGAACAAAAATAATTACTATTCAATTGAAACCCTTGTCCCGCTCATCAAAAACTGCTAATTTAAAGAATTACAGATTATGATCATTGTTGACATTATTTTTTTCTTTGAGTGCTGATGAGTTTCCTGGGATTAAACGCCAGTCTGAAGAAGGGTCCTGACCAGAAACGTCACTTATTCTTTCCCTCAATAACTGCTGCCTGACCCGGTGAATTACACCAGCATTGTGCTTTGCCCTTATTACTGTTATTTTCTATCTATTTAGTTATCTGCAGAATGAATGACAGGAAATATTGATTATCTTTATCAGTACCTACTGACATTCCAATGGAAAGTTCCACACTGAAAGTTTTTTTTCTCTATCCAGATTATGCCTGACCTGCACCTGCTGAGAGTTCCCAGCGGTAACCGGACGTGGCGCCGACGGACGAGAAGCCGAAGCAAAGAAGTCAAAGCCAAAGAACCAAATGGAAACGAGGCCGAAACGCCAATAAACCAAAAGAGTACGAAGACGACACACCTACTAACCGAAAGGATGGGACGCCTTAAAGCCAACTAACCGAAAAGCTGCATCATCTAGAAGCAAACTTACCGAATGGCCACTCTGTCGAAACACCACCTACCCGAAAGGCGGCGTCGCCTACAAGCCAAAGGACTGACTGCCGCTCAACAGAAAAGTCCAATAACGGACATGACGTTGCCGGGGGGCGGGACTTGTCAGCGATTGGTCCAGACCCCCGTGTCCAGAAGTGTTGCCTAAAAGTTTGCTTTTAGGTGACACAGCTTTTTGGTTCGTTGGCTTCTAGGCGTCCCGCCCTCTCAGTTAGTTTGCATTTAGGCGTCCCATCCTTTCGGTTAGTAGGCGCTTCGTCTTCTTTCGGTTTATAGGCATTTCGACCTCGTTTCCATTCGGTTCCTTGGCTTCGACTTCCTTGCTTTGGCTTCTCATCTGTCGGCGCCATGTCCGCACACAGTTCCCAGCATTTTGTCTTTATCTCAAACGTCCAACATCTGCATTCTTTTTGGTTTTCCATTGTTGATCGGTACACTCTGTTTAATTTAGCATTGACCATTGAAAATTAGATAAAAAATATAAATAGAGGAAACCAGAGCACCCAGAGGAAATCCAGGAAGTCACAGGGAGAATGTGCAAATTCCACACAGGCAGCACCAGAGGTCAGGATCATGCCCAGGTGTCTGGTGCTGTGATGTTGCAGCTCTACAGTTCCGTTTAGAGATACAGCATGGAAATAGGCTCTTTCACCAACCAAGTCCGCGCCGACCAGTGATCACCCCTACATATCTTTTACCCTATAACCTAGGAATAATTTTGCAGAAGCCAAACCTCCACGTCTTTAGAATGTGGGAGGAACCTGGAGAACCCAGAGAAAATCCACATGGTCTTGACTTCCAATAATTTTTTTAGATATCTCCAACTCCGAGATTACGTGAAGACATATACACAAGACTGTCCTCTTATGGGTCCATATATATTAGACGATTGTTTGAATAGACATGCCGATACAAGTAAGTTGATATCTTACATTTATAACACCCTTCTAAATATTGACACTGAGATTTATTGGCGAGCATGGGAGGATGAGTTGGGTTTACCCATTTCAAAAGATGGGATGAAAGCTTACAATACATGCACTACTGTTCTTTAAATGCCAGGCATTGCCTGATACAATTTAAAGTATTACATAGGTTATACTATTCAAAGGCCAAATTGAACAAGATCTTCCCAACTGTCTCTCCTCTTTGTGATAAATGTCACTTTCAACAAATCATTTATCGCATGCACATTAAGGGTTAACAAATGATCATTCATTGCAAGCACATTACTGGCTAACAAATAATTTATTGCAAGCATATTAATGGTTAACAAATCATTCATTGCAAGCACATTGCTGGCTAACAAATCATTTATTGCAGCATATAAAGGGTTAACCACATAAAGCACATAAAGGGTAGACTCACAGCACAATCACAGTTGTGGCCTCTCCCTCGCGATCTTCCAGAGTGACTGACTCATGTCCAGGCATCCAGCATTTAGTCTCGCACGCGGAAGGGACATTACCTTCATCATGGTAATTGACAGGCGAGAGGACCAAAACAGCTGATCTCAAGATTTTTTAAACATTCATAACTTTTTCATGTTTCACCGATTGGAAAAATCCTTGGGGCTGCCTCAGCGGAGGACTGTGAGTAAGATGGCCAAAAATCATAGCGATATATGGTAGCGTTTTTTCTAAAATCAATATACCGCACAGACAGGAAGTGGTCAAGATGAGACTTTTAGTTATATACATTGTAATATTCTTTGTCTTTTACACTTTTGTTCTGGATTTGGTTTTTCTTCATCCCAAAACATAATTTTTGCTTTGATCCGTCATTCTTTCGCTCATTTTGCATTCAATCAATCTATACTTTCCTCTCTTATGGCAAAGTAATAATTTCAACGTAGTCAAGGATTCTGTGAGACAAGTAATGTTAGAGTGGGGGGAACAAACTGCTGCATTTGCTTATAACGGCAGAAACACATCCAAAGGTAATTAGCTCGAAAATAGTTTGGTATTTTATTAAGTATTGTGAAAATAAAAAGTGCATTTTCATCTTTCATTCGTCCTTTAATAAACACTCACCCTAACCGGAAGTTTGAACTCCACATGTAGCATTGAAGCTTGAAACTTGCTTTAAGCTCGAAACAAATAATTGGGATATTGTCAATGTAGATTATTTTCTGCTGCCATTGTAGAAAATTGTACAAGAACTATCCTAAATAGAAATATTAATATGATAAAGTTCTTGCTATTGTAACGTATTTTGTAATGAATCAATCACACATTCTGTCCACAGATCAGACAGGAATGAATTTGTTTTATCTATCTTTAGACTTTAGAGAAACAGCATGGAAACAGGCCCTTCGGCCCACCGAATCCATGCCGACCAGCAATAACCCCATATACTCGGACTATCCTACATACTAGGGACAAATTTTACAATTAACAGAAGCCAATAAACCCACAAACTTGTACATCTTTGAAGTGTGGGAGGAAACCGGAGAAAACCCAGTCACAGGAGAACGTACAAAGGTGTTTCTTCAGTAAGTGTCTACTTTTAAGTTTCTGGAAACCCGAAAATAAAACTTAAATTTTTGCAACTTTGAATGGTGTTTCACATAGATGAACATCTCTACTATGGGAAAAATATGTTTGGTGCAATGTTTTAGAGAATTTAATTTATTGTTTTCTCTTCTTTTTCCAGGTTGCCCGTTGCATACAGCCATATCTGTTATATTTTTTTATGATGAACAACACTGCAAAATATAATTGATTTAAGAATATAAAATCATTTTTTTGTCTCAGTCTTTCAAATTATAGAGTATATTCCTCAAACAAACCACCCAAAAAAAAAACCTTTTCAGTCCAACGCCTCGTACGTTTACTGCCCAAAAAAGTTGTGATTTTCAGCAAGAATGGTAACCTTCACATAACTTTTCACCAACCTCCTCTAAAACAATATTAACTTCAGATGAATAGGCAGAAGCATACTGTTCATTTATCAATTACAATTGATAATTATGGTCATTATTGTATTATTTTACACATTATGAGCATAGAATATCAAGTTTGGGAGCATCGTGTGATGGAGATGATTAAAACTATCTTTAGGGCTAGGGCTGGAGTTGGGGTTGGAGCTGCGGCTGGGGTTGGGGTTAGGATAGGATTAGGGTTATGGCTGGGGTTAGGACTAGGGTTACTTACCCCCAATCTCCAGCTCCAGCAGCTTCCCGTGACCTGATGTCCGTCTCCATGCCCAGCCCTCTTCAGCCCTTGTTCCTCAGTGCGGGGGGGGGGGGGGGGGGACGACATGGGCTGTACACACGCACCAACCACCCCCATACATACGCTAACTACCCCCCCCCCCCCCTGATATTATATTAATATTATTAAGGGGGGGCGTAGAGAGTGAGGGCAGAAAGAGAATGGGCAGAGAGAATGGAGAGAGACAGAGAGAGAGATGGGAGGAAAGAGAGGAGGGAGGGGGGCTGAGAGGGAGGGTAGGGAGGGCAGGGGGGTGGGGGAGAGGGAGGGGGGGCAGTGAGGGGGAGACAGAGTGGGGAGACAGAGAGGGGGAGAGAGGGAGAGAGAGAGGGGAGGGGGAGAGAGGGGAGGGGGGGAGAGAGGGGAGGGGGGGAGAGAGGGGTGGGGGGGGAGAGAGGGGTGGGGGGGGAGAGAGGGGTGGGGGGGAGAGAGGGGTGGGGGGGAGAGAGGAGGGGGAGAGGGGGAGAGGGAGAGAGGGGAGGGGGGAGAAGGGAGGGGGAAAGGAGGGAGGAGAGCGGTAGGGCCCCCCAGCAGCCGTCGGCATCAGAGTCAGCCTCAGCTCCTTGGCCTTGAAACCCTCGGCGCATCCTCTCTGTACTCCCGGAGCCAGCCGGTTATCTCCGGGTCGTCACAGAGGACCGATTCCCGAACGCTTCAGACCCCGAGTACGGGGGGGGGGTGGCGTGGGCAGGCGGGTGTGGTCCTGAGTGAGCCTGCGGGCCGCGAGCGAGGCCCAGCCAATCGTGGCTTCCGCCAGCGTGACAGAGCCGGGCTGGGCCGGGCCAGGGGGGGGTGTGTGGAAAGTGGAGGAGAGCCGGGCACGCGATGAGAAGGTGGCCCTGGCGGCCATTGCTCACTCTGGATCTTTGGTCCGCAGCGGAAGGCAAAAAAATTACGGGGGGGGGGGGGGGTAAGGGTGGTGGAAAGTGCGCCTGTGCGTTGAGAGCATCTGCTTTAATCGAGAGTGGGGGGCGCAGTGCCACGAGCAAGGGCATTGTGACGTCCGCAGCTGCCGCGGCGGTTTGCGAACAACTTTATTAAAAGTCTGGGGAAATAATTGATCAAATTTAGAGAGGAGTCGATTTCCGAAATCTAAAGTTAAATCGTTACCGAAATATGTAAAAATCTCAGCGTATTTGCGTCTAGTTTTCGAGAAAATACATTTCAATGACAAAATGACACAAACACACAAAGTTTTAATAGATACTAGACCAAGTGTAGACGCGTTGGGTCTGTTCTCCCAACGTGTGGTTGAGGGGGAGGGGGGGGGGCTAGTGTGTGCGGTTTCGCACACACTAATTACCCCCCCCACACACGCAAACTACCCCCATTGATATATTAATATTATTAATTTGCTCCTTTTACCCCATAACCGCCCTATCCACTGTCGCGTAGCCCCGAACTCACAAGCGCGTCTAGAGAGGGAGGGGAGGGGGGGGGTAGAGAGTGAGGACAGAGAGAGAATGGGAAGGACAGAGTGAAAGGGGCAGAGTTAGAAGGGTAAGAGACAGAGGGAGAGGGGGGTGGAGAGGAGGAGAGGGAGGGTGGGGGAGGAGGAGAGGGAGGGTGGGGGAGGAGGAGAGGGAGGGTGGGGGAGGAGGAGAGGGAGGGTGGGGGAGGAGGAGAGGGAGGGTGGGGGAGGAGGAGAGGGAGGGTGGGGGAGGAGGAGAGGGAGGGTGGGGGAGGAGGAGAGGGAGGGTGGGGGAGGAGGAGAGGGAGGGTGGGGGAGGAGGGATGAGAGAGATGGGAGGAGAGAGAGGGGGATAGAGAGGGAGAGAGGGGGGGTAAGGGAAGGGGGAGAGGGGGGAAGGGGGAGAGGGGGGAAGGGGGAGAGGGGGGGAAGGGAGGGGATGGGGATAGGAGAGGGGTGTAGGGGAGGGGGAAGGGGGTTTAGGGGAGGGTGTGGGAGGGCAGGGGGGTGGGCGAGCAGAAGGGGGAGAGAGGGAGGGAGGGGGGAGAGAGAGGGGGAGAGAGAGAGATGGGGAGAGAGAGAGATGGGGAGAGAGAGAGATGGGGAGAGAGAGATGGGGAGAGAGAGAGATGGGGAGAGAGAGAGATGGGGAGAGAGAGAGATGGAGAGAGAGAGAGAGGGGGGGCAACCGTGCATCAGGCGTTCAGAATGTTCTGGAAATGAAGCGTCCGCGTCTCATGCACGAAAGCTGTCGGCTTTCCCATCCCACACACACACACAGCGGGTCCGATCTAAGCTGTGAATGAAGACAGCAAATTTAACAAAACACACAATTGTCTTTGAAATTAAAAGTTAACGTTCAGAATTAGTGATGTTAAGTGAGAAATAATTCAATTCAATGAAAAACAATGGAATCAACAACCTGGCAGGCTGGGGGGCAGTTGGGCCAGGTAGAAAAGCATTGTGAGATCAGTCGGGCGGGGCCAGCAGCCAGGCTGGGGCCGGGTGGGGCCAAGAGGCAGTTGGGCCAGGTGCAAAGGCATTGTGAGGTCAGCGGGCGAGGCTGGGGCCATCAGCCACGCGGGGGGGGGGCGGGCTGGACCGAGAGGTAGTTGGGCCAGGTGCAAAGGCATTGTGAGATCAGCAGCTGGACAACCTTAATATTTTTTTTAAATGTCAGTTTGGTGATAAATTTTAGTAAATATCTCTGGAACTAACAGACCAAATTTATAGAGGATTGGATTTTTGAAATCATAAGGAATTTTTCTACCAGAAGATGTAAACATTTCACTGTTATTGTAACGTCAGCAGCTGGACAGCAGTCAGATTTTGAAAAAAGGTCAGATTGGTCAACAATTTTAATTAAAAAGTCAGGGAAATAATGTACCAACGGTACAGAGGAGTGGATTTCTAACCTCGCAAGGAAAATCTCTACTGAAATAGGTAAATATTTCCCGTTTCGGCGTCTGGTTTTTCAGGAGATACGTTTCACATGCAAAATGACACCCACACACCCACACACAGAGTATTAATAGATACTAGACCAAGTGCAGACCCGTTGGTCTGTTCTTCCAACGCGAGGTTTGGGGGGGGGGGGGGGGGGAGGGGCAGCATGCGGCATCACACACACTAACCACCCCCACACATGCTACCCCTCTTGATATTATATTAATATTATTAATTTGCTTTTACACCATAACCGCCCTATCCACTGGCACATAGCCCCCAACTCGCAGGCGAGTCAAGGGAGGTGGGGGGGGGGGGGGGGTAAAGAGTGAGGGCAGGGAGAGAAAGGGGCAGAGACAGAAGGGCAAGAGACAGAGGGAGAGGGGGGTGGAGGGGAGGAGGAGAGGGAGGGCAGGGGGCGGAGATAGAGATGGGAGGAGAGAGGGAGAGAGGGGCTGGGAAGGGGGTAGGGGAGAGAGAGGGAGAGAGAAAGAGAGAGGGAGGGGAGAGAGAGAGGGATGAGGAGGGAGAGAGAGAGAGTGAGAGAGAGAGAGAGAGAGAGAGAGGGAGGGGAGAGAGAGATGGACGGGGAGAGAGAGAGGGACAGAGATTGTGGGGGGGAGGTGGAGAGAGGGAGAGAGAGGGGGAGAGAGAGAGTGGGAGAGATAGAGAGAGGGAGAGATAGAGAGAGGGGGCGAGAGAGAGAGTGGGAGAGAGTGAGAGGGGGAGGGGGAGAGGGAGAGAGGGAGAGGGAGAGAGGAGTGGGGCGGGCGGCAGGTCCGAGTGAGCCCGGAGCGATCCGAGAACCAAAACCTATTGCGAGCTATAGACTCTTTGCTGAGGACTGCCAAAAGCTTCCGCGCGGACAGAGAGGTCGTCCCCTGAGACGAGGAGAGAGGAGAGGGGAGAAAAGGAGGAGAGGAGAGGGGGAGCCGGGCGAATGAGTGGGCTGCGCTTAACTCTCTGGAAACCGGCAGCTCGGTGGGCGGGGGAAGGGCGAGGCTTCACGAGCTGCGATGCATCCCTCGCTCATAGCCGCTCGCTCACAGCCGGAGGCAACCGGCTTGCTTCCGAACCCACTCTGTCTACCACTCCCTATGGATCTTTGGTCCGCGGCACAGTGGGAGGCGAAAAAATGACTTGCGGGGGGGGGGGGGGGGGGGGGGTGGTGGAAAGTGCGCCTGCGCATTGAGAGCATCTGCATTAATCGAGTACACGGGGGTGCCGCAAGCAAGGGCATTGTGACGCCCGCAGCTGCTGCAACGGTTTGATTTTTTTTTTAAAACAGTCCGTTTTGTGAACAACTTTATTAAAAATCTGGGGAAATAATTGATCAAATTTAGGGAGGGGTCGATTTCCGAAATCGTAAGTTAAATCGCCACTGAAATATGTAAAAGTCTCAGTGTATTTGTGTTTGGTTTTCGAGAAAATACGTTTCAAAATGACATACACCCATACACACTTTTAAAAGTATACTAGACCAAGTGCAGACCCGTTGGGTCTGTTCCCCCGACGCGTGCTTGCGGGGGGGGGGGGGGAGGGCGGGTGCAGCATGCGGCATCACACACTAACCACACACACTAACTGCCCCCCTTGATATTCTATTAATATTATTAATTTGCTCCTTTTATCCCATAACCACCCTATCCACATAGCCCCCAACTCACAGGCGCGTCTAGAGTGAGGGGGAGCGGGGTAGGGAGTGAAGGCAGAGAGAGAATGGGGAGAGGCAGAGACAGGGCAGGAGACAGAGGGAGACGGGGGGGGGGGTGGTGGAGGGGAGGAGGAGAGGGAGGGTGTTTGAGAGAGATGGGGGCTGAGGGGGTGGGAAGGGAGGGGGAGGTGAAGGGGGTAGGGGAGGGTGTGGGGGAAGGGGATTTAGGGGAGCACAGGGGTTTGGGGGAGAGGAAGGGGAGAGAGAGGGAGGGGGAGAGAGAGGAGATAGAGGGGGGGAGAGAGATAGTGAGAGAGAAAGTGGGCAGGGAGAAAGGAGAAGGGGAAGAGAGGGGGAGGGAGAGAGGGGGGGTAGAGAGAGAGAGAGAGAGAGAGAGAGGAGGGGGGAGAGAAAGGGAGAGAGAGAAGGGCGGTAGCCCGAGCTGCGAGGCACGGAGCGATCTGAGGGCGGTGAAAAGCAGCGGGGAGACCAGCCAATCGTGGCTTCCGCCAGCGTGACAGCCGGGCGGGACAGGCGATCATGTATAGGATCTTTGGTAGAGAGGGGAGGAGGTGAGAAGAGGAGTGGGTGGGGGGTGGGGTGGTGGAGGGGAGCTGGGCTGCCAAATGAAGAGGAATAAACGACTTCTGACTCTGGAAACACACAGCTGGAATGAGCGCGCAGGGCTTCACGAACTGCGCCAACAGTGATGAGAAACTTCAGAGCGTGAGCTCCGTTCTGCTATAGATCCTATAGCGGAACGGAGCTGTTGAATATTTGTTCTGCAGAACATATGAGGAATAGATTCAACGCGTGAGGAGTCGCTGCCCCGAGATCTGTAGAACAAAGAAGCTATAGCGGAACACAGCTGTAGTATCTTTGTTCTGCAGAACTTTCTCGATCTTTCTGCGCCTTTAATCCACAGTGGCGGGGGAGCGGGGACCTGGAGGAAGGTGGGCCTGGATTGGTGGACATGTGGGCATTGTAACGTCAGCAGCTGGTGAGCGGCATTTATATTTAACAAAATTGAGTTTTGCGATCAATTTTATTCAAAATCTGGGGAAATAATTGACCAAGGAGTGGATTTCTGAACTCATAATTAAAATCCCTACGGAAATTGTAAAAATCTCCGCATTTTTGCGTCTGGTTTCCGAGGAAATAAGTTTCACATGCAAAATAACACACACACACAGTTTTAAAAGTATATAGATAGATATGATGGGGGACATCTTCACCAATACACTGACTTTTCACTGTTACATGTTGACCAACACAAGGAGTGGTTGCATGATCGATCACTTCTGATATCATCCTTTGTTCATGATCATCTTGTACGCTCAAACCCCAGTCTTCTGGCAGTCTGGTCTAGTGTTTAGTTAAGACTTGATTACCATGGTTTTGGTTAACTATTGTCATATGTACCGAGGTGCAATAAAAGGCTCCAATTGGATTGTAATACTATACTTCAATAGAATCAAGACAAAGTCAAGTGCAATAGGTAGAGCAACGGGGAAGATACCGAGTACAGAATATAATTCTCAGCATTGGAGCGCATCAGTTCCATATATCGTCCAATCTCCACATTAGGGTAGAGACGAATCAGACAGGTAATTGTGATTAACTTATTGGCCAAGTATGTAAACATACAAGGAAGTTGATGAATTCAGGAAGCTTATGGAAGGATGTGGCACTGGCAAAGTCAGTTACATCCAAATACAACATTTGTCACAGGGACCTTTTGATATCTCTTTTCTCATATACCAGATTAGGTATAATTTATTGGGTAAACTAGAAAATATTGTCCCACATTATATTTTGCAATATAACAAGCAAGAAAATCCTTCAAGCTATTCTTTCATGTCTGACCGATTCAATACCTAACTGATGGGATATTTATTAACAGTTTGTACAACTAAAATATGAGCTTAACTACTAAAAGACAGTTTTGAAGTTGATGTTTCAAATGTAAGGCTTTCCTGAATTTTAAAGTATAGCACACCCAATCCATTGTGAATATCCCCTGGTCAAACTTCAAGAAAGAATGTTAATGGTAATCATTAGAGCCAGGATGTTAAGGCACTAAAAAACTCTGAAATAGGCAGGCAAAAAGGCAAAATAAAATTACAAAAAAGGCATGAAAAAGGCATTTATTGACAAAAAAGGCATTTATTTCCACCACCACCAATATGATTAAAAATAATATACATTAAATGACCAAAGTTGCCTGGTTGCACATAATTACTAGCATTTTTTTCAAATTATCTGGTGTTAAACTATGCCTTCTGTCAACAGAATATGCTTCAGTTGTAAAAAACATATTTCTACCCCAGCTGAGGTCACTGGTGCATACCCAAAGCAAGCTACAGACTCTATATTCATGTTGATATCTTGTACATTACAACTACCTTCGAGAACTTTAGCTATGTTTTCTATTTCTTCAAGATCTTTGTTAGCTAAAATCACTCTTTCACATTTTCCTTGCATGTCTTTACCTACATCGCCAAGAACTTTACAAATATCGTCAGTTACTTTGTTGAAAACCTGCAAGCTATTCACTAATGCTTCGCCATGTTTATCAAGGGAAATGATCAAGAGAAGCTGGTGGGAAATTTGCAAAATTGGAAGCAATAATCACAAGATCGCAGTGGGGGGACTTTTTCCTGCATGATTTCACTGACGATCCTGCCTGCAGCAGATTCTTCTTCTTCAAAACAGTTGACGATTTATTTTATCTTTTCAAAATTTGCAGCATAATAGAGTACAGCAGAGAGCCATGTACCCCACCTAGTCAAAACGGGCTGAGGAGGTAGAGGAATCACAGGTGCTATTTCCTTGAACAATTGCACACGCGACGGTACTTTGAGGAAGATTTTCTTTACATTGCCTAGGTGATCGACATTTGGAAACAAGCTACATCTGTGCTTGCCAATTCTATGAAGTCCTTGAGCTAAGCATGTCAAATATATCATTTTGGGGAATAAAACTTTAAGTCACAAACAGAAGTACATTCCCGTGTTTTATACCTTCTGGCCAAAGTACAAGAAGTGAAGATGTAAACAACTGAGCAATAGTTGAGCTGTTTGACGTCTCCAATACTTCATATGTCAACAAATACTCCTTTGATGGTCGACCTGCCTCCAATGCACAGATGATCACATTGGCAACATATCTCCCCCAGAGCATCAGTTGTCTCGCCTATTGGGATCCATATTTTGTTGCATGCAACTTCATCTCTAATTTTCTGCACAACGATGTTGGAGTTGCTGTCAACATATTTTTTCCATAAATGATGGCTCGTTTGGTATATGTTCCTCTGTGTATTTCTCTAAAAAACCTCTGAGAGATTTGTTTTCCAATTTCCACAGTGGAATTCCAGCATCAATAAATGCCTTGCACAGATCACTCGAAAACTCAGATTTCAGACTGGAGCCAGCAGTAAATGTAGTGAGGAGACAAGCTTGGGTATTTCGCTTGGGTAGTCTGCACCCCAGTGGTATCAACTTTGACTTCCCTAATTTTAGCTAGCCCTTGTCTTCTCCCTCCTCCCCGCACTCCTTCTAGTCCTACTGTCTCCACCTCTTCCTTTATTTTTAACCCTCCCCCCATCAGTCTGAAGAAGTCTCGACATGAAACGTCGCCTATTCCTTCTCTCCGTAGATGCTGCCTCACCCACTGTTTCTCCAGCATTTTTTGTCTACCTTTGATTTTTTTCCAGAATCTGTAGTTCTTTCTTAAATAGATCTTGGAGAGAACTGAACCAGCGGGCAGCGGCACGAATGAATGAACAACTGACAGTGGCACCCCCGGTGGTGGATGTTTTCTTGTAAGTTATACTATGTTAACACGTTGATAATAACATTATTATTGTGTTAACATAGAAAACACCATTGTAATCATGGTACAACTAGAGAAAATAGCATGACCTTTTAGCAAAACGGCAGAAAGGCTGATTTAGGCACTCGATCGTCAAAAGGGCATTATCCTGGTGAAATAATCAAAAAAGGCATAAAAAGGCACATTGCATTTATGGCAAAATCCTGGTTCTAATCATAAAGTAGCATTATCGCTGCTTTATGAAGTTCCAAACACACTGATCATATGATAATCTGCCAATCAAGCTGTAGACATGCAATTTTGCAGTTTATAGTATTCTTGCTGAGCATACCTTTTTAAAGATAGGCCTTGTGCAAAAAAATCATTTTTATGAAAGAAACAGATCTGCTACCCCAACATGATATCTGGTGCAGTCACCATTGCAATCCACCTTGGCACAGTCAGTTGCAACACTGCAAACACTACTGCACGCACAGCATAGCTCGTGAGATGGTACCAACCTTCTTTCGCGTGCATGTATACACACACACGTATACACACACATACAAACATACACATATGCACACAGTTGCCAATGTGGTCGAAGTCATTGAATGTTTGTCCATGACTGACAGACATGAAAATGGTTAATAACACATCAAACTTGTTAAATAATTGAAAGCATTATAAACTTATTCTGGTATTAAAAGCACCAAACCATTTGTAAAACAATTTTGAAAAGTTGAAACTTCCAAATAGCTTATTTTTCCAGCAGCCATTCCTTTGCATGGGGACTACTGTGCTTAAGGCAAGTTTACCCTGTTCCTGTAATGCAAGTGTTGAGTTGTACGTTGGATGCATCTTCAAAACTGCACAAAATAGAAATAGAAAACAAGGCCAGCACTTTTATTATTTATTATTTTAAAAGAGACTAGTTGAAGGATATGTGAATGATTTATTACCAGACCAGTGGTAACAGCTATTGCTCCATAAGGACAAATATGCAATGTTTAAGTATAGATAAATCCAACAGAAATATTCAGTGATTTTGTTCCAAGGATTTACTACTGGTTTCAGAATATATTAATAACTAAATTATAGAAACTTATTAATTCAAAATCAAAAAACTGAAATTTTTTCAGTCATGTTTCAAATCCAAAAAGTGCATTGTTACACTTCTAAGCAATTAATTGTCTGGTTTAAGTGTAAAATACACTTTCTATTCCTAACATGTGCTTGTAATAACTCTTCATTTATACAATTTTAAGTGTCAAGTTTAGAATAATACAAGATATTCATTTTGACCATGTATTCTGACAGTCATAAGAATTGAGAAAATGTGATATTTCCAGAGCAGGCAAGATTTAAAGTTACAGTATTATCATTAAAATGTATTGTTGTTAGAAACTGCAGTGCTGCAAATATTTACATTGTAATGGCATTTCTCTAAAAATGAATTACTTTAAAAATTGATTGCAAGTTACAGATTCCAGGATTAATATACAAGTGAATGAGGAAATGAAAAATACAAAGAAAATGAAATCGAGCTGATGGTACAGGTTGCATTTGAAAATTTTTTTTGTAGCTGCGTCATTATTACAATCAGCTACCACCAAAATTTGTCCTTTTGGTACATATTTAATTGCAGACATTCCGAGTCACTACCTGGAGATCATAGAGCTGCAATGTGACTGACTCGATGTTGTTGTAGCAGCACTGAGCTGGGAGAAGCCACTATGACTAGATTCAAGACTAGTCATGGATCCCCTGGAATAAAAATAAGATTTAATTTTGTAGCTTTTGATACAAAACAAATTATCTTTAAAAAAAATTAACAGCTGTGTTTGAAAATCCTCTTTCTTTATTCCTAAATGTATTTGTAATACTTCGGTACATAAAATCATAACATTTAAGACGACCAAAGATTCATCTGATCATTGTTCTTCTACTGGGTCTGTAAAGTGAGTATCTAAGTATTCCACATTCAGCCTACACTTATATATTGGTTTGCCTCTTAAAAAAAGTATCATCCCACTTGGTTCTTTCCTTAAAGATCTTCTAAGTTTCTATCCCAAAGTTAATGACACAAAACAATGGAAAACAGTTTATTTTTTTAATAATTAATATTCTCCATAGGTTTGAACAAAATCTGTAAATTAGTGCATTTTGTTGTCGGTCTCAGTGGCAAAACGCCTATTGATCGGTCTGATCAACCTGAGGAACTAGTGTGTAACAGTGACAGATATCCTACTGAGAACTACAGAATAAGTAGATTCAACTCTAGCGTAGTTCAACAGTATTCGATCATAAAACATAGGAGCAGAATTAGGCCATTCATCCCCTCGTGTTTGCTCTGCCATTCAATCATAGCCGATCTACTTTTCCCTTCTCAACCTCAATCTCTGCAACATTTGACGCCCTTACTAATCCTATCAGTCTCTGCTTTAAAAATACCCAATGGCTTTGCCTCCACAGCCTTCTAAGGCAATGAATTCCAAGCATTCACCACCATGCCGCAAGAGAAATTCCTCCTCATCGCCATTCTCAAAGGAACATTCTTTTATTCTGAGTTTGCACCCTCTGGTCCTACACGCTCCCACTGTAGGGCCACCACCGATTTTTTGGCACCTTTGGGTCCAGTGCCTTTCTGGAACATCCGTTTTGCTGGACCAACAGAGCTACTGGCTTCTGAGAGGAGCCCAATGGTACCGGATCAGTTACCAGGAGCCGAGATATCGGCCTGAAAAGTCAGCCTCGAAAAGCGGCTATGGGAACGGACCTGCCAGCGCCGGTTTCAGAGCCCCAGCCACAGGAGGCAAATTCGGTCCTGATGAGGTCGAGATCAGCAGCCTCACCCGGCCTAGGCACTACACTTTCAGGGGGATTTCGAGTGCGCTCTGCTAATTTTGTATGGATGTATTGGATTTGGTACTTATCTGTGTTTACACTGTGTAGACATGGTAATGCATTTCTTGTATGTCCCTTACCTGAAATCATCCGATCCTATAACTTCGGTGTAATACATAACTTTACACTTGTGGGATGAGACCTGCAATGTTGCCAGCACATCATCTACACGAGGTAGGTTGGTTGTAGCGCAAGAAGGCATATTGTGAAATTTCCACTGAAGTATATAAAAACCAGGCCATCTTGTTACATGTGAACCCTGTAAATAATGCAGAGGATTGACAAGTCATTGATTAATTCATCATTTTTCAAAAAATATACAAACGCTACTTAAACTGCACATCACATCAAATAACTCAAATTTCACTGTACCTTAATTGGTGCATGTGACAATAGACTGACCTTAAAACCTTGAAGAATATATGGAGTCTCAATATCTTGACCACAGTCCCAAAATAACATAACAACAAACTAACAGTATAAAACTGACCTGGACACTTTCTCCTTCTTTACAGATCAGAGGTGACTCCACCATGCTGTAATCCATTCCTAGTTGCCATGATTTATCTATCAGCTGCACATTATTTCCTCCAGGGCATGTTATACCATGAGCCCCAAGGGTATCCTTTTTCGGAAGCTGAGGTGCTCGCTTTGAATGATAGATGTTGAAGGCAATATCTCCTTTTAACACATCAAAATCCCAGGTTATCACAGAAGATGCATCCACTATTTCAATTGATAACTGGAGAAAAAAAAAGAAAAATACACAATATCAATATGGGCAACACATGACCTTGGGTACTGTACTGTGTAGATTTTGCACGTTCTCCCCGTGACCGCGTGGATTTCCTCCAGGTGCTCCGGTTCCCTCCCACATCCCAAAGTGTAGGTTTGTGAATTAATTGGCTTCTGTAAATTGCTCCTAGTGTGTAAGAAGTGGATGCAAAGGTGCGATAACATGGAACTAGAATAACCAGGCGAATGATGGTCAGCATAGACTTGCTGGGCCGAAGGACCTGTTCCCATGCTGTATCTTTCAATTAATCACCGTTGGAGGATCTTCAGAGGAAATTCAAAGACAAAACTGCCTTTGAAGCAATAGATTATGGATATAACATTTTAAAATAGCTTAATGGAAAACAATCTTACCTCATGAGGTGACCCTTTGAAAACACTTGCCGACTGATAGATAGTTTCAGTCAACAGCCTGATGTCATCATTGTCCAGTTCTTCCGGTGTTCTGTACATAGATTTAGGGATTAAACCTCCTTCTGGAACTTCGCACTACAGAAAAGTCATTCAAACATTGTAAGATTATATGTTTGGATCTAACTTTTCTTTATTTAGTCAAATACACAGCATGTTAATGTCAAGGATTGTGTCAAGGCCCGATGCATTGAAGTAGTAGCATGAACATCTGTTACACATTTATAAATACAGTGAGCTATTAATAACTGATTACAAAGTGGAGGCTGGGGTCCGCTATTGCTGATTGTCCTCTGTAACCAAGGTTTACGAGAATGATCCCGGGAACGACTGGGTTAACATATTGAGAGCATTTGAAGGCTCTGGGCCTGAACTCACTGGAATTTAGGATGGAGGAGGGGGGGTTGGGGGAAGATATCATTGAGACCTACAAAATAATGAAAGGCCAAGATAGAGGCGGAAAGGATATTTCCACTAGTGGGAGAGTTTAGGATCAGAAGGCACAACCTCAGAATTGGACAAGAGGAGGGATTTCTTTAGCCAGAGGGTGGTGAATCTGTGGAATTAATTCCCACAGACGGTGGTGTAGGCCAAGTAACTGGGTATTTTTAAAGCCGAGAGTGATAGGTTCTTCATTAGTAAGGGCGTCAGAGGTTACGGGGAGAATGCACTAGAATGGGGTTGAGAGGGAAGAATAGATCAGCCATGGACCAAACAGTCTAATTCTACTCCTATGTCTTATGCAAAAGAAATATCGCATAACTTGATTTTTCTTCTCCAAAATGGTTTAAAAACATTTTTATCAACAGCTACATTTTTTCCCTTTCTGTGAACCAACAAAAATTGTGCATTTGCCATTACATTCTAATTGTCCATATTAGACAAAGGCTGGTCTTAAGTACATGTTCCAGTGCCCTCCATAATGTTTGGGACAAAGACCCGTCATTTATTTATTTGCCTCTGTACTCCATAATTTTAGATTTGTAATAGAAAAAAAAAATCATATGTGGTTAAAGTGCACATTGTCGGATTCAAATAAAGGCCATTTTTACACATTTTGGTTTCACCATGTAGAAACTGCAGCAGTGTTTATACATAGTCCCCCCATTTCAGAGCACCATAATGTTTGGGACACACCAATGTCATGTCAAAGAAAGTAGTCACGTTTAGTATTTTGTTGCAAATCCTCTGCTTGCAATGACTGCTTGAAGTTGGCGATTCATGGACATCACCAGTTGCTGGGTGTCTTCTCTGGTATTGCTGCCAGGCCTGTATTGCAGCCATCTCTAGCTTATGCTTGTTTAAAGGCTATTCATTCATTCATTTATGCTTGTTCCAGAGACCCACCACAAGAGTGGTGGGTCTCTGGAACTCTCTGCCACAGAGGGTAGTTGAGGCCAGTTCATTGGCTATATTTAAGAGGGAGTTAGATGTGGCCCTTGTGGCTAAGGGGATCAGAGGGTATGGATAGAAGGCAGGTACGGGATACTGAGTTGGATGATCAGCCATGATCATATTGAATGGCGGTGCAGGCTCGAAGGGCCGAATGGCCTACTCCTGCACCTAATTTCTATGTTTCTATGTTTTGGGGGCTAGTCCCCTTCCATTTTCTCTTCAGCATATAAAAGGCATGCTCAATTGGGTTCAGATCATGTGATTGACTTGGCCACTCAAGAATTGACCATTTTTTAGCTTTGAAAAACGTTAGCAGTATGTTTGGGATCATTGTCTTGCTGTACAATGAACCGCCGGCCAATTAGCATTGAGGCATTTGTTTGAACTTGAGCAGATAGGATGTGTCTATACACTTCAGAATTAATTATGCTACCACCATCAGCAGTTGTATCATCAATGACGATAAGTGAGCCAGTGGAGTACAGAGGCAAATAAATAAATGATGGGTCTTTGTCCAAAACATTATGGAGGACACTGTATACAACACAACACCAATGTTAATTGATTAATTAATTCTAAGAACATTAATTAATAATTAATTCATTAATTAATTCTAGGTATTAGAATACCTAGAATTTATTAATCCATCCTTGGTATCTCGTTGCTTCTTTTATCAGACAAATCAAAACATTTGTGGTTGCAGATTCTTACCATACATTCGCCTCCAAGGAAATCGGGGATCACTTCTTTGTCTATGTAATCAATGAGCCCTCCGGGTCCCTGGTAGTCATTCCCTGCATAGATTAGAAATTTCTTTCTTGTATTGTCATCAATGAAAGGACTGACCTAAAGTCAAAAGAGGACACAAAATCACAACATTCAATGGAGAAGTATTTAAATACAATGTTTAATCAGCTTCTCAGCCAAATCAACAACTTACCAATGTCCACAGTACTGGAAAAACTCGAGGTGCCCTGAGAATTAACAATCGACCAAGTGTTTCTGGATAGTTAGCCTCAACCACCTCAATGATTCTCAGCAGTGCCTTAACACCAGGCCGCCAAAGATGCCTCATGTTCAAACCTTCTAAGTCCACCAAACATGTCCATGAGCTATTAATAAAGTAAGCAATTTTTTAGTAAAAGAGTACCATGATATTCAGAGTTAATTATTGTACCATTAACAGGAAATTAATTTATGTTCGATGCCTTAAGCTGATTGATCATGGTACTTGTAATTACCTGATGGGCCTTCCAAACACATTGGTGTTTTCTTCACATCGTCTTAATCCTTCTTCATTAATAGACAGGACCTAGTTTAGAACAAGAACAACATATGGGCAAAATGATTCTCAATTTAAAAAGAAAACGTGTTTTTTTATTTAACCGAGCGCTAATTGTACACAGCAAAATAGTCTACTGGAAGAACTGAGCTAATCAAGCAACTTCTGCAGAACATAGAAAAGTACAGCACAGGATCAGGCCCTTCAGCCCACATTTGTGCCAAACATGACGCCCAGATAAACTGATCTCATCTGCCTGTACATGATCCATATCCCTCTATTCCCTGCACTGCCATGTGCCTATCTGAAAATCTCTTAAATGCCATTATTGAAATTATGAAATTTGCACAAGGGCATATATGTAAATTAAATGTTCCTATCATTTAAATGTTGTTTTAATTTTTTCTTGTTCATACAGTGCCCTCCATAATGTTTGAGCCAAAGACCCGTCATTTATTTATTTGCCTCTGTACTCCACAATTTCAGATTTGTAATAGAAAAATAAATCACATGTGGTTAAAGTGCACAGTCAGATTTTAATAAAGGCCATTTTTATACATTTTGGTTTCACCATGTAGAAATTACAGCAGTGTTTATACATAGTTCCCCCCCCCCCCCCCCCCCCCCCCCATTCCAGGGTACCATAATGTTTGGGCACAGCAATGTCATGTCAAAGAAAGTAGTCACGTTCAGTCAATTAAAGTAGTCAAGTTTAGTATTTTGTTGCATATCCTTTGCATGCAATGACTGCTTGAAGTCTGTGATTCACGGACATCACAGGTTTGCCGGGTGGCTTCTCTGGTGATGCTCTGCCAGGCCTGTATTGCAGCCATCCTTAAGGCCCTGTCTCACGGTGCGAGTTGACCCACGAGTGACCCAGAGTGACAGACTCGTGGTTGTGTACGATATTCCAAGTTGATGTGCAAGTGTTTGTGGCGAGTTCCCACGGGTATGGTAAGTTTGCCGTTACTTGTACTTTCTGCGATGTTCCGAGTTCGTCTCCAGAGTTACCAAGTTCCCCTCCCGTTTGCTCTTGAGTTACCAAGTTCCTCTCCCGCTCAGGGCGTGTGTTGTTGCTGTAGTCCGGGATTCACATTTAAAGCACTTGGTTATCTTCAGCAGTTCAGGCGAGGGGGCGAGGGATGGTGGAATTGGGAGAAGGCAAAGACTATGGGTGGGGAGGAGTGAGAGGGAGGCTAGGAACGGCATCTGCGAAACGGGTAGTCAACCTTTAGGGTCCCGGCCCGAAACATCCCTATACATTTTATGATTTCCCTCCAAAGATGCAGTCTCCCGTGGTTTGTTTGCACAACTCTCTTCCTCTCTCCCAAAATTGGGGGGGGGGGGGGTGGGGGGACGACAAGATAGTTTAAACAGACCTTACCCCCACTTCATGCTTCTGTTGCGCATAATTCAGCAGTAAAACCTCTCTTCCCCTTACCCAGCGACACCCGATTCCTCGCACCCCCACAAGTTCACATCGACGAGGGAACAATGAGCGGGGAGTCTGAAGAAGGGTCCCGACCCGAAACATCACCCATTCCTTCTCTCCAGAGGCGATGCCTGTCCCGCTGAGTTACTCCAGCATGTTTGTGTCTATCATCGGTGTAAACCAGCATCTACAGTTCCTTCCTACACACGGACAGTGAAGCGCCTCGGCCAAATTAGGAACATTAGGATTCTCTGATGTGAAGGTAGTCTGGTTTGCGTTTCTTACACTTGATTATATCCGAAACTAAAGTATAGATAGACACAAAATGCTGGAGTAACTCGGCGGGACAGGCCGCGATCTCTGGAGAGAAGGAATGGGTGGCGTTTCGGGTAAGTCTGAAGAAGGGTCTCGACTCCATTCCTTCTCTCCAGAGTTGCTGCCTGGTCCGCTGAGTTACTCCAGCATTTTGTGTCTATAAAAGAGTTCCCACGGTAGACGCACGAATCACTAAACTTAACGCACGGGCCACTACGATATAACTCTGAGTTTAAATGTTTCAATTTAAAACTTGACCACAAAATTTGACTCGTGAAAAAAGTCAAACATGTTTGACTTTTTCACGAGTTCACAAGTTTCACAGGTACCTGCCGTTAGCGCCACAAGTGGACAAGTTGATCGCGCGAGTTCCGACGTTCCCGCTACGTTGGCTGTACGTGATCACCACGAGTGAAAACTCAGGGTCACTCGTGGGCCAACTCGCACCGTGAGACGGGTTTTAGCTTATGCTTGGGTTATACAAAAAGCTGGAGAAACTCAGCGGGTGCAGCAGCATCTAAGGAGCGAAGGAGATAGGCGACGTTTCGGGTCGAGACCCTTCTTCAGACCCGAAACGTCGCCTATCTCCTTCGCTCCTTAGATGCTGCTGCACCCGCTGAGTTTCTCCAGGTTTTTGTGTAACCCTCGATTCTCCAGCATCTGCAGTTCCTTCTTTAACACTTAGCTTATGCTTGTTTTGGGGACTAGTCCCCTTCTGTTTTCTCTTCAGCAAAGACATGCTTAATTGGGTTCAGATCGGGTGATTGACTTGGCCACTCAAGAATTGACAATTTTTTAGCTTTGAAAAACTCCTTTGTTGCTTTAACAATATATTTGGGAGAATTATCTTGCTGTAGAATGAACCAACGGCAATGAGTTTTGAAGCATTTATTTGAACTTGAGCAGATAGGATGTGTCTATACACTTCAGAATTCATTATGCAACTACCATCAGCAGTTGTATCATCAATGACGATAAGTGAGCCAGTACCTTCAGCAGCCATACATGCCCAGGCCATAACACCCCCACCACCGTGTTTCACGGATGAGATGGTATGCTTCAGAACTTGCCCGTTCCTTCTCTCCTCCATACTTTGCCCTTTCCATCACTCTGATATAAGTTCATCTTCATCTCATCTGTCCCCAAAACCTTTTTCCAGAACTGTGGTTGCTCAAGTACTTTTTGGCAAACTGTAACCTGGCCATCTTATTGTTGCGGCTAACCAGCGACGTGCACCTAGCAGTGGAGCTTCTGTATTTCTATTCATGAAGTCTTCTGCGGACAGTGGGCATTAACAAATTCACACCTGACTCCTGAAGAATGTTTCTGATCTGTCAGTCAGGTGTTTTGGGGATTTTTCTTTGTTATAGAGGGAATTCATCTGTCATCAGCTGTGGAGGTCTTCCTTGGCCTGGCAGTCCCTTTGCCAATTAGTAAGCTCACCAGTGCTCTCTTTCTTCTTAATGATGTTCCAAACAGTTGATTTTGGTAAGCCAAGGTTTGGCTGATGTCTCAAATAGTTTTATTCTTGTTTCTCAGTCTCATAATGGCTTATTTGACTTTCATTGGCACAACTTTGGTCCTCATGTCGATAAACAGCAATAAAAGTTTCAAAGGTGATGGAAAGACTGGAGAAAAGACTAGGTGCTGAGAGCTCTCTTATACCTGCATTAAGGAGGCAATTAAACACACCTGATCAATTACAAACACCTGTGAAGCCACGTTACCCAAACATTATGGTGGCCTGAAATTGGGGGGGGGGGGGGGGGGGGGGGGGGGGGGGGGGGGGGGGGGACTGTATATTAAACATTGCGTAATTTCTACATGGTGAAATCAAAATGTATAAAAATGGCCTTTTATTAACCTGACAATGTGAACTTTAACCACATGTGATTTTTTTTCTATTACAAATCTCGAATTGTGGTGTACAGAGGTAAATAAATAAATGAGGGTACAGAGGCAAATAAAATAAATGATGGGTTCGATCCTGACTATTGGTGCAGTCTGTACGGAGTTTGCACGTTCTCCCTGTGACCACGAGTTTTCTCTGGGTTGCTCCAGTTTCCTCCCACAGTCCAAAGGCGAACAGGTTTGTAGGTTAATTGTCTTATGGAAAAGGTAAAATTGGCCCCAGTGTGTAGAATTGTGCTTGTGTATGGGATAATTGCTGGTCGGCGCGGAATCAGTGGGCCCAACGGCGGGTTTCCACTCTGTATCAAAGTTTTTTTTTGTTGAAATTATGGACATTAAATTTTCATAAATACTTAGCACGGTGCTACTTCTGTAAATTAATTTTAAAAAACTTCAATTGGCATTGTTGAGACAAGGGCTTTTGTTACATCACCCAAAACCTCCTCGTATAAAGGGACAAATGGATCAGGCTTTCCTCAGCTGGACAAGCACTGTTGTCCACCAGCTGGTTCCAAGATGTTCCCGCAGCGTTGCACACTGTTGTTTTAGTTAAGGAAACTTTCATTTTATTTTTAGCCCCTTTGGGCTACAACCTGAGTTTATTGCTAATTCTAAATTAAGTGAATGGGATTTCAAATAAACCCTGTGGAGCTTGCCATCTGATTTTAAATTATTGTAATGCTCTGTTTTATGTGGTACTTAACCGAGAAGGAAACAGTGCCAATTAAACTATAGTTTTTGCAACTGATCAATGAACAATCACCTAATGAATTGAATTATTTCAAAATGCCCATCACAAAATCATTGAATCATTACATCAGATATTTTAATTGTTTTATTGTTTGGATTAGAAAGATAAAATTATCAGCTTCAATGGAGTGGTGGTTTTGCTAACAACTTGTACCTCTGGTGCAAAGCCTGAAACCAGAGCAGATTAAAATGCAAGTTTCCCTCTCATCGCCCCTACACGAGAGCTCAACAAAGGCGGCACCGGTGGCCACAGCGGTAGAGTTGCTGCCTTACAGCGTTTGCAGCGCCAGAGACCCGGGTTCGTTCCCGACTATGGCTGCTGTCTGGACGGAATTTGTACCTTCTCCCCGTGACCACGTGGGTTTTCGCCGAGATCTTTGGTTTCTTCTCACACTCCAAATGCGTATAGGTATGGTGGTTAATTGGCTTGGTGTATGTGTAAATTGTCCCTAGTGTGTGTCGGATAGTGCTAATGTGCGGGGATCGCTGGTCGGAGCAGACTCAGTGGGCCGAAGGGCCTGCTTCCGTGCTGTATCTCTAAAAAAGGTTTCCTGGTCATCACGGCCACAGTCCATTAATGTGAAATGAGAAAAAAGATTCTATACACTGCACTACCTGAAGAAACCACAATATCCAAAAGCCATTTGCAAAAGATGTGAACTACAGCATGTGTTCATTCTTAATAGCAGGTGCCTCACAGTTATTTTGCTGACAATGCACAATTCCACTAATTCAACATCCCGTATACTAGAAATAATGGAATTAGATCTGATTATTACATTGAACTTACATGCCGTAATAGTGCTTCCTCTCCAAGTGCTCTGACAAGACCTTTGGTATCCATTTGTCCAAGTCTCAAAATGTATAGCGGTCTCCCATCTGTTTAAAAATAAATTGTAACACGGTATTACTTGTTCCTATTATTAATAGTGAGAGTAAAATGGAATGATTTAAAAAAAGATTAAGCCAACAGTATTTTAAATTCTTTGATTTTCAAACTTAAGGAAATTCAGATACTCTCCATCAATATGAAAAATTGAGATGAAAACATGCAAAATAATTAGAAAAGCAAATCATTGTAATGTTTATTCCACACAGCATCTAATTAGTATATTTAGCAAGCATTTTGTCAACATTATTACTGTCTGTGATTACGATTAATTGTTGCTTCCATAAATCCAGCCACATCACATCAGTTTAATGAACCAAAAATTCACACAATAACAAGAACTATTAATTTTGGTCTCTCTATTTAACTGCATTGGAAGCAGTTCAGAGAAGATTCACAAGGTTGATTCTGAGATGAAGGGTAGAAAGAGAACTTCAGCTGCTGGTTTACCAAAAGACAAAGTGCTGGAATAACTCAGCGAGTCAGCAAGCATCCCTGGAGAACATGAATAGGTGACCTATCAGGTCAGGACCCTTCTTCAGACTGGAGAAGGGTCCTTGCCTAAAACAGCGCCTATCTTTATTCTCCAGGAATGCTGTTTGACCCCACTGAGTTACTCCAGCTGTTTGAATCTTTTCCAGGATGAAGGGATTGTCTCATGAGGCACAATTGAGCAAGTTGAGACTACACTCATTGGGGTTTTGAAGAGCATCAAGTGATCTTAATGAACCACAAGATGCGTAAATGCTAAGTCAATGCTTCCTTTTGGCAGAAAGTCTAGTACCATGGAGCAACATCCAGAATAAGGAGGAGAGAAATGAGCAGTGATTTAATCTCAGACAGTAATAAATCTAATTAATTCTCTTGCCCAAAGAGCTGCAGAGACCGATTCACAGAATGTATTTCAGATAAAGACAGTTTTTTAGAATACAGTAGAGTGAAGTATTATGTAGAATGGGCAGAAAAGTATAGTGTAAAAGATGCAGATTGGCTTTGAAGCTGAGGGGAATTTTACATTAATAAGAAAATTATATGTTGTGCCACTGATCTTGGAGGTAAATATTATTATCCTGCCCATAGCTCATTGTAGTCATTTTGCAGATTTATGACATCTGTCAGAAACCCGCAAACATTTGCATGGTTACATGAAAGGCCATAATTACTTTGTGACTATTCGGTCGTTAATAGAACCTAGCACTTTAAGCAAACATTTACACATTAGTACTGCGACAATTGAGTATAAAATGAAAGTTAACATATTTTATTACCTCTGTCATGATGATGCCAGCCTCCTGTGTAATAATCAGGCAACACCTGAGGTGGTGTCCAAGTCTCCAAGAGGTAGTCGACTTTGTGTTGTTTGCGCCATGTCAAGGACTGGCACAGAAGCTCTCTTGCTTTATCAATATTGAAATCACGTGCTCTTAAGAACCGCAGAATGTGTTCATCCTTTGGAATCTGTGAAAACCATAACACAACAGCAGTTATGAGAGAAAAAGTTCAATTTCCTTTTAACTGAAAATTTAAAAAACAGTTCACTTGATCAGTTGTTTATCCAAATTTTAGTTTCTGATCCAAATAATTCAGTTGCATAAAATGTTGGAGTAACGCAGCAGCTCTGGCAGCTTCTCTGGAGAAGCCATAATTTGCCAGACTTTGTCCCATCCCCACCTCGCTTCAAGCTTTCTCCACCTCCTACAATCAGTCTGAAGAAGGGTCCCGACCCGAAATGTCACAGAAATAGACATTTCCAGTTGGGACCCCTCCCCAGACAGATTGTAGTAGGTAAGATATGGAGTAGGTAGACTGATAGGTAGATATAGGTGTAGGGGGTTTGGATTTGTAGATGGCTGGAAAAAGGCTGGACTGAAGAAAGATCCCCACCCGAAACATTGCCTAGACATATTCTCCAGAGATGCTGCCTGACCGAGTTATTTCAGCACGTTCTGCCGCACTTTACAAGCCAGCATCTTCCATTCCTTATGTGGCTGCAGTCCTGGTTACTGGCTCACAGTAAGAATACTAATTTAATAATAAGAGCCACATAAATGCTTTAAAGTAGTTTAAACTTTGCGCATGAAAACTGTGAAACACTGCAATGATCGTGCCACTGAGCAGATTAAAAAGCAAGTTCCCGAATACATTAGCTGGTGAATCATAGAACCACAGAAACCATTTTTAACTAACCGCCCCTAAGTCAAGGTAATAGGTGGACTGTAGCTATCCGATAGGCTGGGGGTGGGGGGGGATACTGTGGGGCAGAGAGGGAAGGAGCATGGCGGTAAAAAAATGTTTTGAAACTGATGCTTATTGTATCTACCAAGGCAAAAAGGGTTTGCGAGGATGTTATTGGTACTGGAAGGTTTAAGCTATAGTGGCTGGGTCTTCCTTCCCTGGAGCGTAGGATTTAATATAGATATATAAAAACATGAAGGGTACAAATAAGTGAGAGGGGAAAGATTAAAAGGAGATCTGAGGGGCAAGTGTTTCCCACACATATATGGTGCATACATAGACGAAGCTGGCAAAGGATATGGTAGAGATGGGTACAATTGTGATATTTAAAAGACCATTGGACAGGTAAGTGGATAGGGAAGGTTTGGAGGGATAATGGCCAGGCACAAACATGTAGCACTAGCTTAGTTAAGCAAGTTAGTCATCATGAATGAGTTGGGTCGTGCTTCATAACTCTATGACTATGAGATTAATTTATAATTTCATGATGAGTATTTGAAAAATAAATGTATAAGCAAATTAGACAAAATCAATCAAGCTTAATGCACTTGGATGTTTTCCAAAAAGCTATGTTCAAAATTTAAATTACCGATTTAGGGATGAACTATAATTTCCTATTAAAGTTTCATATAACCGCTATTCAAAATTCTATTGTTGTGCTTTTATTACATTTCATTACAACACCATTATAAAGTAATGTCAACAAAATGTGTTTGTATCAAAACACACCATTGTGCTTCCATAAGGGAGAAAGCTCTCCAAAATTAACTCATCAGGCTTGTCCCAGATAGCAAACAGAATAAGCCTGCACACTGTTGTCCAATATTTAACAATGACCTTCAATGTAAATTTTCACTGAGAATATTTTGTTTCGTCGAGATCAATAATAATAACACTAAAAAGTCAGGAACATCAACTTAAAAAACTGACAGCGAGGCAACTGCTTGCTGCCAGGAAGCAGACTAGAAGTGACAGATGGTGAAATACTGGGTCAGGTAACAGGTTAAGATAAACTAGGTCATTCTGCTTTTAAATCCTTACCTTGCCCTTGTGTGCTTCCTGAAGCCATGTTCGAAGCCTAATGAGACAGCTTTCTTGCAATGGTGTCAAATCACCCAAATAACGCTCAATATAATCGGCGTCTAATTTATCTAAAACACAATTAGAGCTTAATGTTACACATAAATTGAGGGAGCTCACTCTTTTTAACCTGAAAATGCTGTACTTGTTATCTACGTTTAAATATATAATTTTATTAGAAGAGAACGATTGATGTTCCAAAAGTTTGAACCAAACAAACCTTGAAAGCATTACCTATTCCAGTGGTGGGGAACCTGCAACCTTAAGGCCATTAAGAGCAGCCTTTTGAATGAATTGAAATTTTGTAGAACAAATCCTTTTATTTTTTATTAATACGTTTTTGTTCATCTTGTATTATTTTTATTTTAATCTTAAAATGCATCTATTTAAAATACCAAAGAGTAAAAGAAGATTCAATGAAATAATCCTCCCCGACTGACGGCCACAATTAGTAAGTCATGAGGGCTATTTTAACAAAATAATGTACATTTTGAAGTATATCTAATTGAAGTTTCTTGGATGCGGCCTTATTAGATTACAGCTAACTTAATGCGGCATTCCGACCTGATAAAAATACTTATGAGGAATACATTACTGTTTCTCATTCACGCCTGAACAAAATAAATGAGCATGATCTATTTTTAAGAATGTGCAATGATATGTAAATACATACGTGGAAGAAACAGGCAATTGAACAGCTAAGGGAATTAAAATCTTAGATGTTTACCATCCGGTGTTCCAGAGAGAGAATCAGGTGAATTATTTGAAGCAGCAATTAAATCCTTATTGACGTGTTCTTCCTTTCTAACTGCATCACCTCGATTGGGAATAGCCACAGCTGGAGAGGATGTTAGTTTCTGGACAGGAACTGGTTTTTCAACGTTAATTTTTAATATTGGTGTCCAACGTGGTGCAAAGGTAATGCCTTCTTCATCCAGCTGTTTTAGGTAATATTCAATTATTTCTTTCCCCTAGAATATGTACATACACAGCATGTTAATTTACAAATTGAAAATGAGTAAACAGTTATCCATTGAACAATATCAATTTATTGAGGAATTTAATGCAGAAGGATAGTCCAATAATCCAATTATGATGCATATTTAATTTGGAAATTATATATAGACTGTAATCTCGGAGTACTCCATCTACTTTAGCACCCGATTATATATTTAAATATTATATTTGTTTCCAAAAGTTAGAATAATTATAAAATGACAAATCCTGAACGACATACAGTTCCCGAAGTGTTTAGAGAAACAGCATGGAAACAAGACTTTTGAATCATCTAGTCGGGGTGGAAGATTGCACCCTTCACGTGGTCCGCCCTATTTCGACTAATGCAATCAACTCGACGTGCACAAACGGAAGATCAAATAGAACAAGTTGTCCTACAACTTTAGGTTGTGCACGCCACACGAAAGAAGAACCATCTAGTCCATGCCGACCACTGATCACCCATTCACTCAGGTTCTATGTTATCCCACTATCTCATCCACTCTCTACACAACAGGGGCAATTTGCTGAGACCAATTAACCTACAACACCGCACAGAAAGTGGGAGGAAACAGGCAAACTCTGCAGTCGCAGAGAGAACATGCAAACTCCACACACACTCAGGTCAGGATCGAAACAGGGTCTCCGGCACTACAAGGCAGCAGCTCTACCCGATGCATCGCTGTGCTGTCCTCACTTTTCTTGTATTTTATTCGAGGCAAATCAATGAACTGAATTACTGTCCGAGAGATAAACACACCACAGTATCAGCCATAAACAATGAACAAAAAACAAGTTAGTCACTTGTTGATTGTTGTGGAAATAAAAATCACTGGAACAGAAGGCAACCATCATCTGGTGCACTGGGACTACAGCAGCACCAGGCAGCTCTTTGCACAACTCAATTGCAAATCAAAGATGCAATACAAGAAGCTCGAGGTGGGTCTGACCAGGAGTAACCAAACATTTCAAACTATTAAAAAGATGTTATGGAGCAAACAACACAGCGGTGTTATCAAATGACTCCTACATAAAACACCCATGATTTAAAATTAAAGCAGAGAAAGGATTGATATGGGTATCTATAATTCAGCTTTGGATTTACAGCTCCACCAGACTTTAGAGAGACAGCGTGGAAACGGGCCCTTTGGCCCACCAAGTCCGCACCGACCAGCGATCACCCGTACAATTAACCAATACAAAAAAAAGAAGCCAATTAACCTAAAAACCAACATGTCGTTGTAGGAATGTGGGAGAAAACCCACACGGTCACTGGGAGAATGTACAATCTCCGTACAGACAGCACCCGTAGTCAGGAAGACAGCAACTCTATCACTGTGCTGCCCCTAAACAAATTTAATTTCACAATAATTGGAAAATAATATCCGAGTAGATAGGCATGCATGTATTCTACAATTATATGTTAAGAGTTTAAGACTCACCACATTACTGAATAATGTAAAGTCATGATAAATAGGCTTGATAGTTCCAGATATTATCTTAATCACTAGGCTATACCTGCATTCGTATAGATAAGATAAAGATAGACTGACATAGAACTAAATGCCCTTTTATTAACATACCTTTTTTATACTGCTGGCATATTGTTTCATTGCTATCTTTTCAACAGTACTTTCAAACCCAAAAAAAGACTTGATATCAAGACTTGCTGACTGCTCAAAGCAAGTCCAATCTTCATTTTCTTGATGAACCTAGTAGCACACAAGACAGGTCATTCCGGGTTCACACCTGATTTTCAACAGTTCCAGATAATGACCATCACTAAATGCAATTTTCCTTTTTTTTTAAAAATAAAACACTGCCCACTGATGAAATACATAACTTTACTGAACATTTTTAAATATGGTTTAAACTTTACACAATGCAATATCATTCACAAAGAAATCAAGCTGTTAAAATGCAAATATTTTGCATTAACAATGGTGCAAAGTATATTATCACAAAAGAAGGGCTCAAAATACACGGCTGTGATTATTTCTATTAGCCCACTGCACTTGATTAGAAGAGGCAATCAAGCGCGAGGATTATAGTTAAGGTTCCACAGAACCAGCAACTGGCCACTTAACTGAAAGGGGGCTAACCTGGTTTTGGTTTATTGTCACATGTACCAAGGTACAGTGAAATGCTTTGTTTTTAATACTATTCAAACAGATCAGATATACAATGCATAGATACAATCAAGTCAAACTCAAGTACAATAGATAAAACAAAGGGGAAGATACAGAGACTATAGCTCTCAGGATTGTACTACAATCATTCCATAGACAAAGTCCAATGCTTTCAATTGATTAGAGGCGACTTGGACAATACCCTAGCTTATGAAAGGACCGTATAGATGCCTGTTAACAAGCTGTTTTGGAGTGGGTGGTGCATGCTTTCAAGCTTCTCCACTTCCTGTGTATTGGGAGCAGGGAGAAGGATGAATGACTGGGTGGGACAAATCCTTGATCATGTTGAATATAGATTCTAATTGAAAATATGCACAAATAGATGTTTAAAAAAAATGACCCAATTCACACACACCAGAGATATTAAAATTCAATTACTGCTGTGAATTATTTGCATCCCACGTGTTATCAAGTATGACCAAGTTCTGGGGTGTGATGCGATTAGGTTGTTACTGATTTCAAGAGGCAGCAAATGGCTCGAAACTTTGACATGGCATTGAGCATCAAACCCAGGCCTCATCAATGGCAGGCTATTTAATCAGCGTTAAAACTATGCTAATTTTCCTCACTCTTAATGAAAACTAGTAGAATAAAATAAATTAATGGAAAAGCAACTCAAAATGCAAATGTTAATCTTTTAAATTCAGTCTCCAAAACGTGCAGTTCATTAATATAAAAAATGGAAAAACAATATTTCTTCACAATAACATAATTATATTACCATTGTTTCAACATTATAATTTCAAGTTAAAACATTAAACACTCATTAGCTAGACCTATCAGCAGCCGAATGGTTGAATGAATTATTAATTTTCCTAATTTATTTGATTTACCTCAGCACATTACCACAACAAATAAGATTTTTTTTTAATGGATTAATTTTTTATTGGTCTAATTCAGTACATTTTGCATCTTAGCGCATTTGCTTTTCACTAAAGCTTTGAAAGAAATCCAACACTTCATTTAATGAACCAAATTCAAAATGTGAAATTTGCTTTGCAAATGTTAAAATTTGTGAGCTTTGTTGTTCTCCTGTTCTAATTCAATACATTCCGTGTCCTAGTGTAGTTGGTATCTGGCTTTTTCCAAAGGTCTATAGAATGAATAATACTTGTGCAGAATCAAGCTGCTGAATTACAGTCACAAAATGCCAATGTGCACTCTGCATCCAACTGCATCCATACATTTACCACGGAGTGTGGAATAAAATATATTTTGGATTTAAAACATGATGTAAACCAAAATATAATGGGACAACAATGAAAATCTAGGTGGCGCTGCTGAGCGATGAAATTAATCTTTTTAAGTAAACAAAAATGCTGATACAACCACATGGTCATTTATTGAAATGTTGTTATCAAAACAAAATTTATGCAAACAGGAGAGACAAAGTTGACATGAGGAAGACCAAAGCCAATAAACACGATTCAAGCAAAATAGGCCTGGACCAAGCACCACCCTTGCCTGACATGCTGATGCCGGATGAGATGAACGAGGAGAAGGAAGATCCATCCAACAAGGCTGTGCTAGCTGCTATCGCTGTGCTAAGGACTGAGATAGCCCAAATTAAGAGTGACATATGCACAACCATCGATAGCCGTATCAAGAATGTTTACACGGACTTAAGAGAGGAAATAACCACGGCTAAAACAGATTTACAAACTTCCATCTCTAAGCTTGAGACGTCGACCTCACACAACAACACTATCAAGGAGATGGAAAAGTCAGCCTCGTTCCACTCGGACAGTGTTAGCATGCTACAACAAGTGGCTTGTCTCAACTCGGAGCTGGAAAAGATTACTCAAAACTGTGAGGACTTAGAAAGCAGATCGAGAAGACACAATGTCAGAATCATCGGGATTCCCGAGGGGAAAGAAGGGCCCAAACCAAGAGACTTTATTGCCCAACTCCTGCAGGAGACACTCTTCCTGGAGGAGAAACCACTTATCGACAGGGCACACAGGGCCCTCCGGCAGCGACCCGCACCCTCTGAACCTCCCCGGCCGCCCTTTGTAATACGGAGAGAGCGAGAGCGAGAGTCCATTTTAATGCAATTATGAGTAAGGAATAAGACAAGAGTTAGAAGTTTTAGAAACAAGAGGCTTCACAAAGAATTATTGTACTGAACTGTTCCCTATGTACTGTAGTCGCCGCTGCACTTCACTTATGTATTTATTTATTTTCAAACCCGTTTATTTATTCTATTTATTTAGTTTTTTATTTTAGTGCTGTTTTTTAATAAACATGCCCGTCCATATTGTTTGTATAATACTCAAATGTTCTGTTTTGATATGTACATTTGGCAACATAATCTGTACCCATTTTTTGATGGTCAATAAAATTGATAAAATAAAAAAAATGAGATGCTTGGATAAATTATAATGTCAGAACACCTTTGTGTCTAACCAACCACCCAACCCCCCTGCCCAAACCACCCCCACCCTGCCCAAACCACCCCCACCCTGCCCAAACCACCCCCACCCTGCCCAAACCACCCCCACCCTGCCCAAACCACCCCCACCCTGCCCAAACCACCCCCACACCATATTTCTGCCTATAATCTAGCCACTGAAGATAAATTTGCTGAGTGCAATTTTCTTTCACTTGAATTTGATTTAAAGTATTTTGCAAACTGATGACATACCGTGTAACAGCAGAATTCATTGATGACAACTCGGTTGGCAAAGGTTTCATTGTGGGCTTCAATTTTCAATGTCCTCTCCCGCCAGTTCAAGGAGTTCTTCTGAATAAAGTAGATGTAATCAACACCTGCAATCTGAGGAGGTTTAAAGAACAATTTTAGAAAAATCAGGGAAACTTCTAACTGTGCAATCATAATAATAAAGATCCTTAATTTTTCAAACTGCAATAATATAGCATTCTTGTAGCATATATTTAAGTCACCAAGAATTGCAAACCAAGAATTAAACAAAATAATCTCCAGTGCGAGAACAGACATAGAAAGAGGTTACACAAAAGGCTGGAGAAACTTAGTGGGTGCAGCAGCATCTAAGGAGCGAAGGAGATAGGCGATGTTTCGGGTCGAGACCCTTCTTCAGACAAACTATCTCCTTCGCTCCTTACATTCTGCTGCACCCGCTGAGTTTCTCCAACCTTTTTTGTACCCTCGATTCTCCAGCATCTGCAGTTCCTTCTTTAACACAACAGACATAGAAAGAGGTTCATGACACCATTGGAGGGATGCAAATTCTAACTTGTTAATGCAACCTAAACAAACATTTTCCAAGAATCAACACAATATACTTTGATACAGTTTTTATGCAGTGTTGCTACTGGCTATGTATGCTCCATTTTAACAAATTTGCAGATGAAAGAATGTAATTGCACAGCTCAAAAAACAGAAACGAAACGAGGGAACACACTAATCATTGCAGTACAAATATATATATAGAACTAGTTGGATGTTAAGTGTAGGAAGGAACTCCAGATGCTGGTTTACATCAATGATAAGACACAAAACGCTGGAGTAACTCAGAGGGACAGGCAGCATCCCTGGATAGAACTAATGGGTGACGTTTCAGGTCGAGACCCTTCTTCAGACCCATTCCTTCTATCCAGAGAAGCTGCCTGTCCCGGTGAGTTACTCCTGGTTTTTGTGTTTATCTTAGTTGGATGTTAAGTTCCTTCACCAGAGTGAAAAAGATAAACTAATATAGTTACAATTTTTGATTAGATCTACATCTGCAGTGGAATATTATTAAAAAACGTCAAGTGGCATAAAGTAATTTTAGGAAAATAATAGGTTAAGGAATATTTTAACACTAGAAAGAAAAAAATAATCCACTCTGCCAGTGACAAAGATCATGACTAATTTCTGTCACATATCCACCTTTTCCGCATAACATAATTATTACCATGTTACAATCACAGATTTAAAATGAACATTTGACCATGCATCAATTACTATTGAGAAGCAGGTTTCATACATCTATCATTTGCAACTTTTCACAACAGAAAAGCTAACGTCTAATCATTAGACCTGACCCTTACAGTGTCTTCATTTTTGGTAAATAAACACTGTGCCTATCAAGTGCCCAACATTGTTCACAGTACTACAGGTATCCCTACCAGGACTATGTATAGTTACAATCAATGTTCAATTCACCTTTTTGAACCTCAGTCCAAGCTTTTATTTTATACTTTCTTTCATTTAAATTATCTCGCATTTGCCAGAAATGAAACTTATTGCCTATTTTTTTCCTTATTTACTAATTTTGATCTACTTTTGGGTCATCATTTTTTCCTGAATGAGATTCATATCCGAACATTCAAGTCATTACAAATGCATTGAATAGTTGTTGCACCATGCAGATCCTTGTGGAAGACTACAGGGCTCTCGCTTAACTTTTTTCCCCTGTTGCCAGCCAGGCAACCTTGGCTGCTTTTTAGGTTGCCAAATGACAGTTTAGGTGGTCATATAAGATGGCTTGCATGACGCATGCGATAATGTGCTCGGACGAAGTGCTTAGTTACCAGTCGGAATTATACTCAATGAAGCATTCACATATTATTTCTGCTTAAAATAAAGTCACAAACTAAAAATATTCACCAATCAAGACATGAAATATACCACAATGACATGCAGCAAAATTATAAGACAGTATCTCAACTCTTTTTACACATTGTAATGAATGCAATTTCTATTAGTTCTTTCCACTTCCAAACAAAATGTGGTTGGATTATTCAGCGTATGATCAACCTCCCGCCCTGATAACGGCCTCTGCTTGTAAACCCGCTAACCGCGTTTTCAAAACAAACCCTCCCACACGCCAAGGCCTTCCCCTCCCTCCCTCCTCATGGCCTCGGCGTGCGGGAGGGTTTGTTTTGAAAGCGCGGTTAGCGGGTTTACAAGCAGAGGCCGTTATCAGGGCGGGCGGAGTGCGGGAGGAGGAGGAGATGGAGCCGCTGTTGCGGCTGCCGCTGTTCGGGGCCCGTCATTCGCTCCGACCCTTCCTCACCCCGCATCTAGTATCTTTGCCCCGCACAGCCGTGGCCGACACGAAACGTCGTCTTCCTTTTCTCCAGAGATGCTGCCTGACCCGCGGAGTTACTCCAGTTTTTTGTGTCTATCTTCGGTACAAACCAGTATCTGGTTGCCAAGCCGGGCAAAATGACTCGGTGTTTAGGTTGCCCCGCAGCACTTTGAGTTGTCATTGGCACCCGGGCAACCGCTAATTTCGAGCCCTGGACTATAGTCCATACTGGTAGCTGCCCAGTGATCCTAATAGCCAAGTCAACTACATTTCTAGCCAGATCAATAAAAGGCTTTCACTTTAGCAAACATATTTTCAAAATCCATATAAATAATGGCCTTTGACAATCTATTCTCCACTACATTACCATTTACAAGTGAAAGCATTCAGGAAATTATATTACTCTTCCCCTTGGTGAAAGAATCCAGTAATTTGCCAACAGGAAATGTTCGGCAATTACACTGTTTCTTTTTGTTATTCAAAAAGAGACAACAATTGGGGACCTGGCTCATGAAGACCTGGTTTCCCACATTCCTTGCAATTTAAAATATATATATTTTTATTAGAAGCAATGCATATTGCCAATGATATAACAGTTTTTCAAATACACATTTAACTCGTTTCAAAAGTTATACAAATATTACGAAATTATTTATATAAGCTTCTATTTTTCATTTGTTTTAGAAAGTAAAGTGAAAGAATAGGTCTATAATCAATGGAGATGGTCATTAAATAATATTGATTATGATTATATAAGGAAAAAATAATTAAACAAATAAATAATAAAAGGAAAAACCCGATTAAAATAAAGAATAATACAAGCAAACAATAATTATATAATTTAAAAAAATTGAAGTATAGATCTTAACAATGAATGGAACAATTTCACATAACAATATCTATAGAGACGCGTGTACAAATCTCAGAATAGATCTTTTCATCTAATCCTACAACCGGGTATTTATTGAGTTCCAATGCTGAGCTCAGCTACCCCTTCAAATAGTCAGTGAATGGAGACCATATTTGTTCAAAAAGTTCATATTTGTCCATTAGGACAAACCCGATTCTCTCCAAATGCAGCGTCTCCAACATTCCCACTGTCCACATTTTAATTGTGGGGGATAATGTTCCCTTCCAGAATTTTAATTTTTTTTTTTTTCCAATTATCAAACAGTAATCAAGAAAGTTTCTTTGATTTACTGTTAATATTAGGTTTGAATCAGAAACTCCTAATATTATTAGCTTTGGGTCAGGATCCAATTTAATTTTGAGAACTACAGAAATGATTTTAAAAATATCAGTCCAATAACTATTAAGTTTTATACATGTTACAAAACTATGCGTTAAATTAGCTTCTGAATTCTGGCATTTATCGCAAATAGAGGAGATGTTAGGAAAAATTCTATTTAATTTAGTTTTTGAATAATGTAATCTATGTAATGCTTTGAATTGTATCAAGGTATGTCTGGCATTTAACGAACAACGGTGTATACGTTGTAGACTTTCTTCCCAAGTGTCTTTCATTATAGATAAGCCCGTTTCATTTTCCCATATTTGTCGGTATGATTCTGTTGGGATTTCCCTATCCAAAAGAGTATTACATATATACGCTATTAGTTTTTCTGTATTTGGGTGCTTGTTGAGCAATTCATCCAATAATCCTAGTTCTCTATTTTTATAGTCTTGCATGTTTGACTTGATATAGTCTCTAATTTGTAAATACCTAAACAAGTTATTTGGATGCAATCCATAGATATCTTTTAACTCTTGAAATGAGAGAAATTTCCCTTTCCTGTAAAGGTGTTCTATCCTTATAATTCCTAAATTTTTCCATTGTCTAAACCCCTTATCCAATGTGGAGGGTTTAAATGAAGGATTAATCATAATTGGTAAGCAAAGCGACATATTATCCAAATGTAGAGTCTTAACTATTTGTTTCCAAATACGTCTATTGCTATAGATTATAGGGTTTTCCCTATAAAATTTTTTTTGTAATTCCTTACAATCTGACAGGAGCCACGCTCCCTTGCTCCCTATAAACTTACCATGCTCTGTTCCCATGCTCCTTATAAAGTCACAGGGACACCGTTGCCACTTCTCTTTTAAACTCAGATCTTGCTTCTCACGCTTCCTCTAAACCCACATGGTTCATTGGAAATTTTATATTACAGTGTAAAATGTACACAAATCTGAATGTGAAGCAGGTTGAGATATTAATAGGTGCAACATCAAACAGTCCTGAAAAATTGCTAGTTCAACACTAAAGTCCCAAGGGTGATCGATTATCAGACTTTTACTCTCGTTGAGTAAAAAGGTACACGAGCTAGAAACTGCAGTACTATTTATTACCAGCAGATGGTAATGCTACCATGAATTAGAATGGGCTTATTTTATAATTTGCCTGCCAATAGTTAGTGAAGACAAAAACCGAGCAGCATACAAAATATGTTCAAACTAAGGGGCACTGAATACTAATTTATTCAGTAGAGTAGCAGTTAAGCCAACCTTTCTCATATGTCCTTTCAGCACAGTAACAGGCCCTTTGGCACACAATGTCAGTGTCGAACATGATGCCAAGTTAAACTAATCTCTTCTGGTTGCACATGATCCATATTCCTCCATTCACTGCATATTTTAGAGTCAAAAAGTCTCTAAAATACCACTATCACATCTGCCTCTACCTCCACCCTTGGCAGCTCGTTCCAGGCACCTATCACTGTGTAAAAAACTCGCCAGGACATCTTTAAACTTAACCCCCTCACCTTAAAGCTATGCCCTCGAGTCTTTGACATTTCCACATTGCAGAAAAATGGTGTCTCCACCCTATCTATGCTTCTTACATACTTCTATCAGGACCCTGTCACCAAAGCTTTGGAGAATGCAATCCAACTTGTCCAATCTCTCCTTATAGTCAAAACCCTCAAATCTAGGCAGCATTCTAGTAATCTTATTCTGCACCCTCTCCAAAAACTCCCCTTCTTTCCTGTAATGGGACGATCAGAACGACAGACAATATTTTAATATTTTTTTAAATTATAATTTAGGTACATGAACACACTTACATGACTGTTTTATTATTACCTTTTTTAGTAGTCTCGGCGCATCCACATCCAATTTGCAACGCCTTTCCAAAATATGAACACCCTCATCTTCACTCTTGTACTCGCTGGTAATGTCACTTCCAACAAACATTGGAATTAGAGGGCATGTTGGGAATCGTCTTTCATAAGCCTAAAAGAAAAGTAATTATAGCAAATTATACTTTTGACTGAACAAAAACTTTCAAATATTTGTACTGCTTAAGTTCCCTGCAAAGCCATAGTACATATCTGTGTAAACCAATTGCATTTTTCATGATTGCCTTTGGGCAGGACGCTGGTGTCATCCACTGACACCCTCCTCCGCTCAGCGGAGTTGGTCCTTACCCTCAATAACTTCTCGTTTGACTCCTCCCATTTCCTCCAAACACAAGGCATAGCTATGGGCACACGCATGGGCCCCAGCTACGCTTGCCTCTTTGTCGGGTACGTCGAACAATCCTTGTTCTCGGCGTACCAGGGCCCCATCCCCGACCTCTACCTCAGTTACATCGACGACTGCTTTGGTGTCACCTCCTGCACCCACACACAACTGACTGACTTCATCCATTTCACCACCACCTTCCATCCGGCACTCAAATACACTTGGACCATTTCTGACACTTCCCTACCATTGCTTGACCTCACCATCTCTATTGCAGGGGATACACTCCTGACCGACATCCACTACAAACCAACTGACTCCCACGGCTACCTGGGCTACTCTTCCTCCCACCCTGCTTCCTGTAAGGACTCCATCCCCTATTCCCAATCCCTCCGTCTACGCCACATCTGCTCCCAGGATGAGGTGTTCCACACCAGGCGTTCACAAATGTCCTAATTCTTCAGAGAACGGGGATTCCCGTCCCCCACTATAGACGAGGCTCGCACCAGGGTCTCCTCTATGCCCCGCAACACTGCCCTCTCTCCCCATTCCCCCCACTCGCAACAAGGGCAGAGTCCCCCTGGGTCCTCACCTTTCACCCCACCAGCCGGCACATACAACATAGTCCTCCGCCAGTTTCGCCACGTCCAACGTGACCCCACCACTCGCCACATCTTCCCCCCCCCCCCCCCCCGTCTGCGTTCCGCAAAGACCGCTCCCTCTCCGCAACTCCATTGTCAATTCTTCCCTTCCCTCCCGCTCCACCCCTTCCCCGGGCACTTTCCCTTGCAACCGCAAGAGATGCTACACTTGTCCCTTCACCTCCCCCTCCACTCCTTTCAGGGACCCAAGCAGTCCTTCCAGATCCGACAGAGGTTCACCTGCACCTCCTCCAACCTCATCTACTGCATCCGCTGCTCTAGATGCCAGCTGATCTATATCGCGGAGGCTTGGCGATCGTTTCGCTCGGTCTGCAATAACCAACCCGACCTCCTGGTGGCTCAGCACTTCAACTCCCCCTCCCATTCCGTATCCAACCTATTCTCCTGGGCTTCCTCCATGGTCATAGTGAGCAACACCGCAAATTGGAGTAACAGCACCTCATATTCCGCTTGGGGAGCCTGCATCCTCTGGGGTTCAACATTGAATGTTCTCAATTCTGTTAACCCTTGCCCTCTCCTCCCCTTCCCACCTCTCCCTCAGCCCTCGGGGTGATCTGATAGAAATCAGAGAGATATAGGTTGGGTAGTTAGTAAACAAAAAACTGTCCCCCAGTCTCAAATGTCTAAGACCAAAAGGTATAGGTTGAAAATGAAGTGCAAGGGCTTTATAAATCACCACAGGAACCAGTCCTTCAGCCTGCAATTTCTCTGCCAAACATGATACCAAGATAAACTCTATCACCATACAATTCATATCCTTCCATTCCATACATGCCCATATGCCTGTCACTCAGCAAATGGTTACAACCTGGAATGTACTACCCAAGAAGGTGGCTGAGGGAAATATTCTCATAACATTTCAGCAACTTTTGAATTAGTACTTGGATCACCAAGGCAGAGTAAGCTATGGAACAAGGGCTGGTAAACAGGATTAGTATAGATGGGTGCATGATAGTCTGCATTGACACAGTGGGCCAAATGGTCTGTTTCTGCGATACTGCAAACTCCTATAATGCTGGTGAACATCACAACATGACGATAGGTCAGGTGAATGCCTGGCTGTAGGAGTGACACAGGAGGGGAGAGTATGGATCATGGGTCCAGTAAATTCTTGCACAGAGAAAAAGAAAACTGACGATACGATATAACTTTATTTATCTCAGGAGGGAAAAAGGCCTACCAACATTCATAAAACACACCAAGATGCTTGAAACATGAAATTAAATGGCAAATGGAAAGGATTTTGGATGTGCCAAGATTGGGGAGGGGGGGGAAGAGTCAGTCTACCCTATGACAGACGGGGGAGGAGTTGTACAGTTTGATAGCCACAGGGAAAAAAGAACCCGACCCGTTCTGTACTGCATCTTGGTTAAACCAGTCTGTTGGTGAAGGTAGTCCTCAGGTTGGAGGGGTGAGCTGTATTGTCCAAGATGCTCCACAGTTTAAGGAGTATCCTCCCCTCCGTGACCACCTCCCATGAATCCAACTCCCCTCCAGGACGGAGCCAGCCTTCCTGATGAGCTTGTTAATCCTGTTGGCATCCGCGGCCTTCGCCCTGCTGCCCCAGTACACGACAGCGAAGATGATGGCATTGGCTACCACCGATTGGTACAACATCTGCAGCATCTTACTGCAGACGTAGGAGGAGCGGAGCCTTCTCAAAAAATAGCCAGCTCTGTCCCTTCTTGTAGTGCCTCAGCGTTCCTGGACCAGTCCAGTTTACTGTCCAGGTAAACTCCAAGAACTCCTTGGTAAACTGCACATCCACACCATTGATGGAGACCACCGCTCACCACCCATTAAGGAACCTGTTGAGTGTTTCCAGCAGTTTCGGTTTCAAATATTTGGGAGAGACTTGCTCATTCTGTTTGGGATGGTTTGAAATATTTGGCAACAGAATATTACACAAAATAGTTGTACAACTATCTGATGAGCTTCACTGAAGGGCTACAGTTGGTGTAGTCTGCAGGGATTTAATTAAGGCATTTGACAAGATCTCACATGGGAGACTAGCCCAAAAGCCCATGGGATGCAAGGTAATTTGGCTTGGTAATAGGAAACAGCGGGTGTGAGCAAAGAGTTGCTTTTGTGATTGAAAGCATGTGAGCAGAGTGCATCACAGAAATCCGCACTGGCTCTATTTTGGTTTGTTGTATACATTAATGATTTTGGTGTGGTTGGAGGAGATATTATAAATACTTTCACAGATGGCACAACAGTCCTTGGCGTTATCGACAGTGAGAAGATTAGTTTCAGACTGATAATAGTTAGTTAGTGAGACCAATAGCAAACTGAATTAATTCAAATAAATGCGAGGTGATGCACTTTGATAGGACTAACAGTTGTAAGACACACACAATGAATGGTAGAACCTAATAGAGTATTGAGGAAGAGCGACGTCCAAAGATCCCTGACGGTGACAGAACTGGTACATAAGGTGGTGAAGGCAGCTTATGGTATACTTTGGAAGATAGATATAATATGCTGGAGTAACTCAGCGGGACAGGCAGCATCTCTGGAGAAGGAATGGTTGACATTTCGGGTCAAGACCGTACTTCAGACCCAAAACGCCACCCATTCCTTCTCTCCAGAGATGCTGCCTTCCTGCTGAGTTACTCCAGCATTTAGTGTCTACCTTCAATTTAACCAGCATCTGCAGTTCTTTCTTACACATATGGTATACTGCTTCATTAGCCGCTGATAGAAGTTATATATTGCTTCACCACTGCTCGGGCAATGTATTCCAGACTGCATTCATGCTTCAATAATTAATCTACTTCTCTTTTAACTATGTAACTTGCGCCACTACCCTTTCACACAGTACATTTCTGATCGTAAATGCCGTGGGCATAATACTCCACCTGCCTTATAATAGTTTGAAATAACACACTTGCTTTCTGTCCTTTGTTCTTTGTTAATAATCCCAAAGATCCTATTTCCTTCATAAAAAAACTCATCTGCTGTGTTTAAGAATGTGTAATAAATAATTGCAACTGTGTTGCCTTTAAAATTACTTTAAACTATTGTCTTTTGGAAGTGTGTGGGGCTCAATACACCGCCTACACTGAAAAATTGGAGTCAACTCATCCTGTCACTATTACAACATCGAGTTCAACAACTTATGTCTCATGATTTTCTCTTTAATCCTTGCAGTATAATTAATAAATTCTATTGAAAACGTTCCACCTGGTTTCTCTGAACTCATAACCACAATCCCCTAGCTTTGTTATATTTTAAACTTTCATCTTTGCTCTCTCCAGTCTTGGCACGAATTCCTGGATACTAATCACACTTGTCTAAATGCAACGTTAACAAATGTACCAAAGATTGACACAAAATGCTGGAGTATCTCAGTGGGGAAGGCAGCATCTCCGGAGAAAATGGATAGGTGTTGTTTCCATTGCAATGGAGGTCAGTCCAACAAAGTGAATTAGGGAGTAAAATTGGTTTAAAATAATCAGTGGGAAAATGTATACCGATTTACAGCCAAATGAGCAACCCTTGGGAAAGTGGCCATTTCCTGTGAAAAGTCAGGTATCAATTGCCCTTTATTGGAAAAATGAATTTACTAATAAATATCATTATACAACCATGCAAATATATTACAGATGTAAAGTTTCTGTAGAGCTTGACGTGACTACATAGACACTTAATTTTTTTTGCTGTAATTGCAAATTAAGAATATTAGGATTTATGGAAAGATTCTACAAAAATTGCACCCCCGACAGGCCTAGTATCTTGCACATTATTAAAAGGCAATTGCAAAAGAGTAGTATGTTTTGTCTCACATCAATGACCTTTCATTAGAACTCTCATTTCGTCTTCTTTAATCAAATATATAATTGTGCTCTTTGTACTTCACTGTTCCCAAGAAAGCAATTTGAGCTATGAACAGTCAACCACATGACAACACAGAGTCTCCAGACTCCAAAGATCAGTCTGCTTCAAAATATGTTGGAGATTGTTCAACTTTCACAGTTGTGCATTTCATAGGCCTTATTTATGTGGTATGTGGGTGCAGCTAAACAAGATTGTGGCAACAGGATTTAAATATGTGGAATTCCTTTACAACATTAAATTTATTGTCATCAAGTACATTGTTGTATTAATTCATTAAATGCATTTGAATTCATCTGAATATGAATATAATCCATTTGGGCACAGATCATTATGAATCTCACACCATTTGCACGCACTGGAATGGATATTTAAAGATCTGTGCAGTATTATTCCCTAATGTAAGGTGCAAAAAATCACAAGATGATCAACTTGAGGAATGCCTTGGTAAGATTTACCTTCAACAGTTTTATCAAAAGTTTGTTGTTTTTCTTTATTGGTATAGGGAAAAATGTTTGCTGGATTGTGACCCCCCCCCCCCCCCCCAAAATACAAATGACAAGCCTCGACCAGTGAAGAGCAGAGACCTCTCCCTCAAAATGCCCGGCAGCCTTTGACAGAAGCCAACTCCCATGGAGTTTGTCAGGTATTTATGTACAGCTTCTCCACTGCCAGATTCTTAAACCAAACAGCTCTTTTATACCCACTCAGAGGTGCTGCCACGTATGTTCAACTCTAACTCAGTTACTGAACTTTTAACTTTTTTGCATTTTTTCAGATTTATTTATCACTAATTGTATCAGTAGTATTTATGATTACTAAGTATAACGTGTGGCTTCATGTGAGCAAGGCATCTCATTGCATCCTGGTGTGTATGACAATAATCTGAATTTCAACATTCAGCTAAAGATTTAAGTGGCTATGTTCCAATGCAATGCTGGGGTTGCTCCCACCTCTGGACACCAGGGATTGGTTGATACTTTATTATCGCGTGACATGTCACAGTGAAATTATTTGCTTTGCATACCGTACACAAAGTAAGCAAAGAGTCGCACCACCCCACACTGAGTCCCTCTTTGTTCCCTCGGCGACCTGTTATCCATGATCTATTGATGGCATTTACAAGTATATCCACAGATCCCAAATACATGCATAAATCCAAAATGACTTCAGTTTGAATGGTTGAATGCCAGACATTCGCTTTAGAAATGCCAGCTACAGCAGGACAATTTAGCCCAAAATAATACGTTCAAAATTGCGTCCTACATTTCCACAGACAGTTTGTTCAGGGATTATCCCAAGCATTTGATCATATCAATGTACAATAGGTGTATATTATTTTAGTGGCTAAAGGGATGTCATTTACTTTTGTTGTTCAGAATGATTACAGACTGAAAACTCTGCCAGAAGGAACATAACCTTGAAGTCAATAGTAACTTGATAAAAGCATTCAAGGAAGAAATAGGTCACAAGAAAGAAAGGTTATGAAATCAGTATTATACAAGATTTCAGAAAAATACATTTGTGTCAACAAGAAAGTCAGAAAGAATAACTTTGTCTAGTTCACATATGGAACACACATCAATTGCTAACAAAGAAATCGTTGTTATTGTGAAACTGATAACATAACTTTAAGAGTAAAAATACGTAAGGTTTGTTTATAAAAATGCTTGAAACATTTCCTGAAACACATCCCATTGAAATAGCATGTAAACACCCTTGCTAAGTAAAACCATAATTGAATAATGGGCAGTCTTTGAAGATATATTGAGATAATCTATGTACAGGAGAAATGGAGTGGAAATAAAGCCAAAAGCTCTGAAGATCAACGAGACAGAGGAAATTGAAGCTAAAAGGATACAAAGCAGATGTTAAAAATAATGATAAAATTCAGAACCAAGGTGTGAGAAGAAAGTTCAGAGAAGAGGTTAGAAATTGAAAACAAACAAAATATGGGAAAAGACCAACAATAAATAGGAAAAGGGATCCAATAATCCACTAATGTCAAGTGAATATGATTAGAAGATAGGAAAATACATGGAGCAGATCAGGGACCAAATCTCAAAGCAAAACATAGCCAGCGGAAGTCAGTCAATGGGTCAGGCAGTATCTGTGGAAGGAACTGCACACTCATGATTTGGGTCAAGACGCTTCCGCTGGACATGTATTTGTTGTCAGAAAGCACTGACAAAATACTAAATGATTGCCTTACATTGGTCCTTACCAAAGCAAAAAAAATGCTATTGGTGTTTCAGCAAGTTTGGATACTAAAATTAAAGATTGATGAAAAGCAAGTACTTGGAAAATCAATTTAAAGTGGATAAATCATCTGGATGTCCCCTTGGTTACTGAGAAGGATGAAAATTGCAGAGGAACAGATGTATTCTTCCAAACATCAGTAGATACTGGGAGGTTGCCAGGGGACATTAGAATTGCACATATTACATCTGTGTTCAAAGAATGCAAGGATAAATCCAACAACTATAGGGAAGACAGCTTATCCTTGGTAATGGGGGAATTTTGAGAAATGATGATCAGGGGTAGAATTAGCATTCAGCAACAAATGTGGATTTCACTTCGGAGTCACGTGAGTGACTACGTGAAGACCCCGCCAGCACGCATGCGCGACATATCGTCGTTCTACCTGCAGCTCCCGAATTCCGCCCGAGAGGGCTGCTGGTTCGCCACGGACAGGCGGTAAATCCACCCGTTTTTTCGCCGAGCTGCAGGTGCTACCTGCAGCTCCCGAATTCCGCCCGAGAGGGCTGCTGGTTCGCCACGGACAGGCGGTAAATCCACCCGTTTTTTCTCCGAGCTGCAGGTGCGACCTGCAGCTCCCGACTTCCGCCCGGGAGGGCTGCTGGTTCGCCACGGACAGGCGGTAAATCAACCCGTTTTTTCGCCGAGCTGCAGGTGCTACCTGCACCTGCAGGTGCTACCTGCAGCTCCCGACTTCCGCCCGGGAGGGCCGCTGGTTCGCCACGGACTGGCGGTAAATCCACCCGGAAGCCGATCGGGACTGCCGACTCAGCTGGGTCCAGTCCCGAGGACACCCCGTTCGCTGTTAGCGACGGAGGTCGTCTTACCCGCATGGAGCGGATGGTGGAGCAATTGCTCCAGCGTGACCTGCTTTTGCAGGGGCAGGGTCACGGTGGGCCTCTTCGCAGGCCCACGGCAGGATCCTATTACGGACTGCCTAAATGTCTCACCCTCTTCGCAGGGGAGCATTGGGGGTCAGAACTGGGCTGACCCTGAAGAGGGGGAGTTGGCTGAACAAACCAACAGTGTCAGGGGTGCAGTGAAGAGTTTCTGGATATGGTAAGTAACATGCAGATCATGAGCCCTACGATTAGAGGGCAGGAGTCAAACTTCAGAGGATCCTGAAGCTTTTGACCGCCGGAATTTCGGCAGTGCCAGTACTGCGGTGGGTATAGAACTACCGGGAGAAACAGGATGCTCTGGCCTTACTGTGTAACACAGTTTGAGATAATAACTACAGGAAGAGCAACTCAACCCCAAATTGCGGGGTTATGCAAACCAGGTACGCTCAACCACCAAATCTGCTGTGCGGAGCTCCCCAAATAGGGGAAAGACCTGGACAAAGAGCTACCAACAGCAAAAGCACCCCTACACACCCACCGGACAGAGATATCACTACAGATCGTCCGGTGGTGAAAGCTCGAAGGCCGGCCCACCTGCACAACAGCCTTTTTTAGGCCATGGCCCAGCCCGGCTTTCTTGGAAAATGCGCCACCCCTACAACGCAGCAACTCAACAGAAGAAATAACGGTGGAATTGGACCGCAACACCGGCAATACCTTGGAGGTAGGTGGGTCTGCCTCCCCCAGGAACATCATATGTCTAAAATTCATCTTGTGGGGGAGGCCGGTTGCACTTGTTTTATAAAGTATGGCGCACTTTTACCTCTGATCCTTACATACTCGGAAGTATTCAGGGCTATAAAATTGAATTCATTTACGAACTCCCTACCCCGGTCCAGCATACGCCTAGCCGAAAGTTTATACTTTCACAAAGAAAGAACGGCGGGCCATGCTGAACTATTAAGACTAATTAGCAAAGGGGTAATTGAGAGAATCACAGGAGTTCGTATCTAATATATTTACCAAAAATAAAAAGATGGCGGATGCCGCATAATCATAGACCTGACCGAACTGAATACTTCTGTTCAGTATGTTCATTTCAAAATGGACACTTTCGACACAGCAGATAGCTAATAGCTATGGGTACTACGTGGCATGCATTGACCTCAAAGATGCATACTATTCAGTACAAATACACAAGGATCATAGGAAATACCTTAAATTTATCTGGATGGGACAATTATGGCAATATATAGCCTTACCCAATGGGTTATCATCAGCACCCAGGCTGTTCACCAAATTATTGGAACCAACTTTGGCCTATTTAAGGAAACAAAATCATACTGTTATGGCCTATCTTGATGATATCCTCATTGTCGGGGAGAATTTGGAAACGGCTACATTGGCAGTTCTAGCCAAAAAACATCTCTTTCAAAAGCTGGGGTTCATCATACATCCAGATAAATCAAAGTTGGAACCCTCTACTACCATGGATTACTTGGGGTTCACCATTGACTCGGTGCAAATGTCTACCACCTTACCACCGAACAAGGTGGTGGACTTGATAGAAGCTTGCAGAAGCCTTACTGGCATCAGGGATCCATCCATATGGTAGGTGGCCATGGTAATTGGGAAGATAGTGGCTGCCTTTCCCGCAGCGCAATTCGGACCACTACATTATCAAAACCTACAAAGAGCTAAAATTATAGCTCTCAAAAATCATACCATTTCGACAGGCCTATGAAGTTATTAGAAAAGGCAAGAGTTGAATTAAATTGGTGGATGGGAAATGCTCAATTCTGTTCCAAATCCATCACTATCATAAATCCCTCGGTTACATTACAGACTGATGCCAGTGTTAAAGGTGGGGAGCAGCTAATACCACCACTGTTTGTGGTGGCAGATGGAATGCACAAGATTTAACCCTGTTGGGAGCACTAGGGTTTAATTATCTAGAAATACTGGAAGCATTCATGGACCCCGGGGCCTACTGCTTAGATATGCACCAGTTGCATGTATGGTTACAAATTATAATACCACAGTGGTGGCCTATATTAATCTTTTGTGTGGAATAAAATCGATATCATGTGATGAATTGCCTTTTTACAACTGGCACTGGTGTCTGGATAGAGAGATTTGGATCTCAGCCACTTACCTTTCAGGTAAACTAAATACGGTGGCGAACACCAGGTCACGCAATTCAACGACAACATTGAATGGATGTTGGATCGGGACCGGGGCCGGCAGCGATGGATGTTTCTCGCTGCATTGGGGGGGATTGTTTGCTATGCATTTCCCCCCTTCTGCCTCATCAGTCGGGTCTTACAAAAATTTAATAGACTCCGCAACGGGTATTTCGGGTTTCCCGATCTGGCCTACCCAACCATGGTCCCCAGCAGTACAAAGATGGCCGCAGAACACTGCTTTCGGATCCTCAAACGGCCGGGCCCGTTGGCACACCCTGTGACGGGTAAGTCATCCGTGCCATGATCGCATTAACCTATTGATGCTGTTTCTGAACAGGCCATTTCTGGACTTCGGATACTCCGACAGGACGATCAATGTCATCACTTCGTCGTGCAGGGAATCCACCAGGGACAGCACTGACATATGTCAGCAGATGGGAGTGTTTTCTTCTTCAGAACAAACACTTCATATGACTCGGCCACCATCACTGGATTGCAGGAGTTCTGGCCACCCTTCATTCCATGAAGGTTTGAGCTACAGTGCCATTAAATTTGCAGGAGTGCCTTACCTACCAACCTGGACCGAGGGGGTGATCACCAGCGTATAGGATCACACCCTCTGGTATCAATCTGATGAGGGGTATTAATTCTTTTTCCCCTAGGCCAGATACACCCATACATGGGACTTAGGCATAGAATTTACTATGCTTCGAGGATGGACACCAATATCGGGGCTCTCTCTGGATAACTACATATAATATGGTTATGTTTATGGCACTTGTAACAGCACAACGGGTCCAGTCTTATAAAGCTAAGGCTGCATCCACGTCAGCGGCTAGGATGATGGGGTTCCTATGGACCACATCCTTGCTACAGCGGGTTGGAGCAGTGAACGGACTTTTCAGCACTTCTTTTATAAACCCGTGGCCGCTCCTGAGACGTTTGCAGGGGAATATGTTAAGTTTCTGTTACATGATTTACCCAATGTGGGGCATATCATTTTAGGTATGATTAAATACCTTCTTTGTTTTTCAGCCAGTGTTATGTCTGAATTACGTTCATCCTCTTATCCCAGCATAGCGGTGTGTGAGCATGGAGCTTCCAGGGCATGAAATCACAGAGCTTTGAAATCTTCACGTAGTCACTCACGTGACTCCTAAGTAAAATAGTAAGATTAAACGAGAACTTACCAGTTTGAAGTTTGATCTTTATTTTATGAGGAGTTACGATGAGGGATTACATGCCCTCCGCTCCCAACCCTCTACTATAAAGATCACCTGGTATGAAAGTTCTCTCTTATCTTACTATATTAGTCATTGTGACTGTCTGTGATTTCACACCACTGCTTTGAAGAATGTCGCGCATGCGTGCTGGCGGGGTCTTCACGTAATCCCTCATCGTAACTCCTCATAAAATAAAGATCAAACTTCAAACTGGTAAGTTCTCGTTTAATCTTACTATTAAAAGCCAGTATGGGCTACTTATAAGCAAATCATGTTCAATTAACTTCTTGGTTTTTCGATGAAAAGCGAGAATCCAGAAGGGAAATGCAGTTGACAAGCAAGAAGTAAACATGCAAAAGATGTTTGATAAAATACCCCATTAAAGGTTGCCATGATGCCATCAAGACTGTAGCTCACTGAGTAAAGGAAATCTGGCTCAGTGACACCACGATGATCCGGATCAGAGTCATTTGGTATGGAAACAGGCCCTTCAGTCCAATGTGCCCATACCAAATGAGATGCCTCATTTTAGATAGTCCCTTTTGCCCACATTTAGTCTATACCCCTCAAAGCTTTCCTATCCATGTACCTGTAAGTATCTTTTAAATACTCTTATAGCACCTGCTTCAACTACCACCTCTGGCAGCTCATACCATATACCCATCACCCACTGTGTAAAAAAAACCTGTCCCTCAGATTCCTATTTAATCTTTCCCTTCTCACTTTCAATCTACTCCCTCTGGTTCTTGATTCCCCTACCTTTGGTAAAGGATTCCGTGCAATCGGCCCATCAATTCTCCCTCATGATTTTATACAGCTCTATGAGGTCACCCCTTAGCCCCCTGAAAGCCAACGAATAAAGTGCTACTTGCCCAATCTCTCTCTATAGCTCAGGACCTCGAGTCCTGGCAACGTTCTCGTAAATCATCTCTGTACTATTTCCAGCTTAATGACATCTTTCTATAGCAAGGTGACCAAAACTGAGCACAGTACTCTAAAATCAACCTCATCAACTTCTTTCACAACTGCAATATGATGTGGTGATAGGTTGTTTTATAAAATAGTAAAGTCCATCTTCGTGTTGGCATTTGTATCGTCCTTAAGTGCAGTGGGCACAATTTCCAAATGTGCAACACAAGATTGGGATGCAAAATGAAATACGAGGTTAAAATGACAGTTTATTTATTCATGTGTGTATATATTTATATAATGGTATATGGACACACTGATCTGTTTTGTAGTCAATGCCTACTATGTTCTGTGTGCTGAAGCAAAGCACGAATTCCATTGTCCTATCAGGGACACATGACAATAAACTCACTTGAACTTGAAATAGGTAGAAATTTAAGAGAGAAAAATACAAGCTGTCACCGATGACAGGGAAGAGCGAGGAAACTGGTGGATACAATTGTAAAAGATAGCTGGATAAATACTTCAGAGGAATCCAGGTATGCTTGTGTATAATTTATTTAAAGTGGCAGACAAGTGAAGATGACAACTATAAGCAAACAGGACCCTGGATTTTGTATGTAAAGGCAAGAGCAAGGAATTCATTATAAAACCGTGGTTAGGCTGCAATATGAACACAGCGCTCAGTTCTGTGCGCCACTCTTTAACATAGAAAATAGGTGCAGGAGTAGGTCATTCGGCCCTTCGAGCCTGCACCACCATTCAATATGATCATGGCTGATCATTCAACTCGGTATCCTGTACCTGCCTTCTCTCCATACCCCCTGATCCCTTTAGACGCAAGGGCCACATCTAACTCCCTCGTAAATATAGCCAATGAACTGGCCTCAACTACCTTCTGTGGCAGAGAAAGATAGACAAAGGCTTTAAGAGAGTGCAGAAGAAATTTACTTGAACAAATGATTCCAAAGATATGTAATTTAAGTCACAAAAATAGGTTGGAGACGAGGATGTTCTCCCTGGAATTCTGACAGATGAAAAGAATCTTGAGAGCAGGTATTTAAAATCATAAAGGGTCTTTTCAGAATAGAAGAAAACTGATCCCATCAGACAAAGGTATTGTAAAGACAATTGGCCAAAGAATCAAAATAACACAAGGGAAAAATATTCCCTTTCAACCTATCCCCACCACTCACCTCCCCATAAAACAGTAAGTTGTTACAATCTGATATTCTTTACCAAAATAGTAGTGGGGGAAGATTTGATCTTGGCTTCAAAAGAAAACTGGAGAACTATTTCAAAGAAAAAAACATTTCAGGGCTTCAGGGTGAGGGGGAAGTAGTGGAACTAGCTAGATTGATTCAGCATAGAGCAGGTCAAACTAAAAGGGCTGAAAGGCTACATTCTAAATATAACCTGTGATTCGCTATCAAATCAACCAGAAGCAGACGCATTATATTTAGTAGAATAAAACCTCACAAACAAGTTTCCTATGAGACAACCCCAGATTTCTCTAAGACAGACAAATCTTATATAATTAAAACTTGGGGCAGGATCCAGCAACATTGCTCTCAATTTTGTTTACTGTCTTTCTTTTTAAATATTCAATATGAATTATTAAATTATGAACTTCAATTCCATTTGCTCTGCTGTTTATATTCAAATATTAGAAATACAACCTGATCAGCACAAAATGTATATATTTTTTTTAATTACAAAAAGTACGTTATTAGAGAAATAAATATATACAATACATGATCCTTACAAAACTCCATCCAACATTCTTGGAGGCTGTACATACATCCAAACCTGTTTACACAAATTACATACATTTATCCCCCACTCTTGCCACTCATGTGGCCCATTGGCATGGAATCCCTTCCATTATTTGGAATCTGCACAACAACCTTCCCCCTCCCCCCCCACCGCCGTCAGCAGAAGGACCCTAGACTGTGGTCCTCCCCCACAGAGCCTTGGTGTTGGCTGCACCAAGCTTCAGAGCGTCCCTCAGCACGTACTCCCGCAGTCTGTAGCGAACCAGTCGGCAACATTCCCCGACGGACATCTCGCTCCACAGGGAGGTCAACAAAGCTCGGGCAGACCAAAGAGCGTCTTTCACCGAGTTGACGACCTTCCAGCAGCACTCGATGTCAGTCTCTGAATGCGTCCCTCAAACATTCCGTAAATCAGAGCTCTCAGTGACAGGGCTGTTCAGAATAAATCGTGACAGGGACCTTTGCAAACCTCTAGACTCTTTGCAAATCTACACTCTGCAAAGAGGTGGGCAACCACCCAACGCACGCTGCCCTGGTGAGTAGAAGTGAGGTTCCATCGGTCCAGGAAGTATCTGACTGGGAGGGCTCCCCTCACTGCCAGCCAAGCCAGGTCTTGGTGCTTGTTGGCGAGTCAGGCGATAAGGCATTTCACCAGACAAGCTGGGCAGTCTGCTATGGAACCATGTCACAGGATCCATGGATCATTTCCCTGCAGTGCCTGCAGGATGTTCTGTGCTGACCACTGCCTGATGGACTTGTGGTCAAAGGTGTAGGCCGGAAGAGCTTTTCCACAGACAACAGATGGTGCGGCAATATCCAGCTGACTGGCACCTTGCTTGATATCTGCACCAGGCCCCTATAATACCACACACTCAAATATTATAACAGAGGGTCATTGGATAAGGAGGAAGGGCAAGCTCATGGTAATATAATGGTTACACTTTCAGGTACAGGTGACTCCCATGTTACAGGGTACTTAGAAAATGATACGAATCATGAATTGTTTAACACAATCCTTTCAGGCTTGTGCTTATTTCAATTTACAGTGTTGCAGTCAGTGCCATAATGTAATCCCCTTTACCTTGGAGATATCGGCGATCCTCTCTAAGTGGAGAAACCAAATTCATATTAAGCCCGCTTTGCATAAACTCTATTCTGTCTGCAAGGAAGATCCTGAGCTCCACCCCATTCACAGACCTCTCCACTCAGGTCTGCAATCTTATTTCAAAGATGCCCAATGCAAGTTTGAGGAACAGTGCCTCATCTCTTGTCTGAGTACAATGCAGTCTTACAAATCTAATACAAATTAACAAATTTTAAATAACCATCCCCTTTGTTAAAAATATATCAGTCTCTAAATGGCTACACTATGGGTCCTTTGACAACATTGATCTGCACCCTTTCATTGCTTGTTTTCTCCATATCTCCATCTTCCTGCAACTTAGAATTAACTTGTTTTCTCACTTTTATAGTTCCAATGAAGGGACCTTGATCAACATTTTTTGCTCTCTATCTTTCACTATGAATGTTGCCCGAGCTGCTGAGTGTTTCTATTTTTGCTTTGCAATTCCAGTATCTGCTGCTTTGACTCTAACATCACGCACAAAGTCCCAGGAATTTTATCCAGTTTACATGTCAGATGCAAATGATTAGAAATGAAAATAGAAGTCAAGTTATTAACTTTTATGAAATTAAGAGGTTATAAATTACAAGTAATTGTAATATGGACGTTCAAATGATAAACAGCTGCCAATTAAAAAATGTAAACATAATGATTAAACTCTCGGCACAAATTAAGGTGCGATAACATTATATTAATTTGTTTAAAGCAAAAACAAAATTTTACAATGGACGTAGTTTTAGTTCCAAGCATAACATCTTATTTTCAAGAATGTACAATTCTACGCAGTAATAGTAGCACAACTAAAATTGTTAAAGAAATGTTGCATTGCATTTTCCTTGGTGTTCCATATCGTTTTACAGCACAATTAACCTGCTCTTTCTAATATGACTATTGCAATCATTAAACTGCAGGCTTTTGGTTTTATTAAAGTCCTTGTTTCTTGCAGCTGCCAATCCAATTATTTCCAGTTGCACGGGACATTACATAACACTTGTCAAATATAATCCAAGCGACACCTATTCAAAAATATACATGCTTTTAGTGATGACTTGAACGTTAAAGTCATTTTGATTGCGCAACATTTAGAATATTATCCTGATTTGAGGCCAGGTGCTGTGTAAACACACCAGATCCTTCCTTTGCAGGTTACTATTTCAAATTAAACAGTACATCATTATGAATGTGTGTGACATTTTTTGGATTCTTCTGCACTGTGATTTGCAAAGTGTTATTAAAACCATTGATAACAAATCTAGTTACTGCACTAAAGAATTCCTGAAGTCATAGTTTTGATTGAAAAGTTAGTGGCGAGCATAGTTGCAAAAGAGAAAACCTGATCAGAAACAATCACCAATATCCTCTCACCAATATCACAAGGATATTCCAAAACTATTCAATAATATTGGGCAGCACAGTGGCACACCTGGTAGAGATGCTGCCTCACAGTTACAGGCCCAAGTTGAACCTTGACCTCGGTCAGGTGCTGTCTGTGCGGAGTTCGCACGTGCGCCCTGACCATGTAGGTTTACTCCAGGTGCTCCAGTTTCCTACCACATGCAAAAGACGAGTGGGTTAGTAGGATATTTGGCCTCAGGAAGTTGCCCCTAGTGTGTGGGGTTAGTAGACGTGAAACTGGGATAATGCAGAAATAATATGAATGGGTGATCAATGGTCGGCTTGGTCTCGCTGGGCCAAAGAGCCCATTTCCATGCTGTATCTCTAAACTACATTATCTCTAATAATGTAGAGCTCCAACATTAAGCATCAATAAGTGAAAATAAAGATGAATTACAGACGCTGGAAGTCTAAAATTAAATCAGAAAATGATAGAAATTCACAGCACGTCAGGCAGCATCTTTGAGAAGAGAAGCCAAACTAATCTTTCAGCTCGAAGACCTTTTGCCATTTTCTGTTTTTATTTGGAATCTAAATGATGAAATGATCCCCCACTTCTGATATCTACCCGAAGTGCTTAAAACCTAGACTATAAGCACAACTCTAGTCATTCTCAATCTGTAACAAGGCAGAGAATCCAAATGTTTTTTTGCAACCAAAATAATCAAAAGCATCAGTTAAATACCAGCGCGAGTGCACAAAAACGTTAAAAAGTTACTCATGCCAAATAGAAAACAATGTTCAGACCACACTGCTGACACATCAGGCATACATACAAACGCAATAACAACTGTAGAGCACTTCCTTGGCTACAAAGTCTTTTGGAACATTGGAGGTAATGAGGTATGAAAATGTGCTACCATACATTAAAATATTAAGCGCAGAAAAACACCATTCAGCCCAGGTGATCTCTGATATTTAGTGGTTCACACAAGCCTGAGCCAACTTCACTTCATTGCACTCTATCGTGTTTACCTCAATTCCTTTTTTTCTTTGTGAAATCAGCCAGCTTCCCCTTAAATGCATAACACATAACTCACTTCAACTATAAATGCAAGCTGAGCCTTATGAACTGACAATATTGCTTATGATGGAGCGTTTTTCCTTTTGCCAATCTGAAGTGAATTTTATTTCCTAAAATGCTTTGGTGCGCATCAAGATCGTAAAATAATGCATGACAGTTAAAATGTATTCTACATTATAGGAGCTGGATTTTCAATTGACACTGCTGTCAGATGGCAGAGTACAGATAGACAAGCAAGGCACAGCTGGGGAAAAGGGAGGAAAGAGCAGAATGGAAAGTTGGTAAACATGAAATATAGTCCATTCCCCAAGTACCGACATCCTTCACTTCTAAAGAAAACTGAGTGAGCTGCAAAATAAATCTCTCGTACCCAATAGACTCAATTCCACACTGCTTGGAGCTGTCAGGTCACCTTGAGAAAGCATACGTTAAAGGTCAGGCAGTTGACCGCATGGGAGGAATAAAGACTTGGCACAGAAACACATTTTCCAGCACTTGTATCAGTGATATTGACATTAAACCACTTGGTAGTTAACCAGAAGGAAATAAAATATATTGAAAAAATCAACCAGGTCCAAATAAATAGCATTAAAACAGTTTTTTTTAGTTGAAATATGGAACTGCAGATGCCAATTTACAAAAAAGTCACATAATGCTGGTCAGCAGCTTCAGCAGCATGGAGAACATGGATAGGTGACATCCCTTCCCTAACATCGCCTATCCATGTTCTCCAGAGATGCTGGCTGATCCACAGAGTTACTCCAGCACCCTTGATTTTGTTGGTCCTGATTGATATTGAACTTTTAAAAATTTTGTGGGAGTTACACAATCCAGGCAAGTGTGGAATATTCCACAATGCTCCCAAATTGTGACTTATGGATTGTACGTATAAAGAATTTGGCGAGTCACTCATTGCAGATTAACTGCTGTCTGACCTGCAATTTCAGTACTTGAGTACTTCTGTGACTGTTTCAGCTCAGTTTTAAATAGGATTCCATCAGTGCCAGATTGCTTCCCCCACAGAACATTAATACATACTGACCTAAGTGTCCTAAGTTGCCTCCATTGTCAGAGTGATGCCACACGCAAGTAGGTGGAGCAGCACCTTGTATTCGGCCTCTGTAGCTTACAACGCAGCAGGATGAGCGTTGAATTCTCCAATTTTAGGTAACCTCTACAAACTTGGCATCAAAATGATCTCCCACTTCTGATATACTCCTTCTTCCCCCCCCCCCCCCCCCCAAACACTCACCACTCTCCCTGTTCCTTCACTAAAAGTGCATTAACCACATTGCAACAATATATCCCTCTTGGACTCACTGTCTCTAGCCAACAATTGGCCTATCAGGGAACCTCCTTACCAGAGGACCGCTGTTGCTGGCCTTGATTTGTTCTGTTTTTTCCCCTCGCTTCTAGCGCCCCCCCCCCCACCAGCCAAACAACAATCAGTCTGAAAAAGACCCCGACCCGAAACATCACCTATCCATTTTCTCCAGAGATGCTGCCTGATCCCGCTTAGTTACTCCAGCATTTTGTGTCTATCCCAAGTGATTCCAACTGTCCTGAATACAGTAAGAGTTTGTTATTGCTTTATATACTCTGGCCTGTTAGAAGGTTGTGGATTCTCATCCTATTGAAACATAAACTCAAGCATCCTGGCTGACCCTTTCTGCGGCACTGTCCGCATGTCGTCTTTGGTTATCCAACCTGAATAGTTTAATCCTATCCCGCTGCTTTAAATAGAAACAGCAGATATAACTGCTCCGGATTACTCAGGATATTCTGCTTACGTTAAACTCGGAAACTGCAGCTGGCACTGTCCTGACTTAATTTCCTCGACATCATAATTGTGACAGATGCAATGAGACAAACCATCAGCATGGATAAACATAAGTGTTTCTGAATTTGATAAATTGAGAGAGTGTGTGTGTGTGTGTGTGTGTGTGTGTGTGTGTGTGTGTGTGTGTGTGTGTGTGTGTGTGTGTGTGTGTGTGTGTGTGTGTGTGTGTGGAGTGAATCAGGATGTATGAATCGAATTCAAAACTAAGATTTCTTTTTAGGGTTTTATAATGTTTACATTTGGGGAAAAAAACAAAATCAATATTTTTCCAAATTATCCCCAAATAAATGAGGAAATAACCCGACTCATTAAAATAGGGTTCTCAACCAACATCTGTCAATAATACCTTCTCTAATGCTTGCCTTTTTCTAGGTAAATCCACTTTGGGATTTTGTCAAAACACAGTTTCAGAGGTGTTAAATAATGTGGCAAGGTGGTGAAGGCGGATTTTCGTATGCCGTCCCTCATCAGAATGGTTGAGCATAGAAATTGAGACATTGCAGTTATACAAGATGTTGGTGAGGCTGCAATTAGAGTAGCTTTTTAGTTTAGTTTAGAGATGCAGCGCGGCAACAGGCCATTTCGGCACGCCGGGTCCATGCTGACCAGCGATCCCCGCACATTAACACTATCCTATACCCACTGGGGACAATTTTTACATTTACCAAGCCAATTAACCTACATGCCTGTATGTCTTTGGAGTGTGGGAGGAAACCAAAGATCTTGAAGAAAACCCACGCAGATCACGGGGAGAGTGTACAAACTCCGTAAAGACAGCACCTGTAGTCAGGATCGAACCCGGGTCTCCGGCACTGCATTCGCCGTCAGGCAGCAACTCTACTGCTGCGCCACCGTGCCGCCCTTACTGTGATCACTTCTGGTCATGGACACAAAATGCTGGAGTAACTCAGCGGGACAGGCAGCATCTCTGGATAGAAAGAATGGGTGACATTTCGGGTCGAGACCATTCTTGTCGACCCGAAACATCACATTCCTTCTACCCAGAGATGCTGCCTGTCCCACTGAGTTACCCCAGCATTTTGTGTCTATCTTCAGTTTAAAACAGCATCTGCAGTTCCTTTCTAAATCACTTCAGGTCACTCTGGCATAGAAACTTGCATTATGCTGGAAAGAGTGCAGACAAAGTTTAACAAAGATGTTGCCAGGACTTGAGAGACTAAGTAATATGGAGATAGACAAAAATGCTGGAGGAACTCAGCGGGTGAGGCAGCATCTATGCAGAGAAGGAATAGGCGACGTTTCGGGTCAAGACCCTTCTTCAGGTAATAGTAATAGGGAGTAATAGTAATTGGGAGAGGTTGGGCAGCTTGGGACTTTATTCCTTGGAGTGTAGGAGACTAAGGAAGGATCTTATAATGGTGCATAAAAACATGAGCAGCACCCATATGGAAAATGCATAGACTTTTTCCAGAGTTGGTGAATCAAAAACTCAAAAGGCATGTTTATGGAGAAAGGGGAAACCACAGGGTAACTTTTTGATACGTATAAGGAACGAGCTGCCAGAGGAAGTGGTTGATGCACATACAATAACAACATTTAAAATAACAACATTTGGGCAACTACATGGATAGGAAATACTTAAAGTGATATGGATAAACTCAGCAAATGGAATGAATGTAGATGGACACTTTGGTTGGGCCAAAGTGTCTGTGACAATGCTGTATGACTCCATGACCATAAGATTCAGTTAGGAAACTAAAAGCACACATCCACAGAACATTATAAAAAAAAGATAGACACAAAGTGCTTGAAGAACTCAGTGGGTCAGACAGCATCTCTAGAGCAAAAGGTTGGGTGACGTTTCAGGTCGAAGCTCTTTTCAGCCAGCCAACTGAAGGCTTCCAACCTGAAACGTCACCCATCCTTTTTCTCCAGAGGTTCTCCCTGACCTGCTGTGTTACTCCACACTTTGTGTCTATCTTCAGTATAAACCAGCATCTGCAGTTCCTTCCCACAGATTACCTAAATAAGTCTTGGTAGCGATCTGAAATCCCCATTCTGCTTTAGATTCTTTTCACTCTAATGAGTTAAACATATTTCCATCAGTTCCTTCACATCGCATTGTTGCTGCAGTAAAACAATTCATGCAGCCCTTTCTGTCCAAGTGCTGCCAACTTTCTCTTGGCAGCCCTAATTTGAGCACTTTTGCTGCAAAAAGCATTTGGATTTATAAACTGAATGCTAGCCAACACTGTTGCTGGAACCATTAAGCCACAAGAGTTGAAATGCCTTCCTTGTGCAGTATTTTTAAAAGTTCTTTTGAACTTACAGAAAGTGCTGGTGATAAAGCTCAGTCAGCAATCCTGTCATCAGCAGAACGTGATTGAGCTTTGTAAATAGCTTTCATACAATATACAACTGCTTTTATTGGATGAAAATGCAATCATGTGGATGCTGACATGAGGTGGAAAGATTGGAAAAACATTCAATGCAAAGAACTAGTTAATGGGCTAGCAAAGCTGACTAGATTTGGCTGAACATTCTTCAGCCAGTCTGCTGCACAAAAAACATTAATATAAAATAGCCAAATGTGATTAGAACCGCATTAGAAAAATATACAAACAAAGAACTGCAGATACTGGCTAATACACAAAAGGATACAAAGTATTGGAGCAATTCAGCAGATCAAGCTGCATCTCTGCAGAGTAATGATTTCGAGTCGGGACCCGAATGTTGTAATGCCCAAGTAGACACTGTTAAAATTAAAAACACTTGAACTTGCCTGCTCAATAATGAACTACTAATTATAGAACTAAGCCATAAATATTGATGTAACTTCAATATTGTTTTTATACAGATGTTCAGTCCCACTCCCATTGAGATTGCACATCCCAATACCGTCAATAAGAGCCAATGACTGACACCATCATTGCTGCCGAGTGATCCGCTAATGGTGCCCATGCTGACACTAGGATACCACATACTAAATCACACCTCCATAGAAGCCAAATCATTAGAGAATGGCAGTTACAAATATTTGGCAAGTTTCAGTGTTAATTTTCAATGTTCACTATTTTCCAATTTCCAATGCAATGCAAAACTTTAACACTAACTTTCAAGTCAACATCCTTTTCAGCTGTCCTACACCTCACACTATTACAAATAAGATTCCCAACCAGCAGCACTTCTTGTATCTTTTGCATTCAGCAGCACATCATTTTTTCTTTAAAAGTACTGCTATTTATAAAGCTTAGCTCTAAAAAAAATCAATTGATAATATGTCGACAAACATGTATTCTATCACTGACTTTAAATCACCTTATACATTTTGTAAATCTACATAACTCTCACAGAGAGTAGTGGGTCTATGGAATTCTCTGCCTCAGAGGGCGGCGGAGCAGGTCCTCTGGATGTTTTCAAGAGAGAGCTAGATAGGGCTTTTAAAAATAGCAGAGTCAGGGGATATAGGGAGAAGGCAGGAACGGGAGGGGGTACTGATTGGGGATGATCAGCCATGATCACATTGAATGGCGGTGCTGGCTCGAAGGGCCGAATGGCCTACTCCTGCACCTATTGTCTATTATATTATTTCTGTGGTGCATCAACTCATTAATTTAATTTTTAAAGCTTCTTCAACACTGAATGCATTGTAAAATCAAATGTTTTAATACATATTGATATAAATCTCTTGCCAATGTCCTCCACTTATTGGTTTCAGATATTCAGCATACCCCAACTCCACCCTCTGTCAGTGCAGGTCCAAAACAAAACAAATCAAGATGCAGAATCATAAATAATAATCTGTGCACCAATTATAAATTTTAAAATGTTGCTCACTACACAGCAATAAATCAGGCACAAGGTTGACTTTGCAAAGATCAGCCCATATCATACGTTTATCAAAAACCATCACTTCCAATTTCACCATTATAAAACTAGGCTTTAACCCTCCATGACGTCCTGACGTCACACATGCCCACTTCTCCTATTGGCCATATCAAAAGCATAAACAAATATAACCTGAAGAAAAGGAATAGCTGACGTTTCAGGTCGAGATCCTTCTTTAGATTGAGTCAGCCCTTTTCCCCGACATTTTGTGTGAAGAAGGGTCTTGACCCAAAACGTCACCTATTCCTTTTCCCCAGAGATACTGTCTGACCCACTGAGTTACTCCAGTTTTTTGTGTCTATATTCAGTTTAAATCAGCATCAGCCGTTCCTTACTAAACAAATATCACCTACTCTACTTCCCACATCTTGCACCCTCTCATTACTGTTGATACATAATGAAAACAAATGCATTCCTTTTAACATCCTCAAAGTGCAGGAATAACTGCCATGAAGCACTTAGATTGGAGATTGCCGTGTGCGCGACATTGGCGCCTTTAAGGGGGGGGGGGGGGGGGGTTAAAATGCGGTTTTCCCCAGCCATCCGGAGTTTTATTTTCTCGGAGTGCGAGCTATTTCTGGAGATTCATTCCGACGGCCGGTAAGTACATTTTTTTTAAAATAGCCTGACTATTTCAGCGCTGGAGTAAAATAAAAATTAGCTCCTAATGCCGTGACCGCCGACAACAGAGACGGATGTTACGTAGGGGACAGGTAAATGAAAGCTGATAATTTTGACATATAAACCTGCTTGTTTAGATGACCTTAATCAACATTTAATGTTGCGAAACAGTGATTTATTCCCCATACAAACCGGCAGAATTTTTCCTGCCGATATGGGGCTTAAATTCACCGCAACTGCAACATTCCAATCCATCGCGTTCCAGAAAATCCCACTCACAAGCTGATTTAAATGGCCATTAATCTACAGGCATTAAACACTAAATTCCTTCAATTTGGCCTATAAATTAATGACAATTTGATTTAAAAATCATGTTATATTGTGAATTATTGTATGAATGTTAATTGGACACTTAGGCTTTAAAAAAATATGTTAATTTTTTCTTAAGAAATGGATAGATGTTTAGATCTAGTAATTGAATTTTGCAATTAGCTACAATTAGCTAACTAATTATATGCTTTAATTTCAGGTCATCCAAGTAAGATTGTTTCATATTTGTTTCAGAATACTTCAATCTATAATAACTGAAAATTTATTTCAGTTCTCTTAATTGTTAAGAAAGTTATGGGCTTTTGACTGTCCTCGATCACAACTTGTGTTAAGTCAATAGAAAAGCAAGTGGAAGCAAGTTGCTAATTTCCAAGTATGAAAATGGCCATAACTTTTTTAATACTTTAGATATGAAAGTGAATTAGGTGTCAACTTAAACTTATTTTTATGCTTTATCTGATGGGATAAATTGCAGACTTGATTTTTTAAATCTCAAAATTTTGTAACATTGCTACTAATTACTACCATACATTCACACTTTTTTTGCTCTGATAGAAAGATAATTTTAAAGTAAGAATAACATCTGCCAAAGCACTGACAGTATGATAAGATGCTTTGAATGTAATTTGGCTGGTGTGTCAAGAATACTTGACACAGCCCACATAATTTCAAAGGCTTATTCTTTCTCAATACTTCTCTCAATACTTTACATAATATGCAAACCCATTCAAACATAACTCTACAAAACAAAAGCACGCAAGTCTTTTTATGCAAAATGAGAGATCATACAAAAATAACAGCCTGTGCATTAAACCTAACAAAACCCAATTCAACAGCAATTGCTGAACACTGCAGTAAAAATAGTCTCTAAAATAAAGAGAAGAATCTGGAACAATCCATCTAAAATCACCAACCTGGAAAAATATGCCCCTAGGGGAGATAAGACAGCTGTGTCGTAACATAGTCGTTATTCAGTGAGGCACCAAGATACTGTTACTCCTGTTATACAAAATTAGAACAGAACAAAAATACCATTGCTACACTATATTGAGGGGGGAAAAATGGTATTCCTACAGATTTCTTTCATCTGTTTAAATTCCAACCAAGCTTGACTAAATCATAAACCTCTGCAGTACAAATATATTAAAGTCTTCATGAATTGTACACACACAAGTTCAGTTATCTAATGGATAGTGACTCATCAAGCATCTAATGTTTTGCTTTAATCATCATGGATTGGATCCAAATGAATTTCAAACTCTGCCTGAGTTTTCTCCCAAAACACTATTGGAACTTTCAGATCTTGGTTTTAAAAATGCAGAATCATTCTTGAAACGAATCTGTTGACCTAATTTACTAATCTTTTACTGCATTCATTCAAAATGCATGTGATACTCTGTGTGCATGTGATGCATGTGACTGCTTTGAAGTCACTATAAATTTGTAATCAACTCCAAGTTACCAAGTTTTCACACATAAAAATTGTAACATACTTTGTCACAAATGCACTAATTTTAATGGGTGTACTTTTTGTGCTGCAAAGTATCTGAAAAGTATCAACAACCTACCGCCAATAAAAAGGCTTTGTTTATGAATTATTTCAGTATTCTACACAGCCTAGACAGATTGAACCACATAATTGCATGAAGTATTATTTTAGCTTTACACAAAGTGCTGGAGTAACGCAGCTGGTCAGGTAGCATCTCTGAAGAACATGGATTGGTCATGTTTTTCAGAGATGCTGCCTGAACCGTTGAGTTACTCCAGTACTTTGTGCCCTTTTGTGTAAACCAGCATCTGCAATTTTGTGTTTCTACTATTATTTCTGCAAGTGATTTAAAATCCAAAACCATAGAAACATACATTGATATTTTTGGTTCATGTTATAATATGCAGGTCTTGTTCCATATGTTATTAGAAAATTTGTAGCATAATTTGTCTTCACAATCTCCTCATCCACATCCGAGAAAATGTGGTTTAATGCACCATATAGGATGACTTCAAAACATTTCAACTGAATGTACTGATAACAAAAATTAAGCACCATATCTCAAGAATCATTTTTTTAAGAATTAAAGCGTTTGCACTTTAATGGCACACTTTAATCTCTTGATTTTCTGACGTTTATTCAGCATCCTCACATTAAGGGTTAGATATTCAAAACTATTAAGGTGTATATCATAATATGGAAGTCAAATCAAAAACCCTTAATCTAACACCCCCATATGTCCAAAATAGCCCAAGCTTAATTAGCATATTAGTCAGTCAATTATTTACCACTTGTAAAGCTCATGGGCATAATGAATTCAGAAACAAAACATGAGACTAAAACGTTTCCACTCACTGTCATAACAAGTTCAAAGGGTTGCTTGTAAACCCTGACGGGTGATTGGTACTTCTGTACCATCCTTGCCCTTGCATCAAAACACCTATGAAACAGGAGGAAAGAGATCTCGTTAGTGAACTGCAAAACAAAGGGTTCTCACCAGCCAAATGCAAAGCACTGTTTAGGGACTAGTGACACTAGGAACAAAAGATACTGGAAGTGCTGGAGGAACTTATTGGGTCACGCATCTGTGGAGGAATGGACAGGCAACTTTAGGTTGGGACCCTTCCTCAGATGAAGGAACTAATTCTTAAGAAGGGTCCCAACCTGACAGGTCGTTCTATTTTGAGCACATTAGAAACATTTTTGCCTAGGTCCTAGCCGGCACTATCACTTTCAACAATCACTCATGTATAGCTGATTCGGTGACACCAGAAATTGCAGATGCTGGAATATTGAGCAAAACACACAAAGCGCCGGAATAACTCAGTCAGCATGTGCGTGGAGGGAAAAGAACGGGCGACATTCCGTGTCGACTTCAAATTAGAAACTGGACGTCCTTGGGAGAAGGAACTTCTCCCCGTGTTGAGGAATGAGGAAAGCAGGGAATGGACGTACCAGGAATTTAAGCCCAAGCCCATTACATAATGTTATCCAAAAACATGCAAACTTTACTCATCATCTGCTTATCAGAAACTGGAAAAAAAACAATGCACTGATTACAAATTTGTTTCAAAAGTGGATACAAAGTATGGCTGGGTCCACAAAGTATAGTACTCTATATATGCTCTGAACTCAACTTGTTGTTGTGGTGGAGAGAGGAAGTAGACACAGGAAAGCCCTTCAGCACTTGCCCCAAGGCAGCAGCTGTCCTTCAACACAAGAATGTCCCCTTGTCCATCACCCACGGACCCTCTATACACCCCCCCCCCCCCCCCCCCCGGGCATACGGACTCCGCGGGTCAGACAGAATCCACCACCCCCCGTGAAACGAACATCCAATATACCGACCAATACGTCCGACTACAGGACCCCCCCCCCCCCCCCCGGCCTTACAAACGGACCCCTCTTCCCCCGGTATCCGAACTCCTTCCACGCTGCACGACCCCCCCGCCCCTCCCACGGACACCGCCGTCGGATACGGATCCAACCGCAGCACCAGAGACACCTCCCCGCTGGCAGACAGACAACTCTCTCCCCACCCTGCCGGGGGTATAACGCGGACGGACCCCCGTTCCCTCACTCACCCGAAACTTTCCGTAAGGCGGGGGCGGCTGGTAAACAAGACTCGAGGCACCGAGGGGAGGTCGCTCTCGCCGGCACCTCGACTCCGTCGGCGTGTGGGAGGTGATCTGCCCTCAGTGAGAGCCGGCGACCGTCGGTCGGCAGCGGCGGGGTCCGGTGTCTGTCGGCGGCCGGAGCCGGCGGGGTGGGGGTCGGGTGTCTGTCTGTCGGCGGCCGGAGCCGGCGGGGTGGGGGTCGGGCGTCTGTCGGCGGCCGGAGCCGGCGGGGTGGGGGTCGGGCGTCTGTCTGTCGGCAGCCGGAGCCGGCGGGGTGGGGGTCGGGCGTCTGTCGGCGGCCGGAGCCGAGCTGTCGTCCGCCTGTGCCCGCAGCGGCCCGGAGTGTGACGCCTGCGCTGCGCGGTGACGTTGGCCGGGGCACGCCTGTGCAGTGACGCCTGTGCGCAGACGAGGGGGGGGGGGGGGGGCACGGCTGCGCGATGACGTCATCCACCCCACGCACTGACACAAAACAAAGGCCAAGATACCCTGTCACAGGCAAAGATCATATAATCTTTGGTCACAGGTCCAGTGCAAGAAACACCCTCCACAGCCAACAATGCACCATTTGCATTGACTGGCTGGCTTTGATTTGTCCTTTTCATACCTTTCATTCATTTGTGCAAGATGCTGCTTTGCCAATGTAACCACTATTTAAAAAGGGGGGAGAGAGAAAACAGAATTATAAACCAGTTACATCGGTAGTGGGGGCGATGCTGGAGTCGATCCTTAAGGATTTTATAGCAGCGTATTTGGAAAGCAGTGACGGGATCGGTCAAACAATAGATTTATGAAGTTGAAATCATGCTTGACTAATCTTTTGGATTTTTTTGAGGACGTAACAAGTAGAATGGATAAGGGCGAGCCAGTGGATGTGGTGTATCTGGACTTTCAAAGAGCCTTTGACAAGGTCCCACATAAGATTTAGTGTGCAAAATGAGAGCACATGGTATTGGGCACATGGACTTGGATAGAGAACTGGTTGGCAGACAGGAAGCAAAGAATAGGAATTAACGGGTCCTTTTCAGAATGGCAGGCAGTGACTAGTGGGGTGCCACAAGGCTCAGTGCTGGGACCCCAGTTGTTTACAATATATATTAGCGATTTAGACGAGGTAACACAGGGCTACCAACTCTCACTAATTTGACGAACTTCTCACGCTGATGACAAGTTCTCATGCTCAAAAAAATATATTTAATATATATATATAAATAAATAAAGTCACATCCCTCCACACTCACCAATGAGAATAGTTTTCTGTTGGCGGGTTCCCCGTAAAGAAAGAGCTTAAGCCGATCGTACACTATTTAAAATGGCAATGTAGACAAAAATGCTGGAAAAACTCAACGGGTCAGGCAGCATCTATGTATGAGTCTGACCCTTCTTCACTACAGATGCTGCGTCACCCGCATTCACATTCCCGTGCAGATGGTGTGATAGGTGAGATACGACGGTGGGCCGAAGAACCGCTCACACCTCCCACCCTCACCTCCGGCGGCTCTGTGTCTGGCAGCCGCTCTGTCCACACCGCATGGAGTTTTAACCCCGGCCCAGAGCCAGGAGCGGATTGGGTGAGTGGGGGTGTCGGTGCCACCTCCGGAGCCGCGGGGATGAATCCGGGCTATAGCTCCACTCCGATACCTGACCCCAGGTCACTGTCCCTCACCTCCCCCGGACCCCCGGGTCACTGTCCCTCACCTCCCCCGGACCCCAGCTTGACACAGAGCACCTGGGCCGGCCCGAATTCCCGGGGATGAGGGGAGAGAAGGAAATGCTCCCCAGACATCGCTAAGTCTCCACTCAATCCGGGTGTTGTCGCCACTTCACTTACACACACCCTGGCGCACTCAAGGTTTAAAGGGATATGGGGCAAATGCGGATAAATGGGACTAGTTTAGATGGGGCATCTTGATCTGCATGGGCAAGTTGGGATGAAGGGCCCGTTTCCATGCTGTAAGACTATGACACACTGTGGAAAGGGTGCACTTGCTCTAGAGAAGTTCCAGGGGTGATTTATGAACATATTGGCAGGGCTGGAATTGTTTTTTTCACTTTGAAGAAAGATTTGATAACTGGGATTGAATAACTGCAGCAACAGAGGTGAAGAAAATACTTACTTCAGCTGAATAATATTATGAGAATAGGACCCGTTTCGCTTGACAAGGAGTGCAGGAAGGAACTGCAGATGGTGGTTTAAACTAAAGATAGACACTAAAAGCTGGAATAACACAACAGGACAGGCAGCATCTCTGGAGAGAAAGAATAGGTGATGTTTTGGGTCGAGACCTTCAGACTGAAGAGGTTGAAAACCAGCCAAAAAACACAATGACTGGAGATGTGTGTTATCCAACTAAGGGCAGAAATCAGAATCATGTGTTCATCTTTATTGACGTGACACCATAATAAATATATTACAGAAAAAATAATTTAATGGGGTGGCACGGTAGAATTGCTGCCTTGCAGCACCTCAGACACAGATTTGATCCTGACTATGGGTGCTGTCTGTACAGTATTTGTACATTCTCCTTATGACCACATGGTTTTCTCTGGATATTCCAGTTTCTCCCTCATCCGAAAAAGAAGTGCATGTTTGTAGATTAATTGGCTTCTGTAAATTGGCCCTAGCGTCTAAGATACAACTGGTGTATGGTAGATTGCACATCGTTGTGGACTTGGTGGGCCGAAGCGCCTGTTTCCATATATATGTTTTACATTATATCTTAATTTATGTATCTTGACAAATAAATGTATCTTGTATCTTGAATATGTGGCATTATTTCTATAGTCAAAGGGTAAGGTTGATTGATTTATTTGTGCAGAACACCGATGGAAGTCTGACTCCTCTTGTTTTGTTTCTATGTTTTTGTTTCTCTATATATATGCATAGCAGCATGAATTATAATATGATTTCCATACATGAATATACTGTCATTCATGTGCTGCACCTGTTGATCAGAACGTGGCTCTACTGTGGAATGTTATTAGGAATGTAATTTAGCCTAACCTCATTCATACCTAATCCAATTTGAAGCATAAATGTTGCATTCAAGTGCAAGTTAAAAGACTCACTGCAGTATGCACCAGATTGCACAATTTCAAGCTGAAAAATGCAAAAGCTTCCTACCTTTTTAATGCACCCTCACAATTTCTCACTCTCACCCAATGTTGCCAGACCTGTGTAACATCTGTAAGTTTGCAGATGACACAAAGCTGGGTGCCAGTGTGAGCTGCGAGGAGGATGCTATGAGGCTGCAGGGTGACTGGGATAGGTTGGGTGAGTGGGCAGAAGCATGGCAGATGCAGTATAATGTGGAAAAATGTGAGCTGATCCACTTTGGTGGCAAGGACAGGATGGCAGATTATTATCTGAATGGTGTCAGATTAGGAGAAAGGGAGGTGCAACAAGACCTGGGTGTGCTTGTGCATCAGTCACTGAAAGTAAGCATGCAGGTACAGCAGGCAGTGAAGAAAACCAGTGGCATGTTGGCCTTCATTGCAAGAGGATTTGAGTTTAGGAGCAAGGAGGTCCTACTGCAATTGTACAGGGCCCTGGTGAGACAGCACCTGGAGTATTGTGTGCGATTTTGGTCTCCTAATTTGAGGAAGGACATTATTGCTATTGGAGGAGTGCAGCATAGATTCACCAGGTTAATTCCCGGGATGGTAGGAGTGACGTATGATGAAAGAATGGGTCGAATGGTTAGAAGGATGAGAGGGGATCTTATAGACACATATAAAATTCTTAGGGAATTGGACAGGTTAAATGCAGGAAAAATGTTCCCGATGTTGGAGGAGTCCAGAACCAGGGGTCACAGTTTATGAACAAGGGGTAGGCCATTTAGGACTGAGATGAGGAAAAGCCTTTTTAACCCAGAGAGTTGTGAATCTGTGGAATTCTCTGCCACAAAAGGCAGTGGGGGCCAATTCATTGGATGTTTTCAAGCGAGAGTTAGATTTAGCTCTTAGGGCTAAAGGAATCAAGGGATATGGGGAAAAGGCAGGAACGGAGTACTGATTTTGGATGATCAGCTATGATCATATTGAATGGCCGTGCTGGTTCGAAGTGCCAAATGGCCTACTCCTGCACCTAATTTCTATGTTTTTATGTTTGCACCGAAGTGAGACTCAAAATGCTGGAGTAACTGAGCGGGTCAGGCAGCAGCACTGGAGAAAAGGAATTCAGGTTGAGACCCTCCATCAGACCTGCCTGACTCGTAAAAGTCACCTATTCACTTTTCGCCTGACCCGCTGAGTTACTCTAGCATTCTGTTTCTGTCCTTTCATTCATTCGTTTTTTGTACCTTTTAATACCTCTCGTTTCCATCTCTCGGAATGAAGAAAGGTCTTGCCCAAAAATGTCGCCGATTCCTTTTTGCCACAGATGCTGCCTGACCCGCTGAGTTACAGTCCAGCATTTTCTGCCTGTCTCTAGAAAAACATAACTCACAGCCTGCTGCAAAACCCTGCATCAGAGAAAATGGAAAATCATTCCTCGAATGATTTCCACAAAATGCTCACAAATTAAATTCAAAGACAACGCAAAAACAGGCCTGCAGACTGTAACTGAATGAATGCAGCAAAGATGTTACTCACCATTCAAAAAAATACTGCTGACGAGAAAGTGCAAAAAGCATTACTCATCGTCTGCTGATTAAGAACTGGGAAAAGAAGTTATGCGCCGATTATAAATTTGTTACTGGTCAAAAAGCTGCAAAAGTAATTAAAAGCAATTACAATATGTTGCTGCGCTGAAAAAAACTGCCAATAAGCGAGTTTGGTATTCCGAAAAATGCAAGGAATCGTGGGATTTGTCAAAGGTCACATGCGATAAAAACTCTCGGCAGCCGTGCCGCGGCATGGACACAGACCTGCGCCTCATCTGCAGCCAGGATCGATCGCGGGTCTCTGGCACCACAATCGCCCCGAACCGCCATTGGATCATCCCCCCCCCCACCCCCCCCGTCCGGGGCTGCCAGAGATGTCGGGAATCAGACGGGAATGGCGCCCCCAGGCCCACAGGCAGCGCAGCGCTAAATCCAGCTCAACTCTGCAGGGTTTACCTATAGCCCTGCCTCAACTGACGGGACACCAGCCCGTAGCCGTGGAGTTAGTGCTGCTTTTCCACGTAGGTTAACCCTGCGAGACAGGCAGAGTTGAGCTGGATTTAGCACTGCTTCTCCACGCTGGCTATGGGCCTGGGGATGCCACTCCCGTCTGACTCCCGACGTCTCTGGCCGCCCCAGGATGGGGGGAGGGCACTCGGGAGGGGACGGGGATGGTCCAGTGGCAGTTTGGCAGCGATTGCGGCGCCGGAGACCCGAGATCGATCCTGGCTGCGGATGAGGCGCAAGTCTGTGTCCATGCCACGGCATGGCTGCCGAGAGTGTTTTTTGCTTGTGACCTATGACCTGGGCATACCCAGTCAGAATACTGAACTCGCTTATTACCAAATGTTCGGAACTATAAAGCCATCAGGCTATTAAACACAACTAAAATAAGCTCTGACTATTATTATTATTGTACTATATTTGTTTATTTATTGAGTATATGTGAATGTGTGTGTGTATACTTTCACACTGAAGTTATTTTTTTTCCCGTTGTGTACTATGTTTACATGTTCTGTTGTGCTGTAGCAAGTAAGAATTTCATCGTCCTATTTTGGACATATGACAATAAAACACTCTTGACTCTTGAAAGTGTTAGAGGAGCTCAGTGGGTCAGGCTGCATCTGTGGAGGGAATGAACAGAGAATGTTTCAGGCCAGGACCCTTTTTCAGACTTTTTTAATATTATGGTAACCTCACTGTGGCAGCACAGCTGGTAGAGTTGCTGGCTCAAAGCGCCAAAGCCCCGATATTGATCCTGACCTCGGGTAGGGTTGCCAACTTTCTCACTCCCAATTAAGGGACAAAAGGTCAAAATAAGGGACAAATTCCTGATGGCAATTCGTTGGCCGAGTCGGCCATGGCTAGGCGAATGATGAGTTGACCCGGGTGCTGGACTGCACGCAAAGCCTAGCCGGCAGCCAGCTGAAGAGTTTTGGACTGGGCGCACGACATCGCGCGCAAAGTCCGGCACGCCATCCAACTCATGAACCAATGATCTGCCATGAGAAGGAAGGGTGGTGGTGTCGGCGGTAAACGAAGATCCGAAAGTCAGACAGTTGGCCGGGCTGCCGACTGATGAGGCTATGAGCGAGGCGCTGCTGCTGCACTCCATGGGCTGCACTACGTCAGGATGGGTGAGGCTGGGCCGGACACGGCGCTCCGACCCAACAGTCCCCTCGACCCGAGTAGTGGCAGTCAATTACGGGTCAAGGGCGGTCCCGTTTGGAACAATCCAATTTAGCCCAATATATGGGATGTCCCGGGTAATACATGACAGTTGGCAACCCTAACCTCGGGTGCTGTCTGTATGGAGTTTGCACATTCTCCCTGTGAAAATGGGATAACATAGAACTAGTGTAAATGGATGATTGATTGTTGCCGTGGACTCGGGCCTGTTCCATGTTGTGTCTCTAAATTAAACTAAATTGACACGCTCCAAATTTAATGCTTCCAGAACACTTTTTAGCATCAATTCCATCAGACCCTCCTCTTGGGATCACCTCCTGAATGCTAGGCTGGTATATATCATTGTCATCGGTAGCTCAATACATATATAGAGCTGTAAACTTTATTGCCTGACCCCAGATGATGTCTCAGCAGCATGGAACTGGTACCAAGCAGCACCAATATAGTACTGATCAATCTCAGCAAAATATGACTTGCCAGGAACCAGAAAACAAAACACATAACAATAGCAAAACCTGCAAAATGAGCAAATATATGTTTTTTATGTATTGTAAGAATTAATATACGGAGATGCATTATTTATTCCACTGCTGAGAAGAAGGGACCCGACCCAAAATGTCACTTATCCATGTTCTGCAGAGATGCTTCCTGACCTGCTGAGTTACTTCAGCATTTTGTGTCCTTTTTGGTAAACCAACATCTGCAGTTCCTTGTTTTTAATATGGTGAAACCTCATTCCAAACCATTAACTATTTTTGTACTGCTATTGATAGTAATACAAAATGCTTTTCTACTTTTCCCAACAGATGAATAAATGAATGAATAAATGAATAAGTTTATTGGCCACATATGTACAAGGAATTTGCCTTGGTGCTCCGCTCGCAAGTAACAACACGACGTACAGTAACAATCAAGAATGACATGTAAAACATTAAACATTAATTATAAAACATCACTGTTTAAACATGGAAATGAAATAAAATACCAGAGCAAAATGAGGCAACAGACTTTTGGTTATTGAGTAGAGATACTAGTCGTGGAAAAAAGCTGTTTTTATGTCTGGCTGTGGCAGCTTTGACAGTCCGGACTCGCCTTCCAGAGGGAAGTGCTTCAAAGAGTTTGTGGCCTGTGTGGGAGGGGTCAGAGATAATCTTACCTGCTCGCTTCCTGGCCCTTGCAGCGTACAGTTCGTCAGTGGGGGGGGAAGTTGCTGCCAACAAGCTGATCGGACGATTCGCTGCAGCCTCCAGATGCCGTGCTTGGTGGCTGAGCCAAACCAGACCATGATGGAGAAGGTGAGGACAGACTCTACGATGGGCGGTATAGAATTGGACCATTATTGCCTGTGGCAGATCAACCTTATCAGTCCCAATCCCCCCTCGTTATTTCCTTTTTTTTTTAACATTCTCACAAGCCCATAAACTTTCATTCACTCATTTGCCACTTGAGTTGCTAATTCACTAACCGGACAGTCCTTTAGATGTAGGAGAAAACCAGAGGAATTGGTAGAAATGCATATACATATACGTAAGTAGACACAAATTGTCAGTCTGCAGAAGGGTCCCGACCCGAAGTGTCACCTATCCACGTTCTCCAGAGATGCTGCCTGACCTGCAGAGTTACTCCAGCACTTTGTGTCCGCTTTTGTAAAACTGCATCTGCAGTTTCTTGTTTCTACATATATACATATATAATAATTAAAAATACAATACAATTATAACAGTAACACTCGGTAAACATAATAGTGCAAAACTAAAGTCTGTAGTGTCACCATAGTAACAGTCCATAGAAGATCATAGTTGCTGAGGTTAGTGTTGGGCAGCGTTCAAGAGCCTGATGGTTACTGGGACCAAGCTGCTCTTGTAACTGGTGGTCAAAGGTTTCAGGCTCCTGTACCTTCCTCCTGATGCTAGAAAGGAAATGAGAGGGTCTTTGATGATGCTGGCAATCCATGCAGTGCCTCCTAAAATTCCCTTCAAAGTTGGACTGGGCAGTACTCTCTGTCCCCTCCTTTGTTCCTGGGCGTTCAAGTTGCCAAACCAGGTTATGATGCAACCAGTCAATGTGCTCTACTATACACCTATAGAGTTTCGAGACAGCATTCTCCACACAGACTACACCTATAATTAAGACTGAACCCAGGTCCCTGGAGCTGGTGAGCAGCAGCATTAACTGCTGTGCCACCTAATTGTAGCCAAGGGCCAAAAGAACAAGTAGGTGACCTCCTGCAAGATTCCTGCTGCAGTGGCATGCATGAGAGGAGTCTTTACCTTTTCTTCTACAAAGGCCACACGTCTACTTGACATCTTTCCTCATGGTATTGGCAAGAACAAAATCTAATTGACACTTCATTGAAGTGTGAGCATTCCTAATAATTGTAGCCACTGAGATTAGGGATTCTTTTGAAATAACCTGAACAATATTTTTTTCATTCAATGAAAACCTTTAACAATACAAGATCATTGACACTCTTTTACTCTTTTAGTTTCGGGGTTTGAAATTTACGGAGGATTATACTACCAATAACCAATGATTTGAGAGACGAAATGCACTTTGAGTTTATGACCATTTTTGGCTCTGGAATAAACAAGGCATTTGTTATTTCCCTTATGCATTGAAATGCAGTTGACTAGTAAATCTTGAAAATATTAACAGTAGTACTTCCTGGAAAGTTTGGAGTGGTACAGTGACGCAGATGGTAGAGTTGCTGCCTCACAGTGCCAACGACCCGGGTTCAATCCTGACATCGGGTGCTGTCTGTGTAGAGTTCGTACGTTCTCCCTGTGACCTGGTGGGTTTCCTCTGGGTGCTCCGGTTTCCTCCCAGACCCCAAACACACGTGGGTTGGTAGGTTAACTGGCCTCTGCAAGTAACACGTGTGCTGGTGGTGGTTGAATCTGGAGGGAATTGAGGACAGTATGGAGCGAATTAATTTGGAATAGATGAGTGTAGGATTAGTGGGTGGCTGATGGTCAGCATGGACCTGATGTGCCAAAGGGCCTGTTTCTGTGCTGTATCTCTCTTTCCATTGGTCTGTCTGTCTGTCTATAAAAATTACATTGAGGAAAATGATTGAGACAACTTTAGCAGCAGGATCATTACCTAGTTCTTCTCTGCTCACTCCCAGATTTAGCAGAGCCATGTACATCAACGGGAGAAATGTACTTTGGTGAATTTTATAGAGACACAGGGCTGGAATGTGGACATGCTGGTACCTAGAAACCCGGAACATGATATATCCGTTCCTTCCACAGATGCCGCTTGACCCGCTGAGTTAGTCCAACACTTGGTGGTGTTATCATTGGATGGGAGCAAGTACCTTTTGGTGCATTTCACATCATGGGTTAATGATCATGCTGGAAATTGTTTTCAACTTGGTTCTAAATTTAACTTAATCAGCACAAACTTCCCCGAACTTGCAAAACTGTCAGGGGAATGAGAGGCATGTCTGAACAGCAAATCAGGTGTGTCTCAATTGAATAAACCACAGTTACGCCAGCAGTTTTGTTAGTTCTCGCATGCAAATGTTTGGCAAGGTTTGTTTGTCAGGAAAAGGCTTTCAGCAATTTTGAGGATTTTATTAAAGCAAGAGTCATAGAGCGATACAGTGTGGAAACAGGTCCTTCGACCCAACTTGCCCACACCGGCCAACATGTCCCAGCTACACGCGTCCCACCTGCCTGCTTTTTTCCCATAACCCTCCAAACCTGGCCCATATCACACCAACCTTCATTGGGAAGGGTATTGAATACAAAAGCTGATACATCCCGATGCAGCTTTACAAATCATTGGTGAGACCACATTTCTGGTGGCCCAGCTATAGGAAGGATGTCATTAAGAATAGAATGAAATTCAACTTTGGTAGTTTACAACTTTTAGGTAAACAACCCCCTCCCCCTTCCCCTTTTCTTTCCTATGCCTCACCTGGAGATACATTCATTTCTCCTTCCCCCCATCCCCTCCCATCTATATTTACCTGCTACCCTGCTGCTCCTATCTTCAAACTTTCTTCCCTTCCCTCTCCCTTGAACAGTCCACAGCCGAAATATCACCTCTCAATGGTCTCCAGGAATGCTGCATGGTCCGCAGAGTTACTCTGGCGCTTTGTGTATGTTTTTCCTAATTTTTCTTCCTTTGGCTTCAAATTTCATACTTCTATCCTTATCTCATTATCTCACACATTTTGTCTTTTCATCTCTGGCCTTTGTCCAACCAGCTGCCATTTAAACCTTACCCTCACCTGTTTCCACCTATCACTTGATGGGCTTTGTACTGCCCCCTCCTCTCTTCCAGCTTTCTACCCCCTACCACAATCAGTCTGAAGAGGGGTCCCAACCCAAAACGTCACCGGTTCATGTTTTCAAGAGATGCTGCTCGACCTGCTGAGTCACTCCAGCACTTTGTGTCTGTTTAGGATCTGTGTATTTGACTCTGACCATGCACAGCAATAATAAAATGGTGTGGTGGTGTTAAGAAACCCTGCTGTGGAATGAATACAGGAGTGATTTGCACAGGGGGATGTTGCATAGAGGAGAGTTGCACAAGGGAGGCGCTGAGTGCAGAGGAGGATGCGATGTTGCAGGGGAAGCATTCCATGTCACAGTGCTTGCTGCTCATCTTCCTCATGCCCTCAAAGGAGCACTCGTCCTTAGGTTAAGTGGAAATGTAAGATGGCAGATGCCCTTCTTGTTGGACCTTGGACAATGTAAAACCAGTGGCTGTAAAAAGGATCATTCCCTCATTTTTTTTTACTCTATCTTTCCAGGAAGTGCTACTGATAATAATTTCACAATTTACCAATCAAATGCACATAAATGCACTAGGGAAATAACAAATGACTTTGTTTTTCAATCCAATTTGTCCTAGACTCATCGTTATACAGCATAGAATAATGCTGTACAATTATTCGGCTCACTGCTTCCATGTCGACCATCATGCTGATCTGTATTAGTTACCATTCCTCGATGCCCTGGTCTTTCAAGTAGCTGTCAAGATACATTTTGAATGTTGTTACTGTTCCTGGCTCCACCACCTCTTCTGGCAGCTCATTCCAGACACCAACTACTCCTTGTGTACCCCTCAGAACTCCTTTAAACTTCCTCCTCCTCAACATACACCTATGCTCTCCAGTTTCATACATTGGGAAACAGGCTCTGTTGTCTACATCTCTCTTAATTGTATAGACCTCCATCATATGACTTCTAAAGCCTACTTCGCTCCACAGAAACCAGACCCAGTCTATCCAATCTCTCCTGGTAACACAAGTCCTCCAATCCAGGCAACAACTTTATGAATCGTTTCTGTACCTTGTCTAACTCAATCAAAAAACAAAGTACTGGAGAAATTCAGCAGCATCTGTAGAGGTAATGGTATGTCTGTGTTTCTTCTGAAGAAGCATCCCAACCAGAAACGTCGCCTGTCCATTCCCTCCACAGATGCTGCCTGAGCCGTTGAGATCCTCCAGCACTTTGCTTTTCGCTCAAGATTACTACACCTGTAGTTTCTTATGTCTTCTCTAGCTTAATCATGCCTTTCCCAGAGTGTAGTGATTGTTGCATAGATGTCCCTTGAGATGAAAAATAGGCACTCATTAAAATTTAACCCTGGAACAAGGTGTCATTAACATGGCATATCGAGTGCTGTTACAGGACTCGAGTATCTTTACAAATATCAATGGATATGAGTTCAGCAATGCAGACCTGAGAACAATTACTGTCAATGGGTCACCTGAGACAAGGACCAACAATAACAGTCAATTGTTCACCTGAGAAAAGGCAGGCCTGGCTCACCCGCCGCGGAACCAGGAACCCGCCTGAAGAAGGAAGCCGCTGAGCCTGGCCCAGGTCTTCTTGAGGAGGGAGACCACATCCTCCTGTACTAAACAGTCCTTGATTCACTCATTAAAACAAAGGACATTTCAACATTTTGTGAACATACTCCAAGTAAATTACATTTTGTCCATCTGCCACTATACCACTTCTAGGTATTGCATTCCATGTGGCTTTAGCAGGCCTCAAGGAAGTACTCAGTTCCCAGCTGTGTCCACCGTGGAATCTGGAGATTCTGAGTCAGGAATGCACACTGTTCCATTTGTACCTTCAATGCAGCATACTAACCCTTTAGGTCAGTTGAGTTATTTATTGCCATGTGTACAGAGATAGAGTGAAATGCTTGCTCTGCATACTATTTGATCATATCATTCTACACGATAGATCCTCTTCTGGAACAGCATGCAGAGAATCACCATGTATCAGCACCACCTGGCAACTTCCAAGTCTCTGAAAAATCTGATCTTAATAATGATTATATTTAATTGTCACATGTAGCGAGGTAGAGTGAAATTCTTTGTTTTTGCTTACAAAGTACACAAAAGAGTTGCCACAAAGGTGCTGACAAAGTTATAAAAACGTAGTCATCCCTTCTTCATCCCCACACAGGGTTCCCCTTTGTTCTGAGTGCGCCCCCCCCCCCCCCAACGCTGTGTCCCCCTTTGTTCTCAGCGACGAGGTCCACAATGTCAATGCCGAACATGATGCCAAGACCAACTCATGTGCCTGCAGCTAACCATTATCCCTCCATCCCCTGCATATCCATCTGCCTCTCCAAAAGTCTCTTAAAAGCCACTATTATATCTGCAGCCTCCACCACCAAACCTGGCAGCATGTTCCAGGCACTCACCAATCTCTGTGTACTATTCCTGCCCCGCACATCTCCTTTAAACTTTGCTCCTCTCACCTTAAAGCTATGCCCTCTCATATTTGATATTTCAATCCTGGGAAAAAAGATTGAAAAATTGTGGCGTTGCAATATTCGACATAATTACATTTGCAAGCAATTGATATTTTGTGCTGACTTGTCCTGACTTGGGAACTGAGTTAGAAAATCTTATGCAATTAAGTGAAGTCTCCTGGCCAATTTCTTTACAAGATACAGAGACCATCTGCCAAAATACTGGAAGGTAATGACATTACTGAAGATTGTACTGGGCAATGTCCCAAATACATTGTGTTACGCATTTCACATTTGTTATGAATAATTCCAAAAATAAAAATTCAACTAATGCCTTCTCCAAATAAATAAGCTACACTCTTGTGGACTGTTGTTGTTGTGGGTAGAATATGTGCAGAGCACAAAGAGAAACAATTGCTTTCATTTTTGCATAGAAATTGCATTCTTGCATAGAAATTGCATCAATATCTATTTTTAAATGAACAATTTTCTTGAAGGCCACATCAGCTTCCTCTTTTTAAGCTTTTGATATTTTTTGGGTTTTTTTTCATTTATGTATCTGGAATAAGAATCATTTTACTCTTTTGGCATCTTACACAGATTATGCCTTGAAAAGAACTTAAACTATTACTTTTGTTCGGTACTACATTTTTCTCTCGCTGCAGGGACTGAGGTATGCAGAGGCTCTGCAGAGGGACATCTGTGGAAGTGCATTCTGCTTTAGTTTAGTTAGTTTAGTGGTACAACTTGGAAACAGGTCCTTCGGCCCGCCGAGTCCTAGTCGACCAGCAATCACCGAAACACTAGTTCTATCCTACACACCAAGGATGATTTACAGAGTCCAATTAACCAACAAACCTGCACATTTTTTGGTATGTGGGAGGAAAGCAGAGCGCTCAGAGGAAACTTATGGGGCCAAGGGGAGAACGTACAAACTCAGTACAGACAGCACCAATAGTCAGGATTGAACCCAGGTCTCTGGCGTTGTACGGCATCAACTCTACCGCCGCGCCACTGTGCCCCCCCGCTGCTCAGTGGTCTTATTGAGCCACAATAATCCGACAGGCCCCCAAGTATAATGTATGTGCAAGATGTTTGTCATTGGACATCCAACAAGGGTTTACAGGTGCACTGTTTGGAACGGGGAAAGAAAAAAAATATTTTCTGATAATCTGAATGGCTGAAACATAATTCTCAGAACAAAGCTGAGAGTGACAAATTTTAAAAGAGGTGTGTGGAGCAAGTTTTTTAACCATCCTATCACCAACTAGAGAGTGGTCCTGAACTACCATCTACCTCATTGGACAACCTTGGACTATCTTTAATCAGACTTTACTGGACTTTATCTTACACTAAATTTTATTCCCTTTATCATGTATCTGTGCACAGTGGACAGCTTGATTGTAATCATGTATAGACTTTCCACTGATTGGACAGCAGCAACAGAAAAGCTTTTCACTGTACACATGTAAATAAACTAAACTAAATGATATGGATTACGTGCAGCTGATCTTGGCATTAAGTTCGGCATGGACATTGTAGGCTGAAATACCTTTTCCTGTGCTGTACGTTTCTTTGTTCCATGAATGGAGGGAATCAACAATGAATAAACAAATTGTGTACAGTTTAAATAACTAAAAGCGCACAATTTCCAGAGGGAAGAACAATTAATCGGGTGTTAATCAACATTGATAAATAGTTCCAAACATATCACAGCTGTAATTTTCAGGGTCAGTAAAGTGTAGTATTCATTTAAATTAATTGTGGCATGTTTTGCTTTGATAAATTTAATCTATCACAATAATTGATGAGTCGGTACAAAAGCATTTAAAATCGTTAGGTGACTAAAGTAGTGATAAACCTGGGAAAGATGTGGAGGAGGTTTCTGGTGTGCATGGATGATGGGTGTGTATGAGGAGTGATGGGTGATGGGGAGAGGATAGCTTGGGAGAAACATGGTCAAAAATATGTGATACAAATTCAGTTTAGTTTAGTTTAGAGATACAGTGTGGAACCAGGCCCTTCAGCTCATCTAGTCCACACTGACCATCGATCACTTTCACATCCTACACGAAGGGGAATTTTACAGGGGACAATTAACTTAATCTTTGGGATGTGGGAGGAAACTGGAGCACCCAGAGAAAACCCATGTGGTCACAGGGAGATCGTCCATACTCCCTACAGATAGCACCCATAGTCAAGATCAAACCCAGGTCTCTGGCTCTGAGGCAGCAGCTCTACCTCTGTGTTAATGTGCTGCCCCTTCGCGCCACAGTGCCGGACATTAACCCTATTTCCATTTCAACAATTGCTGCCTGACTTTCCGGCATTTGGACAGGCTACTGGGGAGACTTTAAACTAGATCGGTTGGGGGGAGGGACTCAAATAGAGAAAGCAAGTAGACCGTGTGTGAGGCATGAGGCAGAGAAGGGAAGCAGTCAGACGCAACACGTAGGGGGGAAAGAAGAAAAAATAAATAAACAGAGAATAAGAGGTGGTGGGTTTCTTAAATGTGTGAGCAGAGAGACGGAGGGGCGTAAAATGAGGATAGAAGCAATATGTGGCAAGGTGAAAAGTGGCAGGCAGACAAATTCAGGGCAAAAATCAAAAAGGGTCACCTTTCAACATAATTGTAAAAGGGGCAAGAGCGTTGTAAAAACAAGCCTGAAGGCTTTGTGCCTCAATGCGAGGAGCATTCGTTATAAGGTGGATGAGTTGAATGTGCAGATAGCTATTAATGATATAGCTGGGATATAGTTGGGATCACGGAGACATGGCTCCAGGGTGACCAAGGCTGCGAGCTGAACATCCAGGGATATTCAATATTCAGGTGGGATAGACAGAGAGGAAAAGGAGGTGAGGTAGCATTGGTGGTTAGAGCGGAGATTAACGCAATAGAAAGGAAGGACATTAGCTTGGAGGATGTGGAATTGATATGGGTGGAGCTGCGAAACACCAAGGGGCGGAAAACGCTAGTGGGTGTTGTGTACAGGCCACCTAACAGTAGTAGTGCAGTTGGGGATGGCATCAAACAGGAAATTAGAAATGCGTGCAACAAAGTTAAAACCGTTATAATGGGTGACTTCAATCTACATATAGATTGGGTGAATCAAATTGGCACGGGTGCTGAGGAAGAGAATTTCTTGGAATGTATGCGGGATAGATTTTTTAAACCAACATGTAGAGGAACCAATGAGAGAGCAGGCTATTCTAGACTGGGTATTGAGTAATGAGGAAAGGTTAGTTAGCAGCCTTGTTGTGCGTGGCCCCTTTGGCAAGAGTGACCATAATATGGTTGAGTTCATTAGGATGGAGAGTGACATTGTTCATTCAGAAACACGGGTCCTGAACTTAAAGAAAGGTAACTTTGAGGGTATGAGACGTAAATTGGCCAAGATAGACTGGCAATTGATTCTTGAAGGGTTGACGGTGGATATGCAATGGAAGGCATTTAAAGGATGTGGATAGAGAACTGGCTGGCAGACAGGAAGCAAAGAGTAGGAGTGAACGGGTCCTTTTCAGGATGGCAGGCAGTGCCCAGTGCGGTGCCGCAAGGCTCAGTGCTGGGACACCAGCTATTCACAATATATATTAATGATTTGGACGAGGGAATTAAATGCAACATCTCAAAGTTTGCGGATGACACAAAGCTGGGGGGCAGTGTTAGCTGTGAGGAGGATGCTAGGAGGCTGCAAGGTGACTTGGATTGGCTGGATGAGTGGGCAAATGCATGACAGATGCAGTGTAATGTGGATAAATGTGAGGTTATCCACTTTGGTGGCAAAAACAGGAAAATAGACTATTATTTGAATGGTGACCGATTAGGAAAAGGGGATATGCAACGAGACCTGGGTGTCATGGTACACCAGTCATTGAAAGTAGGCATGCAGGTGCAGCAGGCTGTGAAGAAAGCGAATGGTATGTTGGCATTCATAGCAAAAGAATTTGAGTACAAGAGCAGGGAGGTTCTACTGCAGTTGTACAGGGTCTTGGTGAGGCCACACCTGGAGTATTGCGTACAGTTTTGGTCTCCTAATCTGAGGAAAGACATTCTTGCCATAGAGGGAGTACAGAGAAGGTTCACCAGACTGATTCCTGGGATGTCAGGACTTCCATATGAAGAAAGACTGGATAGACTCGGCTTGTACTTGCTGGAATTTAGACGATTGAGGGGGGATCTCATGGAGACTTACAAAATTCTTAAGGGGTTCGACAGGCTAGATGCAGGAAGATTGTTCCCGATGTTGGGGAAGTCCAGGACAAGGGGTCACTGTTTAAGGATAAGGGGGAAGTCTTTTAGGACCGAGATGAGAAAATCATTTTTCACACAGAGAGTGGTGAATCTGTGGAATTCTCTGCCACAGAAGGTAGTTGAGGCCAGTTCGTTGGCTATATTTAAGAGGGAGTTAGATGTGGCCCTTGTGGCTAATGGGATCAGGGGGTATGGAGAGAAGGCAGGTACAGGATACTGAGTTGGATGATCAGCCATGATCATATTGAATGGCGGTGCAGGCTCAAAGGGCCGAATGGCCTCTCCTGCACCTATTTTCTATGTTTCTATTTTCTTTTTATCTTCCCGATTTGCACTTAATTTTTCTGTTTTTCCTCTCCAAGTTTTCCATTGGTTATAATATATCTGAACACACCAAGATTACAGCAAAACTATTTAAATATATTTTGTAGTACTAGATATTAATTGATTGTTTGAAAGAACCAGCATGGAAATAGACCATTCAACCCACCAAGTCCACGTTGACAATCACCCCTTCATGCTAGTTCGATGTAATCCCACCTTTTCATCCACTCTCTACACAGTAGGGGCAATTTATAGAGGCCAATCAACCCACAAGCCTGTGAATTTTTGGGATGTGAGAGGAAGCCGAAGCACCCAGAGGAAAACCAACTCCACAGACATCACATCGTTAGAAACGAACCTGGAACTCTGGCACTGTGAGACAGGGGCTCTATCAGCTGCATCAGTGTTTGGCAGATGTTCAGGACAGACACTGACTGCACTGAATGAGAATTATCCAAGCAGAATCTTATGTTGCTGAAATGACTGCTGGTTGTATTCTGGTTCCGTTAAGTCATCACCCATCTGCCCACTACTTTATATCAGTTCCTGGTTATTCAAGGTCGGCTTTTGTTCATATCACTAGTCTTTTCCAACTCTACAACTGGATGATTTCAAAAGTCTTCCACCCTGCCATCCTGCATGCTCCTAATTTTAATTACTTCATCATTAAAAGTTGAGCATTTTGTTAAAATTCCTCCTTGAGAATAGCGTTGTTGTCAATGTGTTTTGGTCATCTGTTCTAAGAACTTCCTGCATGTCTTAATCAAATTTACATATTTATTATTAATATGAATTGTCACAGCTATTCACAGAATCATACAGCACGGAGACAGGCCCAACTTATCCATGCCGAGCATATGTTATAGAGCACCTTTGGTGTAATCATTTCACGTTATTATTGCTGTTGGTGTACTACAATTCTGAAGAATGATTGCACCAGAACTGCAAATGTTGTTCATGGGCTTTGTCAAGTCGTTCCAGTTTCTTCCCACATCCCAAAGACATGCTGAATATCAGGTGAATTAACAATTGTAGACCTTGTTGTGTAGGTGGGTAGTAGGAGAGGGGTACATGTGTGGGAATAGGTTGCAGGGAAATAAGTGAGGGAATGAGCCCTCTAAGAGTCAAGGTTCAAATCAAGGGGGTTTAATTGACATACACAGTGGGAGAGTCTAGGACTGGAGGTCATAGCCTCAGAATTAAAGGACGTTCTTTTAGGAACAAGATGAGGAGAAATGTCTTTAGGCAGAGGGTGGTGAATCTGTGTAATTCTTTGCCACAGAAGGCTGTGGAGGCAGTCAGTGGATATTTTTAAGGCAGAGATAGATAGATTCTTATGTATTAGTGCAGGTGCCAGAGGTTGTGGAGAGAAGGCAGGAGAATGGGGTTAGGAGTGAGAGATAGATCAGCCATGATTCAATGTCGGAATAGACTTGATGGGTCGAATGGCCTAATTCTACTCCTAGTCCTTATGACATACTGAAAACGGAACAATTAAGTTCTTACTTGCAATAGCTTATTAGGCCTGTAAATGCAATGCATACAGGTAATATACCATCAACAAAAAATCAATTAATAACCAGAAGATTAATGTAAAATACCCGACTCCTTAGTGCAACGAAAGACAATGCCTGGAAGTGCATGGTGGAGGTTAGTGTTGTGTAGTGTAGAGCCTAGTGCAGAAACAAGGAACTGCAGATGCTGGTTTACCATGGTAAAACACAATATACTGAAGTAACTTAACGGGTCAGGCAGCAATGTTTCACGTTGGGATCCTTCTTCAGAGTCCAGAAGCTGATGGTTATTGGGGAAAAAGCTATTCTTGAACCTGATGGTCATGGTTTTCAGACTACTATACTTACTTCCTGATGGGAAAAGTGAATTAAAAGCAATGCCCAGGGTGACGAGGGCCCTGAATGATGCTGGCTGCCTTATTGCGTCAGCATCTCCTATAGATGCCTTCAATGGTGGGGAGGTCATTATTTGCGATGGACTGGGAATTCTTTGTAGTCTCCTCCATTCCTGCATGTTCAAGTTGCTGAACCAGGCCATGATGCAACCAGTCGTGATGTTCTCTACCTGCAGAAATTCAAAAGATTATTTGCAGAGATAGCAAATCTCCACAATCTTCGACGAAAGAGTTGGCATAATAGCCTTTGTCTATGTCTTAAGGAGAGATGAGAAGATGAAATAGGAGAAGGAAACTTAGGAGTCACAAGCCTCGACATGATACCTGCAGTCAAGGGATTTAAGACTTACCTTTACTCACATACACAACATTCGTTCAGACTATCCTGCAGCACAATATCACTTTCGAAACAGTGGCAGCACTAAAATCAGCAGTAAAAACATAAAATATCTATCAGAAATATTTATTGTATTATTAATTTACCTCCTAAAATTATAAAACAGGAATAAACCAAAGAGTGATGTTAATTCCAAATATTAATTATCTGTAAGAAGTAATGAAAGTTGAATGTATTGAGGAATGTGGGACTATATATGAATCCATGGTCTCTAAAATTAAAAACAAAACACCTGGAAGAGTAGAGAGTCTGATTGTGAGGAGTTTTACTCAATGATAACACATATAACCATATATAACAATTACAGCACGGAAACAGGCCATCTCGGCCCTTCAAGTCCGTGCCGAACAACTTTTTTCTCTTAGTCCCACCTGCCTGCACTCATACCATAACCCTCCATACCCTTCTCATCCATATGCCTATCCAATTTATTTTTAAATGATACCAACGAACCTGCCGCCACCACTTCCACTGGAAGCTCATTCCACACCGCTACCACTCTCCGAGTAAAGAAGTTCCCCCTCATGTTACCCCTAAACCTCTGTCCCTTAATTCTAAAGTCATGTCCTCTTGTTTGAATCTTCCCTATTCTCAAAGGGAAAAGCTTGTCCACATTAACTGTCTATCCCTCTCATCATTTTAAAGACCTCTATCAAGTCCCCCCTTAACCTTCTGCGCTCCAGAGAATAGAGACCTAACTTATTTAACCTATCTCTGTAACTTAGCTGTTGAAACCCAGGCAACATTCTAGTAAATCTCCTCTGTACCCTCTCTATTTTGTTGACATCCTTCCTATAATTGGGTGACCAAAACTGCACACCATACTCCAGATTTGGTCTCACCAACGCCTTGTACAATTTTAACATTACATCCCAGCTTCTATACTCAATGCTCTGATTTATAAAGGCTAGCATACCAAAAGCTTTCTTTACCACCCTATCTATATGAGATTCCACCTTCAAGGAACTATGCACGGTTATTCCCAGATCCCTCTGTTCAACTGTATTCTTCAATTCCCTACCGTTTACCATGTACGTCCTATTTTGATTTGTCCTGCCAAGGTGTAGCACCTCACATTTATCAGCATTAAACTCCATCTGCCATCTTTCAGCCCATTTTTCCAACTGGCCTAAATCACTCTGTAGACTTTGGAAATCCTCTTCATTATCCACAACACCCCCTATCTTGGTATCATCTGCATACTTACTAATCCAATTTACCACCCCTTCATCCAGATCATTGATGTACATGACAAACAACAAAGGACCCAACACAGATCCCTGAGGCACCCCACTAGTCACCTGCCTCCAACCCGACAAACAGCCATCCACCATTACTCTCTGGCTTCTCCCATTCAGCCACGGTTGAATCCATCTTGCTATTCCTGCATTTATACCCAACAGTTGAACCTTCTTAACCAACCTTCCATGAGGAACCTTGTCAAAGGCCTTACTGAAGTCCATATAGACAACATCCACTGCTTTACCCTCGTCAATTTCCCTAGTAACCTCTTCAAAAAATTCAAGAAGATTAGTCAAACATGACCTTCCAGGCATAAATCCATGTTGACTGTTCCTAATTAGACCCTCTTTATCCAGATACTTATATATATTATCTCTAAGTATCTTTTCCATTAATTTGCCCACCACTGAAGTCAAACTAACCGGTCTATAATTGCTAGGTTTACTTTTAGAGCCCTTTTTAAACAATGGAACAACATGCGCAGTACGCCAATCCTCGGGGACTATTCCCGTTTCTAATGACATTTGAAATATTTCTGTCATAGCCCCGGCTATTTCTACACTAACTTCCCTCAATGTCCTAAGGAATATCCTGTCAGGACCTGGAGACTTATCCACTTTTATATTTTTCAAAAGTGCCAGTACTTCTTTTACTTTGAAACTCATAGTATCCATAGCTACCCTACTAGTTTCCCTTACCTCACATAATTCAATATCCTTCTCCTTGGTGAATACCGAAGAAAAGAAATTGTTCAATATCTCCCCCATCTCTTTTGGCTCTGCAGATAGCTGTCCACTCGGTCTCTCCAATGGACCAATTTTATCCCTTGTTATATTGTGGAATGGAATACTTTATTTTCACATGTGACTAGGCACAGTGAAAATCTTTGCTTGCACACCCAATGTATACAAATAGCAGCCACCTACGGCGCTGACAAAGTTACAAAGCACGCCGACTCCTCCTTTTGTTCTTGTCATAGAATGAGAAATTATCAGAACTAAAGTTCAGCCTTGTTGTATGTACTCCCACGATACTATGGTATTCTTTCCAATGCTCGCCATATCAATAATGGAAGACCAGCACACAGTAGCAATCTCAATTACTTCATCTTTCTCGTGATAACTATTTTAACGGGCATATTCTTTGATAAAAAGCAAAGCTGAGTGTATAAAGGGGAATGCAAGCTTAGTGAATGCAGTCAGAAGAGATTGCAGATGTTGGAGGAACTCAGTGGGTAACATTCGAAGACAAGCTACTTTTCAGGTCAGGACCCTCTTCAGATTGTACGGACAGGTGACATGTCCAGTCAGGCTGAATAAAGGTCCCGCCCAGAAAAGGTGCCTGTCCATTCGCTCCCGACTCACTGGGTTCATCCAGCAATTTGCATTACAGCCTATGCAGCATTTAATGGGTAAGTATAAATCTCTTTGCTTTTTAAAAAAACATCGCCTCCACTGCTGCAGCGGACTCTGCAATAATCTTTAACTTCTCAATAGGATGTTAACTTGTTTACAAGAGATCCATGACTTTATTAATTGTATTATTTATGAGTCTATTAATATCCCTATGCTGATCAAAACATGGCTTCTAAGGTAACTGTATTAGCTTAACTATCTTCTCACCTTTCCATACTTCCCACCATTTACACAAGCTTAATTGGCAGTAGTTTCATTCTCATTGCTAAATTATATAGTGCCTTTACTTTTCCTGCACCTTCTCTAACATCCAGCACTTCACTCTTTTATCTTTCACCATTTAAAGTTAAAACTCTCTTGCTTATCATCTTTCTAAACACCATGATATTAAGAACTGATACTCTTTTTTCTGTTTAAGAAAGAACTGCAGATGCTGAAAAAATCTAAGGTAGACAAAAATGCTGGAGAAACTCAGCGGGTGAGGCAGCATCCATGGAACAGAGATGCTCCATACATGCTGCCTCATCTGCTGAACTTCTCCAGCATTTTTGTCTACCTTCTCTTTTTTCTGTTTGTCTCTTTAAATTTTTTATTTCTTGTGATTGAAATCTGCATTTCATTTATCTCAATTTCTCTAGCTTAATTTTTCACCCACTTCTTCGATTTCAATTAAAAAACCTTATCCTTCCGTCCATGAGAACCATCCGTTTTTCTTTATCAATTCCATCTGAAAAGACTTGTCAACTAGGTTTTCTTTAGCATTTCTTCAATGACATAGCCTTCTATAACCCACTACCCACCTCTCACTCTGTTCCTTGCTATACTGCCTAAACACTCACAACTGTGTAGCCAAATTCTGATCTAGCTCTATTTACAAGTTTATAAATGACTATAGTGGTCTATATTTCAATCATGAGACAGAATACAGGAACAAGGTTGAGAGCATAGCTGCAAGGTGTCTAGACCACATCCTCTCTCAATATCAGCAAAACAAAGTCAGGCATCAACTTCAGGAATCAGAGTGACGTGCGTGCCCCAATGTGTATGTACCAATGGTGTTACATAAAACATAGAAAATAGGTGCAGGAGTAGGCCATTCGGCCCTTCAAGCCTGCACCACCATTCAATATGATCATGGCTGATCATCCAACTCAGTATCCTCAGTATGGTCTTCTCTCCATACCCCTGATCCCATTAGCCACAAGGGCCACATCTAACTCCCTCTTAAATATATCCAACAAACTGGCTCAACTACTTTCTGTGGCAGAGAATTCCACAGATTCACCACTCTCTGTGTGAAAAATGATTTTCTCATCTCGGTCCTAAAAGACTTCCCCCTTATCCTTAAACTGTGACCCCTTGTCCTGGACTTCCCCAACATCGGGAACAATCTTCCTGCATCTAGCCTGTCCAACCCCTTAAAGATTTTGCAAGTCTCTATGAGATCCCCCCTCAATCTTCTAAATTCCAGCGAGTACAAGCCGAGTCTATCCAGTCTTTCTTCACATGGAAGTCCTGACATCCCAGGAATCAGTCTGGTGCACCTTCTCTGTACTCCCTCTATGGCAAGAATGTATTTCCTCAGATTAGGAGACCAAAACTGTACGCAATACTCCAGGTGTGGCCTCACCAAGACCCTGTACAACTGCAGTAGAACCTCCATGCTCTTGTACTCAAATTCTTTTGCTATGAATGCCAACATCCCATTCGCTTTCTTCACAGCCTGCTGCACCTGCATGCCTACTTTCAATGACTGGTGTACCATGACACCCAGGTCTCGTTGCATCTCCCCTTTTCCTAATCGGTTACCATTCAAATAATAGTCTACTTTCCTGTTTTTGCCACCAAAGTGGATAACCTCACATTTATCCACATTACACTGCATCTGTCATGCATTTGCCCACTCATCCAGCCAATCCAAGTCACCTTGCAGCCTCCTAGCATCCTCCTCACAGCTAACACTGCCCCCCAGCTTTGTGTCATCTGCAAACTTTGAGATGTTGCATTTAATTCCCTCGTCCAAATCATTAATATATATTATAAATAGCTGGGGTCCCAGCACTGAGCCCTGTGGCACCCCACTAGTCACTGCCTGCCATCCTGAAAAGGACCCGTTCACTCCTACTCTTTGCTTCCTGTCTGCCAGCCAATTCTCTATCCACATCAATACTGAACCACCAATACCGTGTGCTTTAAGTTTGTATACTAATCTCTTGTGTGGGACCTTGTCGAAAGCCTTCTGAAAGTCACGATATAACACATCCACTGCTTCTCCCTTATCCACTCTACTAGTTACATCCTCAAAAAATTCAATAAGATTCGTCAGACATGATTTACCTTTAGTAAATCCATGCTGACTTTGTCTAATGATTTCACCACTTTCCAAATGCGCTGCTATCCCATCTTAACTGACCCTCGCAGTCTCCCCACTATCGATGTTAGACTAACTGGTCTGTAATTCCCCGTTTTCTCTCTCCCTCCCTTTTTAAAAAGTGGGGTTACATTAGCTACCCTCCAATCCTCAGGAACTACTCCAGAATCTAAACAGTTTTGAAAAATTATCACTAAGGCATCCACTATTTCTGGGGCTACTTCCTTAAGTACCCTGGGATGCAGCCTATCTGACCCTGGGGATTTATCGGCCTTTAATCCATTCAATTTACCTAACACCACTTTCACGCTAACCTGGATTTTACTCAGTTCCTCCATCTCATTTGACCCGCGATCCCCTGCTATTTCCGGCAAATTATTTATGTCTTCCTTAGTGAAGACAGAACCAAAGTAGTTATTCAATGGGTCTGCCATGTCCTTGTTCCCCATGATCAATTCACCTGTTTCTGACTGCAAGGGACATACATTTGTTTTAACTAATCTTTTCCTCTTCACATATTGATAAAAACTTTTGCAGTCAGTTTTTAAGTATCCTGCCAGTTTTCTTTCATAATCCATTTTCCCTTTCCTAATTAAGCCCTTTGTCCTCCTCTGTTGGACTCTGAATTTCTCCCAGTCCTCTGGTAGGCTGCTGTCTCTGGCTAATTTGTACGCTTCATCTTTTGCTTTGATACTCTCCCTGATTTCCCTTGTTATCCACAGATGCACTACCTTCCCTGATTTATTCTTTTGCCATACTGGGATGAACAATTGTTGTAGTTCATCCATGCAGTCTTTAAATGCCTTCCATTGCAAATCCACCGTCAACTCTTCAAGAATCAATTGCCAGTCTATCTTGGCCAATTCACGTCTCATACCCTCAAAGTTACCTTTCTTTAAGTTCAGGACCCGTATTTCTGAATTAACAATGTCACTCTCCATCCTAATGAAGAACTCAACCATATTATGGTCACTCTTGCCCAAGGGGCCACGCACAACAAGGCTGCTAACTAACCCTTCCTCATTACTCAATACCCAGTCTAGAATAGCCTGCTCTCTCGTTGGTTCCTCTACATGTTGGTTTAGAAAACTATCCCGCATATATTACAAGAAATCCTCTTCCTCAGCACCCGTGCCAAATTGATTCACCCAATCTATATGTAGATTGAAGTCACCCATTATAACGGTTTTACCTTTGTTGCACGCATTTCCAATTTCCTGTTTGATGCCATCCCCAACTCCACTACTACTATTAGGTGGCATGCACATAAAACCCACTAGCGTTTTCTGCCCTTTAGTGTTTCGCAGCTCTACCCATATCGATTCCACATCCTCCAAGCTAATGTCCTTCCTTTCTATTGCGTTAATCTCCTCTCTAACCAGCAACGCTATCCCACCTCCTTTTCCTTTCTGTCTATCCCTCCTGAATATTGAATATATTCAGATGTTCAGCTCCCAGCCTTGGTCATCCTGGAGCCATGTCTCCGTGATCCCAACTATATCATAATCATTAATAGCTATCTGCACATTCAACTCATCCACCTTATTATGAATACTCCTTGCATTGAGACACAAAGCCTTCAGGCTTGTTTTTACAACGCTCTTACCCCTTATACAATTATGTTGAAAGGTGGCCCTTTTTGATTTTTGTCCTGGATTTGCCTGCCTGCCACTTTTCACCTTGCTACCTATTGCTTCTATCCTCATTTTACACCCCTAACTAACCCTTCCTCATTACACATTTAAGAAATCCACCACCTCTTATTCTCTGTTTATTATTTTTTTCTTCTTTCCCCCTACGTGTTGCGTCTGACTGCTTCCCTTCTCTGCCTCCTGCCTCACACACGGTCTACTTGTTTTCTCTATTTGAGTCCCTCCCCCTAACCGATCTAGTTTAAAGTCTCCCCAGTAGCCTTTGCAAATCTCCCCGCCAGGATATTGGTTCCCCTCGGGTTCAAGTGCAACCCGTCCTTTTTGTACAGGTCACACCCTCCCCAAAAGAGGTCCCAACGATCCAGAAACTTGAATTCCTGCCCTCTGCCCCAGTCCTTCAGCCACGCATGTATTAACCACCTCACTGTCGCGTGGCACAGCCAGTAATCCTGAGATTGTTACCTTTGCGGTCGTTCTCCTTAACTCCTATCTCCCTAAATTCTCCTTTCAGGACCTCTACTCTTTTTCTACCTATGTCATTGGTACCTATATGTACCACGACCTCTGGCTCCTCTCCCTCCCATTTCAGGATATCTTGGACACGTTCAGTCACATCCCGGACCCTGGCACCAGGGAGGCAAACTACCATCCGGGTCACCTGACTGCATCAACACAGAATCACCTATCTGACCCCATAACTATAGAGTCCCCTATTACTACTGCCCTCCTCTCCTTCTCCTTACCCTTCTGAGCAACAGGGCTGGTCTCTGTACCCGAGACCCGGCCGCTTTTGCTACCCCCAGGTAGGCTGTCTCCCCAACAGTACTCAAACAGGAGTACTTATTGCCAAGGTGTACAGCCACCGGGGTACTCTCTAGTCCATGCCTCTGCCCCTTGCCTCTCCTAACGTGTCTGCCTCCTGTGGTTTTGGAGTGACTACCTCCCTGCAACTCCTCTCTATGACCTCCTCACTCTCCCTGACCAGACGGAGGTCATCGAGCTGCTGCTCCAGGTACTGAATATGGTCCCTTTGGAGCCCCAACTTGACGCACCTGGCGCAGATGTGGACGTCTGGAGAGCATTCTGACTGCATGACCTCCCACATCTGATATCCAGAACAGTAAACTGCACTGGCACTCATACTCCCCCTTACCCTGGCTACAATACAAAGTACAATACAATACAGTACAAAGCAAGGATTATAGCTGGAGGAAATCAGCAGGGATCTGACTGTCAATCAGCTGCTCCCTCGAGTCCGCTTCCACCAATCAGCGGCTTCCTCAAGCCCACTTGTTTTGAACTGCGAGCTGCGAATGGAACGTTACGGATTTGGTTCCTCCCACTGCAACCGCTCCTGGGCCTCTGTGGAAACAAGACCCGCGATCGAGTTTTTAAACTTACAGCTCGGACGTCGCTCCTCCCACTGCAACCGCTCCTGGACCTTGAAATGGTTGAGAACATCAAGATAGGCACAAAAAGCGGGAGTAACTCAGCAGGACAGGCAGCATCTCTGGAGAGAAGGACCCTTCTTGAGACCTGAAGAAGGGTCTCAACCCAAAATGTCACCCATTCCTTCTTTCCAGAGATGCTGCCTGTCCTGCTGAGTTACTCCAGCTTTTTGTGTCTATCTTCGGGTTAGACCAGCATCTGCAGTTCCTTCCTACACATTCTCCGGCATCAAGATTCTGGATGTGAACATGATTTGAGAAACAGAGAATTCAAGTAATTTGGCACAATTTCAGGAATAATTAAATTATTATGTTTTGTAGATGGTGATGATTGCAGCTCACTCATTTTCCAGTTTTGTAATTTTAATAATCACTTTTGCAAGCCTCATAAATTTGAATGTTCACCCAAGCTAAAAACAGAATTAATACTATTTGTTTTGGCATTTATTCACATTAATGCACAATAAATTTGATATAACATTATCTGTCCAACTCCAATGTGCAAAATACATAATCTTGGTAAATTGGATGTCTGCAAATCATGTTTTAAGCAGAAAATGCTCTCCAACTTGCACATCAATATCATCTGGGAGGCAGAAATTAATTTTAAAACTACAATCATCAACAGTTTGGACATTTTTTTATGACAATCCTTTTGTTTATTTAAATCGCATTCTGGAATGATTTCAATGTAATAATTAAAGTCACAGTATAAAAATTGTAAACTGTTTTCATTTACTTTCAGGTTAATAGCTCCAGACAAAATTCAGATGCTCACCTAACAGAACTCAATAGCATAAAAACTAAATTTAGAGATGGAAACATAACGGATTTGCCATTGAAGCAAAACATTGCATACCATGTAATACATCCCAGAATATATTGTATGACTCAGTCAAATTGGGAATATTAGAAAGGGAAGATATATTCTCTGTGCTGTGGTCTCTTTTCTGTTACCCTTCTCTATTGACACAAACTGTTAACAGTACTGCAAATGTGGCCATGTCAATATCTTCTACAGCTGTAACATCATGTCCAAGCTACTGTGATCAATACCCTGAGTGACGAAGGCAAGAGTGCCAAATTCCTCCTTCTTCAAAGGTTGCCAGAAGGAACCACATCTAATATGAAATTGAAATGCAGATGGTGTTCAATATTATTAGTAGAAACAAGGAACTGCAGATGCTGGCTGATAAAAAAAAGACACAAAGAGCTGGAATATCTCAGTGAGTCAGGCAGCATCTCTGGAGAACGTGGATAGGAGACATTGCAGGTCATGATGCCGTAATCGAGGGTTGCCTGCTCAAGTTCAAGAAACCGAGGTTTACTGTTTTTTGCCACAATGTCTTCCACAAATCACTTATAATTCCAAGTCCAAAGTAGTAATTTAGGGTGTGTGCTGGATGGAATTGCAGTTCATATGCATCTTTGAATTATATTACTAACCATATATTAATGAAAGTGAAACTGACTGTAGAATAGAATAGTTTCTTTACTGTCATTGTAACATGAACCCTGTACAACAAAATTTAAAAATGTCAGCCAGTCAGTGCAACATTCAAACCATAAAAGCTAACGATACATACAAGGTAAAATATTAAAAAAGATGATAAACTAAAATAAATATGAAATATAAAAACAGCACGCATAAACACCCAACCCTACATCCTTCTGTCGATTTCACAGTATACCAACCACAGTTCCTTAGTTCCCGCATTCCTTGGCGGCTACATTTAGTGCCTTTATAGCAGTGGGGTAAAAACTGTTTTTAAGTCTGTTTGTCCTTGTCCTTGTAGATCTGTACCGTCTGCCTGACGGCAACAGTTCAAACAGGGAGTGTCCGGGGTGGGAAATGTCCTTTATATCAAGGGTATTTCGAAATTGCTTAAGGTTGCAATTGTATAATATTTTTAATTAAAAGCCATGGAATCAATTCCTGGAATGAAGGAATGGAGTCTGAAGAAGGGTTCTGACCTAGAGCATCACGCGTCCTTTTTCTGCAAAGATGCTGCCTGACCCGCTGAGTTACTCCAGCTCTTGTGTCTATCTTTGGTATAAACCTGTATCTGCAGTTCTTTGTTTCTACACCAGGGAATTAAGGAGTCATATTATGAATTATGATTGTTCCTTTTTCCCACACCCCCGACCTCGGTCTGAAGATGGGTCTCAACCCTAAAGGTCGCCTATTCCTTCTCTCCATAGATGCTGCCTCACCCGTTGAGTTTACCCAGCATTTTTGTCCACCCATGAATTATGATCCAATTTGATCGGGTCTAATAGAACACCAGGGTCAGGCAAGCTTGTAATTCTTGGAGGAGTCCAAATAGCGAGGAAACATTTATTGAAGGCATGGATTCAATAAAGAATGAAGTAAAGTTGTGGTCCATTGCAGGTCTGGGCAAGTGAGGCCTGGAACTGTGGAAAATACATCACCTATCCATGTTCGTCAGAGATGCTGCCTGAGCTGAGTTACTCCAGAACTGTGTGTCTTTTTTTGATAGGGTCTATATGGTCCAGACTATGAACAAAACATAGTTAAACTTGTGAGGCATGCAAGATCCAGGGAAGACTTGATGGGGAAGATATGGTAAAACATTTGACCTGGCGGGGAAATATTGAGTTAGGATAGTCTCAAAGTAGCCACCCATTAAAGAGGTGAGGAAGGATTTATTCCCTCAGAAAGTTGTGGATCTTTGGAATTCACAAGAGTTGTCATTTTGTACTTTTAAAGGTGTGTTAGATTACCTTGGACATCTTTGGTTATTCAACTTAAGGGAAATCAGATCCAGATTCCCCTCAACTGTGATCTTACTGAGTAGCAGAGCAGACTCAATGAACTATTTGTTCACCCCCTAACTTATTTCTTACGGAGAAACAAAGAACTGCAGATGCTGATTAACACACACAAGGACACTAGATGCTGGAGTAATATAGAGTCCTAGAATCTGTCCTCACCATCTCCATCAGGGTCTGGTTTGACTCGGCCACCAAGCATCAAATCCGGAGGCTGCAGCTCATCGTTCGATCAGTAGGTTGTTGGCTGCAACCTCCCCCCCCCCCCCCCATCGACGAACTGTACACTGCAACGGCCAGGAAGCGAGCGGGTAAGATAATCTCTGACCCCTCTCACCCTGGCCACAAACGCTTTGAAGCACTTTCCTCTGCAAGGCGACTGCAGACTGTCAAAGCCGCTACAGCCAGATATAAAGTTTTTTCTACTAGTAGCTCGACTCAACAGCCAAAAGTCTGTAGCCTCCTATTGCTCTGATATTTTATATAATTCTTCACATTTAAATTATAATGTTTTATTCTTAATTGTTTACTGCATTGTTACTTGCAAGCAAATTCCTTGTATGAATACATACTTGGCTAATAAAATGTATTCAATTCAACTCGGGTCAGGCAGCATCTCTGGAGAAATGGATAGGTGACATTTCAGGTCGAGATCCTTCTTCAGACTGATGGGGTGTTCTTCAGACTGCAGGTGGGAAGAAAGCTGGACAAAGCATGGCAGGTGATCGGTCGACATAGGCAGGGAAGGTTTATAATCTTAAAACAAAGGCACTACCTGCAATCAAATGATCTAAATGGAGTATTTCCTGTGTGATGAAGCACCATGGTTAAAAGAAAGCAAATGGTGGGAAACTTCAGCCCATCTCCAATTATGAGCTTACAATCATTTTCAAACAAATCATTGTTTTGAAAAGTTATTGCATTGTTTTATGTGCTTGCATTTAAGTCATGACAAGATGTTTAATTCATTTTAAATATGAGTGCCTTCCATAATGTTTGGGACAGACCCATCATTTATTTACCTATTTGCCTCTGAACTGCACAATTTGAGATTTTTACTAGAAAAAAAATCACATGTAGTTAAAGTGCACATTGTCAGATTTTATTACAGGGTATTTTTATACATTTTGGTTTCACCATGTAGAAATTACAGCTGTGTTTATACATTGTCCCTCCCATTTCAGGGCACCATAATGTTTGGGACACATGGCTTCATAGGTGTTTGTAGTTGCTCAGGTGTGTTTAAATTCCTCCTTCATGCAGGTATAAGAGAGCTCTCAGCAACTAGTCTTTCCATCACCATTGGAAACTTTTATTGCTGTTTATCACTATGAGGACCCAAGTTGTGCCAATGAAAGTCAAAGAAGCCATAATGAAACTGAGAAACAAGAATAAAACTGTTAAGAGACATCAGCCAAACCTTAGGCTTACCCAAATCATCTGTTTGGAACATCATTAAGAGAGCACTGGTGAGCTTACTAATTGCAAAGGTAGGCCAAGGAAGACCTCCACAGCTGATGACAAGAATTCTCTATATAATAAAGGAAAATCCCCAAACACCTGTCCGACAGATCAGAAACACTCTTCAGGAGTCAGGTGTGGATTTACCAATGACCACTGCCCACAGAAGACTTCACGAACAGAAATACAGAGGCTACACTGCAAGGTGAAAACCACTGGTTAGCCGCAAAATAGGATGGCCAGGTTAGTTTGCCAAGAAGTATTTAAAAGAGTAACCACAGTTCTGGAAAAAGGTCCTGTGGACAGATGAGACGAAGATTAACTTATATCAGAGTGATGGCAAGAGCAAAGTATGGAGTAGAGAAGGAACTGCCCAAGATCCAAAGCATACCACCTCATCTGTGAAACACAGTAGTGGGGGTGTTATGACCTGGGCATGTATGGCTGCTGAATGTACTGGCTCACTTATCTTCATTGATGATACAATGGCTGATAACAAATGTAGGCTTTAATCCTCACATATTTCTGCACAATCTAAACAGATTTGGAAAATTATGATTTATTTACATCCTGTAGCTTAAAAGTAATTCAAAAATAAGGTCAAAGGTTTGCTAGAACTTCACTATTTTATTCACATCACTGATGAAAAACATTTTCAAACAGCTACACATTTCTATTCATATTAATGTATTTATTCACAAGACTTTTCATTATCTATTTATGCAGGTGATGGTGCACAGAGATATTAATAGCATGCTTGTGAAGATATATTTTAAGTTGTACAATAGCACAATGGGTTACAGGTTCTGCTGGTGTGATGTGAATAAAGGTGAAATTGGTCAAACCATTATAAAACAATGCAAATCTCAAGGATGAATAATGTAAGAGTACACCAAGTTTCTTAGCTCTAGCGTTTGAAGATTAATTTCAGTTTAGATTTCAATGCTTTATACACCAAGCCACACTACAAAGTGATAACTTACAAGGGGTGCAAATTTATTCTATTAGTGTTCATTCACTGGGTCTTCAAACAGAAATGGTCTGCATATGTTCTTTGGGATAATTAGATATTTTATATCCACATCGTAAACATTATTTCAATAAGAAAACGACTTTCATACCATTGAAAAGTGGCAAATTATTCAGTTTAGTTTAGAGATACAGCACAGAAACAAGCCCTTCGGTCCACCAAGTCCACGACGACCAGTAAACCCCGTACATTGGCACAATCCTACATACTAGGGACATTTTACAATTATAGCAAGCCAATTAGCCTACAAACCTGTACGTCCTTGGAGTGTGAGAGGAAATCGAAGATCTCGGAGAAGACCCATGCAGGTCACATGGAGAACGTACAAACTCTGTACAGACAAGCACCCAGACAGGATCAAACCCGGGTCTCCGACATTGTAAGGCAGCAACTATACTGCTGATACAGATGGAGTAAACATAAAGCATGACACGATACACAATTCAGTTTAGCTGCTTAATTTCTTTCAAAATGGAAATTTTAACTGAAACTGAAGTCATTTATTGAAACTTTGATGCTAAATTCTATTAAAATTTCTAATCAATCAATATTACTTCTACAGGCTTTATATCCCTACATCTGTTGTCACTTTTCTACCCACTACGGGTTATGACTCAAATCATAATTACCATATTCAACAATAGTTTCCCACATGATCTCTAGATAATGGAAGTTTTTCTTGAACAAGCAGTAATTTCTTTAGCCGGAGGCGGTGAATCTGCGGAATTCATTCCTAGACTGTGGCGGAGGCCAAGTCATTGGGTATTTTAAAAACAGAGATTGATAAATTCTTGATTAGTAAGGGTGTCAAAGGTTACAGAGAGAAGGTAGGAGAATGGGGTTGATAGGGAAAAATAGATCAGCCACTTGACCGGGGGGGGGGGGGGGGGGGGGGGGTGGGTGGGGGATGGCCTAATTCTGCTCCAATGTCTGTCTTATTGTGAAACGTGGAAGTTAAAATGTGCATCAGAGACAGAAGAGACTGCACATGCTGAAGGCTGCCGCGAAGGGCAAACTTGACTCGCTGATTGGCACACCTAGGCACATTTTCGGGGGGGCTTCAGGTGTATTTCAAGTGCGTTCTCACAATTTTGTCAGGTACCAGACCACCAGTTGCCAAAAAATCAGTGGTGGATCTTCAACTACATTTCGAAATTATACCGCTGCATGTAACGTTAATGAATTCAGATTCATATTCATGCGTAGATATTATTTTCAATCCCTTATGAAATCGGTGAGATCAACAATGATGCACTTCTGTCAACATTGGTTGATCAAATGTAGGCCACTGCAAAGGATAGTAAATCAAACTCAATGAATACAGTTCAGTTTAATTTAACACATACTGAGGTACAGTGAAAGCCTTTTGTTGCATGCTATCCAGTCAGCAGAAAGACAATACATGATAACAATCGAGCCATTTACACTGTATAGATACATGATAAGGGAATAACGTTTAGTGCAAAGTAAAGCCAGCAAAGTCCAAGGGTCACCAAAGTGGTAGATAGTAGTTCAGCACTGCTTTCTGGTTGTGGTAGGATGATTCAGATGCCTGGTAACAGCTGGGAAGAAACTGTCCCTGTTGTATAGTTAAGTAAATTATATTCAGAAAGAAACAACCGCAGATGCTGGTTTACACAAAAGGACAAATACATGAAGCGTATAAATGAGAACTACACACTTTTGCAGTTTTATTTCATAAGACTAAGCAAATTAGTTTAATGTCAAACATCAATAGCCCTCTCCAAAATAAATTGATTTATGTATCAAAAGTGTATTATCTCAAAACTATTATAAAAACCAAAACATACTGCAGACAGTTCCCAGAATGGAAGGTAGCAAATGTAAACCTGCCATTTATAAACTGAGAAAACACAGGAATACATAAATTAGTTAGCCTGAAATCAGCAGACAATGTTGGAAACATTGCAAGCCACAAAGTTAACAGGATCTCAATTCTCTCCCCCCCCCCCCCCCCCCCCCCAAAATACCCTGTCACTGCATCTATGCCAATCCGCCAAGCAATCCCAACAATTCCATTCTCCCCTGCCCACTAAAATACCACATTCTGTTCTTAGTTATTAAATTTCAGACCTGGAATCTGGAAACTAGCGCCGGGTTTAGGAACAACTATCAGGCTATTGAACAATACGAATTCCAAAATACGAAGTGCCTATGTTGCATCAGGGTCTTCAGGCTTTGTTTTGTTTCTATTTTTTGCTCTATATTGGGTCTTTTATTATTGAACTTAAAAAAAAAGTTTTGCTTATATTATCTATTGAGTACTGTGTTTACTAACCTGTTGTGCTACTGCCAGTAAGAATTTCATTGCTCTGATTCTGTACATACAATAAAGCACTCTTGAATACTTTTTATAAAAAAGGGTGGTCACGGTGGAACAGCGGTAGAGTTGCTGCCTTACAGCGAATGCAGCGCCGGAGACCCAGGTTCGACCCCAACTATGGGTGCTGTCTGTACGGAGAAGATATGTTCTCCCCGTGACCTGCGTTACGCTGGGATATTGTTAGTGTGGGGGGATCGCTGGTCGGTGTGGACAGAGCCTGTTTCCGCGCTGTATCTCTAAACTAAACTAAAAAATGTTATTTTGTTTCCAAGTGAATTAATCTCATCATTAAATCAATTTACCCTCAAACTGGAAGTGAAAAAAGAGAACTAAGCTTTATAAGCAGTTTTAATTCTGATAAGTGATTAGTGGTCAGGAAACACAAATTTGTCCATTTCTAACCTGACACATTGTGTAAATAATAATGAATATAAAGACTGACTTGATCTTAAAAAGTTTCATTCTTTTATTTATTAATTTTAATTTTTTTCAAAAGATAACATATTCCAGGAATTCTGCAATCCAATGTAGTTTTCTTTGTTTGCATGGTTCCATATTACCACCATCTGGTTTTATCAGAGACCACGCTCACCTGAAAATAAACAAATGGATGAGGTTTTTATTTAAAGATTTCTTGGAAAGCCTTTAAACATTTACAAGAAATTATCAGCAAGGACCTTTCCTATTTATGTAAACCAAACTTCCCGGCGTACACTTCACTTAGCTACTAAAATATCGAAGACTGAAGTCCAGAACCTGCCAACATTTGAGTGGTCACTTATACAGGCATGATATTCATCTCCAGAAAAAAAGAAGGAAGTATTGGCCGGGCATCCAGGAGGCCGGTTAGGCCCCCCAAATGGGGGTTTAGGGGGCTCCTGCATTTTCAATAAATTGAAAGTGATTCCCAAGCTTTCTGCTGGTAGTTTACATAACAGAAGCTTATTATTTTTCTAACACATAACCAGTAAAATAACCCCCAAAAGATACATAATTCATGAAATAAATGACTTCGTACAGCTAAAAAAATCTTTACAAAAAATGCCACCTGAAATGTCTCTTTGCCTAGCACTGTGTGCAAACAGCACAGAAAAAATTGGCTGCAGCCATCTTCTGCTTCAGTAAGGAAAGTTGGTCGGTGATTGGACGAAACCCCCTTAGAGACAGTGGTTGATTCGCCGCCAAATAATCGGGCAACAAATAAATTGACAAATATGAAAACAAAAACAAAATCCCAATTTAAATCGGAAGAATATCATGCCTGCTTATACCTCCAACCATCCCCAATGTGTGCACGTGGTATACCTTGGAAGCTCACTTCCAACTAATAAAATTGGAGATGCTCCACACTTCTGACAAAATACCAACCTATCTAATTCTACTTTCTACCAACCCTATCGTGCAAGTTCTGCTTTTTCACAAAATAGGACTAGAAATTTACCAAGTGGAGGTCAGAAATAAATTCCTTCTCTGGAGGAATGCAAAGTATTATTTTTCATCACAGGAACAAAAGTGACCATTTACTGTCACATTATACGTTTGCTTTTAGAACTACAATTGTTCCATCTCCTGGAATAAAACCAGCTTTGTTGCATGATGTACCAGAATACCATGTACACATAAAAATGGTACAAGGAATCTTTACCCCAGCTGCCTGGCTGTGGAATCCAGGGAATTTGATAATTTGCGGCAATTCACAACATATTTTACATCTCAGTTAATAGAAATAGAGCCAGAGTCATAGTGTGGAAACTGGCCCTTCGGCCCAACTTGCCCACACCAACCAACATGCCCAATCTACACTAGTCCCACCTGCCCAGTGCCTACATTTGGTCCATATCCCTCTAAACATGTTCTATCTATGTAACTGTCCAAATGTTTCTTAAACATTATGATGGTACCTGCCTCAACTACCTACTCCATTAGTCTGTTCCATACAACCACCACCCTTTGTGTAAAAAGGGTTACCCCCTCACGTTTCCCCCCTTTCACCATAAACCCATGTCCTCTGGTTCTCAATACCCCTACCCTAGGTAAATTAGACTGTGTATTTACCCGATCTATTCCTCTCATGATTCTGTACACTTCTAAGATTGCCCCTCATCCTTCTGCGCTCCAAGGAATAATCTCAACCTCTCCCTATAGCTCAGGCCCTTGAGTCCTGGCAACATCCTTGTAAATCTTCTCTACACCTTTTCCAGCTTCATTGACAACCTCTTTCCTATAACATTGCCCAAAACTGAACACAATACTCTAAATGTGGCTTCACCAACATCTTGTATGTGCAACATGACCTCCCAACGCCTACACTCGATACTCTGACTGATGATGGCCAATGTGCCGAATGTCTTTTCAACCACCCCTCTGCCTGACGCCCCTGTACCTGTACTCGTAGATCTATCTGCTCTACAACACTGCCCAGAGCCCTGCCATTCACCGTGTAGGTCTTGCCCATGTTAAAATCTCAATATCAATTCTGTTTGCAGTATTATACATGAACATACCAACTTGTTAAATGTTCACACCTGTTACTGCATGGATTAACCTTTTATTAATCTAGGTCAAAGGTTTAACTACCAAATACATGTAAAACTCAGTAGTTAAGATCCATGACCTTATCACTTCGGGTGTGCGGGCCAAGTCAGAATTATATAGCTCGGAGCAGGACCTTTGAATAAAATCCATACATGAGCTAGTTCCATTTGCCTCCCATTGGACCATATCCTTCTAAACCCATGTGAACTATTCTCTGTAAAAAAAGATGCTTGATACAAATTTCCCCAAAAAACAATACCCAAGCACCGTATAAAAATGTATTAAAAATAAATATTTGAACACGTCTCCAACATCAAAATGCATTACTGTGCTACAGTCGAGTTATGTAAAGGCTTAACATTTGCTACCCATCAGGATTCAACCCAATTAACGTAGCCTTCTATTCCTCACTCAGTGTTTAACAAGCTTTCTTCTAAACGTAACTGGGGTGTTCATCTCAAATACTTACAGCTGTAACCTACAACATTAGTAACAATCTGGACTAAAGGTTTCTCCTAGAATTTTATTAGAAAAAAAGTTTTAAGGCATCCCAAAAAGCTTGCGGATCGAGCGCAGCCTGCGGCAGCTGCATGGCGGCGGTGGAGAGGACAAATGGTATCGCGCCAGGCCGACCCTAACTTCATTGATACAGTTGTGTAGAATAATTCCCCAATTTGGATTATTGAAGTGCTCTGATTGAAAATATGTTCTTGGAGTTAGGTTACAAGACACCAAGCCTTAATGTGAGAAAATAAGAATTTGCATATCTCCTTGGGCCAAGATCAGACTTTTCAGAGACCTGGGAGCTGCAAGATGGCACCGGAACATGGCGCCCTTTGCGACTGGACGGCGTGCAGAACATGCATTTCCATGTATCTCCGCACACATGACAATAATAAAGTAACCTAAATCCCAGAACATAATTTCAATCAGGGCACTTCAATAATCCAAATTGGAGAATTATTTTACACAATCTGATATCCCTTTCATGTGTGGAGAAGATATGAAAACAATTAAAGAGTATTTTTAAAGCTTAACATTACCTCCAATTAAATCTTCACATTCTTGCAAGGCGAAACAGGTTGGGAGAGGTCTGTTTTGTACTATAGGACTCCCTCCTCTCCCCACTTTCTCTATCCCTTCTTCCCCCTCCCCTCTCATCTTCCTCCCTGGCCATCCTCAACTCCCACCAAGCCTCTCCGCCAAAGGCCTTCTCTCACCTTCATCTTCCCCACGCACTTTTGCTCACCTCCCATCTCTGCTCCCTCATCCTCCGTCCGCCCACTACATCCCGGCCGTCCATCCTCCCGCCGCTCTCTCCTCCTCTCCCTTCCCTCGGGCACTCCCCTCTTCATTCTCCATCCTCCAAGTAACCCCGGGCCAAAGGCTCCCCTAATATCTTTGACCCGGGCACCCGTCTCCTCTCCTCTTCCCTCCTACTTCACTCTCCCTCCATTCTCTTCCACTTTCCCGCCGCTTTGAGCGTGCTAACCACATGCCCTCACCGGAAGTCCTTCTCGGCGCAGCGTGTCCTATCGGAGCGCAGCCCAGGCTGTCAGTCAGGCCCCGGGGGCCGGGACCACGGGACGCGACATCAGCGCCCCCATTGGCCGGAGGCCGGGACTGCAACTCCCCGCAGCCCAGGAGACAGCGCCCCCGCTGGCCGGAGGCCGGGACTGCAACTCCCCGCTCACCGCAGGCCGCGCTGCGATACAACAGAATTTGTGAACATAGTACACTACAGACAATATAATAAACGAGAATAAAATTTCAGTATGTATTCATACACACATATTTATATATATACTTACACACACACATAAAACAAAGTTCACGTTCACATTTCAAGTTCACATTTATTGTCACATGCACCAATTAAGGTACAGTGACGTTTGAGTTACTATGCAGCCATACAATCAAAAAGAGCACAATACACAATAGAATTTAACATAAACATCCACCACAGTGGAACATTCTTCATTGTGATGGAAGGCGATAACGTTCAGTCAACCTTCCTCCTTTGTTCACTGTGGTCGGGGCCATGAACCGCTACGGACGGCCCGATGTACAAGCCCTCTCAATGGGATGATTGAAACTCCAATGTCGGGACTGATCGGAACACACACTCCGCGGCTTGGAACTCCCGAATCGGTCACTTTGTGAAGCACTGTGGCTTCACAAAGTTATAGGCCGCAGGCAGGCGGTCAGAGCACTTCTTCTGGAGATTCCCAGCAAGGGATCGTCCCACCCCGCGACGTTAATGCCTTTCGTGCCTGCTGCTGAAGCTCTGGGCCGGTCTCCGAGTAGTTAGGTCGCGGGGAGGTGCGAAGTTGCGACGAGGAGAAAAGTTGCATCTCCGTTGAGGTAAGTGACTGAAAATGGTTTCCCCCTATTCCCCCCCACCACCCCCCACACTAAAACATGCATTTAGACATACTAAAAAACAAAAAAAAGTTAAAAGGAACATGTTATCTCCTTCCCCTTTGACCCCATCTCTTCCCACTCTCCCCCACTTCCCTCTCCTACCCCTCTCCCTCCCTCTCTCCTTCCCTCTAATCCCCTGTTGCTTACTCTCCATCCCCCCACACCTCCCCTCTCCAACATCTCTCGTGGTCTTGTGTGGATCCAAACTGATTACATCCCTCCCAGTGGTCCTTGCATAACAATAAAAATATGTTAAATTATTTTTTCCGGAAAGAAGGTCCCAGGCCAGTGGCAGATCCTGACATGTCCCCTTTCATTAATTAATTTATCCATTATTGCACAGACGTGGATAATAAGCAAATATATTAATGGACTGTAAAATACAATTTTTGCTGTTGAATGGGTCCATACTATATTCAACTTCCCAGAGAGCCATGGAGGTGGAGATATGGAATACATTCAAGGAGATAATTTGAAAGTTAAGGTGCATGGGAGAATACTGGAGGTTTAGATCAACCAATATTTTAGTGAGTGGTATAGCAGCCTCCTGGCGCTAAATGTCATACTTCTACCCCATCTTCTTACGTTTCTCATTACTAATGCCACCCTTCAGCCATGAATCCCATTCTTTCCCTAATTACCAGGAACTGGATGGAAGCACGACTTCCGCACTCTTCAACTTTGCTTTAATCTCACTATTTACTGACACAATTATTAACCCTTATTCCGCCGCATTGTCCATAGAGTTCTGCAAGCCCATTGGTTACAGATCTCCCTCTGGTTCTGGACGTAGCCAATTCCTTTCACAAGACTCAAAGAGGAAGATGGTTCTTTTTTATTAGAGACCGTAAGACATAAGAGCGGAATTAGGTCATTCGGCCCATCGACTGCTCCACCATTTGCTCCATGGCTGATCTATTTTACCTTATTTTTTCCTGCCTTCTCCCCGTAATCTTTGACATCCTTAATAATCAAAAATCTATCAATCTCCACTTTAAAAATACTCAATGACTTGGCCTCCTCCACTATTTGTGGTAATGAATTCCACAGACTCACCACATTCTGGCTAAATGTCTGATTTAGGAGAGAATGCAAAAGTATTAAAAGCTAACCCTGTAACAGAGACGACTGCATTATGTCCAATTACAGTTTTACCATGAAATATTATATATAGCCAGTCAAAAGCAAACATTGTATTTTAGTGTCCTTTGAAATATTTATATGTCACACACTTTTGTGCAATGGTCATTTTGGCATTTACAGATAATAGTAATTATTCATAGCGTTCTTTAAGATGAGCTTAAATACAGCAATTGCTTCTGCCCTGAGAGGAAAGCTTCCGAGTCAAGCTGCAATGTGCCGATTAGAGTCAACATGTTTCCTGGGCCTGGACAAAGCTGTTACTATTTTGCTGCACAGCAGTCAGTAGGGTGTCAGCCTTAAACACACACATTCCAAGGCAGGCAGATACCAGCACAGGACACTGTGCCTGCCAGCAAGAACTAATTTGCTTAAAGGGACTTAGAAATATTCATAAACATAAAAAAATATCATTGAATGTCCTACTCATCTGTACTACCTCAGAGGATTGAAATAAGAAAAGATAGAAAACTTTGGTTAAAAAACAGATACTGATGTATTAGAAATCGGCACATTGACAGCATAGAAACAGGCCCCTTGGCCCGCCAAGTCCATGCCGACCATCAATTACCCGTCCACACACTAGTTCCATGTTATTCCACATTCTCATCCACTCCCTGCACATTAGCAACAATTTATTAGAGGCCAATTAACTTACAAACCAATATGTCTTCGGGATGTGGGAGGAAACTGGAGCACCGGAGCACCCATGCAGTCTCAGGTTTTCGTGCAACTCCACAAAGGCAGCACCTGAGGTTATGATTGAATCTCTGGCACAGTGAGCCAACAGGTCTACCAGCTTGCTATCTGATCAAATTATACGATACATGAGTACAATTGAGCCACTCAAAGGGTGAAACAATAGTGAAAAGAGAAAAACAACCAGAGTGCAGAATATAGTGTAGCAGTTTTACAGCTACAAATAAGGTGCCGATAAAAAAAGTACAAGGGCTGCAATGAGGCAGGTTGGAGATCGGGGCTTCACCACTAGCTTATGAAAGGTCCTTTGTGTGAAAGATACATCTTCTGGATGCGCTGGGACACATCCTCAGTGATGTGACCTGGGGTCATCGGGTGTTTCGGGTCTCACAACTTCAGACACCCTCGCCCAGGCGACCCAGCCAGGATTGATCAAGCCCCGACTTGCGTCCCAGCAGCAACCGCCCACGGATCAGCCCTCTTAATCCAAAGCCACCTAGTGGCTTTCTCTGCGGCTTCACTTGCGGATTGAATGGCCCTCTTCTTTGCCAGCCCCGTAAAGCCCAACTGGTTGAGGACTTTGCAGAGTGAGCGTCCTGCAAAGCCTCTACAGCCCACCTCTATTGGCTCATAGTATGTCTTCCAGCCTCTGTCCTGGCACATCTCCACCAGTTCCTGGTACTTTCCGCACTTCCCCTCATTAGCCTCTTCAATACGCTCTTCCCAGGGCACTGTCAGTTTCAGAATGATCATCTGCTTTGTCACTTCGGAGGTGATGACCATGTCTGGCCGGAGTGATGTTGCTGTGATGTGCTGTGGAGATTTCAGCTGCTTTCACAGGCATCAGCAATTTCTTGCGGCCTTGGACAGAGCTGTTGTCGAACCAGGTTGTAATACATCAAAACTTGATGTAAAAATTGGTAAGAGTTTTTGGAGACATGCCAAACTTCCTTAGTCTTCTGAGGAAGTAAAGATCTTGGAAGCATGCTTTGTTTGATGTTGGTATTGGTTTATTATTGTCACGTGTACTGAGAAACAGTGAAAATATTTGGTCTGCTATCCAGGCAAACCATACCATACATGAGTACATTAGCTAGTGAAAAAGAGAAAATAAACAAGTGCAGAATATTGTGTTACAACTCTACAAAGGAGCGGCACAGTGGCATAGCAGTAGAACTGCTGCCTTATAGCGCCAGAGACCCAGGTTCGATGCTGACTACAGGTGCTTGTCAGTTCTCCCCGTGACCTGCATGGGTTTTCTCCGAGATCTTCGGTTTCCTCCCACACTCCAAAGACATAGAGGTTTATTGGCTAATTGGCTTTGTTTAAATGTAAAATTGTTCCTAGTGTGTGTAGGGTGGTGTTAATGTGCGAGGATCGCTGGTCAGTGTGGACTCGGTGGGCCAAAGGGCCTGTTTCAGTGCTGTATCTCTAAACTAAACTAAACTTCAGACAGTTCAGAGAAAAAAAGTGCAAGGACCACAGCACGATCCATTGGAAGACAGAAATGTATCCCTAGCATTTGAGAGGTCCGTCATGAGTCCGATAACTGCAGGGAAGAAGCTGCTTCTGAAGCCCGTGGTATGTACGTACATGCTTTTGTACCTTGCGTGTGATGGAGGCCACTCCCTGTCTTTCTGCCTCTAATACTGATCCAGACACTGATCTGGTGCCTGCCACATGGCAGAGCTTGATGCCCTTATAAGAGATGCCACTCTTGAGCAAATTGTTATTCTCATTGTACAGCAAGATGCCCATTATGAACAGACTGCAGCTATATATCCGGTGGTGATTCACTTAATAAGGATGCTAATGGAGAAATGACTGAAGTCATAGGTTGATTGCTGACAGTCAGTGAGGAACATTTTTGAAATACGAAAGGGTGCATCACCAAGGCACAACTCAAACACTTGAAATGAGAAAGACACGTCATACTTGTGTATAATGTAGGTGATGAATGAATATAGCATTTAATATAAAATCAATTCCTGTCAACGAGCTCTTCTCTGCTTGTTCTGCTCTTCAAAGTCTTTTATTGGTATCCTCTGAAAGAAGAACTTTTATGAGAGGCTGAAGAATATGAGCAAGGTTGATCATTTTGTTGCGTATTCACTGGAACCCGTAACATTTCCGTAGTATTAAAGGTTACCTGAACAGTGAGCATTAGAAATAAATGATTTATTGATAAGGATAATGTAGGATTAAATAAATTATATTTGACTCTTGTGATATCTAACTTCGCAGTTCCAGGGACCTAGGTTCGATCATGACCTCCCACAACCCAAAAGCATGGTCGTTGGATAAATGCCTCCTCGACATTAACACTTAGAGTAAGTTTATAGCAAAAAAGATGCATAGTAGAATTAATAGACATATATATGAGAGAGAGAGAGAGAGAGAGAGAGAGTGAAAGTGCAGGATACCGAGAAATATGGAGAAGTGGAATGGCAGTAATGAGAATACACCCTCGTAATAATGCATCTCCCTAAGCTTTGCACGTTAATTGGCTGAATACAGTGAGATATTCATTACCCCCAGCTATCCCCATCCTGGCTACGCTCTCACTATGCTGCTACCACCAGGATGAAGGTATAGGCATTGAAAAACAGTGACCAACAGGTTCAAGAACAGCTTCTTCCCATCGACCATTCGGCTCTTGAATACTGCACAACACTTTCCATACCTCAGCAACTTTGATCAAATATTGTGTGTTTGATTGCACTAAGCACTTCGGGTTTGCACAGTTACAGTTACCTAATATTATGGTTATTAATCTATTGTATTATTGATTATTATAGATTTATCTGTGAATTCATAAGCTTCTTAAAGTGGTGTCTGATTACTTTGGGGATGTGCCGTCAGCTCTGACCAAGATCCATTATAAAGAGGTCCATAATAACAAGGGTGGACTGTGTTAGCAAATGTTACTTGGAAATGATCGCTAAGATGATTTATTGGTTAGTACAGTGCTGTGAAAGACTGAAATGTGATCTAATTACAAGACAGCCAAGGAGCAGAAAACAGGTGGGTATAGTTTATAGGCTCCCTTAGACTATCAATCAAGACGGTAGTTCAGTCTATCAATCAAAAATTAATGTGGCTGCAACAAAAGTAATGCAGTAATCATGAGGGATTTTAATCTTCATATTGAATTGGAAAATCAAACTGGTGAAGTTAGTCTTGAAGTGTTGTCCATTGAATGCATTCAAGGCAGTCTTGAACATAGCATTTTGGAGTTGACAGGGCACCAGAGTTTTATACTAATCATGTAATGAATTGGAATATATTTCTAATCTCTTACAAAAGATCTTTGGGCACAATAATCATAACAAGATGTAAAAAAAAAAAAAAAAAAAAAAAAAAAAAAAAAACATTTTATATTGGAAAACACTTCCTATATCTATGATCGGTAGAATTAATGCTATAAAGATGATTTTTTTACCACAATTGTTATATTTATTTCAGGCAATTCCTTTTTTTCTTCCAAAAAGTTTTCTAAAAAAAATTGATACCATAGTTAATAATTTTGTCTGGGATTACAAAAGCCATAGAATAGGTAAAAAACACTTATGTAAGTCGAAGATAAATGGAGGGCTGGCACTTCCAAATTTTTTATATTACTATTGGGCAGTCCAGATTAAGAATATGAATTTTTGGTGGGTAAATATGGATGTTGAACCAATGTGGCTAAAAATGGAAAAGGAAGACTGTTTACCCTTCACTATAGAGTCGATTATTTTCGCACCAAAGGAAGTACAAAAAAAGACTTATAGGGACAACATTATCATTCATAATATTAGGCGTATTTGGAAACAGATAGTTAAGACCCTACATCTGGATAATCTTTCTTTTAGGTTATCAATTAGGAATAATCCACTGTTTAAACCCTCAATCTTAGATGCGGGGTTTAGACTGTGGGAGGATTTAGGAATTAAAAGAATAGAACACCTTTATAGAAATGGAAAATTATTATTATTTGAAGAGTTACAAGATATTTTTGGATTACCTTCACAACATCATTTTAGGTATTTACAAATTAGAGATTTTATTAAATGTAACACATACGACTATAAAAATAAAGGACCAGGCTTATTAGATGAAGTGTTTAATTTACATCCAAATACGGATAAGCTTATAGCTTATATCTACAATATTATTTTAGATAAAGAGAACCCAACAACTGAAACATATCGTCAAGCATGGGAAAATGAAATTGGATTACCTATAACGAAAGAAACTTGGGAAGAAAGCTTACAAAGAATACATTGGTGTTCTTTGAATGCCAGACATACATTGATACAATTTAAAGTTATATATAGATTACACTACTCGAAAACCAAATTAAAAAGTATTTTTCCTAACCTTTCCTCTATTTGTGATAAATGTAAGAATTTTGAAGCAAATTTAATACATAGTTTTGTAACATGTCCACGGTTGAATTTTTATTGGATTGAAATTTTTAAAGTTATTTCGGAAGTCCTTAAGGTTAAACTTGACCCAGACCCAAAATTAATAATATTTGGAATCCCGGAGCCAAATTTGGTACTCACAATTAATCAAAGAAATTTTTTTGATTATTGTTTAATAATTGGGAAAAAAATGATACTTAAATTTTGGAAGGGAACATTATCCCCAACAATTAAAATGTGGAAAGCAGAGATGTTGGAGACGTTGAATTTGGAAAGAATTAGATTTGTCCTTTTGGACAAGTATAATTCTTTTGAATTGATATGGTCTCCATATATACAGTATTTAGAGAAGTAGCTATTCTTGGAATCACGGCTTCGACGGGCACCCTATGGATCCGATGCGAATAACTTACCTATAATTGATAATATTGTGTATTTATTAGAGATATTTCTGAATGAAATAGTATCTCGTACAATGTCTTTAGTTTTTGTTTATATATATATATATATATATGTAATATTATTGTTTTTCAAATTATCTTTTTAATTTTTAATTGATATATGTGCGAAAAAAAAAAAATTTTATTCCCTTTTATTTTTCCTTTTTTCTTTATTCTTTTATATATCTTTTTCTTTATTTCCATAAAAATAGAAGATATTATGTATTGATATGCTATTTGTAGTAATACTGAATTAAGGTGTTAGTTTATAAAGTAAGCTATATATTGTAAACTATTTACTTCAAATAAAAAAAAATATTACAAATTTATACGTAGTTTGAGAGCTTAAACTTTAGTCGGAAACTGGATACTTAAAAGCAATTTCGTAGGTTTGAAGGGCATGTATGGTGGATTGGAAACTTGATTAAATGTAAAATGAGCCATGGCAAACATTGTAATGTAATATTTAACTCTCAACAAATAGAAGTTCCATTAACAAAGACACCATTGGAAAAGTGATACATCTATGGCTAATTGAAGAAATTAAGATTGCTATTAGATTGAAAGAATCAGCCTATAAAGTTACAAAGAACAACAGTAGGTCTGAACATGGGAGAATTTTAGAAACCAGGAAATAAATACTGCAAGTACTTAAAGAGGGAGAGAATAGCAAATTAAATGTTGGAAATTAGAAGTTGAATCGGGCCAGTAAATAATTGCAAATGAGGAAATGCTGATAATTTTAAACAAATATTTTGGATCTGACTTCATAATTGATGTTACTGGTCGACTGAAACTAGTACTTAACCAAGAAGCAATTTAAAACAATTAAAATCAATGGATTAAGAGCACTAGGCAAATTAATGAAACTTAAAGCTTGTAGCAGCACCTGCTGGTGCTCGCAAGTATCGGACCCTGCAGTCGGAACCCGCGCGCACGTGACTCTGGGAGGAGTCGTGTTTCGCGCGGTTTCTGGGCTCTGCTCAATACATCTTTGAGGGACCACCGTTGTGGTTAGTTGTGTTCAGTGGCAATTGTTAGACATGTTATCAGTGAATCATATTAAGAATAAATCTGATTCAGAAAAAAAGTCTGTTGTCTCAATCCGCCAAATTGGTGACCCCCGACGCGTCTAACTGGAGTTAGACGGAGAGATCATGCAAGACAATTACCTTCCCGCCGGCGCTGTGGGTGCCCGGCAGGACACGGTCAGCCTCAGACTGCCCCCGTTTTAGCCTGATCAGCCTCAACTATGGTTTGCGCATGTGGAGGCGGAGTTCTATCTACACCACACAGTCGCCAACGAGACGAGGCATTTCCACGTGGTAGGGGCCCTGCGTAGGAGTCTGCCTCCCGTTTGCTGCCCTACCTGCGAGACCCACCTGCAACGGCCAAGTATGACGGCCTCAAGGCTCTGTTACTGCACACGTTTGGGCTCAGTCGTCGTAACCGTGCCACACGCATCCTTCACACGAACGGTATGTGCGATCGAAGACCCTTCGCCCTGATAGCCCGGATGCTGGCTTTGATGGATGGGCATCGCCCCTACCTGCTTTTCGAGCAGGCCTTCCTCGAACAGATGCCTGATGATGTCCGCCTGATGGTCGCCGGCGCCGACTTCAACGATCCTCAACAGCTCGCGGAGAGGGCCGACAAACTGTGGGTGACAAGGCACCAGGAGGTCTGCGCTTTCAGCCGCCCGGCTGCACCGGCTCAACTACCGCCATGGCGGCTACTTGAGGAGTGCCTGTCACCAACCCCCTCTGAGGAATCGCCGCAACACCCCGAGACCCGTAATAGACACCACTGGTGCTACAATCACCACCGTTTTGGTGTGGAGGCTCGACGCTGCCGAAATCCCTGCAGGTTTCAGGGAAATGCCTCGGCCAATCGTCTGTAGAGGCGACCGCGTTCGGCCTGAACGAACGCCTCTACGTCTGTGACCACCGCACTGGCCGCCGTTTTCTCGTTGCCTCCGGTGCCATCGTCATCATCCTTCTCCTGACCGGCCGTGATACCCGTGCTGGTAAGATGGGCCCTGTCCTCTCGGCTGTTAATGGGACTGACATTCGAACGTACGGTACGCGGACCCGTACAGGTTGAAGTTTTTCGTCGCTAACTTTGCCAAGCCGATCTTGGGGGCTGATTTCCTGCGCGCATTCTCCCTTATCGTCGACAAGTGTGGCGGTCGTATGGTCCCGTTATCAGACCTCTGACCTGCCGCTCCGTGCAGCTCACCCCCACCTGACCCGCAACCCGATTACATCGCGGATGTCGAGGGCCCTTTTGCCGTTCTGCTCTCCATTCCCCGAACACTTTACGCCCCGTTTCAGTGGAGCAGCACCCCATCATGGAGTAGTTCACCATATTCCTACTGAAGGCCCACCGGTGCACACCCACATATTGCCCGCGATGAGTTCCAGTTGATCGAAGACATGGGTATTGACCGGCGGTCCGTTAGTTTGTGGGCCTCCCCGCTCCATATGGTCCCAAAGGCATCTGGAGGGTGGTGGCCATGCGGTGATTACAGGCGGCTCAATGCTGTAACCACTGCAGACCGCTACCCGGTGCCCCATATACAGGATCTTTCGGCACACCTTGAGGGCGCCACTTTCTACTCGAAAGTGACCATCAAGGGTCTGCAGGAGTTCATCAGTATGGTAAATTCTTACCACCGATTCGTGCCGTCGGCCGCTGCCGTCATGCGACCCCTGGTCCAATGCCTGGCGGCAAGCCGCGGGACCTGGTGTGGTCAGACGAGGCCAACAAGATGTTCGAGGATGCTAAGGCAGCGCTGGCAAACGCCACCATGCTGGTGAATCCAAGGGCGTCTGCTCCCATCGCGCTTACCGTCGACGCTTCGGATGCTGCTGTAGGTGCAGTCCTGGAGCAGCTGGTTGATGACCGCAGGCAGCCGCTGGCGTTTTTCAGCCGGCAGCTGCGAGCTCCAGAGTGCATGTACAGCGCATTCGACAGGGAACTACTTGCGCTCTATCTAGCGATCAGACACTTCCAATATTTCCTCGAGGGCCGCGCTTTCACTGCTTTCATGGACCACAACCCGCTCACTTTTGCGCTGAGTAAAACTGCCGATCAGGTGCCGCTAGGCAGCAACGGCACCTCGTCTGCATTATCCGAGTTCAAAACTGACATTCGGCATGTGGTTGGGAAACTCAACGTCGTGGCCGACGCTTTGTCCTGTCCGGCAACCCCGTTGATCTCAGCTCTGGACCAAGGCATCGACTATGGTGAGCTGGCAGCAGCCCAACAGGCTGATGCCAGCATGGCCGGTTATCACAATGTCGACTCTGGCCTTAGGCTGGCCGAGGTGCCTTGTGGTGTGGCTGGTGTTAAGGTACTGTGCAATGCCGAGTTTTCAACGCGGTGCACGGTTTGGCCCACCCGTCCATTCTGGTAGCGTCCAAGTTCGTCTGGCACGGACTCCGCAAGCAGGTGGCGGCATGGGCCCTTGCGTGCATTCCGTGCCAGAGTTCCAACGTGCAGCGTCATGTGCGGCCACCCGTGCAGGATTTTGCTGTACCTGAGGGCAGGTTCCTGCATGTGCACGTAGACTTTGTGAGCTCCTTGCCGTATTCAAGGGGTGCCACACACCTGCTTACTGTTATAGACAGGTTCACTAGGTGGCCGGAGGCGATCCCACTCTCGGATACCTCCGTGGAGGCTTGCACCTGGGCTATGGCATCCAACTGGATAGTCCGTTTCAGGGTATCCTCCGACATCACCACAGACCGCAGGGCCCAGTTCACCTCATCCCTGTGGTTTGCCCTGGCGCACCTATACGGCGCCCGTCTGCACCAAACAACTGCGTATCACCCGGAGGCTAATGGGCTGGCCGAGAGGTTGAATCAACACCTTAAATCGGCGTTGAAGGCCAGGCTCACCGGCCCAGATTGGGTGGAGCAGTTGCCCTGGGTATACCTAGGTATTTGCACCACGCCTAAGGAGGATCTAGCTGCCTCCTTGGCCGAGCTCGACTACGGTACCGCCGTACGGGTACCTGAGGATTTCCTGACTGCCACCCGCGGTCAGGAGGTTTTGGCTTCGGTGGTACTGGCTGAGCCGTGAACGGGTGCATGCTTTGGCTCCCGTCCCCACTTCCAGGCATGGGTCGGCCTCGGTGCATGTGCCCGCGGCTACGGAATTGTGCTTATGTTTTCCTTCGCAGGGACGCTCACCGCTCACCACTGCAGCGGGTTTATGAGGGGACTCCTACTCCTATTGCAAAACTCCTACAGTGTCAAGTTTTTAAAGTATTTAACTATTGTAATTTTATCTCAGAGTGCAGTGAAAAAGTTTCAAAGGTTATTATTTTCCCGTTAATAGCACCATTGTTAATTTTTTGTCATTAGGAGGAAGTATTTTCAGGGAAGTTAAGAAATACATTTATACACTTCCGTTTTCCATTTAAAACAAGTTCCCGAATAGAAGCTAAAAGTTATTTTGCTCACAACTAACAATTTGTTTGAGCAATTTTGCTCACAACTAACAATGCAACTTGCTATATAGATTTCACAACTAACAATGTGAAATCTTTATAGCAAGAATTGACAAAGTATCTTCATGGGAACATTATTAACCAACATTTGTCACCGAGCACCACATATTAAGAAGAGGTAGGTATTAAGTAGAGCTAAAATAGGTCTGAGATGCTCCCTGGGTTAGTGGGTATTAGGTATAATCTGAATTATTATCTGAATGGTGGCAGATTAGGAAAAGGGGAGATGCAACGAGACCTGGGTGTCATGGTACACCAGTCATTGAAAGTAGGCATGCAGGTGCAGCAGGCAGTGAAGAAAGCAAATGGTATGTTAGCATTCATAGCGAAAGGATTTGAGTATAGGAGCAGGGAGGTTCTACTGCAGTTGTACAGGGTTTTGGTGAGGCCACACCTGGAGTATTGTGTACAGTTTTGGTCTCCAAATCAGAGGAAAGACATCCTTGCCATAGAGGGGGTACAGAGAAGATTCACCAGACTGATTCCTGGGATGTCAGGACTTTCATATGAGGAAAGATTGGATAGACTCGGTTTGTACTCGCTGGAATTTAGAAGATTGAGGGGGGATCTTATAGAAACTTACAAAATTCTTAAGGGGTTGGACAAGCTAGATGGAGAGAAGGCAGGTACGGGATACTGAGTTGGATGATCAGCCATGATCACATTGAATGGCGGTGCAGGCTCGAAGGGCCGAATGGCCTACTCCTGCACCTATTTTTCTGTGTTTCTATGTTTCTATAAGAATAGTTTGTAAAGACTTAGATTGATTTCTCTGAAAAACTGCAGGTTAGGGGGATAGAAGTATATCAAATTATGTGAAACATAGATAGGGTAGACAGTCAGAACTTTTTACCCTGGGTGCGAATGTCAAAGATTAGCAGGCATAGCTTGAAGATGAAAAGGGCAAAGTTTGGAGGAGATGTGCAGGGCGAATTTTGTGCACAGGGGGTGGTAGGTGGTGCCTGGAATGCACTGCCAGAGGTGATGGTGGAAACAACTACGATAGTGGCATCATGTTTGGGCACAGAATGTGGGCCTGTTCCTAAGCTGTACTTTTCTTTGTTCTGTTAGAAGTGGAGAGGCTGTAAGATCAATGTCTGGAATTACAGAACTTGGGGCTTAGGCAGAAGAAGGCACCCCTGCACAAGATGAAGCAATATGGGCCAGGAATGAGCTAAAGGCCAGACCTGCAGCAACTCCAAGGAGGTGCAAGCAGTCGTAGAGCTGGAGAAGGGTAAAAAAGGGGCGAGGTTATTAAGATAATTGAATACAAGATTGCGCACTTTAAAATTGTGGCTTTGCTGAACTGGACACCATCGAACAGCATTGTGCTGAATGAAGGTGATGGTGCAAGCTAGGATCCAGTCAGCAGTTTTATCAGGATGTTGGCAATACGCGAGGGCCTGAGCTATAGGGAGAGATTGGGCAAGTTAGGACTTTATTCCCTGGGGTAACAGAAGGTTAAAGGATGATCTTATGGAGGTGTACAAAATCAATTGATAGGGTGAATGCCTATCAATGAGAGGAATTAATAGGCTGAGTCTTTTATCCAGAATAGGGGAATCAAGAACCAGAAGACATATCTTTAAGGTGAGAGGGCTAAGATTTAATGTGAATCTGAGCAATGCTTTTACTCAGAGGATGGTGGTTATATGGAGCAAACTGCCAGAGGAGGTAGTTGAGGCTGGTACAATACAGCACTGAAATGATACTTGGATGAATGAATTAATACTTTATTGTCACATGTGACAAGTCACAGTGAAATTCTTTGCTTGCATACCTAAGGTATGAAAATAGTCGCCACATAAAGGGCGCCAACAAAGTTACAAAGTATCCCACGCCAGGTCCATCTTTGTTCTTCCCCCCCCCTTCCCCTTCCCTCCCGGTGATTCCCCCATGCCGGGTCCTCCATTGTTCCTCCCCTTGGCTGTGGTGTCCTCACACCCACATGGCCCATCCTTGTCCGTCGGTCGGTCGGTGCCTTCATCGACCGTCGCACTGACGTCTCCATGTTCACCACCAGGTCACCACCTGATGCCTCCGTCGACCCAGAGAGCGGCCATGGGCTCAGCCGATCCACGGGGCTCTGACTCCGAACCAGAGCCGGATTTACCACTGGGCTTCATAGGCTGAAGCCTAGGGCCTCGAAATCTAGGCCAAGGCAGGACTCGAAATTAACGGTTGCCCCACTTGCCCGGGTGCCAATGGCCACCTAACGTCCCGCCAGGCAACCTAAAAGCTGTTTCTTTTTGCCCAGTTTGGCAAGAATCTGGGACACATGCCGTTCAACTCTGAGCGGGCCCCCCTCCCTATCTCTCTCTGTCACTCTCCGTCTCTGCCCGCCATCCGTATCCGTGTCCGGGCCGCCGGGTCTCCGCTCTCCACTCTCTGCGCACTGCTACGGCCAGCACATCCTCCCCCTGCACATGCGCACAACCACGGCCAGCACATAATCGGCCACCCTGCACATGCGCACTGCCACGGCAACTGGCGCCGGGCACTTTCTCCCTCGCTTTGAATTGTGGGAGATCTGGCCGCCATTGCTGTCCAGTCGCCGCCTCGCCGCGACTGCTGAAAACCAATGCAGAATCACTCCGTGGAGCTGGAGTAACTCCCTGGAGTAATTCTTGCTTCTGGTTTCCTGGTCCTCCAAAAATATTCTAAATGGAATTTAAACTGGAGGTGGTGGAGGGTACATCACCAAACTCCAAACTGACCAATAACAGCCAATTGCATTTTATTTGTTTATTTGTTGTGTATATATATGGTCTATGGTATATAAACACACTGAACTTTTATCTCCTGTTCTGTATTATGTTTACATATTCTGTTGTGCTGCAGCAAACAAGAATTTCATTGTCCAATCTGGGACACATGACAATAAAACCCTCTTGACTTTTGACTTGGACTTAAGCAAAAAAGGGTTCCTGGGGAAAAAAAGAGCTATCATAAATTTAGTTGCGTCGGGTTGGTAACTATGGTAGGATGAAGACTATTCCATGCTTTAATTGTGCGGGGGAACTCCATGGAGCAGCCAGCAACTCTGGATAGAAGAAATTGGGTGACATTTCGGGTAGAGACCCTTCTTTAGACTCCCTTTGGTTTTTGTGTTTTTAGTTTAATTTAAAGATACAGCGTGGAAACAGGCCCTTCGGCCCACCGAGACCACGCCGACCACCGATCACCCGTACACTAGTTCTATCCCATACATTAGCGACGTAAGTCAAGAGTCAAGATTGTTTTATTCTCTCACATCACAGTTATAACAATTAAATCCTTACTTGCAGCAGCAGCACAACAGAATATGTAAACATAGTACTCTGTAACCAATGTTATAAGCGAGGAAACAAAACGGTGTATATTTATATATGAATATATAACTATATAAATATATATATATTTGTGTGTGTGTGTGTGTGTGTGTATATATAATATATAATATATATATGTATACACAATTTCCCTCCTGGGATTAATAAAGTTCTATCGTATAGTATTGTGTGTGTAGGAAGGAAGTGCAGATGTTGGTTTAAACTAAAGGTAGACACAAAAAGCTGAAGTAACTCAACAGGTCAGACAGAATCTCTGGACAAAACAAAAATATTACGTTTTGGGTTGGGTCTGAAATAGGTTCCTGCACACCTTTGGAATGTGGAGGGAAACAAGAGCACCTGGAGAAAACCCATGCGATCAAAGGGAAATGGAGCAAACTCCAAACAGACAACACCCATATTCAGGATCAATTCCGGGTCTCTGGCACTTTTAGGCAGCAACTTTATGGCCAATGTACTGCCCCATAGTGTTGAACTTAATTAAAACATACAGTAGCTGTAAAGGGGGACATAGCGTCACTTGGAGATTTAAAACTGAAAATTTATATTTTCATCTTTTTAGTACCCAAAGTTATCAACATATTTTTTTGAGTTTTGGAAAACAAAATATAGTGGCACAGTTGTTAAACTTGCTGTCTCACACACCAGAGATCTGTGTTCGATCCTGTCCTCGGGCACTGTCTGTGTTGAATTTGCACATTCTCCCTGCAAGCGTGTGGGTTTCCTCCCACATCCCAAAGACACATTGGCTTTGTAGGTTAACTTGTCTCTGTAAAATTGCCCCTAATGTGTAGGGAGTGGGTGAGGAAAGTGGGATAACAGAACTTGTGTGAATGAGTAGACAAAAATGCTGGAGAAACTCAGCGTGTGAGGCAGCATCTATGGAGCAAAGGAAATAGGTGACGCGGAGACCCTTCTTCAGACCAATGTGATGGTGGGGGGCAGGGCCGGCCTTCGGAGGTGCAGGGCCCAATTGGGAACAATTTGAATGAGCCCCAGGTTCCCAGCCAAGGTCTGTAGAATCATAGAGATATAAATAAAGTTTATTATAGACTTTATATCTCTATGGTAGAATGGAAAGTAATCAAAATGTGCGCTTAAAAAGTGCCTGCAACTTAATAGACCAAAGTTACAAAGCTAATGGATCTAAGCTACATTTTAATATAAAATTGCACATGTGTAAGCCTACAAGTAACAAACAAAATGTGTAGATCACCTCTGAAAAGTACATATTGACAATACCACTTGTTTTAGTGACTGTCAAATGAAAAAAAGTAATTTAATTAAATAGATCCTGGAAAACCAATTACCATTGGTGAAACACCAGTCCAGGCATTAACCTTTGGGCTTCAGCCCCATCCTACCCTTTGGGCTTCTTCCCCATCCTAACTTGGAGGGGGGGGGGGGGGTGTGTGCGTGCGTGTGTGTGTGTGTGCGTGTGTGTGTGTGTATGTGTGTGTGTGTGTGTGTGTGTGTGTGTGTGTGTGTGTGTGTGTGTGTGTGTGTGTGTGTGTGTGTGTGTGTGTGTGTGTGTGTTGTCTGTGCGTTATGTGTGTGTGTGGGAGGGAGGGAAGGAAGAGAGAGGGAGAGAAGGGAGGAAGGACAGAAGGGAGGGTGGGAAGTAGAGAAAATAGAGTAGGGAAGGAGAGAAAGAAGGGATAGAACAAAGGAGAGAATGGACAAAAGAGAGAGGAATGAGGGGGGAAGGAGAGAAGGGAGGGAAGGGAAGGAGAGAAGGAAGGGAAGAGATGAAGGGAAGGGAGGAAAGGAAGGGAAGGAGAGAAGGGAGGGAGAGGGCCAGCAGCGGGAGCGGATGCCGGGGTCTGGGTATGCGCTGAGGCCGATGTTTGCTGAGGCCGATGTTTGTTAACGTTGCTCCATCCCCGGCCCGACCTTCCCTGTAGTGTTCACCAAAGATCATAGAGCGGATAATCTTTGGTGTTCACCGCGTCTCCCCGGGGAGAGAGAGGGGTGGAGCCGGGGCTGTGTGTGTGATGTACTGCGACTGGAGGGGTTGGGCTCTGCCCTGGGACCGTGAGGGAATGACCCACCTCCCCCTCCTCCATTCCCCCTCACACCCCCCTCCCCGTCTACCCCTTTCTTCCCCCTCCAACCCTCTGCTCTCCCTCCTCCTCTTTCTCCCCCCTCCACCCGGGATAGATCTACGCGAGCCGAGAGTCGATTACACTGGCGTGGGGCCCCCTTTGTCGCGGGGCCCAATTGAGAGCAATTAGTCCAATCGGCTTAAGGCTGGCCCTGGTGAGGGGGTCAGGAAGAAGAAAGGAAGAGGCAGAGACAGTGGGCTGAGGGAGAGCTGGGAAGGGGAGGAGAAAGCAATGACTACCTGAAATTGGAGAAGTCAATGTTCATACCGCTGGGGTGTAAACTGCCCAAGCGAAATATGAGGTGCTGCTCCTCCAATTTACGATGGGCCTCACTTTGGCCATTGAAGAGGCCAGGGAGTTACGGACCAGGGAGTTACGGAGGGAAACCAACAGAGGAGGAGATGGGAAGATGTGGCCAATAGTGGGATCCCATTGGTGGACAAAAAAGCTGGATAAAATCAGCGGGTAATGCAGCATCTATGGAGCAAAGGAATAGGCGACGTTTCGGGTTGAGTCCCTTCTTCAGATTGATGTTGGGGGGGACACGAAAAAGAAAGGAAGAGGCGGAGACAGTAGGCTGTGGGAGAGCAGGGAATGGGAGGGGAAGGAGGGGGAAAGCAAGGACTACCTGAAATTAGAGAAGGCAATGTGCATACCGCTGGAGTGTAAACTACCCAAGCAAATATGAGGTGCTGCTCCTCCAATATGCGGTGGGGCTCACTCTGGCCATGGAGGAGGCCCAGGACAGAAAGGTCGGATTCGGAATGGGAGGGGGAGTTGAAGCGTTGAGCCACCGAGAGATCAGGTTGGTTATTGCGAACTGAGGTGTTGTGCAAAGCGATCGCCAAACCTGCGCTTGGTCTCACAGAGGTTGATCATACGCTGAATAATCCAACCACATTTTTGTTTGGAAGTGGAAAGAAATAATAGAAATTGCATTCATTGCAAGGTGTAAAAAGAGTTGAGATACTGTATTATAATTTTGCTGCATGTCATTGTGGTAAATATCATGTCTTGATTGGTGAATATGTTTAGTTTGTGACTATATTTGAAGCAGAAATAATATGTGAATGTTTCATTGAGCATAATTCCGACTAGTAACTACGCACTTCGTCCGAGCATATCAGTGCACGCGTCATGCAAGGCGTCTTAAATGACCACCTAAACTGTCATTTGGCAGCCTAAAAAGCTGCCAAGGTTGCCCGGCTGACAACAGAGAAAAAACGTTAAGTGAGAGCCCTGCAAGGTGTATAATATTTTTGACACTGTCATAGGCCTTTCTTACATATGCTGTCACAACGCACTGTAGTCTCTAAACAACCCTTCAGTAATTTTTCTTGTCCTCCATTTCAGAATAATAGTGTTTTAAGCCGATAACTGGACACTAGCACTGGCAATAAATAAATAAATAAATAAAAAGCACAGCTTTCCAGCCCCTTATCTCATTGGCCACGCTCGGCTGCAAATCGGTGTCAATCTGGTGGACCATCTTGCTCTAGACTTGGGAGTGGGGGATTGGGAGGGGCCTCACAAGTGGAACAGCCTTGGGCCTCTTTTCATCTAAATCCGGCCCTGCCCCAAACCGTGAGGCCTAGGCTCCAACCCGTGAGGCTCCGGCTCCAGCTCTGACCCGCGAGGCTCCGGCCCCGGCTTCTCTGTGGCCTCCTGGGAGATGTCTGTCATGGAGACCGCCTGGGTACCCTCTGGTCTGTCCAGCACTTTGGTCAACGTGGGTTGTTTTTAAATGTGCTTTATAAATACATTTGATTTGATTTGATTTGATATAGGAAAGGCTTATAGGGATATGGGGAATAGCTGGGCAAATGGGACTAGCTTAAATAGGGCATTTTGGTCAGCATAGATGAGTTGGGCTAAAGGGCCTGCTTCATGCTGTTTGACTCCATGACTTAAGTTTTACAAAAGAAGGAGAGCAGGGGAGATTTGAAATTACAAAGTTTGGCAGTAATTAAGGCAAACAAGCTTAGACTGGCCATCTGTAATCTCTGGCAAATGCATGAAGATTCAATGCAATTGAGGAGTTATGGACTGGTCTTCATGCAGAAATTAAATGAAACAACAAATGTAATCATTGCTAAGATAACAGGCACTCTATCCATTTCTTGTTTTTAATAAATGTGTTGGTGATTCATTTAACACTGCTGCTTTGCTAAATCACATGAAGCCTTGAATTTCAAAGGCACTTCATCAATGATTGCTGTTGAATAACCTGATTAATTAGGAAAATAACTGATAAACTTTGGCAACATGACCTTGAACATGCTGCCTCAAATGCATGCAATTAACTATCTAAATAAGAACCAAAACAAAAGGTGAGCTGAGAAAATCAAGAAAATATCAAAATCTCTTTAAAATAAATATGTGAAAGTAATGCATTTACATAAAGTGCTGGAGGAACTCAGCGGGACAGGCAGCATCTGTGCCTGACCCACTGGGTTCCTCCGGCCCTTTGTGTTTTGCTCAAGATTTCATTAGACATATTTCCTTGTACGTTTGGCGGTTGTTAGGCAGCTGGTAACGTCTGTACCAACTCAGTGGATTTGCTTATCAGATCGGATAAGATACTGATCGGAAATTGAGAAGACATTCTCCAATATATAGATTATCAGGGACTGTGGAAGAGGGAACTGTAGATGCTGGTTTATCAGGGTCTATTGTTCTGTGTATTGAAAATGTTTTCTGGAACACAAAGCTCTTTTTTCCAATGTAAAATTATGGACAACTTTATTCTGCAGTTTCAGAGCTATGTTCCTTGTTTACAAGGTGGAGGATTAGAACAAAACCTTCACAATTAACCATCTCACACCGAATCCTTTCAACATGTTAAAACAGTTGCAATGGTTGTGCAATGTCTTAAACATGGTTGCCGGAGGGAGGCAAATATAAAGGCTAAAAGTTTGAGCATAGGGAAGAAAGAAGAACAAAAGTTTTGATAATCCAGAACATTGCCATTTGTTACAGACGTGGTGAATGAATGGCTTGCTTATTTTCCAGCCCAGGAAACAATATATTGAGGGACAGATGATCTGCAAGGTATTTTAAAATTAAATTTATATGTCCAATTGTTTCAAGGTGGATAGTGGTTGCAGCTTTTTAATTGATTTTAAAAGGCCTCAAAGGATCTAGCTGGAATGTTAATTGATCTTGTTGCTAAATTTTCAAACAAAATATTTGGTTCGGGATTGGTTCTGGGGCAAGTTTTATCCACCGTTTTAGAATACAAGTAATGGAATTAATATGGCATTGACTTGAAAACTAGGAGATTCTGAGTTTAGCTGGGTTTAGCATTTTACCCTTTAATACACAAGGGACTAAATTATCCAATTAATTAAGAAAAATAAAATTCTACTGAAGGATGATACGGTGGAGTCTACTCACCAGAAGTGCTAATTTCTGTGCTGTTTGTTCAGTGCACCTAAAAATATATTTATACTGAAAAGAACATTTAACATGACTACATTACATTATGTCTGCTGCTTTTTTTGAAGGCTATGGATTTGCTGCATTAGTTGGTCATATTCCACGAGGTAACATGAGCTGGTGATATATAGCGTCTAGTCATGTGGCACAAATTCAAATGTAGTTTTCTTGACCATATAAATTGAGAAAGGTTCCATTCCCATTGAGCAAAAATAAATAAAAGCAAGAATATTTCATTAAGCAAAGAAAGGAACGAGGGAAAAAAAGGAGAAAATTAAGGTGAGGAAATTAGATTTCACTGGACGTGAAGGGTAACTTACTAAAATTATACTGATAATCAATAGTAATACTATTGCATTCCATGCTCAACTCAAAAATGTAATGATAGGATCTTTAACTGTTTTTTGCTGACCTTTGGTGCTCAGCATCTAGACTATTAGACTTATAAATTATTTTGACAAGCTTATGTCCTGGTAGATGGGTCCCATCCTCATGCAGTGAGAGATCAGGGTCAGCCATGAGTTTTTGTAACTCAACCTATAAACAAAATAGAACATAATCTCACTATTGGGATAAGTGATTACCGTTGTAACGATAACAACTGGCTGAACTTGGCTCCCCGCCCAACTTCCGTTTTGGTTTAGCGCCTCTTGGTTTGGCCATAGGCACTGCCTTGTGACTGTAAACGGCCACTGCAGTTTGTGGTGGGCGAAACACGCGAGCATTCTTTGATGCCATCTCTATTGTGGTAGCAATCTTGCGTGCTTTCTCGAATGTGAGATCTGGAATGTTCAGCAGTTTGGACTGAATTCGTTCATCCACAAGACCACAAACAAATCTGTCGCATAGTGCTGGTCCGAGAAAGGTTCCAAAGTTACAGTGTAAACTTACGTTTTTCAAGGCAACAATGTACTTATTGATTGTCTCATTCTGCTTCTGGTTTCTAGTGCAAAATTTATAGCTTTCTGCAATTTCCAGAGGCTTGGGGTTGAAGTGCTCCTCCAACTTCTTGATAATGCCATTGAATGGCACATCTTTTGCCTTTAAGGGTGCAAGGAGATTCACGAGTGTGCCGTACACTTCAGGACCGATCTCCGTGAGCAGAATCGCTTTCATGCTTTTGCAAACGGCCTTATTTGTTTCAGTCACTATCTCTCCTTCACCACTAATCTCCAATATTTTGTTTGCCGTGAAAAACATGTTTGCTCTCTCCATATAGGAGCTGAACGGCTCTCTACTCTTGTCAAAAGTGCCAAGGATTCCAATGTAGCCCCTGGATGCTGCCATCGTGTCGTTCTCTTTTGTTTTTTAAATAAAAGGTCCGTTCAAAAACCCCGAATTCCTGTCTGTTCTGGTGTAACAATTCACCTAAAACTTAGCTGTACAAAGACTATTCAGCTTGAGGAATTCGACAAACAAAACTCAGTCTAAAATGTTATACACTCCCAAGGACAACATCTTGCCACGTAGACACAACATAGAGATAGCCTGACAAACTCTCGCCGATTTATCCAGCTGCTGTTTTAAACTACAGTCCCCTGCGTTGAAGGATCTGCAGGCTCTCATGTCCAGCTCGCAAACAACTGCGACACAACTCCGTATTTACTGTTTAAAATATTAAACAATACTGCGTGTTGCAAAACAGTCCTGCACTGTATTTAAAGGATGAGTTCACAAACTCTATCCCATTCTCGTCGCCAATTTTGTTATATTCCGGACAGCAGAATGAATAACAACTTACACGCAGGGTGCCTGGATCACAAGAGAGATTTATTACCCAACATCCCTTACTTATATACAACAACAACTCATTAGCATATACATGAATATGCATGAATACATTACATCTACTTTCTTGGAAGTTTAAAGATTGAACTGATTTGGAACATCACTAAATATTCTAACAAACTTTTACAGATTCGTTATAGAAAGTATCCTGACTGATTGTATCATGGCCTGGAACAGCAGTTTTAACACACAGGCATGCAGAGCCTGCAAAGAGTGGTGGTCTCAGCCCAGTCCATCACAGACACAGCCCTCCCCATTATCAAAAGCTTTGACATGAAGCGATGCCTCAAGAAAGCGGAATCTACGATCCCCACCATCTTCTCGCTGATGCCATCAGGCAGGAGGTACAGGAGCCTGACGTCTGAGGTTTCGGGAGAGGTACATTCCCACAACCACAGGTTCTGGAGCAGGCCTGCACAACCCTACCTACCAACCTACCTAGGGTCTATTAACCCTACTCTACCTTGGCCATGGAACACTACAGACTACTTCAACCTGAAACGTCATCCATTCCTTCTATCCAGAGGTGCTGCCTGTTCTGCTGAATTACTCCAGCATTTTGTGACTATCTTCGGTGTAAGCCAGCATCTGCAGTTCCTTCCTACACTATGGACTACCTCTGGCATTATTATGGATGTTTTCTAATTGTGTTTTGTTTTTGACTATGCAAAAAACTAGATTTTCATTTTCACTGTCTTGTAAAATGTATGTATAATTGATGTTATTGTGCATTCTCTGAGTATGTACCTGTGATGCAGCTGCAAGGGAGATTTTCATTGTATGTATGTTAGTATGACAATACACTCGACTTGAGTTGAAGCAAATAACCTTGAAAAGCATTATACAATGTGCTCCCATATACAACACACTTGCTTTTATTTTCTTTGCCTCCTCCCTCCACTTGGCTTGAATCACCTTCATAAAAGGGGTATTTTCTCCACGCTGTTCCAAGCAGATATGCCGTTGCAAAGCAAAGAGTTTGCTTGCAAAACCAAAACTCCTCTCCTTATTAAGAAACAGATGCCATCATTTAAGAATTGATAGATGACTGAATTTCACTGCATGTATTTTACATTTCTGGAGACCCATTTAAAAATAATGAAAGAACAGTTTCCTCAAAATTCAACAATACTCCCCCCTCTGTATATGAAGACAAAAGGGCATGAACAAGCACTCTTTGGTAACCCCCCAAAAATTGAAGCTTTGATACTTATTTTTGAAGCTCAACAACGTTCTCAGCCTAACAGGAGCTTTGCATAAACTAGGTAGTATGAAAACTTGCAATAAAATGGAAAATTAGACGTCATTTATTTTCCCATTAACTGTGACTTCAAAATTAGACACGTGAAAATGGGAATGCTCCTGTTTACAGGGATAGAGGTGGACAAGATAAGGTGTTGCTTCTTATTCATAGATAGCTTAGCATAAGCTAAGAAGTGAGCAATCATGCTGAAACCTAAATTTTGCAATCTGTATCTTTTCCTTTGCTCTACCTATTGTACTTGACTTTGGCTTAATTATATTTATGTATCTGGCTCAATCTGACCCAATTGGATGGCATGCAAAACAAAGCTTTGCACAGTACCTTGGTACATGTGACAATAATAAATCTAAACGTAAATCTAAGTTTAGAGTATAAATGTTACTATTTTCTGCAATCCTTTAAGCATTCTGAATAGCGGAGAATATTGTCACATAAAATGCATTCATTACTTTAACCACAACATAATTGTCTTGGGACAGAGACCAGTTATTTGAAGGATCATTTTATATTCTCCATTTTAAGTAAAAACATAATTGAAATATCATAGGGGTGAACATGAATCATAACTTCAGGTAATAACATTTGAATGGATTTCAAATGATTAGTCCTTAGAAAAAACAAATAATTTTATGACTGCAGTAAAATATTTTTATTGTCTAAAGAATGGAAGATATGATTTTGCCTAAAGTATGAATGATCATTTTCACATTCTATTATTTTGAAATTTTTGCAATCAACATTTATGGCATAATTTTCGTGCAAATTTTAGAATTTTAGCACAGTTGAAAATATTTTAAAAAATACTTTGCCAATATAGTTATTGTTAAAAAACAAAGTGAATAAATGCACCAGAACAACATCTTCAGAACACTAGGTGTTGCTATAACACTATTTTTGCACCGAGATAATCTAGCAGCTCATGGTTTGTGTGGGAAATAAAGCAGTTATGATAGAGAGGCTAATACATTCTAGCTATCCTGGTTGGATTATGATCTGTCAGTCAGCATCTTATCTCCTACCCTAATCATCTGTCCAAAAGGTTGAAGCCGAGGGTTGTTGGTAGCTGCTTCTATTAGATCTGGCGGCTGAGTAAAATGATTCTTACCTCGGGGACTCTGAGGATGCCCTGCCTAAGTGTGTCAGTGGAATAGTCATATGGCTCTGAATAGCAGCAAGACCTGATCATGAGAGGAGCCAACCTTCAAGCAACTAAGGTGCGTTTTACCTGCAGTCTTCTTGACTCATCTTTAGCTGATAATTGTGGGACATCTTCAGTATCTTGTATTCATCATTAGTCCCTGAAAATGTCACCATAAAGCTAGGAGCAGCATTACTTCAGCCTGAACAAAGACTCACAGTGCAGATGGAAATCCTGGCAGATTGGTTCTAAATCCAGCGAGTCAAAAGTTACAGATGGATTTTTTGTGCTCTGACTTGAATAGTTTCTTGAATTCTTCTAAATATGTACCATAATCAAAGTCTAAGATCAAAAAACGAACTCATTTTGCACTGGAAATATTCATAATATTTATTTTTCTCAGATAAAAATGTACTTGTTTTCAAAAAATTCTACAAACTCGGATAGTAAAATAATGGTGCGAAGGTTCCTTGTGACCTTACGGCCTTTCAGGTAAGTTTCTCTTTTTAATTTAATATATATATACATTTTAATTATTTTGCATTGTTTACAGATGATTGATCAGACCACTGTAGAACTCTTGTGTTCCAGGTTTGTGTAAAGTTAAACTTGTACTTCATTCTCATTGTTCCTGTTATGGATCTGTAGGGCACTATATATATCCTTAGGCTTTTCATTTTAAAAGGAAAACAGCTTGATGATGGCAAATTCTGCGGGACTTGCTTCAGTTGTGCTCTGAGATTATCCTGAACTACATAGGCTTTCTATTAAATGTTGAACTAAGATTTAAGACAAGTCGAAGAGAACCACATGAGACTAAGAACTGTAAATGTTTGTTAATGCCAAAGATAGTCACAATGTGCTGGAGTAACTCAGCCAGTCAGGCAGCACCTCGGGAGAAAAAGGATGGGTGACGTTTCGGGTTGGGTCTGAGGAAGAGTTCCGACCCGCAACATCACTCATCCATTTTCTCCAGAGATGCCTGATCCGCTGAGTTACTCCAGCATTTTGTGTCTATCACATGAGACTAGTTTCTCCATATGTTTTCATCGCTTAGAAAATTACATTCAAGGAATGACAGATGGGCTGTGGAGTGCTGACTGGAGAAGCAAAAGCAAGAGAGTTGAATAGTCACTTTAGTATCATTCACTTTCCCATTATGGGATATTATTTGTTTTTCAATAACATATCCCATAGAGATTGATGTTTTTTGGAAAGGTTACTTCTTTTTTTACAATTATATTGTTAAACATATTACCAGTAAAATACGGAGAGGGATCACAAATTTGCTTGATGATTAAATGTATCATTTAAAAAAATCAACACAATATAAGATGCCCAAATCTGAAATTCTGTAGGTTTTCTTTGGCTACGTACTAAATATACACATCTATGAGTGAAGCAGTGGTGAACATTATATCCTGCTTCCGTGTATATATGTTAAGTACAAGTTACCAAGGATGCATTTCTACTTTATTTTATCACTCTAAATTAAAAAAGGATATTATTTATTTCAGCGAAGGAAATAGGCAATGTTTCAGGTCAAAACCCTTCTTCAGACCTTCTTCAGTCTGAAGAAGGACTTCGACCCGAAACATTGCCTATTTCCTTCGCTCCATAGATGCTGCCTCACCCGCTGAGTTTCTCCAGCATTTTTGTCTACTTTCGGTTTTCCAGCATCTGCAATTCCTTCTTAAATATATTATTTATTTGAGTTATTAGTAAGAATGAACTAGAATTAATCCTTAAATTGGTTAACTTTGCAAATTAATAGATTGTTACTTACATACTGTATATCATTTAGTCCATTAAGACCGTGGAGAGAGTTGAAAAGAATAGGCATTAGAGTTATTTTTACCAGATACCTTGTATCTACTTTTCCATATTAACATAAGGTTTAAGATAGTGGTTAACAATATTTAGATTTTATTTTGTACACTATTTCTTTGTTTGCAAAAGTGCAGAATAACAGGATGTGCAGAATTTCTTTTCACAGAGTGGGATGTCTAATACTAGAGGGCATAGGTTTAAGGAGAAAGGGGTGAGGTTTAAAGATGTGTGGGGCAAGTTTTTTTAAACAGAGGGTGATGGGTGCTTCGAACGCACTGCCAGAGGTGATGATGGAGGTCGATATGACTGGCGTTTAAGAGGCTTTTACATAGGCAAATGGATATGCATAGAATGGAGGAATGGAGGTCAAGAGATATGGGGAGAAGGCAGGCATGGGTTATTGATAGGGGACGATCAGCCATGATCACAATGAATGGCGGTGCTGGCTCGAAGGGCCGAATGGCCTCCTCCTGCACCTATTTTTTATGTAATATGGATCACAGGCAAAGGAGTTTAATTTATCTTGGCATTATGTTTGGCACAGACATTGTTGGTGAAGGGCCTGTACCTGTGCTGTACTGTTCTATGTTTCATGCTATAATACTTGACCCATGCAAATAATACCACAAATTGGGAATTGTAACTGAGATAATTCACTGTTTTGAGGAAAAATGTTCTTGAGCAGATGAATGTAAACAGGACAATGTGTTACTTATCTATTTCTGGCCCACAATTCTAGGTACCCTATACTGCCATGTTCTTTAAGACCTGAACATGATCTTATTTCACTACCCATTTTTGGTACTTTGACAAAGGTAATAGGATCACAGTTATAACTGTTACTATGCCTACCCAAGGGTAACTCTGGCAAAGCTCAGTGTAAGGCATTTGATGATGTGCTTCTACACAATGTCTCCCATGTTTTAAATTATTCACCCACTTCCTCTCATTCCTGAGGGACATAAAATGAAGGGTTAGGCTGGAAGGATACAATGCTCAAGGCTCAATTGAACAAAAGTGGCATTGTTCCTTTAAAAATTGCGACCTGGTAAAAATAACAGTTGTGTACCCTGACATGTTATTCAACTCTTTCGGATTTATTGTATGCGGATAATAAGCAGAATTTCTTATGTACATTTTTCTAATGCATGAAGAAAATGGAGTGAAACAGTGTCCCTTTTAACAGAAGATATAAGAATTAGAAGCAAGAATTCGCCATATGGCTCATTATGCCTGCCCTGCCTTTCGATATGATTTTGGCTGATATTGTTCCTTAATACCAGCTCCTTGCACAAATTCCTTTTTTACATTAAGAGTGGCACAGTGGTTGAGTTGCCTCTTACAGTGCCAAATCCTGATCTTAGTTGCTGCCTGTACAGAGTTTGTATGTTCTACCTGTGACCGTGTGGGTTTTCTTTGGGTGCTCCGGTTTCCTCCCACACTCCAAAGACATGCAGATTTGTAGATTAATTGAAATTCTGTAAATTGTCCCAAGTGTGTACGATAGTTCCAGTGTATAGGGTGATTATTGGTCAGTGTGGACTCGGTGGGCCGAAGGGCCTGTTTCCACGCTGCATCTCTAAGCTAAACTACACTAGATTATCTTCATATCTTAATATCCAAAAATCCACTGATTTCATTCATGATTCTGCTGTTGGACAGAATCTCCACAGCCCTCGAGTAGAGAGTTCTAAAGAGTTACACCACTCTTCATGAGGAAATTCAGGATAGAAAGTCTCAGCATGGTCCTAAATTTAATTTTAGATAATACATCAATATTATAGGATTCAACTATTTACGAACTTACTTCTGGAATTGAGTAACATTTAAACAAATAATACATGTACTTAAATTAATTAAACAGAATTGTAAACTTTTTTGTGACATCAAACCAGTAACACAAAATATGCAACTCTGCTTTTCCAGTAATTGCAGATAATAATTTGGGTGACACACTGGCACAGCTGGTAGAGGTGCTGCCGCACTGCACCAGAGACCCGGGTTGAATACCGACCTTGTATGCTGTCTGTGTGGAGGTTGCATGTTCTCCCAGTGACAGTGTGGGTTTCCTCTGGGTTTCTTCCAGGTGCTTTGGTTTCCTCCCACATCCCAAAGATGTGATTTTCTATACATTTTCCATGGTGTGTTGGGAGTGGTTGAGAAAGTGGGATACCATAGAACTAGGGTGAATGGGTGATCAATGGTCAGTGTGGACTTGGTGGGCTGAAGTGCCTATTTTTATGCTGTGTCTCTCAACTACACTGAACTACACTAAACTTATGGAATGTGTAGGAATGAACTGCAGACGCTGGTTTACACTGAAGATAGATACAAAATGCTGGAGTAACTCAGCGAGACAGGCAGCGTCTCTGGATAGAAAGAATGGGTGCCGCTTCAGGTCTGAAGAACTCCTGTTGCTTAATCTTCTATCCAGAGATGCTACCTATCCTGCTGAGTTACTCCAGTATTTTGTGCCTATCATAAACTAATGGAATCGTAAGCCTTGAACGTATATTGTAGTGTAACGCACTTTTTGGTCGGTTCCAGGTTATTCGTGGCTGGCATTGGATTTTTCACTCTCTGTTTCATCATGACCTCACTTGGCGGACAATTTTCAGGCAAGAGATTGGGAGACTCGCCCTTTGGCATCCGGCAATTTGGCATCAAACCGGAAGGTAAAAACTGCACTTACTTTAAAAGTAAACACAGGATAAATTATTGATATATAATATTCTAAATAAGGCCAGAATCAAAAAGTTGTTCTAGTACCTGATATTAACCTTTCATGTCCAATTGCAAAACAATTTATCAGTGCCTCATATTGCAGTCATACATTCAGCTGGATTGAGTTTCATCGCTACTTTGCATTGATGTGCACCCAATTCGCTCTGTTTCAGCATAAAAGCAATTGAATTACCTGCACTATTATTAAACTTGCTAATTAATTACATTAAGGATTTGCAGAAAGTACCCAATCTCATGTATTTTTGTAGAATACTGAATTTTCATCAACTCTTTAGATACTGGATTAATTCTCTAGTAATTTAAAGGTCTCTATTAATATTCATGCAAACTACTCAGATTTCATGATAAATTGTCTATAGGCTGGATGGATGCATTTCACAGTAGTGTTTAAAAAATGAAGCTCTCTCCATTATTACCTTATTGCACAGTGGCGCAGCTAGTGGAGCTGTAGCCTCACAGCTCCAGAGTTTAGGGTTTGATCCTCACCTCGAGTGCAGTCTGTGTGGAGTTTGCACGTTCTCCCTTTCCCTGCATGGGTTTCCTTCGAGTACTCCGATTTCCTCCTACATCCCAAAGACATGCAGGTGTGTAGGTTAATTTGTAAATTACCTCTCGTGTGCAGGGAATGGATGAGAAAGTGGGATAACATAGGTCCAGCGTGAACGATTGATCAAGTGTCAGCATGGACTCGGTAGGCCGTATCCTACAATCAATCAATTATCTGTACCTATGTAATTTGCTAAGGGCATTTCCAGTTTTAGGCCAATTTTTTTTACAACTAGTAATGTGTTTTTTTTTAACATTATTAGTTGTCGACCTCAGTGACCTCAGTCCAGAATGCTACCTCACCATATATTTTAAATACAAATCTCATCAAGAATTTATTTCAATGATATGCACTAAATGAGCCTATAGATTCAAATAATAGTTGCAAGAATGTTAAGCTTTGATGTCACCCAGTTATAAGGTTATAATCTCATGGTGTGTTATCAGCAGCACAGGAAAGCAAGCAGCTCTAAAATTGCATTAGGGCCAACTGTTGTTGCATCATTTACTTTATGTATTCAAATGTTCAGATGCCAAAAGTAATGTATAACATACAATGGGAAATGTATATAAATTTCCAGCATGAGCACAAAAACAGTAACATTTTTTCCTGAAAAATATGAGGAGATACCAATGTGTACCATTATTGTCATGTATTTTCTACAAACCATTTTTCTTGCATTTCATTGCATTTTTCACATTCAGCATACATTTTTGGTCCCACTATATCCTTGTATCTGCCTACCATAAAAAATATAGCTATTAACTTCACATAAATTTAAGTTCTCATTATTGAGCTCAAAGTATCTCGAATTTAGGCTGTGTAATGCCATGTTTTTATGTGCTATGCAATTCAATTTTAATGAAAAATAAAATGTATGAGATCATAATGAATATTGGTGATTTATACTATTGATTACAAAGTCTGCAATTTTCATTCCTTGTTGCTCGGTGCATCTGTTGCATCATGTACAGAGGTTCCCAGATATGCACATATATGTCCTGATCAGTATCGTTTCCAACTCTGCAGTGGCACAGAGAATGCCTGAGAAGTCTTATTTTATGCAAAACTGATTCAGTAATGTCTGAGATGTTCAGGGGCAGTTTCTATCCAGCTGTTATCAGGCAGCTGAACCATCCTATCACAACTAGAGAGCAGTCCTGAACTACTCTCTACCTCATTGCTAAACCTCAGACTATTTTTGATCGGACTTTATTGACTTTATCTTGTATTAAACGTCATTCCCTTATCATGTATCTGTACACTGAGAATGGCTCGATTGTAATCATGTACTGTCTTTCTGCTGACTGGTTAGCACACAACAAAAACTTTTCACTGTACCTCGGTACACGTGAGTAAACTGAGACTGATCTTGAATGTCTTGTGCTATTGAATTTCTAAACACCAGCCTCATGACCAAAATGGTTGCTGGTCAAGCATGCTGTGATGGTTTAACTTCTCTCTGCAAGCGTTGAGGAAGTTCTAGACCATGGCATTTTGTTGCTGCTTCCACACAACCTACCTGATGATTTTCAAACTGATTTTCTCACTTAATTTTAAAAGTTTACCATCTCTCCCATTTTTTTTAGTTTATAGTAATCTATTTTCTATTCCTATTCCTGCTGTTTTTTGCAGGTTTGTTATGGTTTTACACTCTGCACCTGTTTCCTAACACTACAAGAGGAAGCCATTGAGCATTTCCTTATCCTCTCATTCTAAAACATTGATGGTCTGAGTGTAGTTGATATTTATTGTTGGTTTGTAGAATCATATAGTTCAGACCAAAGCCATTGTAGCTGCATTTACACCAAATCTCCCAACTCTCTCTCCCATAAGGATACCAATCCCAGTTTCTCCTGTCTCTCTATCTAATTACTTTTTCATCTCTAATTCCATTCTAATAAACACTTCCAAAGATATCGGGACATATTCAAGGATAGGAAGGTTATAGTGGAATGTGGGCCAAAGTACCTGTTTCTATGATTCTATGACAGGAACATGAATAGGAAAGGTTTAGAGGAATATGGGCCAAAGGTGGGCAAATGGGACAAGCTATTATGTACATAGAACATTTTGGTTAGCATGGACATGTTGAGATTAAGGGCCTGTTTCCATGCTGTATGATACTACAACTGTGATTTGATGTTCTTCATTACGTTTGGTACCCAGAAGTAATAATTCTACTCCAACTAACGCTTGTCTTTTTTTCGCAAATGTTTAGTAAATCAACCATTGTTGAAGGTATTCAGTTTACTTTTATTTAAAAATGTGCAGACAGTAAATTCTTTAAACCCTTTTAAACTGTTCCCTAAATCAGAAGAAAAAAACATTGCTGAAAGATGTTTCTATGGTTAATCGACATGCTTCAAGGATAGTCTTCACTAGTGCTATTCTCAGAAAACACATCTTAGTTATTTAAAGCGCATGGTGTAGTTTTACTATGATTACTGACATTCAGAAGGCAATTACAATGAAGTGCACGAAGCATTTAAAATAATTATACCAAGCCTCTTGGTTCAATTGGAAAAGCATTATGAAGCATTTTAAAATAATTTTTGATTGGGACATTTGGGCAACTACATAGTTTTATTAAGAAAAAGTAAACTGCTGGAGGACCTCAGCAGGTCAAGCAGCATCTGGAGAAGCAAAGGAATGATCAGTGTTTTGACCCAATATGTTGACGATCCCTTTGCTTCCACAGATGTTGCTTGACTAGCTGAGTTCCTCAAGCGGTTTGTTGCTCTAATTAGTGTAATTTAGTTTAATGTCACGTGTAAAGAGGTACAGTGAAATGTTTTTTAATTGCATGCTATTCAGTCAGAGGAAAGACAATACATGATTACAATCAAGGCGCCCACAGTGTACAGATGCAGGATAAAGGGTGTAACGTTTAGTGAAAGATAATGTTCAGTAAAGTCCAATGAAAGATAGTCCAAGGGTCTCCAATGAAGTAGATGGTAGGTCAGGTCTGCTCTCTAGTTGGTGAGAGGACTGTTCAGTTGTCTTCTAATAGTTGGGAAGAAACTGTCCCTGAATCTGGAGGTGTGCATTTTCAAACCTCTGTACCACTTACCTGAGGGGAAAGGGGGGAAGAGGGAGCGACTGGGGTGAGACTCGTCCTTGATTATGCTGGTGGCCTTGCCGAGGCAGCATAAAGTGTAGATGATGCTTGATTACAGCATCTGCACTGTCTTGTGTCTCTTGTGTTGTTTTATTCTTCATTAGCTCACGGAAATTTGCCTAAAAGGTAGTTCCCTCAACATTAGCAAACTCTTTTTTCCTTAAAATAAGACATCAGGTGTAGAGGCAGGTATTCAATATGCCCCATTGAGTGGGTCACATTAATGTATCTGTTTATGTGTCACTATCAAATGAAGTATTGTGTTTACGGTACCAAATAGACCTATGCCTAATATTTTATTTCTGATGAATCTGTAAATGCAACACAAATAGCTAAATCTCACTTTCATTACATTTTATTTAATTTTCTGCCTGTCACTTCCACAATATACTGAAGAAGTCTCTTCATTGATTTTTGTAATTTTTGTTTTGCACGCGTTTACTCATTCCTCCGTATTTCCTCTTCGATAATATTTCAACTTCCCATTAAACACCAGAGCTGTCTTTTTTCCCTTTCTTCTCTTCGTTCACTTTCTTTGTCTGCATGCAGTCAAATTATTTCTGCCATTTAGTGTTTAACTTTCTTTGGGTGTTCTGAATCTCTTTTTTCTTTCACGCCACAGAAATGAGATTGCAAAATTCTTTGCCTCCTCTTGACTGGGTATAAACAACAGTCCAGAAGAACTTTTGCATGGAACAGTGCTGCATAGGAACAGAAACTTTGATCCCAATATCTGCACTGAAAATGATGCCATGTTAAACTAATCTCCTCTGCCTGAATGTGATCCATATCCATTTATTCCCTGCATATCCATGTGCCTATCCAAAGGATTCTTAAAAGCTTTGTATTTGCCTCCATCAGTACCCTTGGCAGCATGTTCCAGGCACACATCTGTGTAAAAAACTTGCTTTTCAATGTCCTTTAAACTTTGCAATCCTCACCTTAGAAAACAAAATAAAAAATGTCCAATCTCTCCTATATCAAATACCCTCTAATCTCGACAACATTCTGTTGTTTATTACTATTTATTTTTAACCTGGTTGCAAAGATGTATAGTTTTTGTATAATTTCTGATTGTAGACATCATTAACAGTTTACCATGCCATAGACAGGGCACAGATTAATACAAATGTTATGATGCTGAAGAACCTTTTGGCCGATTATGTTCATGATAGTTTAGAAGCTATCCAGTCATAATTTCATAAAGGATAGGAGTAGAATTAGGCCATTTGGTCCATCATCTACTCCGTCATTCAATTATGGCTGATTTATCTCTCCCTCCTAACCCCATTCTCCTGCCTTCTCCCCATAATCTCTGACTCGTGTACTAATCAAAATTCTAATCAGTCTAATCAGTATGACCCCATCACCTAATTGTAGACCAAGTACCATTACAAATAACATTTTTTCAATTACATTTTAAATGTGTTGAGGGTTCTTGCCTCTACTACCTTTTATGTTCTATCATAATCTAACAGTCCTTATATTCTATGCCGTAGCTAATAAAGGAAAACAATCCATATGATTTTTAATCACCTTATTTGACCTGTCCTGAGGGTTTAAGGATCCTAAACTTAAAACTCCCTTTTATTTCCTATCCTCTCAGTTTCTTGGCATTTCTCGAGCATTCTCTTATCTTATTTCATGCTTCTCTGGCGAGAATTCAATTTCCAATGTTTTACTCAACTGGCCACACCATCTACATCTTCCTGCAGCCTAAAGCTTTAATTTGAAATATCTTGAATATTATACAGATCATAAGCTGTAACCTGATGATCCATTAGGACCAGCAATCACCCCATACACTAGTACTATTCTATACACTAAGGACAATTTACACTGTTTTTTTACTGAAGCCAAGGGTTTCGGCCCGATACGTTGCCTATCTCCTTCGCTCCATAGATGCTGCTGCACCCGCTGAATTTCTCCAGCATTTTGTGTACCCTCGATTTTCCAGCATCTGCAGTTCCTTCTTTAACCTACAAACCTGCACATCTTTGGGATGTGGGAGGAAACTGGAGCATCCGGAGAAAAGCCATTCGGTCACAGGGAGAATGTACAAACTCCGCACAGACAGCACCCATAGTCATTGATCAAACCTGGGGTTTCTGGCGCTGTAAGACAGCAGCTCTACCGCTGCGCCACTGTGCTTGTATTCTTGTATTATCCTCCACAAACATTTGTATCAGCGCCTCTATAGTAAAGTTTAACTTGTATATGCACGGGATCGAGTTCTGAACCCCTCAGGACTTTCATAGCTAAATATTATGCCGGTTTGTTTTTCTTCTAAAAAAATGGCACAAAGTGCTGGAGTAATTCAGCGGGTCAGGCAGTATCTCTAGAGGACATGGATCAATGACATTTCTGGTTGGTACCCTTCGTCAGATTGATTGTGGTATGGGTTAGAAAGCTAGATGAGAGGTGGGGATTGAACAAAGCCAGGCAAGTGGTCAGTGGAAAAAAAGACACAAAGTGCTGGAGTTACTCAGTGGATCAGACAGCATCTCTGGAGAGGTGATGTTTTGAATCGGGGATGTTTATGTAGGTGATGGGAGTTTGACTGGCAGATGATTGAGCAAAGGCCGGAGATGAAATCACAAAAAACGGTGAGATAAGGAGTTAAGAAGAGATGAGGCATGAAATGTGAAGCCAGATGAAGGGGTGTAGGCGGAAGTGGTTGGGGGTGTATTGTTTTTCTTCTGGTCCCTTCAGCAACATTTTCTGTCTATTCCTGCTTGCAATTATATTACTCTCACATACTGGGGATTTTGCAATTATATTACTCTCACTTTTGCTTCAGGTCTGAAAGTAGTAATAAAGCATCACTAAAGGGACAAAGGGAATGCAGAGAGGCCGACTGGCACAATGCTCTGCTAATTATAAACACCAAAGCAGATCTAGAATAGGATTCCCTTTTAAAACATTGTGTGTTAGATTTTGTTCCTTTGATCTTCCAGTTCCAGATGTCTGTGGTTGTTAGAGTGTGGGCAGTGGAGAGCCTAATATTACTATTGTTGTAATCAGGAAAGCATCAGACTGAAGAGTGCCATAGTAACAAGGAAACAAGGAAAGGAACAAAGGTATATTTTTTCTTCATTACTTAGCTGTAACGATGACTTTGAGTAAACCTGAATTTTGAAAATCTACATTTAAGAATTTGAATGAGCGGTTCATTTACAGTTGACCATACTATGTTACACCAGAGTGTCTTCCTTGCTTTCAGTATATGACCAATGTGGAAATGCCGCTTGACTTCATTATAACCCTTAAATTTATATAAATATATTTAAATATATACCCCAATCAATTCCCTGTAAAGTCCCAGAGGCACCATTTTTGTGTACTGCCGGGTTTTCAGAAGCAAACATTGAGTGGTTTCTACATTGATTTCAATGGAGAAAGTATGCTTTTAAAGGTGAGGCTGACAGTGTTTGGGAAGGCTGATTTTATATATTGTTTTTAAATGAGATATTGCTACTGCCGCAATATTTTGAGTCTGTTGTTAAGACGGAATTTAGAGCTTCTTTTGCAGACCACTAGCTCAGCAATACCATTGCTCAAACCAGATACCTCCCCCAATTAGTAACCTCACAAGTGTACATCACGTTGCTGTCATGGATTTTGAGTAAAGCAATCCCAGGTATTACATGATGAATGGAACCTCATATATCACTTCGATAACTTACAACCCAACTTTGCGTAGAAACCAGGAACTGCAGATGCTGGTTTACAACAACAAAAAAGACACAAAGTGCTGGAATAACTAAGCAGGTCAGGGTGCATCTCTGGAAAATATGGATAGGTGATGTTTCGGGTCAGCACTCTTCTTCAGACTCAACTCCTCAAACTTAAAATTCTCCAATTTTAGTTAACACCCTCTCTTTCCTGTGTTCTCTCCTCCCCACCCTGGTGTACACCCATTTCTCCCACTATCCCCCCCCCCTCCTTTTCCCCTCCACTTAGTTCCCTTCTACCTATATCCTTTGGCTTTACATTTCACTCCTCTTCTCTCCTTATCTGACATCCTTTTGTCTCCTTGTCGCCTTGTTTGTTGCCTTTCGTCTCTTTGCATTGCTAGCCTTTATTCACCCATCTGCCACTCGCCTCCTCACCAGTATTCACCTATCGCTTGCCTGGCTTTGTCCTGTCCCCATCTCTTTTCCAGCTTTATCCCCCTCCCCCTCACCACTACAATCAGTAGGAAGAAAGGTCCCAACTGAAAGGTCACCTATCCATTTCCTCCAGAGTAGCTTCCTGACTCACTAAGTCACTCCAGCGCTTTGTGTTCTATCCCAGAAATTATAGTAGCCCTCTTCTTCATCTCCATTGCATGGAAGAGTCTCTGCCAGACTTGTTTATCAAATGAAATATGAACAGTATGTAGAATATTCACAGGACAGGTTTTCCTGGATTATCTGCTTACAATGATGTAGACAGCCTCTCATTTTATTATAGAACAAAATCGGCAGCACAAATTTCAGGTAAGGATTACAAGATTTTGTGGGAATCTTTAGGAAGACGTTTTTCATCCAGAAACGGGTTGAAACTGGAACTCACTGCCTGAATGCGGTGTGGAGTTAGATGCATCTATTAAGTAATTAGTTAACAATTGGAAATGTCGTGGCATAGAAGGTTATAGGCTCTGTGCCGGGAAACTGTATTAAACAAATGTGTACTTGATGGCCAGAATTTGCAAAATGGTCCATTGTCAAATTTATTCAATTTATATTTTAAGGGTTGAGAATTTCAGCTTTTGCTTGAGGTATAACCCTAAACGTTTCGTCTGCTTTTTTTGAGATTTATTTTGAAACAATTTTGAACAGAAAAAAAAGAATTAAAATAGAATGATCACATGGCTGTCATCACTGAAGATGCAGTAAAGAAACAAAGTCTGTCCTTCAATATTATATAATTTTTAATCTGCTTTAGTTATATTCAACATCTCAACATCAATGGGGATACTTCTATTTATTACCCAAAAACAGTAATGGGTATCCGATTAACCTGCATTAATTAACTAATGCAGGCAGTGTGCCAGTCAGCCTGTGCTGCCTGCTCATTCCATGCCTTCAGGCAGAGCTACTGATTTGCTGGGAACATCAGCAGGGGGCCAAGTTGTGAAGAGCCAGCCCCAGTTAAAACTAGCTTGTGCTGCTTAAAACTAGCCTGCACCTCTTAAAGGGCTGATCTTCAAAGACAATCTCTAACAGATCTGCAGACTTTGCTTGTGGGTCTCCAGGATAACAGGACGGTGCAGTGGTGCAACCGGTAGAGCTTCTGCCTCACAGTGTCAGAGACTTGCATTTGATCCTGCCCGCGGGTGTTGTCTGTGTGGAGTTTGCATGTTCTCCCTGTGAATGCATGGATTTTCTCTGCGCACTTCAGTATCCTCCCACATCCCAAAGACATGTGGGTATATGTAGGTTAATTGGACTCTGTAAATTGCCCCTTGTGTGTATGGAGTGGAGGCGGAAGTGGGGATAATAGAGAACTAGTGTGAATGAGTGATCAATGTTTGGTGTGGTCCTGGTGGGCTCAAGGCCCATTTCCATGCTGTATCTCTCAAAAAAAGGTGGTGAAATGTAATGAGTTGTTTTGGAATAGGTCGTCTTAGTGCCAACTCTTCTGTAACAATGGATAGCAAGATTCAAGCAATTGCACATTTCTCCAGCGTCAACCCAGGATATTCCTGATGTGTCGCAGAATATTACTTCAAACACTTTGGCTGTGGATGGCAGTACACTCTATGTCCTGCTCAGAGATTGCAGTTTTTATATCCAGAAATAAATTTTATTCGGAATAAAAAATATATACCAATCAAAAATTATGTAAAACCAGGCACAGTGGTAGAGTTGCTGGCTTACAGCGCCAGAGACCCGGGTTTAATCCTGACTATGGGTGCTGTCTTCATGGAGTTTGTATGCTCTCCCTATGGGATACATAGGCTTTCTCCGGGTGCTCCAGTTTCTTTCCACATTCCAAAGAACTGTTGGATTGTAGGTTAGTTGACTTCTGTGAATAGTTTGCAGTGGGTTGGATTAGTGTAAGGGTGATCGTGGTTGATATGGGTTTGGTGGGCCGAATGGCCTGTTTCTACGGTGTATCTCTAAATCTAAGTTTAAACCTAACCTAACCTAACTTAACCTAACCCAACTTAACCTAACCTAACCAAATCCTACATTCTTCATTCAGTAGTGTCAGGAAAAGCCATTTTTTGCAGCTACCTTTAAACAAAACACCCTTACCGCTAATATGGCCTTCCTAGGGTGATATCCCATCCTTTGTTTGAGAGGTCTCCCCCAGCCTCCGCCCCTCAATGCCCGGCAGCAGAAGGATCCTCGACTGTGCTCCTCCCCATGCAGTTTGTACCAGCAACCTTCCTCCTCTGCCTCTTCCTTTTCACCAGCTTGTCCTATTTTGCACTCCAATTATTCTACTAGACATGCTTTGTTGTCAGGGCAATTTCAAGTCCGAAGACCATGCCTAGAAGCAATTGGTTTGTGAGGAAGGTTTGGTCAGCAAAATGTCTTTCCTGTAGATTTTTGTAAGTTAAAACTTGAAAAAAAACTATAGTAAAAGCTGACGACAGAATCATAACAAAAGGCAGAAAGGGTCAACCAATAATTCATCTCCATTTAGTCGATGCGTCCATTAAATAGCTTGATGGGGATCCCTTCTTGCTTGTTCAACAAGGTTAAGAGTATATCAGCTGGAATTAGGAGCTGCAAATATCAATGCTCACATCAAAGCAAATTGTTGGTTTACTGATTGATTGGCCAGCTGTGTGTACTCCTGGCAGATGCTCACCACCATGTGCTAACTCTCTTTTAAATGGTGTCTCATAAGATATGCTGCACACGTGTGCGTGCTTCCATGTTGGCGCCCTATTGGGAATTACAGAAGGGTAATATCTCCAGTTTATTTCTATCAATGTTTTGAGTCACTTAGAAACAGAAGTGGCAATTGTGGTCTAAATCTACCCTGATTGGCTTTTTTCTCGTGAGGGCAACTGTAGTGTTTCTGGATCAGCAAGCCATGCCAAAACAATCCACATGTCTCTTTGGAAATTATGTCACAGGTATTTATTTGACTGAGAGGTTAACCTCCCCATTGTAAATTTATTTAATTTCACGTTAAGTGCCTTCATTCTTTGTATTTGCCTAGTAAGGAGTCAAATGACGGGTCAAGAGTGTTTTATAAGCGAGTTCGGTATCTCGATAAACACAAGGAATCATGGGATTTGTCAAAGGCCATTCGGGATTTTAAAAAAAGTGAACGCAGCACTGTATAAACTCTGTATAAATTGTTAACTATTCTACCAAGGAATTAACCTAGAATTCTGTCAATAGCTTCCTTTCTTGTTCTGTTCACACACTACTTACACTACTACTTCCTTTCTTGTTCTGTTCACACACTACTTAGTCCCAGTTCTAGTTCAGCTCATCAATCTGCAATTATGAGATATTTTAAAAATTAAAGAAATTAATATTTTCTATTAATCCTTAACGTGTTTGCTACTGGAATAAGAAAATATTACTTGTGTTTGAAACATCTTCTTGTCTTTATTCATAATTTATGTGTAAAAATATATTTAATCTGAAGCAGCAATCCACAGCAGCTCAAAGCAATAGTTTTAACTTTGGGGAAAACAAAACCAAGAAAGAAAGCCAAAGGTAAAATATCCTCCAACCAGTCCATCAGCTTCATTTAAGTGTTCCTAGCCAATGTCTGCAGTGATCTCCGCTGAGAAGATAAATATTTGACTTGGATAAGGGCCAGTTTAGAAAGGGGTTATGCAGTATGCCCAACCTCACCTCTCGAAGGAATAGTGACAATAGCCTCAGTTTCCACGATTATGACATGTTTGAGGATGATAGGCATAAACTAAGCTTTTCTTTAAAATAACTGCACTTACCTTTGGGCGAATTGTGATATCAGCTTACCATTTGTTTTCCCAATTTCTCAGGCATCTACCAAAAATACAGGTTCTATACCATAATCAACTTCCCTTGAGCTCTGGAAGCAATCAACTACACCAAATGCAATACAACGAATCTAAAGGCTACTACTAAACAGAAAAAAAAACACTGGCAAAGAGAATATTAAGGCATTGTGCAAAAGCATAAACTTTGTCAGGCTACATTACATGGGGAAATGGCAACAGCACTGCATGGAATTGTTAGTATTCTCTTATCTTAAGTGCCACTACTTTTGGGATTACTTTTGAAGTCTTTACTGGCTGCTTTCTTACCCACTGGGAAAAAACAACTTAAAAACCTGCACCAAATAACAAGGTCAATTATATGTTATTCATCGTCATGATCTTGCTCACTCACTGAAGTATAAAGCAATAAAACCACCAAAATCATCGTAGTTTTGTAGAAATGAACCATAAATACACCTAGTTAATAGTTTTAAAAGCAGTATTTTCTTACATCGAAGATGCAAAACCTGAAAATACGTATGAAATGCAGGACTGTGCACACAACAGTAGCTATGCTGGCGATAAAGTTTATCTCGAGTGACCCATGACCTGGGCATGTGTAGTTGTAATGTCAAACTTGCTTATTATCATGTGCACTGACAATGGAACAGTGAAATTCTTACTTGTAGCAGATTAACAGGCCTGTAAACACAGTACTTACAGTTAACATACAATATATTTTAAAAAATTGAAGAAATTAGTTATCCTAAAAACAAAATACTAGCGCAAAAAGCCTAGTCATTTGTGCGACCAAGGATGTTAGGTTGTACCAGTGAAGTCAATATACTGTAAGTAAAGGGGTAATCTAATGGGTTGTTTTTAAAGGGACACAATTAATTAAAAGAAAGTAATCAAAAAAAGAAAGGAACTCTACATGGCTAGAAATTGGGGCAGCACAGTTACGCAGCAAATGAGGTGGAGTTGCTGCCTTACAGTGCCAGAGACCCAGGTTTCCTCCTGACAATGGTAGCTGTCTGTACAAAGTTTATACATTTGCCCTGTGACCACGTGTGTTTTCTCTGGGTGCTCTGGTTTCCTCCCGCACTTCAACGACGTACAGGTTTGTAGGTTAATTGGCTTATGTAAATTGTAAATTGTCCTTGTGGTATAGGATAGTGCTTGTGTATGGGGTGATCGCTGATGGGCTGAAGGGCCTGTTTTCATGCTGCATTTTGAAGGTCTAAAGTAAATTCATTCAATCAACTCCGTTGTTGAAAATCATGGTAACCTCGGATAGAAAAGTATTTTTGCACTTCTTGCATTTTTTCAAGAGTCTTAACAAAGTGGGATGTTTGGCACATTTCCTCCAGTATAAAACACTCACCAAATGACATCAGGAGTGATATAATATGTAAAATTCAGCAAAAAGGTTTTCCACCTCGCAAGTCTAAAAAAAACACATTTTTTTGTTTACTTATTCAACAATTTTTTTGTTTATTTATTGTTAACCTTATTTCACCTGTAACTGCTTTTTTATAAAACCAATTTTGAAACTACATCATCTGTGGAGGGACTCAGAAAACAGTGTTGTAAAGAGCTCAAACTCACGCAGGTTGAAACACAAGCACTTTATTATTCAGGCCATGATCTTGCAAGCAAGTCATCACACATTCACACTGCTACAGTAACGAGCAGGCAGTGGGCGAGTCTTTACACTATGAATGTTATAATTAGGCGGAGTTATAATTACTAAGCATTCTAATTGGCTAACATGCAATAGCCAATCTACAGCTCTTCTTGTATAAATGAAAAACGAATAAAGCATTACTACTGCAACGAGTAAATAAAATGTTAAACGCAAATCGCCACCTCTAATAATAATGGGACTAAACACAATCACCATATCTAACAGATGTGGCTGTGTGAAGAAGGGTCTCGACCCGAAACGTCGCCTATCTCCTTCACTCCTTAGATGCTGCTGCACCCGCTGAGTTTCTCCAGCTTTTTGTGTAACCCACCATATCTAACAGGTGGCTTGCTAACCCGCCCGGTCCTCGTATAGTAAGGAGCTGCCACATCAACCTTTTCCTCCAAAAAGTTGATGGCGCGGTTCAGTGAGCCCGACGGGCTATGGGGGGGACACCGTAGTGGAACCCATGGAAGACCGTCGCGGGGGAACTGGAGAACCGGGTACAAAAGGGGACGTGGGGGCAGACCGACACGGGGAGTGGATGGGAGTGGATGTTGGAATGGCTGGATCAGCAATCACTTTAAAGTTGAGCGGTGGGGCATCAGGACCCTCGAGTTTCGGACGCCGTTCCTTCACAGGAAGGAGGTGTTGACGGTTGCTTCTATAGATGGTGCCGCTGACATCGACCAGGTAGAAACGCGGTTCCTTTCAGGGGCCGTAAATGTACCCCAGTTTGGTATGTCCTTTGTTTGTTTGTAGTCGGACCACTTGCCTTGAATGAGAGGCTTAAGTGATCTGCTGATCTTGTTGTAACTTTGTTTCTGTGCGTCACGTTTAGACTGTACTCGTTCTTGTACTACAGCCGGGGTGACGACTATAGGTTTTAGTTGATCTTGGGCGATGGGCAACGGAGGTCGCGTTCGGTGGGACATCAGGCGCTGGGCTGGAGAACCGAGAATGTTATCTCTAACAATATTTTGCAGGTTCAACAGGTCCGGGTAAACATCAGATTTGGCTAGGTAGGAGCGCTCCATGAGTTGTTTGGCGCTCCGAACAGCATGCTCGGCAAGTCCATTGGACTCTGGGTATTCTGGGCTGTTGGTGACATGTCGAAAGTTCCACCGCTTTGCAAAGTCTTTGAACTTTTGACTGGTGAATTGGGTCCTGTTGTCAGTCTGGAGACAAGCTGGAATTCCATGTGCAGCGAAATGGATCCTGAGCTTTTGGACGACTATCTCTGAGGAGATGGTTGGCAGAAAGTCAATTTCAAACCAGTTAGAGTACGAGTCCACTAACATGAGATAGTACTTCCCGTGCCAGTCAAAGATACCGGGGGAGCCGGTTGAGACAGCAGGGGTTGTTTTTTCTGGTGCAGGGCCTGTCTGTTACAGATCATGCATGATTCTGTTTTCTCCCGAATGTACTTGGTCATTCCGGGCCAATAAATAATTTATTTTGCACGCTGTAAGGTAGCCTTCACGCCTGGATGACCACCATGGATCTCCACATAGTACTCATTTCACAGGGATGAGGGGATGACCGTCTTGTGACCTTTAACTATCACTCCATCCTGTAGTACTTTTTTGGGTAAAGACTCTTCATCAGACTGTGGTTTGCTCAAGATTCCAGCACCTGCAGTTCCCTTTGTCTCTGAAATCGCATTTATTGTCCACACTGAAGTCTATGATCTCCAGTGACTTAAAATACAACTCTACATGACTACTTCACATTTCCAACTGCTGACGGGACATCAACCACCTCAAATCTTCCACTCCCCTTACTCACTCTAACCTCTCTCCCCCCCCTGAACGTACAGCCCTCCGTTTACTGCAGCAATCCCGACTGGGTATTCAAACCCGCTGACAAGGGGAGTGCTGTGGTAGTCTGGTGCGCTGACCTCTACCGGACTGAGGCCAGGCGACAACTCTCAGACACCTCCTCCTTCTTATCCTTGGACCATGACCCACAGCAAGCATCAGACCTTAATCACAATACCATTACTGATTTCATCACTTCCTGCTCTCTGCCCTCTAAAGCCTTCAACCTTATCGTTCCCCAGCCCCGCGCGGCCTGATTTTATCTTCTCCCCAAAATCCACAAACAGAACTGTCCTGGCAGACTCAATGTTTCTGCTTGTTCATGTCACACCAAATTAATTTCCAAATACCTCGATTCCATCCTATCGCCCCTGGTCCAATCATCTCCCTACCTATGTCCAAGACACCTCACGCTCTTCGTCTCCTCAATGATTTCCGTTTTCCAAGCCCCCACTACCTCATCTTTACTATGGATGTCCAGTCACTCTACACCTCCATCCCCCACCAGGAGTGTCTGAAAGCCCTCCGTTTCTTCCTTGACGGCAAAACCTGCCAATTTTGGTCTACCAATACTCTCCTCCGCCTAGCAGAGCAGGTCCTTACCCTCAACAACTTCTCCTTTGACTCCTCCCACTTCCTCCAAATCCAAGGCATAGCTATGGGCACTCGCATGGGCCCCAGCTAATCCTGCCTCTTTGTAGGGTACGCGGAACAATCCTTGTTCCAGGCATACACTGGCCCTATCCCTGAACTCTACTTCCGCTCCATTGACGACTGCATTTGTGCCACCTGCTGCACCCATGCAAAACTCACTGACTTCATCAACTTCACCACTAATTTCCATCCTGCACTCAAATTCACTTCGACCATTTCCAACATCTCCAACATCTCCCTACCATTTCTAGATCTCACAGTCTCCATCACAGGAAACAGACTATTGACCCACATCTACTACAAACCTACTGATTCCCATAGCTATCTTGACTACACTTCTTCCCACCCTGCTTCCTGTAAAGACTCTATCCGCTACTTCCAATTCCTCTGTCTACGCCATATCTGCGCCCAGGATGAGGTTTTCCATATCAGGGCATCGGAGATGTCCTCATTCTTTAGGAAACGGGGGTTCCCCTCTTCCATTATTGATGAGGCTCTCACTAGGGTCTCCTCAATATCCCGCAGCTCCACTCCTGGTGCCCCTCCCCCCCATTCATAACAAGGACAATATCCCCCTTGTCCTCAACCTTCCACCCCAACAGCCGTCACATACAGCATATAATCCTTCAACATTTTCGCCACCTCCAACGGGATCCCACGACTGGCCACATCTTCCCATGTCCACCCCTTTCTGCTTTCCGCCAAGACCGTTCCCTCCAAAACTCCTTGGTCAAGTCACCCAATCCCACCCAAAACAACCCCTCCCAGGTACTTACCCCTGCAACTGCAGGAGATGCAACACCTGTCCCTTTACCTCCATCCAAGGACCAAAACAGTCTTTCCAAGTGAGGCAGAGGTTCACTTGCAGCTCCTCCAACCTCATCTACTGTATCCGCTGTTCCAGGTATCAACTTCTCTACATCGGCGAGACCAAGTGCAGGCTCGGCGATCATTTCACTGAACACCTCCACTCAGTCCGTCTTAACCTATCAGATCTTCCGGTGGCTCTGCACTTCAACTTCCCCTCCCATTCCCAATCTGACCTTTCAGTCCTGGACCGCCTGAGTGAGACCCAGCGCAAATTGGAGGAACAGCACCTCATATTTCTCTTGGGTAGTTTACACCACAGCGGTATGAACATTTGCTTCTCTAACTTCAGATAGCCCTTGCTTTCTCTCTCCATCCCCTTACCCTTTCCAGTTCTCCCACCAGTCTTACTGTCTCCGACTACATTCTATCTTTGTCCCACCCCCTGCCCTGACATCAGTCTTAACAAGGGTCTCGACCCGAAGCATCGCCCATTCCTTCTCTCCAGAGATGCTGCCTCATCTGCCGAGTTACTCTAGCATTTTGTATCTTCATGACTACCTCTCTCAATCACATCAGGATAATAGTCACAAATGCTGGAGTAACTCAGTGGGACAGGCAGCATCTCTGGAGAGAAGGAATGGATGACGTTTCGGGTCAAGACCCCTCTTCAAACTGATGTCAGGGGAGAGGGAGGTACATAGATAAGGAAGTGTAAGGTGTGAACACAAGACAAACGGAAACAAGTTTGGAGGAGATTCCACGAGGTTCACCTGCACAATTGACAGCATCTGCTGTTCCAGGTGTGGATTCTTATATATCGGCGTGAGCAAGCACAGGCTTGGCGATTGTTTTGCTGAACACCTCCCCTCAGTCTGCCTAAACCAGGGGTCGGAAACCTATGCCCCCCCCCCCCCGGGCCGAATGCAGCCCATAATCCAAAATCATCCGGTCCGCAGGCGGATTTATTCCCCTGTAATCATCCGGCCTGCCGAGCGCCCGCCCCGAGTGTGGCCGACCTCTGGCTGTACTGCGCCCTGCGCAAAGTCGCCGGCACCTTCTGTGTAGACGTTTAAGAAAAGATGCTGGAAAAATCGTTAGACAAAAATGCTGGAGAAACTCAGCGGGTGAGACATGCAAGGATTGCATGAGGCTGCCTCACCCATTGAGTTTCTCCAGCATTTTTGTCTACCTTCAGTGAACACGTGATTTGATGCCTGCCTTCCAGGGCGGGATGGGGGCGGGACCCATGTGTACATGTGACAGATGTGGCCCGCCATCCGCTCAGACATGTATCCCGGCCCCTATGCAGAACAAGGTTGCCGACCCCTGGCCTAAACATACCTGATCTCCTGGTTGCTAAACACTTTAACTCCCCCTCCCATTCGCACTCTGATCTTTCTGTCCTGGGCCTCCTCCATTGTCAGATTGAGGCCCAGCGCAAATTGGAGGAACAGCACCTCCTATTTCACTTGGGCAGCTTACACCCCAACGGTATGAACATTGACTTCTCTAACTTCTAGTAACCCTTGCTTTTCCTCCCTCCCCACCCCTCCCCCTTCCCAGTTTTCCGACCAGTCTTACTGTATCCGACTATATTTTAGTAGACCACATTTTATCTCTGAAGAAGGGTCTCGACCCGAAACGTCGCCTATCTCCTTCACTCCTTAGATGCTGCTGCACCCGCTGAGTTTCTCCAGCTTTTTGTGTAACCCACATTTTATCTCTGTTTGCTTTGTTGTTGTCCGTTCCCTTTGTCCTATTTTCACACCTTACATTACCTTATCTATGTATCTCCCCTGACATCAATCTGAAGAAGTGCCTTGACACAAAAAGTCATCTATTCCTTCTCTCCAGAGATACTGCCTGTCCTGCTGAGTTACTCCAGCGTACACAGAAGGCTGGAGAAACTCAGCGGGTGCAGCAGCATCCAAGGAGCGAAAGAGATAGGCGATGTTTCGGGTCGAGACCCTTCTTCTGAGTTACTCCAGCATTTTGTGTCTTTCTTCGGTTTAAACCAGCATCTGCAGTTCATTTGAGTGGGAAAGTACTGCAGATGCTGCTTTAAATCGAAGGTAGACACAAAATGCTGGAGTAACTCAGCGGGATAGGCAGCATCTCTGGAGAGAAGGAATGGGTGACGTTTCGGGTCGAGACGTTTCTTCAGAGTATCTGCAGTTCCTTCCTACCCAGGATAATAGTCACTCTCAGCTTCCTCAAAACTGTTCTCCACTGCTGCTCTTATCTCCGATGGATATTGCATGGTCCCTCCTAAAGGACAAAAGGCATGATAGACAATTAGGGAGACAAACTGAAGACGCTGACAGTTTATAACTATTCTATAATGATGGATGGTTTATCTCAGCTTGAAGTTCTTCCTCGCTTACGTTCATCCAATATGATGGAAAGAAACATTTTCCTGTTATCTTTCACATTCCTGAGCTCTGCACAGAAAAATAATGGGGCATATACAGTATTTATAAAGAACATTTAACGTAGAGAAACGTTATTGTCATCACAGCAATATCTAGTCATGTATTAGAGTTAATGACCAAAGATTGGCCCAGGAGATATGTTTTACGTGGCATCTTTAAGCAGAAAGAGAAGTGGAGGCGCTGATTAGTTTATAGCAGATATTCTTGAACTTTGGAATACTGGGCAAAGATGTATCACATTTCTGGAATTACTAGAGTCAGAATAGGAAGAATCAAGAGAAGAAGTTGACGAAAGGCAAATTAGAAATGGGACACATTACAATTGGGAATGGGAGTAATAGCAAAAACAAAACACAGACCATGGTTGTGTCTTCTCAAAAGAGGACATAAATAGCCTCCCAAATATGTCAGGGAGAGGAAAAAACGGAAGAAAATAATACATAAAGATATAGTGCTTAGAAAGTAACAGGGCAAAAGATGGCAACTCTCCAGGGACTGATAATCTACAATCCAGTGATCTGAAGAAGGTCTTGGAAATAGTGGATGGAAATAGAAGTCAACTTCCAAAATCATTTAGATGCTCAATTAGTTTGCATGGTTTGGAAGGTAGCTAAAGTAACCCCACTGTTTAAACAGTGGGATCACAAATCAGTGTCCTTGCATTCACAGTGGGTGTAATGCTATTTAATTATTTTAGAAGCAAATTGAATGATTTTGAGTAGTACACAGTTTGCTATCTAAAAAACTTGCAGAATATCTATTTTGAATGGTTAATTTCATCCATCAATGTGCAATCACAGACCGCATTTGTGCACTAACGTCATTGATTAAGTGTGACAAAAGTTGCTAATGTCAATGTGTAAACGACAGATAATGGTTGGTAATCATATAATCATAGAAAATAGGTGCAGGAGTAGGCCATTCAGCCCTTCGAGCCTGCACTGCCATTCAATATGATCATGGCTGATCATCCAACTCAGTATCCTGTACCTGCCTTCTCTCCATACCCCCTGATCCCTTTAGCAGCAAGGGCCATATCTAGCTCCCTCATAAATATAGCCAATGAACTGGCCTCAACTACCTTCTGTGGCAGAGAATTCCACAGACTCACCACTCTCTGTGTGAAAAAAGATCTTCTCATCTCGGTCCTAAAAGACTTCCCCCTTATTCTTAAACTATGACCCCTTGTTCTGGATTTCCCAACATCGGGAACAATCTTCCTGCATCTAGCCTGTCCAACCTCATAAGAATTTTGTAAGCCTCTATAAGATCCCCCCTCAATCTCCTAAATTCCAGCGAGTACAAGCCGGGTCTATCCAGTCTTTCTTCATATGGAAGTCCTGCCATCCCAGGAATCAGTTTGGTGAACCTTCTCTGTACTTCCTCTATGGCAAAAATGTCTTTCCTCAGATTAGGAGATCAAAACGGTACGCAATACTCCAGGTGTGGCCTCACCAAGAGCCTGTACAACTGCAGTAGAACCTCCCTGCTCTTGTACTCAAATCCTTTTGCTATGAATGCCAACATACCATTCGCTTTCTTCACAGCTGATCAATAATGCTATATTTTTGGATTGTGTATTCCAAAATAACACAACATAGACATGCCTTGTAATGCAGCGCTACAATATTAAACCAAAAGAATAGCACCTCATATTCCCCTTGGGAAGCTTACAACCCAAGGTATGAACATTTAATTCTCCGATTCTTCCCTAATCCCCCACATTTTCCACACCCCGTCTTGCTGCTCCTTTCCCTTCCTTTGTATGCTAATCTCACATCCCTGAGTCGCCCACTTTCCTTTAATACTTTCTTTCCCCTTCCCCCTGTCTCATTCCACCCACATCTCTCTAGAATTATTTTTCACTCCTCCTCTTTTTACCCTTTATGATGCCCTTTTGTCTCCTTTTTACCTCTCCTCTTTGTCACTTATTCCAGCCATCAACTCCACCCGATGACAAGTGTGCATGACAACAAACAATTTTATCTCCTCCCACTGTTTTTATAAGGTCTTAGCAAACTGTCAACTTTGTTGAATATTCAGCAGTCTTTATAAGCATCAGCTTTATATGATTTTAAAACTAAGTTTACTAGATTCATTTTTTGAATTTAATTGCGTTGGACACTTGGAAGATATTCTGCAATGAGATAGTTCTCTTCATCTGAAACCCTGTATGTACCAGAGTTTCTGAGATCCATTGATGAAAATAACGATAGCATCCAAATTGACAATGTTTTTAAGTAGGATACTAATGATCGTGTGTGGACGTGGCATCAAAGGACGAGAAGCCGAAGCAAAGAAGTGGAAGCCAAATAACCGAACGGAAACAAAGCCGAAACGCCAAATAACCGAAAGCATACGAAGCGGAAAATACCAACTATCCGAAAGGGCGGGACGCCTAAAAGCAACTCACCGAAAAGTCGCTCTGCCATACAACTCAACGAAAAGCTGCGTCGCGTACAAGCCAACTCACCAAATGGCCGCTCTGCCAAAAAGTCAAATAACGGACATGACGTCGCCGGGGGGGGGGGGGGGAGACTTGTCAGTGATTGGACAAGACCACCGCGTCCATCACATCACTGTCCGATGAGCACGGATGAGTCACTACCAAAGATCATAGAGCGGATTCATGTCTGACTCCACAGATGCAGAGTGGCTATGGAAGTTGAGAAAATTGGCAATGGTCCATGTGAAAGATCAACACCTACCAACAATGAAGGCACAATTAAACCAGCTGCCGCGAGCCCATCCCACAGGACGGGGTTGGCATTAAAACTCAAAAATGAGTTACTGATTTAAAAACAAAAATGTTACATGTATAAATAGTTCTTACATTCAGGAACCTGGTTAATTAAGTGGTGGGATTATTTCCCTGTCCTAACTATGCATTTGCTTTAGTCTGTGGTTACATCCATTCCATCCCTCCCTCGCAAAGCTGTGAGATTTCATTAAGGGCACACTTGGATGAATCGACACATAGTCTGGCATCTCTTCCATGCTCACAATACATGAAGCCAATGAAATGAGACAAAGATAGACACAAAATACTGGAATGACACAGAATGAACAGGCAGCATCTCTGGAGAGAAGGAATGGGTGGCGTTTCGGGTCGAGACCCTTCAGACTCAATCTTCAGGTCTGAAGAAGGGTCTCGACCCAAACATCACCCATTCCTTCTCTCCAGAGATGCTGCCTGTTCCGCTGAGTTACTCCAGCTTTTTGTTTCAGTTTACAGATTATCTGGTGTTTTGTGCGTGGGAGCTTGTTGTGTGCGTTACGCAGGCAACCAGACGCTAATAAATAAAATGTGCTTCTTGTTGTCAAGGGGGGAGGGGGGGGGCAGTGGGAGGAGATAAAATTGTTTGTTGTCATGCACACTTGTCATCGGCCCGCCAGGGAATTTGTTGCCTCCCCCCCATGTTTTAAAAGCGATTTACTTTGGCTGCCAATGCCCCGAGCCGTCTGTCTGCACTGCCGGGGTGGGGGGTGGATCATCTGGTGTGGGTGTCAGGGGTGAATCACCCCATGTGTGCGTCAGGGTCCGGGGGGGCGAATCACCCTGGTGTGGGGGTTAGAGTCCGATTGCTGTGCATTGCAGTCAGTGACTCTGGGTGGGCAGAGGGACCAGCCTGTCCCACACCTCTGCTCCACCCAGCACTGAGGACACACAGCCCGTCACAGTGCAGCCGCACGGGAGGGACGAGGCGCAGGGCGACCGTGACCGTAGGAGAGTGGGGGTTGTCCGGAGGGATTCTTCGGCTGCTTACAACTTGGTGGTCGGTTTCAGAGTGCCCAGTCACCTATGGCTTGTGTGGGAAAACGACCCCCACCCTCCCGTCTCCATTGGCCAGTGATGTGATGCATGCGGGGGTCTGGACCAATCGCTGACAAGTCCCGCCCCCCCGGCGACATCATGTCCGTTATTTGACTTTTCGGCAGGGCCATTCGGTGAATTGGCTTGTAGGCGACGCAGCCTTTCGGTGAGTTGATGTTTCGGCAGAACGGCCTTGCAGTGAGTTGGCTTTTAGGCGTCCCCACCGTTTCAGTGAGTTGGCTTTTAGGCATCCCCCCCTTTCGGTTAGTTGGCATTTCGGTTTCGTAGACTTTTGGTTATTTGGAGTTTCGGCTTTGTTTCCATTCGGTTATTTGGCTTCCACTTCTTTGCTTCGGCTTCTTGTCCATCGACGCCATGTCCGGATACCACTAATGATACCTGGTCTTTCAGAGAGATCTGTCCAAGAATACCATGAGGCCCTGCAATCATTTTAATGGTAGAAAGAAAATGAAAACATCAATTTGTCTTCAATGAGCCATTAAGATTTCTGCATCCGTCTGGTTAATAGGAGCTTGGCAGTGAACAATTTGTTGAAGTATCCTGGGCAACCTGAAGCAAATGCACCTGTTGAGCCCTTTTACAGCCATTTATTGGAAAGATATGAACATTTTACTTCATTTCATATCTACAGTAGATCTGCGCACTGCTAAAGCAAAACAGGCACGTCTTGGAAATGCTGGGAACAAAAGGGAAAGGTAACCTCCTAACGTCACTATTCTTTTAATAAAGAGGCATTGTCCAGGTCAAAAGTAAAGAAAATTGGATCTATAATTTATTGATAATGCATTTGCTATAAACCCATAAAATAGTAACGACATTTTGCATTTGGCAGATAATGACTTGGGAATGCACGAGTGAGGGGAAAATATTAAATGTGAACAAGGCATTGGTTGTAGTTAAGAATACTGTCAGACTTACCTACATTATTATTTAGAGGAGTTTATAGTGCTAGAAAGTATACAGCATAGATTCACCAGGATGACATTAGCAATGAGGAACTGTAGCTCCAAAGTATTGACAATATTGGGATTATTTACAGTGAAGCAGAGAAAACAGTACAGATTTAATAGAGGCTTTTAAATTATCAGGGAACTTTATGGGATAAGGAAAAGATTACTTCTTCAAGTAGGGCACTCGGTGACAAGAAATTGATTAAAAATAGTCACTGAGAGTTTGAGGACAGAGGTTAGGAGAAATGTATTTACAGGGAGTGCAGCAAGGCATCTTCAACAGCATAATCCAATCCAAATACATCTCCAAACTCCTGGACCAAGAACTCAGCACTCCTCTCTGCAACTTGATCCCCAACCCTCGATTCCCCAACTTCCTGACCCACAGACCACAATCAGTGAGGATATACAACAAAACATCCTCCATGATAATTGTCAATATCATTGCTCAGCAAGGATGCCTTCTCGGCCGCTTATTATGCTCCCTAAACAATCACAACTGTGCGGCCAAATTCTGTTCTAGCTCTAATTACCAGTTTGGAGATGACACTATCAACATGGACCAGATCTCGAACAATGATGAGACGGAAGTATAGGAAGGAAATGGGACATCCCACCTGTTTGACCGATATCCCTCTAAACCTGTCCTATCCATGTACCTGTTTTAATATTTCTTAAGATGCACCATAGAAACCATCCTATCAGGATACTTCATAGTTTGGTTTAATAACAGCTCTGCTCAAAAAAAACCATGAGAGATTGGAGAGAATTGTGGATGTAGCCCAGTCCATGGCAAAAAATAGCCTCTTCCCCTTTCTCCATTCCCATCTACACACATCTACACCCCATGTTGTCTTGGGAAAGCAGCCAGTATAATCAAGGACTTAGCAATCAGTCTTTTTACCTCTTCCATTGGGCTGAAGATACTAAAGCTTGAAATTACGTACCATCATATCCAGGAACAACTTATTTCCTGCTGTTATCAGACTACTTAATGGTCCTATTGTTTAAGTTTGTTTCTTAAAAAGCAGATAGCAACAAACGTTAAAGGTAAACCATGGCAATCTTTAATTGATTCGACAGACGGGAGTGGCAAAGTTCTACAATGAGCACAAACGTTGCTCAGTGCTTCTCGGGCTCCACTCACAGAACAAAGGAAAGTTAGCATAATTATACATTTTTTAAATCAGTAAAACACTCCTACCAAGTCTGAATATGGGATGACTGAAAGATTTTATAGCCTTTCAGAATATAGGAAAGCTGGGTCCAAATCAAGCTCATCCAATAACAAGTTATTACTTATTTCTGGAGCGTCAGCTATTTTTTTCAATCTTGGCTTCTTTATGGCCTTGAATGAAGCACATGTTATTATGCAGGCTGCCATCTTAAAGTCCTTATTGAAAAGACAACCTGTCCTCCATATTGTGTTCCATATCATTTACAAAGTCATTCAGACTTGGCACCGAAGAACAACTCCATTTTAGATTTGACTATTAGATTTGACTATTAGCTCTTTCACTATCATAAGCTAAAGTTGTAGTGCACATCTTCCAAACTATCTCATTGTGGCCTTGCACTTTTATTATCTGTACTTTCTCTGTCATTGTAATACTACAACGCTATGACACTCTATTCTACACTCAAGCATTTTTTCTCTTTGCACTACCTGTTTTACTTGTGTATGGCTTGATTGTACTCATGTATAGTACGATAGGACTGGATAGCGCGTAAACAAAGTTTTCACTGTACCTCTGCACACTTGACAATAATAAACAAATACAAAATCAGAAAGTAACTGCGACTTTACTCTTTGATAAAAAGTAAACCATTAGAATCAGTGGGAGCTACAAGATAATGGAGAATTGGAATTAATTGGAGATTTTTCAAACATGGAATCCATAGGGCAAATGACCATATGCTGCGGAAAATATCTTTGGTTCTATGAACAAAGTGATGTAACTTCAGCTAAGCAAAATGCTACAGTAATTATATTTGGTGGAGGCGGCATTTGGCGCCTCAAGAATAAAAGCTGACCTGTCACAACAAGCAATTGTCTTTAGAAAAAAAACCTGAGCTCTTTCACAATGGTCAGATAATCAATATTAATTATTCCTATCATCCTAGATGGATGGAAAGTGAAAGGTAATTCCCTTGGCTATTCGTCGAGTTGTTTATTGCATTTGACTGACTGCAAAACCTATTGGAATTTTGTGACTGGCCAGGCTACCTTTATTTGTGGTACATTAAGTGTCAATAAACTTTCACATGTCACACAGACTAAAGAGATTTGCTGTGCTATTAACTATAATGCCTCTGGACAGAATTTTAAATTTGCTAAGAGGTTCTCAAGCAAACAGGCTAAAGAGAACTTGACAGATACTTTAACTTTGACATCCATTAAATATACTCCCAGTCACCTGGTTTCTTCACAATTTAAAAGTGAAGACAAGGGTAAATTCAATCGCTCTGTGTTTGATGAGAGTGTGGAGCAGAGACAGGGTTGCACAACAGTGACTTTTCTCCAATGAGCACATTTCTCTGGACAGAAATACTGACTGTGGATTTTAATGTGGAAACATTTTATGATTTAACCAAGACATGAACATAGTGACACTGAAGAAGCATCCCGACTAAAAACGTCACCAATCCATGATCTCCAGAGATGCTGCCTGACCCGTTCATTGCCAAAGGTGACGGGGATTCCTGGGAAAGCACTTATTTACATCGTGTGGGGCTAAGCTTTCCAATCTCTTTTGTTGGCAGTTCTCTAAATATATGTACAGATGTGGGCATTACCTTACTCACGGTGACTCAAGTGATTGCAGACGCTGGAATCTGGAGCAGAAAAACAAACAGCTCGAGAGTCGAGCAGCATCTGTTTGCGAAAAAGGAACTGTCGATGTTTTCGGTCAATAGCCTACAAGTGAGAGTAAAAAGCGAAGATAACCAGTATAAAGAGAGCGGGAAGGGTCAGACAAGGGCTGATAAGTGAACCAAAGGGAGGTAAAAGAGTTTAGGCAGCAGGAGGCGGAAGGGGAGGGTTGGAATTAGTAAAAAATAAGATGATAGGCAGAAGCAAACCATGAATATTTGCAGACATGTGGAAACACATGGAGCCGCTTAGGTTATGATACACCGTAGTTGGATTTCAAAGGCCATTGGTAGCATCCCTCAACGCAAAACAGATTGTCATTTTCCCCCAAAGATGCTGCCTGACCTGTTCCAACAGCACTTTGTGTTTTGCTCAATATTTCAGCATCTGCAGTTCCTTGTGACTCCAACAGCAGTTTGTTGTCCCAGATTTCATCAGCTCCTGTGTCCTTTCCCACCCAAACTACCTCCTCCCTGGGTACTGTTCCCTGCAACCACAGGACATGTGCCACCTGTCCCTATACCTTCTCCCTCCATCCAGGCAATCCTTCCAGGTGAGACAGAGGTTCACATGCACTTTGTCTAACACTATCTCCTGCATTGGGTGTTCTCGATGTGGCCTCCTGTACATCTGTGAGATCAAGCATAGACTCTGTGATTGTTACGCCGAACACTTGCGCTCGGTCTGTCAAAGTTAGCTAGGTGTCTTGGTTCCTAACTATTTTAAGTCCACTTCCTATTCCCATACTGCACTTTCTATCTTGGGCTCCTCCATTTGCAAAGGGAGGCCAGTCGCAAGCAGGAGGAACAGCACCTCATATTCCGCTTGGCAAGTTTGCAACCCAACAGTATGACCATTGAATACTCCAATTTTAGGTAACTATATAACCCTCCCTATTTCCCTTCCGCTCCCTCCGCTTTGCCTCACCTGGACTCACATTTATTTCTCCCCTCCCCCTCCCCTTCCATTTCCGTTCCTTCCTCTAACTTCACTATTTGCAACTTTTCAATTCATTTGTCTCACACCTGTCTTTTCATCTCTGATCTTTATCCAACCATCTGCCCATCAAAAAAAACCTTCACCTGTACCAACCTATTACATGCCAGGCTTTGGCCTACTCTCTTCCATCTCCCCACCCCCTACAATGTATGAAAATGGGTCCCAACCTGAAACACCACCTATCCATGTTCTCCAGAGATGCTGCCTGTCCCGCTGAGTTACTTCAGCACTTTGTGTCATTTTTTGTAAACCAGCACCTGCAGTTCCTTGTTTTTCCATTGGTTTGACATTGCATTTGTTGATTGGCATCCATTTTCTTGTCTGAATTGTGACTGCACATTTTTGCATGACTCAGGTCTTCTATCAAAGCACTAAAAAATTAGATTTTTGTGCTGCTATAGTTACCTGATATTACAGTTATCGATTTGTTGTTTTTTTGATTGTTGTATATCATCTGTGTATTATTGCGTTTGTGGATCTGTTAAGCTGCAGCAAGTAAGAATCTAATTGTTCCTTTGTTGATACATATGACAATTAAACACTCTTAACTACTTGATTTGTGATTCTCTTGACTGATTTGAATTAGTTATGGCAATGGTACATGTTAAAAGTAGCGAAAAAACTGAAGATAGTCACAAAATGCTGGAGTAACTCAGCGGCACAGGCAGCATCGCGGGAGAGAAGGAATGGGTGACGTTTCGTGTCTATCTTCGGTTTAAACCAGCATCTGCTGTTCCTTCCTACAAGTAAAAAAAGATCCAGATAAAAACCATGACTCCTTGTGCCGACTCTGCTATTCATAAGATTGTACCTGATCAGACATCTCTTCACCCAACTCACAAAAGATGCCACAGTCTTACTTGAGCACTACTGCTGAATAGCAATGTTAACCTTTATCCTATTCTCACTTCCCATGCCCAAACACCCCATACCGTGATTCCTTTGATATCAAAAAATCTATTTACATCTCTTTTAACTATACCCACACATGCTTGAAGAAAGATCTGTCGGTGGGTAATGATGTTAATGTACAAGCATTGTAGATACGTATGAATGCCAGCTGTGACACGTTGCAGTGCAAACATCCAGCTAATGCTGTTGCTAGTTATTGCACAGTAAAACACCATGCCATTTTGATGACAGATATGGGAGCAATGATGGCTGCTTGTCTAGGTAATAATGTGCTGTGACTATCGAGGATAGAGTTGGTATGGGAGGGTAACTGCCAGAAGTGATGGGGATAAGGAGAAAGGGCCTTAGCCAAAACTCTATCAGTAAATCTCATTTAAAGTCTTGACATTAAAAAAAACTTTTCTATTTTTTCATATAATATTGTACTTGCCACTCCGCACATCCTGAACATTCATGTGCCAGGTGGCCAGGAGGATACAGAAAATAATAGAAAAGTGGAGTTTTATTTGTAAATGGTGAGAGATTGAAAGTGTTACATTATCAGAAGGACCTGGGTGTTCTTGCATCTGAATCACTGAAATGCACAGTTATAACAAGACAAATAGTATGTTAATCTTTCTGGTCAATAGTTCCTTTACTATTACGTCTATACAGGTACAGAGAAATGTTTTTTTGCATACAGCTCAGCAAGACGATCACCATATATGAGCACAGTCTCCGGTTAGTACAGAATGTACAGAACGGCACATTGAGTCTGTATGCAAGAGGTGCCGTTTTACAGGGACGGAACTCGCAATCAAAACATGGAGGGGACCGGGGGGACAGGGGGGAGCACAATTTTTTGGAGGCTGCGCACGCATGCGCACACTCACACATGCGCGAGGCTTCGGAAGCTCAATCCAGCGATAAATGCAGCTCAAATCTGCCTGTCTCACCAGGTTAACTACAGCCCTGACTGGACTGACGGGACATCAGCGCTGCTTCTCCACGATGGCCATATTTCCTGCAAGCCCAGGCAGGTTAACCAGGCAGAGTGAGCTGGGTTTAGCGCTGCTTCTCTGCATTGGTTGTGGGCCTGGGGGCGCCGCGCCCGTCTGACTGCCGACGTCTCTGGCCACCCGTGGGTGGAGGGGGGGATACCCGGGTGGGGACAGCGCCGGAGACCCGGCCGGGATTGATCCTGGCTGTGGATGAGGCGCAGGTCTGTGCCACGTCTCCCTCCTCCAATCACCGCACTCTATCCTTAGTCCCACCCACCCCCACTCCTCCCTCCTCCAATCATTGCGCGGAATCATCATGTCCCGCCCCCATTGCCTGTTGACCGACGTCTCTCTCGCCCTCGATCAGCAGTCCCACCTCCACTGTCTCGTGGAAAATGGAAATTTTAAAATCCGGATGACAAAAACTTGGGGGGGATGTCCCCCAACTCTCAAAACATGGGGGTGACATGTCTCCCCTGCCCCCCCCCCCCCCCGGGTTTTCTGCCCCTGCAGTTGTACAGTCCCAGTTGCAGCTGGTCACAAAGGCCTGATGCCGCCATCACCTCCATCCCGGTCGTCCCATGAGCCATTGTCCTCTCCTTTCACGGCCCTCTTCAGCCCATGTTTCCTGGGAGAGGCACCTTCTGCAGCCGACCTTATTTCAAGATGATCTGTGTACAATAATAAAGACATATCACCACCATATTCGGCTCTGGTGAAACCATATCTGGAATATCATGTGGAGAACAAGTCTCCCTGATTCAGGAAAGATATACTTGCAAAGCTCAATGGAAATCTACTAGAAATATGAAGCAGACTGTGTCAATGATCTTGAGATCAGAGGAATGAGTGGTAATATCATTGAAACCTGGTTGGGTTCTTAGGGGAGATGCTGCAATGATTTACTACCTGGCTGAGATGTTTAGAATTGCAGAATACAGTTTCAAACCATTCACCTGAAGGATAATGAATATTTTTTACTCTCCTGCCAACAGAATGATGCTGGTTCAGTCAGTGAGGAGATTTGAATTGGAAATTCAATTGTTGGCCAATCAAGGGATTAGCCAGAGAAACCATAATCTCTGCATCCAACCTGTCAAGAGGAATAGTTTCAAATTGATTGATCAGAACAGTAGCTTATTAAAACACCAAAATAACAGGGAACACTGTATATTGGCGTATAACAAACACATCATGTGGAATCAGTCGTAAAATAGGAGTTAAACAAGGAAATGTTTTCACAGAGAGAAAGCTGCTGCAAATGCTTGTCTTTGTTTCTCAAAAATCTGCAGATATTGGGATATTGGGGTGGGGGGGGGGGGGGGGGGGTGGGGGGTTGGAGGATGGAGGCAAGAAAAAGCATGGCAGATGATAGATAACGTAGTCATAGAGCCGGAGAGCAGCAGGAAACACGGAGTGGGAATGGTGAGAGTCAGACAGTATCTCAGGAGAACATGACTATGGACATGAAATTATCCCGAGTGTACAGAATAGAATTAAGGGCCTGTCCCACCAGCATGCAACTCTATGCGATTAGTGCGACCTAACGTGGTCGCTTGAGCCGTCCGGCGTCGCGGGGCCGGTCCCACTTCGATCGCCGGAGCCATGTGGAATTGTGCGGAGTTCGTCCCGAGTTCGTCCCGACACCGCGCGGGACTCCGAAAAACTGACAATGTCTGAAAATTCCGCACGGCAACGGCTTGTCAGCTGGCAGTCGCCTCGACATTTACACACCGCCCCGACATCGTGCCTCCGTGAACCTATTTGTAAGTGCCTCCGTGATCCTCTATGTGTGTGGCTCCGCGGCCCTGTGTGTGTGTGTGCCTCGGTGCCCCTCTCTGTGTGCCCCCCTCTGTCCTGGCGAACTTACCTTAGACTTCGCTCCAAGTTCGCCTCACTTTGCGCCGCGTTGCGTCACTCACCCGACCTCCACACGGCCCCGACTGCCGGTTTGGTTGCGCTTGCCGCATGCAGGTGCATGCTGGTGGGAACGGCCCTGTACAGGTGATCACCCGACCTCTGCGCGGCCCCCGCTTCCAGTTTGATCGCGTTCATCGCATAGAGTTGCATGCTGGTGGGACAGGCCCTTTAGTGTAGTGATTGTTGGTCAGTGCAGACCAACTGCTGAAGTGCTTGTTCCCACACTGTGTCTTTAAACTAAACTAAAAGCTAAACTATTATCTGATTTGATTGGATAACATGCAAATGCAACTCGGTATGCAAGACAATAATAACCCTAAACCTAGGGCAGGGAGTAAGGACATTTTCCCTTGCGAGGTTTGCCTGAACCACAGGGAATTTCAGTAATAAGAGGTTTCGTTTTCGAGGAATTTCTTCTCTCACAGGGTCATGATTTCATGGGATTCTCTACCCCATAGAGTTGTGAAGGTGGGGCCATTCTAAATGGACACTGACAGATGTTTGAACCATAAGGATGCTTAGTTGAGTTTAGAGATATAGCTTGGAAACAGGCCCTTCAGCCCACCAGGTCCACGCTGACCAGAGATCCATGCACATTAACACTGCCCTACACATTGGGAACAATTTACAATCTTTACCGAAGCCAAGTAACCTACAAACCTGTATGTCTTTGGAGTGTCGGAGGAAACCGGAGCATCCATGGAAAACCCATGCAGTCTCAGGGAGAATGTGCAACCTCTGTACAGACATCACCCATAGTCAGGATCGAATCCGGGTCTGGTGCTGTGTTTCAGCGACTCTACCACCATACAGCCCTGTTGGGGGGCATGGGGAGGGAATGGGAGAGTGGTATTGAGGGTGAGATTGGATCAACCATGATCTTAGGGAATGGTGAACTGCTTTAAGGTCTCAATTGGTTTACTGCTTCTGTTTCTTATGTTCTAAGAAATTGTTGCTGCTACTTTGCATCCAAAGACATCCAAAACAGCAATTAAGTAAATGATCAAGGCCTACATTGAATATCTGATAATTTATTGTACATTTATTCTTGTGATTACATTAATGTGCGTGTAAAGCTGCAGCGAGTAAGAATTTAATTGTTCTGGTTTATATCTAGTGCACGTAACTGGTCTCTTGTCCAAATTATTTAATATTGAATGTAGGAAAGTACAGCATAGGAACAGGCCCTTTGGCGCACTATGTCTGAGCCTGAACATGATGCCAAGAAAATCTAATTTCATCTGCCTGCACATGATCCATATCCCTCCATTCCTTGCATATCCATGTGCCTACTCAATAGCCTCTTAAGTGCAACTATCATATCTGCTCTACCATCACCCCCCAGGCAACCCATCACCCACTGTGTAAATAGATTTGCTCCACACATCACCTTTAAACTTTGCCCCTCTCACCTTAAAGCTATGCCCTCTAGTCACCTGCTTTTAAGATGCTATTTTTAAATAGTAGTCTGGATTTCAGTGCAAACAGTGGAAAACCCATCTGCTCTTCCAATTTTCATCTTCCAAAAAAAAAGAGGAATATCAGGGGTAAATTGGGATTCAACTGAGCATCTCGTCTGAAAGCTCCATCCTTGGCAGCACTCCCTCGGTACTGTATTGAAGTGTCAACTAAAATGTTAAGAGAGAAGGAAGTCACACACAAAGTGCAAGTGTTCTATAATGCCAATTGTCTGAATAAAGCTTTTGGCACCATTGCTTGCCTCAGTTGGCTGGTCGGTTTCAAAGGCTTGATAAAAAGCGTATAATATGCTAAGTATATGAATAATTCACAGCAAAGACTATTATGAAATATTTTAATTTTTGCATATTTGTTTTCAGTGGTTGGGAACTGAAGCACGATAATTGTTCTGAACCGGACTGTGGCTGTGATTTCTTTGTACTGCTGCCGTGTTGTTAATAAATTCACTGGTGCGGTTTTCTTTAAATGCCTGGTTAAAGATTGCTTTTTCTGAAACCGTTGTTATTTATTCTTGTGCTAAACTGAGATTCAGAAGCCTGGAAATTACCAGTTTGTGTCCTTTTGAAGAATAATTGGGATACTGCATTAGGATTATGTGTGGTGTTTAAAACTTGAATAAGCAATCTCGCTGCTTTGAATACTGCTGATACTGGAAGTGCTTCACTGCTCACACAACAGGGGAGCCAATTATAGCATTGCTGTAATCTATCTTCACAGAGACTTTTAAGGCCCTTAACCATATACCTAAGGCATCTTGAAACTCCATGCCATAGAAGCATTTGATTGTGGTCAATACTTTCACACTGTAAAAGGCACACAAACAATGCAAATTAGTTTAGACTAACCAGCTGGGGAGTGAGAGAGCAGAGAGGAATCATAAACAGCACAAAGGGATCGAGCTCCTTTCTTCCTTCAGCAGTATGTGGGCGGCACCTTGGCGCAGCGGTAGAGTTTCCCCCTTACAGCACCAAAGACCCAGGTTCGATTCTGACTACGGGTGCTGTCTGTACGGAGTTTGTATGTTCTCTCTGTGACCGTGTGGATTTTCCCCGGTTGCTCCGGTTTCCTCCCACACCCAATGACATACAGGTTTTTAGGTTAATTGGCTTCTGTAAAGATTGTAATTTGTCTCTGGATTGTGGGATAGAGCTCGTGTATGGGGATTGCAGGCCTGCGCGGACTCGGTGGGCTGAAGTGTCTGTTTCCGCACTGTATCTGCAAACTAAACTGAACAGTCCAGAGAATTTTATAATGGTTAATGGAACCCAAGCAATAAATGAGGCGTGACGTGATGTGAGAAAGAATACAGCTGATTTGTGAGCACTAACCAAAATTAGTGTAAGGAATTACAATCTATGCTTTGCATAGACACAGATGAACATGATATAAAATTAGCTCTCAATTTGATTGTGCTGTACAAAAAGGAATAGTGAAGTGACATAAAGATGGACACAAAATGCTGGATAGGTGATGTTTCGGGTTAGGACCCTTCTTCAGACTGTCCCAACTTGAAATGTCACCTATGCCATCTCTCCATTTTATCCAGAGATGCTGCTTGACAAAACCATTTTGTGTCAATCTTTGGTATAAACCAGCATCTGCAGTTTATTTTGTGTGAAATGACATAAACAGTTCTGGCACGCAAACAAAAACTTTTCACTGTACCTCAGTTATAAACCAATGTCACACCATCTATATTACTAAAAGTCTGATCTTGATCACTTCCTGTTGTTCTATATATTGGTTTTAGAAAAAACGCTGCCACGTATGGCTGTGATTTTCGGCCATCTTACTCAGAGTCCCGTCCCCCCCCCCCCCCCCCCCCCCGCTGCGCAGGACAAGAGGATTTTCCCATCGACTAAAAATAAAAGAGTTATTAGTATTTAAAAAATGTTGAGATTATCTCTCCTGAAGGCCACGTCCCTTCCGGAGGGATTATAAAACCCAGAAGTGTTGAGTGCCTCAGTCAGTCTCTGCAAGATGTGGGAGCGAGAGGGTCACGTCTTTCAGTCTGAGCTGTGAATAACACTGAACACATGTCTACTAAACTGTGAGCGGTTTTACTGACCTGTCAGTGCCTTTAATGTGGTTTGAAAATATAGTTTGGAAATGCTAAAGCTGTGTTGCCTTTGGTTTGGAAATGCTAAAGCTGTGTTGCCTTGGGTTTGGAAATGCTAAAGCTATGTTGCCTTTGGTTTGTAAATGCTAAAGCTGTGTTGCCTTTGGTTTTGAAATGCTAAAGCTGTGTTGTCTTTGGTTTGGAAATGCTAAAGTTGTGTGGTCTTTGGTTTGAAAATGCTAAAGCTGTGTTGTCTTTGGTTTGGAAATGCTAAAGCTGTGTTGCCTAATTAAAGTTGCTGTGCCTAATTAAAGTTGCGATGCATAATTAAAGTTGCCTTGCCTTCTATATAATTAAAAGTCTAATCTTGACCACTTCCTGTTTGTGCTTTATATTGATTTAAGAAAAAACGCTACCACGTACGCCTGTGATTTTTGGCCATCTTACTCAGAGACCCCCTTCGCTCATCAGGTGCTGAGGATTTTTCCTATCGATTAAAAATAAAAAAGTGATTTGTTTTTAAAAAATTTGAGATTCTCTCTCCTGTCAATCACGCCATGAAGGCCATACCCCTTCTGGTGAGGGGGGGGGGAGGGACTATAAAACCCAGAAGTGTGGGTGTGGCTCAGTCTCTGCAAGATGGAGGAGGGAGAGGTCATGCTGCTTGAAGTGGTAAGAAACTGCACTTGAATTTGGTGGCCTTGCACCCTGCTTGAAATGGAATTTCAAGGAATAGCCACGAGTCAACTGCCAGCCCACCAGGCGTGCGTGATTGAGTGAGCTGCCAGCACAACAGGCTTGAGTGACTGTGCTGCCAGTCCAAGAATCCATTTGGCCCACAATGTCCATACGAGCCTTCTGGAAGCCAGTCCCTTCAGCCCACATCACCCAAACTAGCGCTCCAGAAAGCTCCCCCCCCCCCCCGCACTGGCCACCAATATTGGAATTGGTGGAGCGGTGGAATATTGCATTGGGGGACCAGCCCCCCTGTGTGATGCTGGGACCGTACAGGTCCCACTTAGTCTAGTTATTTCTATATTGTTAACATTGCTAATTTTATTCCAAAATGCCCGATCAATTTTTAAAGACTTTTTTCTTAGAGATACAAACAGAAATAGGCCCTTTGGGCCACTGAGTCCACGCCTACCAGCAATCACCCTTTACACTTGCATTACCCAACAAATCACAACTTTACTGGCCAATTAACCTAGAAACCTGTACGTCTTTGGAGTGTGGAGGAAACCGGAGCACCCAGGGAAGTCGCAATAAAATTAGGGATTTTGTAGCAATTCAGCACACTCTCTGAGCTAGCTGCCTGCTTTCCACTATGAAATGGATGTGGCTTTTAACCAGAGCAAGCAGAAGCATTGCTTACCTCTATTATGTATCAATGAACTGGTATGCTTGTTTGAAAATTGCTCTCTGGTGGAGCTTGAAAGGATCTGGCTATATTGAAGTCAATATAGCCGCGAGTGTTTAGAGCATCTATGGGAGAGACAGTCATGTCACAAGCAATGTGATTATTTGTTCTCGGAAGGAAACCCACACGGTCACAGGGAGAACGTGCAAACTCCACACAGACAACACCTAAGATCAAGATCACAGCCGGGTCACTAGCACTGTGAGGCAGCAGCTCTACCAGCTGCGCCATTCTATTCTGTGAACTAACTTGAAAGAGCCTATTGTTTGGCTGTTATTACTCTTTAAAATGCACATTACAAAAGTTGTTTTTCAGTTTGTCCCATTTATCTATTAGAAGCACTGAACAGCCAGAATAAATTATGAATTTAGATGCTGAGTAGCATTCGGCTGTCTAATAGCAATTTAAGTATATGCATATCCTAAATGTTCATCCCATTTTGCACAACACATTTCTGCTTATCCAACTGTACTCTTGCACTGATACAGCTGTGGCATGTTTGGTGGAGAGCTACCAATTAGTAGAAGCCTGCAGGGAAGTAGAGAAATGCAATAAAAATGAGTGTTGGGAAATAGCATTGACAGATTGGCGTCTTGCCATGATAAAATGGCTCTAAGATAGGAGTTTGATACAGCTGTATCAGTGTAAGAGTCCTTATTTAATAACATGTATGCTATTAAATAAGGACAGCAGCAGACGTTTCTCCTCGAAAAATGCAAATCTCCTCAGCCTTGTCAGCACAACCACAATAAACAACTTCAAGGTTTGATGTAAAATGTGGCAAATTGAAATTCATCAATAACCGATTAAAATCTTTACAATATTCCACGCATTGTTTTAATTTTGGACAGCTGGTACAGTTGTACTTTTGCCACTGTTTCATTCCATGTTCACAATTGGAATGCAATGAAGTGTGTTATTAAACTAATTTGTATGCATAATTGAAATGTTTAGTCCTAAATATTTGTGACATTCTGTGTGCGTGTTGAAGTCCAACAGTAGATATTGCTGAAATGATGCGAAAAGATGTGTGTGTCACATAATCTAGTAATTGAATATTTGAATTCATTCATTATATCTAGAACACAAATTTGAGTTTTATATTTCTTTGTTCTTCATCCAAAGCAGAGATCAGTACTCCACAGGAACAGACCCTGTGGTTTACAGTGCTTATGCTGAACATGATACCTAGATAAACTAATCTCATTTGCCAGTGCATTATCCATTTCCATCCGCTCCCTGCCTATTGGTGGAGAGGTGGAATATTGCGTTGGGGGCCAGCCCTCCCGTGTGATGCTGGGTCTTAAATGTCACTATTGTAACTGCCTCCACCACCATCACTGGGAGTGTGTTCCAGGTACCCACAACCCACTATGTAAAATAAACTTGCTCCGCACATCACCTTTAAACTTTGCCCCCCTTACCTAAAAGTGATAGACACAAAGTTACTGGAGTAACTCAGTGGGTCAGGCAGCATCTCTTGATAAAAAAAATAGGTATGATTTTGGTTTGAGACCCTTCTTCAGAGATGAAAAGTCACCTATTCCTTTTCTCCAGAGATGCTGCTTGACCCGCTGAGTTACTCCAGCATTTTGTGCCTATCTGTGGTGTAAATCGGCACCTGCAGTTCCTTCCTAGGCATTCTAGTGATCATTTATTCATATTTTGAAAAATAATTTTAAAATGGCAATGGGAATGTTATTGGAAAAGGCAGCAACAATTTGAAGAACTAGATTTTGGCTAATCTAATGTGGAGAAGCACTTTTTTTTAATAATGTGATTTTACAGTGCTTGATAAACGTACCTTTTACAGCAGGCATTGAAGAATGAAGCTAGATGGCTATTTAAGTGATTGATCTCCAGTGGAGATGGCAACACTATCTTTTAATTTGAAAATTTAAAATGAAAATAGTAATTTTGTGAATTATCATTTAATTGGCAGTTTCTAATCAGCCAAATAGTAATTTTAAACTGCTATTAATCATAAAATTAGATAATGCAGTTTTTTTCCAATGACAGATGCTACTCTAACTAGATATTGCATCCTGCTTTCTATTTCCCATCTTGAATTGTGACGTTCCTTCTGCGTTTTTCAAATCCGGTGAGACCTTTCCAGAATACATGGAACTTTGGAAGATCACAACTAAATCTTCTCCACTCCCCTGACATCAGTCTGAAGAAGCGTCTCGACCCGAATCGTCACCCGTCCCTTCTCTCCAGAGATGCTGCCTGTCCCGCTGAGTTTCTCCAGCATTTTGTGTCTGCATACTAATTCTTCCACCATCTCTGTATCCAGTGCTTCTTTTGCAGTCAAAAAGTCAGTGCTGGTACTCATTTAACAGACCAGGCAATGCTATTAACTCAAAGTGTTTAGTTTAGTTTATAGATACAGCGCGGAAACAGGCACTTTGGCCTACCGAGTCCACGCTGACCTGTGATCCCGGTACACTAGCGCTATCCTACACACTAAGGCCAATTTATTATTAAAGCCAATTTACCTACAAACCTGTACTTCTTTGGAGTGTGGGAGGAGACCGGAGCACACGGAGAAAACCTGCGGAAGTCACGGGTAGAAAGTACAAACACCGTACAGACAGCATCCGTAGTCAGAATCGAACCCGGGTCTCTGGTGCTGTAAAGAGCCAGTCTCACTTGGGCGTTATTTGCGCGTCATTTACGTGACATTATTTACGTGTCACGATGCACGACGCGTGCATGGCGTGCATTACGCGCGCATGGCACGTGCTGAGACGTGGTGGCATAGGTAGTGACGCACGGTGACACACGGTGACGCGCGCGGTGTCCCAGGATTTTGGGATTCTCAAAATCCTCGCGCGCCACCTGCGTGATGCGTAAATGATGCCCAAGTGAGACAGGCCCTTAAGGCAACACCGTGCTGCTTTGTGCTGGAGTTCAGGGGTAACTCTGGCAGTTTGTGACTTTTTTTGTAAACGAGCATCCTTGTTTCTACACTTTAACATTTTTGGCTGCTGTACATAAATCTAGTTTTTAATTTTTTAGAAATGTTGGTTCACGGTACCAGCGCCTATTGAGACTAACAAAAGCACTGCCTCTATCCGCTTGTTTTTAAACCTTAGTGTACAACCATTCAGTCCAGGATATTGTCAGCCTAGCCCCTTTAGTTTGCCTCACACATGTTTGTCTGGAGATAATAGTTTTAAATTTTCCCTCTCTTTTGTTTCTTGATTTTCTACTATTATTAGGACACAAGGACAAATTAAAAATGTTCATCCAAGACTTTGCTATTTCTTTATTTCATATTACTACTTCCCCAGTTCTTACCTCTAACTGACTGGTTTATTTCAGCCTTCCATTGATAAACTTGCAGAGGTTCTTGCTGTCTCAAGGGAGCAGCGGGTAGAGCTGCTGCCTCACTGCGCCAGTGACCCAGATTCAATCCTGACCGTGGATGCCATTTGTGTGAGTTTGCATCTTCTCCCCGTGACCGCGTGGGTTTCCTCTGGATACCCCGGATTCCTCCCACATCCCAAAGACACACGGGTTTGTACATTAACAGGCCCACTTGAAATTGCCCAAGTGTGTGGGGAGTGGGTGAGAAAGTGGGATAACAAGGAACTAGTGTGAACGGGTGATCGATGGTCGGCCTGGACTCAGTGGGCTGAAGGGCCTGTTTCCATTCTGTATCTTTAAACTAAATTAAACTAATTAAGAATTAACAAAGTTCCTTCATAATTCATTGATGCAGATGTTTGTCTTATTTGATTGCATACAAGTTACTACATGAGAATATTGGACCATCTGTTGATAAATTTATGCTTCTTGCTCCGTTGCATAATTTCTTCTCTCTACCGATTCTCTTTTTTAAAATATATTAGAAAATAAATTAAACATCAAATGCAATTAGTGGGTTAGTTTAAAGTTAAGCCAGGAAACCAATTATTCTGCTCAGGCACTCTGTTAAAAACGTTTAAGAACTGTACGAACACAGTACATTCTCACCAACAACTGTTGTGTTCGATATACATGCGTCCACATCACAATCCAATTACCCTGCATTCAAAATAACACATTCTACATTTTGTATTGCAATACCCCTCCCCATCTCATCCCACTATAAACTCATTTATTTAAAAAAATTCCACCTATAAAATTATACTTCATAGGCAGAAAGTATGTGCATATTCATTAGAATGCACTGTACTGTACTGAAGATGCTTCAAAAAGAATGTTTGGCAACGTCAACTGCCAAGCCGTTTTGGGATGGCGCATTGGTAGAGCTGCTGCCTTACAGCGCCAGAGACTCGGGTTCAATCCTGACTACCGGTGGCATCTGTACGGAGTTTGTACGTTCTCCCCATGAATATGTTTACGTATTTTGTTGTGCTACTGCAATAAGAACTTCATTGCTCCATCTGGGACTTATGATAATAAAATACTCTTGACCACGTGGGTTTTCTCCCAGGTGCTCCGGTTTCCTCCCACACTCCAAAGTTGTGTTGGTTTGTAGGTTAATTGGCCCATAAAGATTGTAAATTGTTCCTGGTGTGTAGCATAGTGCTAGTGTATGGGGAACGCTGGTCGGTGCGGACAGAGCTGAAGGGCCTGTTTCCGCACTGTATCTCTAAACTAAATGTTTAATATATATACAGAAAACTTTGGAAATACTCAGCAGGTCAGGCAGCATCTGTGGAAAGAGAAACAGAGTGTTAATGTAGAGTCTTGGACCTGAATCGTTTCGCTTTCACGGACACTGCCTGACTTGTTATGTGTTTCTAACATTTTCTCTTCACATGTCAGATTTCCAGCATCTGCAGTTTCTTGTTTGATTGCCAAGACTGTTAAATCTTTCACTTGAGGCGAAGCTCATGTTACTTACCATGTTGTTTAGTTGGTTTTGTTTGCATCAAACGTAGTTATTGATTGCTGCTACACCAATCCCCAATTCTGTCTTTACATTGGAACAAAAATGTAATAATCAGCCATTTGTTGTTTTTAGAGGAACATCCAAGCTATTCTTCAACAATCCTTTACTCTGGTGCAAGTTAATAATTGTACTTGGCTGCTTACATTCAATGTACCAATGTAAGCTTCGGATTACATCAGAAGTTGTCTGCTTATGGAATCCATACTTAAAAACATGTGGAAAATAGGTTGGAAAAATACTAAACCATACATCGTGATTTGGTCCACTAGGTCACACAGTGGATCAAATCATGTTGTGTTTCAGATGAATGTAACTATAAAGATTTTGATTTATATATGCTTTGGTTATCTTGAATTATTAATGCTTTTTCCGCTTTGGTTCCCTTGTTTAATTTCTTAACCTGCTTAATTTTTATATTCATTTCTATATTCCCAAAAATCCATCAGGCGAGAATGAAATGCTTGGAGAAGGAGAAAGAGATGCAGTGCACAGGCCTTCAACCTGGTGAGACGCAGGAGGAGCCCGGCCAGGACTCACCCCACAGAGCCCAGTCCCTCCACACACTAGAATCTCCCAACCCCTGCAGAGTAGTTATTATGATGGCTGATCCGTGGGCAGTTGCTGCTGGGTCGCAAGTCGGGGCCTGATCAACCCCGGCTGGGTCACCTGGGTGAGGGTGTCTGATGTTCTGAGACCCGAAACACCCGATGACCCTAGATCACATCACTGAGGATGCGTCCCAGCGCATCTAGAAGATGTATCATTTTCATACTTCAGAAATTTTCATTTTGTTATTTCTATAATGACTGGTATTTTTAACAAACATCAGAAAATTTGGTACTACCACATAACTGTGGAAGTCCTTGGCTGCTAATTAGGGATAGCTGCCCACATTTATTAGCCAGGAATATTTAGTCATTCCTACTTTTCTCTGCTCAGATAGAAAGTACAGAAGCTTGAAAGCAGCACCACCAGACTTAGCAATTGTTCCATCCCCTCTGTTATCAGGCTTCTGAATGATTCTTCCATAAGCTAAGTTACCGTTCGATTCACCTCTACCAAATTGAGACATTGGACTTTGTCTATGGAACGGATGCGTTCCAAGTTGAGAACTGTATTCTGCTCTCAATATCTTCTTTGCTCTCTCTATGTGCTTGGATTTGACGTGATTGTATTTATGTATAGTATTATCTAATCTGTTTGGATAACAAGCAAAATAACATTTTTCACTGTACCTCAGTACACGTGACAATACAAAAACTAAGCCCAAACCTAAACCTAAATACAAGTGAGAATTGTTATGTCCCCTAGTTGTTATTTTGGTGAATCTGCTCCTAAACCTGTCTCAAGTCAGAACTGATACAACAACAATAACTTTACTGAAGTGATGTAACCATTGCTTTATCAAAGTTGTACCATCCCGTCCCTTGTTTTATATTGTCCACCCTGGCTAAAGAAGGCAAGAATGTCAAATACCTTCTTAACAACTATATCTACCTGTGCTTCACACCTTCAGGGATCATTGGATTTATACAACAAGATCCCTACATTTCTCTGCACTTTCTAGGAACATTCCATTCATTGTGCATGTCCTACCCTTAATAAGCCTCCCAAAGTGCATCATCCTGTACTAGGCAGGATTAAATTCCATGTGCCATTGCTCTGCCCAATTTCACAACTAATCAATATCATCCAGTGGCAAATGACTAACCTCTTATTGATGACAATTTCAGTATCATCTGCCAATTTTCCAGTTGTATTTTCTACATTCATACCCAGATCATTAATGTATATAATAAACTGTAAATAATCCAGCATCAATCCCTGTTCTTCACCACTGCTCACAAGTTTCCAATTTGTGATTTTGGACTCAACATGTCACTTTGTACCAGATACCATGCGACTGGTCTCCAATGTGGAGACTTGTTAAAGGCATTACTGAAATCCACATGGACTACATCAACTACCCTGGTCCTCATCAGTACATTTAATGGTTCTTTGAAAAATGCAATCAAATTGCATAGACAGTGTGTTTACCTCCTCCCTCCACTCTCCTCCCACCCCCCTCCTCCCCATGGCCCCCAACAAAATCATGCATGACCATCTTTCTTTAATCCCTGCCGTTCCAAGTGTAGTTTCTACACAGTGCATCTGCTCTGATGCAGTGTTGATTTCGCAAGGCGAAGTGAATGTTGGGAACTTGTTGCTATGAGGAAACTCTGAGCAAGTGCATCTTATCCTTTTCCTGTGCTGAAGTACTATTGGAAAAATTGGTTTAATAATCTGATTTATTTCTTCCACAACAGATGTGCACCAGCTTTAATTAAAATAGGGCAAATTAATTGTTTGATCTTTTGAAGTAAATTTAGTCAAACCATTTCAAACCATGTTGCATCATCAATAAATACACTGGAATTAGAGAGTAGAATTTTATAGCCACACAGCACAAAGTCAAACATTCCGACTAGCTAGTCCACACTGGCCAAAATGCCCCATCTAAGCTAGTCCCAATTGCCTACATTTGGTCCATACCCCTCTAAATCTTTCCTGTCCATGTACCTGTCCAAGCGTCTTTTAAATGTTGTTATTGTACTCGCCCCAACTACCTCGTCTGGCACCTGTATGGTATGTAGCTACCATTCTCTGAGTGAAAAACCTCTCCCTCAGGTTCCTGTTAAATCTCTCCCTTCTCACCTTGATCTGGCCTTCTGTGGTGAGCATTGAATTACCATATCATTTGTGATATTTTTGTCCTTTTTAACATGCACTAACATGAGAGATGGTGGTACTCACAGGCAATATGTTGCACTTAGATTTATGTCCTCATTGCATCATTCAACTTTTCATTAAGAATATAATTTGATTTCATTCTATAACGGCCATTATTAGTGTTACTTTAACCCCTTTCTTTAGATCTGCAGCCTTTTTCAACTTCCTGAGGGAAGATTTCCAATTTACCTTCAATTTGTGGAACAGGCTCTTGATGTGTATCTCAGCCCTGTGGGATTTGGGTGAAAGTGTTAAAATTTACAAGGCGTAAGAGGAGAACATTTTCAACTGATCTCATCGGAATGTATTGGCTTGGGTAAATAAAGATAATACAGAAATCCAATCTGCCTATTTGTGAATCGATTTGGTTTCTATTTGAGATATTTGACTCGGGTGATGAACTACTTTATTAAGGGAGGTAATTCCTAACTAGCTTAATTACTCTATAAATCTATTGCTACAGATGGATCAATGTTTGTTTAATTGGAGGAAGGTGTTTTAAAATTCTGCTCTTCCAACAACTTTTTTTTTGCCAGCAGAGACTGTAATGGGATGTGGTAATGCAACAGCAATTATAGTGACATTTCTACTCACTCAGCAGTTATAAAATAATTAATTTACATTTTGCCCACTGTGTTTAAATTGTACTCAACATTGTTTTTCAATTAATACTTTGTAATTCATGCAGGTTTTGCAAATTACAACATACCCCTTCTCACCATGCCCTTTGTGTTGTTTTTCAGTACCCATTGCTTGAATGATTTAACCTTAATGTGTATCTGTGAGCTGTTTATTACAAATGTTGGAATAACAAGGCAAACTCTGACTTGCTCTCAATAATATTGCCATTAAAAAAAAAAAAAAAATTTCATATACACCCTTTTTCAGTCCTTTTCATTCCTCTGTAATTAACCCAATAGACCAAACCAATCTGATGTTCAGCACCATTACACTCCTCATTAGTGCTGCCTCGATGCAGCCAACTAAATACATCATTCACCACTGAAGTGAATGGTCACAACTGCATTAGGCACACCTACTCTAGCCCAAGAAGATCAGAACTGAAATTTGGCAGACAATGCACTGAATTGTGATATTACTAAGTAAAGGAGATTTACCAATACAGATCGATAATATCAGTGGATGCTGATTAATTGCAACTTTTGGTCTGTGATACCATTGTCCAAAATTACTGGCAGGATCTGCCTTGGAATTTGCAGCTTGGATAAGGATTTATACCAAGTAGAGTAATAATTGTAGACCGCTTAAGACAATTTGAGTTGATTTAAAAAAAAAAAGTATTTTGGAGATTTAAAAGACTCAGAGCACTTGCTAATTAATTTATTGAATTTTCAATAGTTATTGTCTTGCACATTTCACCAATTTGTTTTGTATGTAGGATGTGAGCAAAGATCTTGAGTCCCATTATTCTAAAATTCCTTTTGCTATTTCTTTTCAATATGCCCATAAGAATAAATCAAAACAAACAAAAATCACATCCTTTTCTTGTGAAGAGACCAATCAAATGATATCATATTCTGGGATTGAATCAACCTTGCTAGAAATAATGAATGTTTATGTACTGATTTGTAACCCATTTACAAGTTCCAAATTTTACTCATGAGAGATTAAACATACATGTTGAATTAAATATGAGTTTTGAATAAGTGCGATTGCTTAATTAGTACTTTTGGGTAAAGATGGTTGAAATCACCTGAGCTTTGACCTCTTGTGTTATTGTGTTGTACTGTACTATTTTTGAGAATATAATTTTTAATGATACCTCCAACTCCCATCATGTTCATCAGTGCATTGTCTTCTGCGTATTTCACTGTCTATTTAGCTAAATACTGTGGTCTATGATCAGATCTGCATTCTATTTCTGAGGATTTGTAGGTACTCTTTCCAGAAGACCATTAGTGAATCATCTTGGTTTGGAAGACCATGGTGAAGTTTCATAATCCACAAATGATCACATTTCCCATTCCCTATTGTTGTCTGTAGAGATTCTGTGCTTTGGCCAAAGTACAAAGAGCGGAAGAAATGCCAACTTTAAGAAAGCTTTAAGGATGGCAAAGTGGTTCAGCTGGTAGAGCTGCTGGCTCACTTCAGCAGAGACCTGGGTTCAAACCTGACCTCGGGTGCTATCTGTGTGGAGTTGACACATTCTTCCTTTGGTTGTATGGGTTTTCTCCGGGTGCTCTAGTTTTCCCCCCACATCCCCAAAACGTGTGGGTTGGTAGGTTAATTGGCTGCTGCAAATTGCCTCATGTGTGCAGATGAGTGGTAGAATCTGGTGGAAATTCATGACTATGTTGACAATAAAATTGGAATAGAGTATTATAAATGGGTGGTGATAGTGTGGACTCTGCAGTGTCTCTATAGACTCTATAACCCTAAAATTTAGTGTAATTTCAATGCTGAGAGGAGTTTCATGCAATGCATGAATATATTTTGATGTGCCAATCACATGGGTTTGACGTATCAAAATCAATGTACCTGGTTTCATACTTTTACTTCCACAAGTTATTCTGTTTTTGTTTTCAATTCACTGATTTTTCACATGCTGAGTGGGAAGACTAAGGTACAAAAGGGATCATAGAAGTCTTCAAACCGCATTCTATTTGATTGTAGTTCTGCAGTTTGACACCCATTTGTGTCTGAACTAACTTCAAGTCTCAGCTTCTGTAAAGATTTATTCACAATTGAGATTGAAATAACATTGTCAATAGTGTAGAGGTACAGCATGGAAACGGGTCCTTTGTCCTGGAGTCCATGGCGACCATCAATCACTCGATCACACTACATCTATGTTATGCAATTTTTGTACACACTCCCTACACATTAGGGGCAATTTACAGAGGTCAAATAACCTACAAACCTGCACGTCTTTGGGATGTGGGGGAAAACTGGAACACCTAGAGGAAACCCACATGGATATAGGGAGAAGGTGCAAACTCCACACAGACAGCACCTGAGGTCAGGATTGAATATTGGTTTTGGTTGGGTTCAGGGCAGTCTTAGCAGCATTATAGGCCCCCGGCCAAAGCAGTGCACCGGGGCCCCTACACTTCCAGTTTCTTTATCTCGAATCAAATATGCCGTCATGCACCTGCGATGTTTTGCTCCATTTTCATGTTCTACAATAACATTCTACAATACATAGATTAGCATGGGGCCGCTATGCTCGTGGGGCCCCGGGCAACTGCCCAGCATGCCCATGCGATAAGACAGCCCTGATTGGGATTGAACCCGGGTTTCTGGCGCTGTGAAGCAGCAGCTCTACCAGCTGCGTCCCATTGTGCTGCCCAATTTTGATCAATATTTTCCTGCTCTCAACTATTGTGTATGGTTCAATCTTGGGCTTGTTGATTTAGTGAGTTATCTTAGCATGGGTGAGATTTTAATATAGAACAATTGCAATATTTTTGTGATATTTATCTAGGTATGGTCCAGAGTGGTTCATTTTTTGAGGTAATCAGATTTCTTTCATTTTGAAATGTATAATTTGGATTGATAATCTTCAAAGAATTGACTCTGATCGTGGTAATTGAAGGAGAAGAAACCAGCAGATGCTTGCACTCCAACCTATAACCATAAAACGCTGGAAGCATTCAGCGATTAAGTTACATCAATGGGGCGAGAAACAGTGAAATATTTGAGTCAAGAATTCTTCAGAACTGATCTGTTTTTGTCAAAGACATAGTAACCAAATTATTTTCTTTCCTGTTATGTAATATTCGATGAAATGCATTTTAAAATTCTTATCTGATCTACCGTCCATCATGGACTGTTAGTAAATACTTCAGAGCAGAGTAGTCAGGATGCCATGAAATTGTGTTCAGAATCAAAAGAAACCTTTAAAAAAAGTTTCACAGCCACTGAATAAATGAAGGCATTTTTTTCAAAAATCTCCGTTTAATGTCTGAAGCAAAATCCTTTGTTACATTTTCCCACACGATGCAACACTGAATTAAATAACTACTTTTAGGGAATAGGTGAAAACTTTCTCAGAACTTTGACATTTTGATTTAATGAGTAACGGGTTATGTTTTGGAACTCTTTTTATACTATTCGCACACAAGCATGTCCGTACATGCGCACATGTGTACATACATATGCATGCACGCACATACATACGAACGCACACTTATACATGCGCACAAAAATAGAAACATGCATGTACTTAAGTGTGCACGTACAACCATGCACACACAAACGTATACATGCACACATACAATAGATTTTTAAAAGGCAGTGATGTATTTTGACGTTTGTCAATTATCCAGATGTGCACAAAATCAAAAGCAGCATCTAGATGCATAATCATGTAGTGTTTCAAGATTCTATTTTCATTTATGATAACAGGCTTTGTTTGATAAAATATCTTCAATGAATTAACTATCCCAAGATATTTGCAGTATGATCATCAGCATTTAGCGTTAGCTACATGAGCCGATATTAGATCAACACTGATATTTGATCAAAGCAGATGTTTTTAAGGATCTGCTGACAAGAACGGTAAAGAGAAACTGATTTAAGAAGAGAATGACAGTTTGGGGCCGGAAATTCAATATCATTTGATATCTGCAGATATTGGAATTGCATTAGTATTCATTTGAATGTCTGATTGTTTCCATATATAGGTGGCTTGAGGTTTTAAATGTCATTAATGTTTTTCACTATTTGCCTTGATGGAATTTCAAAGGCTTCTCATCCAATTTATTTATCTTTGGAAATTATTGTGCCATTTATTTGAATTTGCTCACAACATCACACGGAACGTACATTCTCTAGAACTTCAAGAGTTGACAGAATGTGTTCCTTATGTGGCTAATGAAAAGCATTGATAACATTACTGCAGAACACCTTCTTATGTTCAACATGTTAAAGATATCTGAAGAAGGGTCTCAACCCGAAACATCACCCATTCCTTCTCTCCAGAGATGCTGCCCGTCCCACTGAGTTACTCCAGGTTTTGTATCTATTAAAGGTACTTTAGATGCCCTTCCCCCTTATATTTAACAAAGAATCCAGGGATGAGGAATTATGTTTGAGTCCAGATGGGAGAGGCTGGGTTTGTTTTCCATAGAGAGAGGAGATTTAAGAAATTTAGTTCAAGGTCATTCATGACTCATTAAGGTTTAGCTTTTTAAATGGTCACGGGTACCAAGGTTCAATGAACAGCTTTGTTTTGCGTGCCATCTAAACAGATCAGTTGGTCTGTACATGGATACAATTAGTTCCATCATGTACAATAGATGGAGCAAAGGGGAAGATACTGAATATAGTTCTCAGCATTGTAGTGCATCTGTGTATTAGATAAGGTACAATATCCTCAATGGGGTAGAGGTGAATCAAACAGCACCCTAGCTTATGGAAGGACCGTTCAGAAGTCTGATAATGGAGGGGAAGAAGCTTTTCTTGAGTCTGGTGTACCTTCAAGTTTCTGTACCTTCAGCTGGATAGGAGCAGGGAGAAGAAGGAATATCCGGGTGGGATAAGATAACTAAAAATAAGCTGTTTCTGTAAACTGGTATTTGCTGAACAAGGTGGCACAGATTTTAAAGTTTCGACAGAAAGATTTTTGGGCAGCTGCTACAGCTGCTGTCACTCCATGCAAAAAAATCCCAGGCTCGATCCTGACCTCGGGTGCTGTCTGAATGGAGTTTGCAAGTTCTCCCTGTGACCGCGTGGGTTGTCTCCGGGTGCTCTGGATTCCTCACATATCCCAAAGACATACAGGTTTGCAGGTTAACTGACCTCTGTAAATTGCCCCATGTGTGTCGGGAGTGGATGGGAAAGTGGGATAACAGATTTACTGCGAATGGTTGATCAATGATCAGCATGAAGTATAGACACGGTGGAATGAAGGGCCTATTCTTCCATGCTGTACCTTTCTATTAATTAATCAATAAAAAGGGTAAATGGGAAGGTTGTACAACTGCAGAAGATGATTATGATTTGGAATTCATAACTGTTCAGGGGTTGGGGTGAAAACAGTCTATTAGAGGTTTCAATAAAGATAGCCAATTGAGGGAAAATACTTTGCAGGATGGAAGAATGGAACTCACGGAATTACTATATTGGGAGCCAGAACAGAGCTGATGGGCTGAAATGCTGCTATCTTAGTTTGACCCATCCATTTTTCTCAACGTTTGCATATCCACCGCAATTCCTCGGGATTAGGCGTTCCACTCTCGGACTTGCGGAATGTCATCCTTCTTCCGAAAACATGTTTCGGCTTCTGCTATAGCTGATGCAGCCCTCTCATGCATTTCCTCCATTTCCTGCACATCTAGTTCAGAATTCAGATATTCCAGCTGGTTACAGACAAGATATTCTCTAGTCATTCTATCATTGCAAAGCACAAGGTCACATTTCATTTCAATTATAAAACTTGGTTTACAGTGCAATGGAACTCATGTTATACCTTGTACTGTGAACATGCTTGAATTTTTTAGAATCTGATGGTGTGGAAAATTACAATAGGCTGTTATATTGTTGATTCCTTTCTGGGATATCTGATTTTCTTTTTCTCCAGGCAACGTCAATTTAGTGTCAGACTTTACCCTTTCATATTTTCCCCTCCCTGGGCACAATACCTTCCTAGAGTAAGAAAAAGATTAAACTCATTCGGTTGTGGAAAACGATGGACAGCCATGCGCCTGCGATTTGTATTCTGATGTCTCTTGAGAAGATATAGTGCCTGGAACGGACATTTTTGTAAAATAACTATATAATGAGAAGGAAATATTAACGGGCAACATAATTAAAACCTCTGATGTCTCTGATGGGAAGGTGTACTGTTCATCAGGAAAATATAGGCTTGTTTATTTTAGAGATACAGCATGGAAACAGGCCCACCAAGTCCATGCCGACCATCGATCACCCGCTCACTGTAATTCTAATTTCACACTCGTTCACACTATTTTTGTTACCCCACTTTCGTATCCACTCCCTACACACTCAGGGCTATTTACAGGGGCCTACAATGAACCTACAAATCTTCATGTCTTTGGGATGTGGGAGGAAACCGGAGGAAACCCACAGTGGTCACATGTGCAAACTTCTAACAGGCAACACCCGAGGTCAGGATTGAACCTGGGTCCCTGGCAAAGTGAGTCAGCAGCTCTACTCGCTGCGCCATTATGCCGCCAAAAACAAGGGTTTGTGTGCACATCATTTGGAACAATAATTGGTGAATGAACAGAAGCAGTAAAATGGGAACATTTTACATTTTACTATATTAAAGTTGAGGGGAAGGCGAATAGGGATTATTTGTAAGTCAACAGAGCACAGATATTCCAAAAAATACACAAAGTCCTGGAGTAACTCAGTGGATCAGGCAGCATCTATGGAGAACATGGATAGGCAATGTTTTGGTTCAGGACCCTTCTTCAGATTAATTGCAGTAGTGGAGGAGAAAGCTAAGAGCAAGGTGGGGGTGGCTCAAAGCCTGGCAAGTGATAGATGGAAACAGGTGAGGGTTGTCTTTTAATTGTCAGATGGTTGGACAAAGGCCAGCGATGACATAACAAAAATATGAGATAAGGATTTTGGTAAACCAGCATCTGCAGTCCCTGTATCTACAGATATTGAACCTGTAGCTGGAATATGCTTGTTTTTGATCTTATTGACCTCAGTTGGATATACTTGGGTTTATGACTTATAAGATACAGTAAGGGTTTTCAATGTGAAGCAATTGAAAGTTGCTAAAATAACTATCAATGATCAATGTCGGAGTTATTATCCTTTCATCTGACCAGAAAGCTGTTAGCAGAATAAGGCAACGTGATAGTCCTGCTTATGATCCCAGCTATGAAGGGTTGAATCTTTTAACACAAAAAAACTTTGCTGGTTTGCACTTTGAAATTTCCTGATGTGCAAATCATCTAGAAAAAGATGTAAAGCATAAAAACAATTTGTTTAATTTCAATATCAGCAGGAGAATTAATTGGATTTCTTATTTCTTTTAAGGCTCAGAGATAAATCAAAGAGAGTAAAAAACGCATTTTATCTGGCATCATCACCTTCAGATCTTTTGTGTTATTTCTGTCCACTCCCTTTTGAAAAGATTAGATGCCAGCATTGAATAATTTTGAGACACAAGGAACTGCAGATGCTGGAATCTTAAGTAAAACACAAAGTGCTGGAGTAATTCAGCAGGTCAGGCAGTAACTCTGGAGGGCATGGAGTCTGGAGAATGGACCTGACCCGAAACATCGACTCTCCCTGTTCTCCACATTATTCTGTGGCCAGAGGAGCTTTATCGTTTATTTTCGTGACCCAACTCACAGAACTACCTGAATTTTTTATATATTGTGTAAAATATTATATAAATCATACCTGAAACTCGTCAAGAGCAAAAACCTGCATATTTTTAAGAAATATGAGAAAAACCTAAAATTTTCTGAGTAGTAATTGCCCAATCAATGCACGTTTGACATTGCGTTCGGAGGCAAATTGACCAATCCCGTGCTTTGTTTCATGGTCGCTAGGCAGCGAGGAAGCTGGGATCATGGCTGCCTCCTCATTACATCAATAGCAATAACAAGGTTTCAAAGGATTAAGGTAATGCTAACCTTGCTGATCATTTTGTTTTTCATTTGATTTATCTTTATAGAAACATAGAAACATAGAAATTAGGTGCAGGAGTAGGCCATTCGACCCTTCGAGCCAGCACCGCCATTCAATATGATCATGGCTGATCATCCAACTCGGTATCCCGTACCCGCCTTCTCTCCATACCCTCTGATCCCCTTAGCCACAAGGGCCACATCTAACTCCCTCTTAAATATAGCCAATGAACTGGCCTCAACTACCTCAACTCTGTGGCAGAGAGTTCCAGAGACCCACCACTCTCTGTGTGAAAAAAGTCCTTCTCATCTCGGTCCTAAAGGATTTCCCCCTTATCCTTAAGCTGTGACCCCTTGTCCTGGACCTCCCCAACATCGGGAACAATCTTCCTGCATCTAGCCTGTCCAACCCCTTAAGAATTTTGTAAGTTTCTATAAGATCCCCTCTCAATCTCCTAAATTCTAGAGAGTATAAACCGAGTCTATGCAGTCTTTGTTCATAAGACCGTCCTGACATCCCAGGAATCAGTCTGGTGAACCTTCTCTGCACTCCCTCTATGGCAATAATGTCCTTCCTCAAATTTGGAGACCAGAACTGTACACAATACTCCAGGTGTGGTCTCACCAAGACCCTATACAACTGAAGTAGAACCTCCCTGCTCCTATACTCAAATCCTTTTGCTATGAAAGGTAACATACCATTCGCTTTCTTCACTGCCTGCTGCACCTGCATGCCTACTTTCAATGACTGGTGTACCATGACACCCAGGTCACGCTGCATCTCCCCTTTTCCTAATCGGCCACCATTTAGATAATAGTCTGCTTTCCTATTTTTGCCACCAAAGTGGATAACCTCACATTTGATAGCTTTGCCCTTTGGTGTTGGGCATGTCCACCTTGGGGAAGGTGGTGGTGGGGGGGGGAGGGGGGGGGGGGGGTGGGGGGAGGATAAGGCTCTGATTGTCTACCATATCTACGCCTCTCATAATTTTATATAGTTCAAGCCTCCCCTCAACCTTGCACATTCCAGAGAAAACAATACCAGTCTATCCAACCCTTTAATTCAGGTAGCATTTTGGTAAACCTCCCTAGTGGGACCAGAGACCATAGCCTCAGAATAAAAGGACATTCCTTCAGGAAGGAGATGAGGAATTTATTTAGTCAGATGGTGGTGAATCTATGGAATTCATTGCCACGGAAAGCTGTGGGGGCCATGTGAAAGGATATTTTTAATGTGGATTTCCCTGAGTGCATTCTTCTGAATTTCCCTGAGGGGATCAATAAAGTATTTATTATTGGAGATTGATAGATTCTTAATTAGTAAGGATGTCAGGGGTTATGGGGAGAAGGCAGGAGAATGGGGTTGATAGAAAAAGGTAGATCAGCCGTGATTGAATGGGAGAGTTGACTTGATGGGCTGAATGGCCTTTCTGCTCCTACAACGTGAACTCCCTGCACCCTCTTCAAAACCTCCACATCCTTTTCATAATGGGGGTCATCAGAACTGCATGCAATATTCCAAATGCAGCCTAACCATAGTCCGATAGAGCTGCATCATGACACCCTGAATGTAGCTGCCTACATTGCAGAATCTACAGTTACATGTAGGTAAGGACAGCAACTTATATTCCTGAATACTTTCTTCTATTCCACTAGGTTCAAGATTGCTATCATTGATATTTGGTTTATTTAACAACTCAAATTTAATTCCCTTTTGTGCAGTGATAGGATTTGAGCTTGTGTCGCTGGATGATAATCTGTTATTTGTTTGTCTTGTAGATTCAGCGGCAGCATGGGGAATTTTGAGTATACAGTTTGGATCAAGCTGGTTTAATCTTCACAAGCAGATAGTCACTTATTTAAAATTCCTCTCACTGGCATAATTTGGACAGTCAGTATTTGTTAGTGACCCAGATGTTGTATTGGTTTTAATAACAAGAGATGTGTACCGTGCATCTGGAGAGGGATATTGCATCATTTTTTCGAACTTGGTAATGGGAAGAATGAACCATTCATGCAAACTTAATGTGGATAATTTACAGGCAGGTAACCACTGGGATTGCTTAACATTCATGTTGTCATTACTGGTAATTTAACTGGCTTTTACTTTGTTTTATTTCTTAAAATACTTGCATGTTATTTGCGTTTCCGCCTGACTCCGTCATCTTCCCAAAACTGTGTTTCTTGACCAAGCCACTTCACTCTTGGAGATCGTGTCCTCCCTTTGCTTAAAGCTCTGCAACAGATGATATTGCATCCTGGCCACACTCTCATTTCACGTTTACCATCAGTAAGAAGGTATTGGAGCCTGAAAACCGAGACCACCGGGTTCAAGAACAGCTTCTTCCCAACTACCATCAGGGTCTTGTACACTACACAACACTAACCTCAACTCTGAACTATGGACTGTCTTTGATTGCACTAAGAACATGGGTATTTTTGCATTAGAAACTGGTTGTTATTAAAAATATATATTATCTTTGTCTATATTATGTTTACAGGCATGTTATACTGCTTCAAGTAAGAATGTAATTGTTCTGTTGTTGGTACATTTGGCAGGTAAACACTCTTGACCAACTATTTTACCCAACTCTGCTTGACCAGCACTCTGGACCACATCACTTTGTCCAATTTCCCGCATCACCCCACCCTCTTTAAAATCATCACAAACATTGCTAAATATTGTTACTGCTTTCCCCCACAGGCTTTGCACGAAATAGTTTCTCCATTCTTTGTAATTTCAACCATCTTTAATCTTTTTTTTCCCTGCCCTCCATTTGAACTATCCTGTCTAGGCATTCCCATGATTTTCAGCATCTCCTAGCCAAGGGCATCTTTCATGATTAAACCTTTGCTAAAATTGGAACTTCACTTTGTGGGTGGCAGGAAGAAAACATCCATCCATTGTAAAGTAGAAGCAAAATGGTGTTCTAATATCCTGTTGTAACTTACCTTAGCATTTTTTGAACACAACCTGTTCTCTACTCTGCTTTCAATAGACCCTGTGAATCTTAACAAAGAGAAATATCAACCCATTATATTTCCAGCTATCTTCCCCCACTCCCATGTCCTAACCTGAAACATCACCCACCCCTTACCTCCACAAATGCTGTCTGACCTATTGAGTTCCTCCAGTGTTTTGTGTTTTGCTCAAGGTTCCAGCACCTGCGGTTTCTTGTATCTCTGTTAAGCCAGGTTGAAAACAGTAATGAAGGGGATTAGTCTGAAGAAGAGTCCTAACCCTGAAACTTTGTCTGGCCATTTCCCTCTACAAATGCTGCCTAACCTGCTGAGTTCCTCCCACGGTTTGTTTCTTATGCTCAAGAATCCAGCATCTGCAATCATTAGTAATATCAATAGAAATAAATATTTTGTAAAATTGAGGAGGTTTCTGCAATAAGAATATTGTTGATTTAGTTCCATTACATTATTGAGTTTTTAAAAAAGCACTCTTTGATTTTTGGTTACTCCAACTACCCATTTGTTGTTCATGGATTAAGTTGTGGGTAGGTGATTATCATATAAATGATTATCAAATCAAACAATCCTTTACAAAATCAGGGAGTTAAGTGTTAAATGAAATCCAAGCAATGTATTGTCAGCATGCTTGATATAAATGACAATATTTCGTTTTTTAAACAAACAACGTGCATAAAACAGGTTGAATTTTTGATCTTTCCTGTCTGTGGGCAAAAATATTGAGTACAACTTAAATGAAAGAATTACAGAAACCAATGAAAGGGGCAAATATATCCATTATTTCTTGTAATTTATGATTCCAATTTGCTTTTCTTTATCATCGCCGCTCCATCTATTTCTGTACAAGAGAGTTCAATCAAAGGTACATGCATTAAGATATTTCAGAAGAATAGACACAAAATATTGAAGTAGCTCAGCGAACCAGGCCACATCTCTGGAGAAAATGGATAGGTGACATTTTCTGTTGGTATCCTTCTTCAGACTGATTGCAAGCGGGAGTTGGGGGAAAAAATGGGGGGGAAAAGTGGGCCGGACAAATCACGGCTGGCACCAGATGTCCTCGGGTGAGGTAGTTCTCAAAGCAGCTTTCTCCTACTGAAGTGAAATGCCGAAGTGAAATATTTATTATTTCAGAAATATGAATAATATCTCATACCTCATATTTCATCTTGGCAACTTACCCAGTGGTATAAACATTGATTTGTCTAATTTCAAGTAACTCCTGCATTCCCTCCCCTCCCTTCTCTTTTTCCCCCCCACCCCCCTCTACCAGTTCCACTGTTCACATCCTTGTATTCCTCTTGTTATCACACCTTCCCCAAGCAACAATGGGCCAACCTTCCTGTTGCCAGCCCTGATTTGATCTGGTCCTCCCACCAGAAGAGCTTATTTTCCCCTTCTCCTCTACTTTCAGTCTAAAGAAGGGTTCAAAATGTCTTTTTTTTTTTCTCTGCATAGATGCTGCCTGACCCACTAAGTTGCTCCAGCATTTTGAGTCTACCTTCTGAATAATCTATGTTACTAAAAGTGTGATCTTGATCGCTTTTGGCTCGATGATCTGGCTGATTTCCCAGAGAACGCCGCCACCTACTGCTGTCATTTTTGGCCAGCTCGCTCAGAGCCCCCCTCCGCCTTCCTGGACCAGAGGATTTTTCCCATCGATGAAAAATCAGAGATATTAATGTTTTTTTTTAATCGCCATTCTCACTGCTGTCCCTGCTGGAGGGAGGGGGTGGGACTATAAAACCAGGAAGTGGTGTGCCTCACTCAGTCTCTGCAAGATGGAGAAAGCCAGAGGGTCTCGTCTCTCTGAGCTCTGTATAGCACTGAACACGTGTCTACTCAACTGTGAGTGCCCTTAATGTGGTTCTGTAAATGCTTGCAAGAAGTGCCTCTATTGGTTCTAAAATGTTTGCAAAAAGTGTCTATTGGTTCTAAAATGCTTGCAAAAAGTGTCTATTGGTTCTAAAATGCTTGCAAAAAATGTCTATTGGTTCTAAAATGCTTGCAAAAAGTGTCTATTTGTTCTAAATGGTTGCAAAAAATGTCTCTATTGGGTCTAAAATGGTTGCAAAATGTGTCTTTATTGGGTCCAAAATGGTTGAAGAAAGTGTCTCTATTGGTTCTAAAATATGTGCAAAAAGTGTCCCTATTGGTTCTAAAATGGTTGCAAAAAGTCTCTATTGGTTCAAGAATGGCTGCAAAAAGTCTCTATTGGTTCTAAAATGGTTGCTGAAAGAGTGTCTCTATTGGTTCTAAAATGCTTGCTAAAAGAGTGTCGATTGGTTCTAAAATGCTGAAAGTGTGTCTCTATCGGTTCTAAAATGCTTGCAGAAAGTGTCTATTGGTTCTAAAATGCTTGCAGAAGGTGTATATTGGTTCTAAAATGGTTGCAAAAAGTGTGTCTATTGGTTCTTTTTGTTTTTTTGTTTTTGTTTATTTTTGTTAGCAGTAAGTACAATAGTGTGGTACTTGAGTACCTAATACATAAATACATATTTCCATTCTTGTACAACTTCGTATTTTTAATTTAATAATAAAAGAACAGTGAGAGAAAAAATAAATAAAGAGTGTCGGAATAGATAGACAAGCGAGTAGAAACAGACAGCAAAAGAAATAAAGGACAGAGATGAGAAGCTAAGAAGATTGAAAGACAAGGAGAAAGTAGAGAAAAGAGAGATTAGGAGAGATCTGCCTATTTTGTTTTGGGTTTTTTTTGCCCATCCGTCACCCGGTTCTAAACCATTTAATTTCTAAGGTTATGTTATATTGCACCATATGCTTGTAAAAAGTTGATAAAAGGAGACCAAGTCTTTCAGAATTGGTCTACTTTGCCTAGTAGGAGCAATCTCATTGCTTCAAGATGCAGCGTTGCCGACATTTTTGAAATCCACATTTTGAATGTTGGCGTGGTTGCGTTTTTCCAAAATTTGAGTGTAGGTTTTTTTGCTGTTATTAAACCGTAATTAAGAAAAGCTTCTTGGAATATAGTTAGTTTACTTCCCTCTTCCATTGATCCAAAGATAATCAGTTCTGTATTCAATTTTGTGTTAAATAGTTCTGTAAAAATTCCAAAAATTTCATTCCAAAATTTATGCAGTTTTGTACAAGAGACAAAGGAATATGCTATAGTGGCATTTTGAGTTAGACATTTGTCACAGATGGGGGAAACATTTGAAAATATTTTATTCAGTCTAGTTTTTGAATAATATAATCTATGTAAAATTTTAAATTGAATTAGGTTATGTCTTGCATTATTTGAACATTTATTTACATATAATAGATTTCTTTCCCATCTCTCGTTCGGAATTTTTACCAATAACTCCTGTTCCCAGTCCCTTCTAATTGCCTCTGTCATTGGTGTTTCTATATTTAGAAGAATATTATATAAATAAGATATTAAATTGCTTGATTCTGCCTTTCTATTCATTCCTTCCTCTAATAAATCTGGGGTTAGAGTTTGATATCCTTGTATATATTTTTTCAAATAAACTTGAATTTGAAGATATTTGAAATATTGATTACTTTTCAAATTATACTTTAGTTGTAATTGTTGGAATGATAAAAGTTTTCCCATTTCATACATATCTCCCATCATTTTAATTCCTATTCTTTCCCATTGATTAAACGTTTTATCAATAATAGATGGTTTGAATGAGGGATTATTAGCTATTGGAGAAAGAAGCGATAATTTTCTTGATTTTAAAGTTAATTTTATTTGTTTCCAAATTCGTATTATACTATGAATAATTGGATTCTTCGTATATATTATATTGTTCAGTTTCATCGGAGAAAGAAAGATCGCTCCTATATTATAAGGGAAACAATCCTCTTTCTCCATTCTTATCCAATCTACCTGTTGGGCAGAACTGTCCAACCAGTAGATTATATTTTTAATATTCACTGCCCAATAGTAATACAATAAGTTAGGGAGTGTCAGTCCCCCGATTCTTTAGATTTACACAAGTGTTTTCTTTGAATTCTGTGTGCTTTATAATCCCATATGAAGTTTATAATATCAGAATCTAGTTTTTTAAAGAATTTTTTTGGTAAGTATATTGGTATTGATTGAAATAGGTACAGTATTTGTGGTAAGAAATACCATAAGTGGTATTTGTGGTTCTAAAATGCTTGCAAAAAGTGTGTCTATTGGTTCTAAAATGCTTGGAATAAGTGTCTCTATTGGGTGTAAAATGCTTGCAAAAACTGTATTGGTTCTAAAATGCTTGCAAAAAGTGTGTCTATTGGTTCTAAAAGGCTTGCAAAAAGTGTCTCTATTGGTTCTAAGAGGCTTGGAATAAGTGTCTCTATTGGGTGTAAAATACTTGCAAAAAGTGTATTGGTTCTAAAATGCTTGCAAAAAGTATCTATTGGTTCTAAAATGCTTGCAAAAAGTGTCTCTATTGGTTCTAAAAGGCTTGCAAAAAGTGTCTCTATTGATTCTAAAATGCTGCCTGGCCAGAGTGACTGAGCTGCCAGCCCAAGAATCCATTTGGCCCACAATGTCCATACTAGCCCTCCGGAAACCAGTCCCTTTGACCCACAACACACATACTAGCGTTCCAGAAAGCCCACATCCACCCCTCTGGCAAGCAATATTGGAATTGGTGGAGAGGTGGAATATTGCATTGGGGGACCAGCTCTCCCGTGTGAAGCTGCGACCCAACGGGTCCCACTAAGTCTAGTATTTGTTATTATCTGCATTGTCCAAGAAGATAGACACAAAATGATGGAGTAACTCAGTGGGCCAGGCAGCATCTCCGAAGAGAAAAAAATGGGTGATGTTTCGGGTTGAGACCCTTCTTCAGACTGATGTCAGGGGATTGGGATAAGGAAGTATAAAGATAAGGAAGTGAAAGATGTGAAAAAGCACAAAGAGAATGGCGATCAAGGAAAATGTAGAATAGATCATTGTTAGTTGGGAGAAGGTAACAAGAAAGCAAACAGAGATAAAATGTAGTTGGAGACAATAAGATTGGTCGGACAGGTGTTGCATCTCCTGCAGTTGCAGGGGAAAGTACCTGAGGAGGTGGTTTGGGTGGGAAGGAACAAATTGACCAGGAAGTTGTGATGGGAACTGTCTCTGCGGAAATCAGAAAGGGATGGAGATGGGAAGACGGCGAAATTGTCAGAGTTATATGCTGTATGCGATGGCTGACGAGCTGGAAGGTGAGGACAAGGAGTACTCTGTCCCCGTTAAGTATGGGGGGGATATCGAGGAGACCCTAGTGAGGGCCTCATCTATCATGGAAGAGGGGAACTCCCGTTCCTTAAAGAATGAGGACATCTCCGATGACCTGGTGTGGAGTACCTCATCCTGGATGCAGATGTGGCGTAGATGAAAGAATTGGGATTAGAGGAGTACAGGACGCAGGTTGGGAAGAAGTGCTGTTGGTCGAGATAGCTATCGGTGTCAGTTGGTTTATAATAGATGTTATAAACACCTATGTTTAATATGTATAAACATAGAGGTCTAAGAAGAACTTGGGCCTATTTTTGTAATAAAGAACTGCAGATGCTGGTTTAAATCGAAGGTAGACACAAAATGCTGGAGTAACTCCAGAGATGCTGCCGGTCCTGCTGAGTTACTCCAGCATTTTGTGTCTACCTTCATGCCTATGTTTAGTTGCTATTGGATTCAGATTCATATCATTATTTAACTTGCTCATGGAATTTTCAATCTGAGATGTTTATTGTCAATGCCTTTGGATGTCTGGAATATATGACTTGGATTGTACATCATGATTTACTGAGGATTAATTAAAATAAAGGCTCTATAAAATTGAGTAGGTGTCTGCAATAAGCATATCATAGAATTATCTCTTTATTGAGATTTTTAAAAATCACTCTGGGATTCTTAGTTAGACCAACCCATTCATTTTTCACGCATTAGGTTGTGGGTGGGAGATTATTAAATCTATGATTATCAAATCAAACAGTCCTTTATAGAATCAGAGAGTTAAGTGTTATATGAAGACGGAGCAATGTGGCTCCTTAATTTGTTTTTTTATATTCAAACTGTACATTAGCTCAAATATTCCGAGGAATGGTTGGCTAAATTATATGTTGCATTACTGGATGCCTGCAATGTAAAATCCTGGACTTCCCTCCATTGCTTTATGGAGAATCTAGAAAAGCATTATGAAATAGTTAGTTACAAATACCCACTCAGTTTTCATGCATTGAGTTGTGTAATTTTAGCCTGCAAATTGTCCTTATTTTTTTCTTGGATATCCTCTCTTTAATTTAAAACATGGATGCAAAAAGGTTTTAATCAAAACAATTAGTTGATGAGTGATAACACAGCAGTTTTGTTGTGCCATGCTTAAGTAGTCTTTCAATGGCTCTCTGATAATCAGCATGGTTAGGACATTGGTGTAGAATTGTATTAAATTAACCGAATGAAGATTTATTCCAGCATTGACCTGTGAGAAAGGTTAAATAAACTATTGGTTTCTAATCTTTGCAGTCTTGTGATTGAAGGACTGCAGGCCTTTCTGGACAGATGGATGCTTGCTCGTTGTCTTTTATTATCTTTGATTTTAGCAAGAACTGAGTTCAAAGTCCTTCGTTTTTCTCCATCAGTCCTGACGATTAAAAATTAAAATGGGCAAAAGTACAGACCAAGGTCGAGGTTGACTGCCCATTTCATGCTACCTGACCCATTGAGTTCTTTAGACTTTTGACTTTAGAGAAGCAGTGCAGAAACAGGCTCTTTGGCCCATCGAGTCCGTGCCGACCAGCGATCACCCCGTACACGAGCACTATCCTACACACTAGGGACAACTTGCAATTTTACTGAAGCCATTTAACCTATATACCTGTACGTCTTTGGGTTGTGGGAGGAAACTGGAGCACCTGGAGAAAACCCATGTGGTCACAGGGAGAACATACAGACAGCACCTGTAGTCAGGATCAAACCTGGGTCTTTGGTACAGTAAGGCAGCAGCTCTATCGCACTGCCACAGTGCCACCAAAAGTCTTCCTGCAGCACTTTATATCATTTGATCAAGACACCAGCATTTGCAGTACCTTGTGTCTCCAGCTTAATTGTTGCATCTTTTCCTCGCCGTCTGATAACCTTTGATAATATTAGCATCATCAGAAGAGAAGCCAGAAAATTAAAAGGAAACATTTGAAACAAATGCATGAAATGCAAGTATTTAAGTGAAACATTTAAGGGAGAGAAGCTTTGATTGATAACGTGTTTCAAAAGGCAATTTCTTTCATTTAGTTTGAACAATCCATTTAAGAGCATGTTAAGTGATGTGTAACTAAAATTGGGAAACTTCTTTCTTTCCAGATGTGTTGAAGGAAATATTGGTTGACGTTCCCTCAATGAGAGGGAATACACCCACATGCATCTCACTATCCACCCCTTTCCTTCTCTGTAGAAGCCATTGCTTACTCCCAACTGTGGAGTCGTAGAGTTATACAGGGCCTGCACAGCGCTACAGCCATAGAGCTGCTGCCTTACAGTGTCAGACACCACAGTTTGATCTTGACTATGGGTGTTGTATGGAAAGTTTGCATGTTCTCCCTGTAATAGCCTGGGTTTTCTCTGTGTCCTCTGGTTTCCTCCCATACTCCAAAGATGTACAGGATTGTAGGTTAATTGGCTTCTGTTCAGTGATTGTAGGTCAGTGTGGACTCAGTGGGCCGAAGGGCCTGTTTTGCATGTTGTATCTCTAGACTAAAGTAAAGTAAACTAAAACTAAAGTATACAACATGAAATCAGGCTCTTGTGCCCATGTCATCCATACTGACCAAAATCCCTCACTACGCTCATCAATTTTCTTGTGTTTGGGCCATATGCCTCTATTATTACCTAACCAAGCACCTGTCCAAATGTTTTTTCTAATGTTGTGACTGTGCCTGCCTCTTGTGCTTTCACTTGCAGCTTGTAAATGTATTTGCTTCTGTTGTACCTTCATGAATTGGAGCCATTAACCCCTTCACTCTGAAGATCAAGCCACGTTGTGTGCTTGGTTTACTTTTAATGTGGATATATGGCCTAAAAAGTGGCTCAACCTCAGGCGCCTGTAAAATAGAATGAAATACGTTTAAATATGAGTTTTCCTCATCAAGCTTTACAAGCCAGATCCTATTTATTTTTTTCCGGCACACTGAAAATGTTATCTTTCTCAATTCTGGAAAAACTTCTTGATTTGTCTTTAGTGGATAGAGTTTTTTCTTCAGGGCTCCATTCATTTTCTTGGGAGGAGACAGATTCTTTGCTTGCTGCTTTATATTGTTTGCTTTCTACTTTCCCTATTCCACGGAAGAAGTCCATGCTTGTATATGCTTCGACCTCGGGAGTGAGATGGTGCGGGGGAGAGAGAAGACTTTGCCTTCCATCACAGTGAGGATGAGATTCACTGTGATGGATGTTTGTGTGAATTGAATTGTCTGTGTATTTTTTTTATGATTTATGTATGGCATGTAGAAACGGAGTTTCGTTCGAGCCTCTCTGAGGTTCGAATGACAAATAATAAAATCAAATCAAATCAAATCAAATCAAATATCTGTGAGCTTCACAGATGTTGTCATTGTTTATGTTGAAGTAATCAGGATCTATGTACTTTTATCAGTTACTTGGTTGTTCCCGTGGCCTTCCACATCCGAAAGACACGGTTTGAATTTACTCAGTGATAGAGCTTCCGTGGTTCTTGGGGTGGAGAATAAATTATCCGCAGAGTGAAGAGATTTCTCCTGAATTTCCTGGACATTTCCAGGAATTTCTGCCCTGAATAATCAACCCCTTATTTTCAGATTGTCAGCCCTGATTCCAGACATTTTAACCAGTGGAAACATTAATTTATGTCGAGCTTTGCAAGAATTTTTTCATTAGTCTGAAGAAGGATCCTGACCGAAACATAATTTCTCCATTTCCCTCCAAGCATGCTGAGTTCCTGCAGCACTTTTTGTTTTACTCAATGTTCCAACATCTGCAGTCTTTATTTTATTCTTTCCAATGAATAATGCTCCAATGCTCTATCTTCTGACCTCTAGACTGCAAGGTCTATTCTCGTTCACCGGCATGTCTTTATTCATCTATTCCGATTCATCTTGTGAAGCCAGCTAATATAGTGCGACGTTTCCTCTTTTCTGAGTCCATTCTTTAGTTAGGTTAATTATCTGGAAATCACAGCTCAGGTGTTTTTATTAATTGAACGAGATTTTCCTACTTGAATTACAGATCTCCTTGGCTTTATGCACGCCTGTGTGTTATTTTAATTAGGAGGGATCTGATTCAGTGTTCAGTATTTGGATTGATTTTATTAGCATCATTCTCGACAATACTAAAGAATAGTCAATAAATTCAGCTAATGAAGTGGTTTATATTACATTAAAAAACTTTTTAATTCAGAGAGTCAAGTCAAGAGTGTTGAATTGTCATATGTACTGGCAGCGGAACAATTAAATTCTTGCTGCAGCTTTACAGACCCAATAATGCACAACACAAATAAATATACTAAAATCCATAAAATGATAAATTAATAATTATCAAAACCAGACCTTAAAAGTACAAAACTGAAGTCTAGTGCACCCAAAACATAGTCTGCAGTAGATCCTAGTTGATGAGGTAGTTCAGTGTTTAAGAATCTGATGGTTGATGGAAAAAAGCTATTCTTGGATTTGATGGTCCTTCTTCTCAGGCTCCTGTAACATCTTCCCAATGGTAGTAGTGTGGCCTAGGGTGCTTTGGGGCTTTGATTATAGTTTGGTTTGAGGCAGTACCTCCTGTGGATCCCTTTGATGCTGGGGAGTTCAGTACCAGTGATGGACTTGTGGAATGGAAGATTCCTTAAGTTTCACAATTGTTTCGATTTAATATCAGTAATACAGTCACAGTAACTGTCAAGTAGTAATCAAAAAAAGTAATCTTGCATTAAAGGCGAGACCACCAAGTCATCTTTGCAACAATCATCAGACACAAAGTCCAATGTCCGCAATGGGGTGGAGGTGAATCTGACAATGCTCTAGCTTATGGAAAGATTGCTCAGGAACCTGATAACGGAAATTGTTCCTGAGTCTGGTGGTATGTACTTTCAAGTTTCTGTACCTTCTGCACAAACTGTGAGTGCTTTCTGGGTTGCATTGCTGTTCAGAAAGACCAAGTCTCAGAATATGGGAGTCAACACCAGATGCACAGCAACAATATAGGTGCTGAAGGAATAGTAGGATTAAACAAGAACTTACCAGTTTGATGTTTGATCTTTATTTTATGAGGAGTTATGATGAGCGATTACGTGAAGAAGCCGCCAGTCTGCATGCGCGTCATTCTTCAAAGCAGTGATGTGAAATCACAGATAACAGTTGTTGACCTGAATATAGTAAGATTAGAGAGAACTTCATAACTACCAGATGACATTTATGATATACGAGGGTTGGGAGTGGTGGGCACGTAATCACTCATCGTAACTCCTCATAAAATAAAGATCAAACTTCAAACTGTTAAGTTCTTATTTAATCTTACTATTTCATTTCGGAGTCACGTGAGTGATTCTGTGAAGACTTCAAAGCTCTGTGTTTTCATGCCGGATACGAGTCCAGGCGTCACACGCTGCATCAATTGACCATGGATGAGTGAAAAAGGTTAATGCATTCAGCCATAACATAGTTTGTTAAAAATGCTGATGCTTCAATCATCAAAGGAGACTAATAGTGACTCCCTCCACCCTGGGGGAAACTAAGAAACAAATCATAAATGGAATGTGGCAAATGCCCCCGGTGTGGCAATGGGTTATTATAAAATGTTGGAAAGTTCATTCATTTGATCATCCTGCAGCCGCTAGGATGTGGTCCAGTGGAACGTACATGACCCTTGCTGCTAATGTAGTAGCAGCCCTAGTGGAGTGAGTTAGAAGATATAGTATCTACTTTTGCATAAGCCAAAACCACCTAGAGATGGTCTGGATAGATACCTTTTATGAGGTTTTTAGTAACTAACAACCATTGCTAGTGCAGATCCTCTAAGGCTCTTGGTGACCTTGATGTATTGTTGTAAATTAGTGACTACAGACAACCAAAGGTCATGGGGTATGCCACGAGAAATAGTTTGGGACCTGACACCCCTGGTCTGTTCTGCTTAACTACATCATAAACATAAAATATTATATTATTAGCAGATGTAACCATCCTGTCCAGTCGCAATATAAGTAGTGGCTGGATCAGTTGCGCTGAGACTAGCGCCATGAGCATAAACACTTTGTAAGTAAGTTTGACCAGGGATAGAGATGTAGCTGGGCCCTACTGGCGAAACAGTTTAAGAACAATGCAAACATCCCATATATCTGGGCCTGGGAGAATTATGTTAAAGATATCCTTATAAATCTGGATATCAGAGAGTGAGACCCGACAGAGTGGGTCCTGATCGCTGCAGCAACTATGATGAGAAAGTACCTTGGCACAGTTAATGGTACTATAACTTAATTGATTGTCAAAGACCCATCTGAAATGAACTCCGAGACGTTAGTTATCTGTGCCGTCTTATATGGAACATTGGCATTAAAACCAAAACGCTTCCCATCTCCTGATGAGGAAAAATGTGCTGCTTTCTCGGTGCTATCCCTGCATTCTGCAGTGAGCACGTACATGGATCGGTCTGGCAACCCGTGCCGCTGACTGGTCTTCTCAGAGACTTCAAGTCTATAAATTGATTTTATCATGCAGAGGATGGTTTCTTCAGTCACGGGGTGAACCACCAAATATTTGTATTTAGGACAACCATATAAGGTCCTATAATCATCCCCAACATTTTAGCATGAACCATGGCTGCAATGGCCGGTCAGGCTGTACGAAATGCCTGAGGCGAGATCTTGCTGGTTTTTGTGCAAGACCCGACTGATGAGGCAAGATGGAGGAAAGACATAAAGAACATTCCTCCTCAGTGTAGCGAGAATACATCTATTGCCGCTGTGCCACATATTTTTGCAATGGTGATAGAGCCTGGATGCAAACATATTGATATTCGGTGTTCCATCGAACCACAATGTCATTAAATATGTTGTGATACAACATCCATACTGTGTTGTCATAGATTTTTATGTGATGACACACCAGCGTCAAATGCCCCCACCATAGTGTATCAACTTGTAGTTGAGCATGCAAAGCCCATCCGCCTCTGTAACTAGATGGTATTCGTAATTTTTCATCTTTGAGTACTAGTATCAGTTTGTAATATAACTGAAGAGTTACTGAGCAAAAGTACAGGAGCAATGTAGCATACACCATTGTGACTTTGATAGCTTCAGCTGGTAATAGGAATAGGTCTGTTAATAACGACCTACATGGCACTGAAAATGCAAAGGTCCAAATGCACAGCTGAAGACACAGCCACTATATTGTCAATACTCTTGATGAATAGAGGCTGCTTCATAAAAACAAGGTTGTTTACAGGTTTTTACAAGTGTTTCCAACTTGTAAATGGTCCACATACCCCACGTTTCTGAAAGAACCAGACCCACCTACCTTCATGGTTACCAGTGGTCTTATGGTAAGCCCAAAGGCCCCTCATGCGGGTTCTATTTCCGTCCTTGATTGGAAAGGACTGATAGGGTACGTGGATTCCATATTTTTCCTGAGACCAACTTGGGCCTTGGCCTAAAGCCCTCTGCCCAGCTTGCTGGCTGCCACCAGCTTCAGTGAATCGCTTGCTGCCGATGGAGGTGTGGGGTGTATTGTCGCCAAAACGATGAGGCTGTACTTGTAGTTCGACAGCTTTAGCTCCCTCGTGCAGGTCTCACCTGTTGAATAGGTTTTACCTGAAGAGAAGATTCGGCGGCTGGTTTCCTGGGATACCATGCCCCTCCAAGGTCACCCCTGATGGCGCTGTTCACTGCCAGCACTTTCAGGAACTCCAGTATTTTTCCGAGTTTGGAGTCAGTTACACACTGACCCCGAGTGCTCCCCTGTTCGGAGAGGGAGACAGTGTGCAGCCCTGTACACAGGTGATGTGGCCCCTCCACGAACCATATCCTTCGTGCCTAGTGGTATGCTCTCGGCAATACCTCCGAACTCCGAGTAAGACAGAACTGACCCCGACTGCTCCTCTCCTCAGAGAGGGAGACAGTGTGCAGCCCTGTGCATAGGTGCTGTTGCCGCGGGCCCCGCAGAGACCCGTGGTGATATTACTCCCTCCTTGGAGCATACCATTGTGGAGCACCTCTCCATTAGGTGCTCCATGTGGGTTTGACGTCCGAAGAATGTTACCCATTGAAGGAGGGGATCCTCTCCATCAGGAATCCTCCATCCTGACCCGACTTGGTTTTGTCAAATGGCCTCTTCCCTACGCTCCCCTCCTCAGAGAGGGAGATATAATTTTGTGGCTACCCTCCAGGCCTGTTTGCCAAGGCGCTACCGGCACCAGTCTGAAGCTGCTGGCTCCACCGCCAGCGGCTCGGAAGGCAAATTTTACCGCTGCCGCTACCCGCACTTCCGCGGTCTCTGTAGCGGGTTCCCTGCGGTCCGTGGCCGGGATTCCCCGAGGTCGTGACCGGGATTCCCCACGGTCCGTGACTGGGAAGTGGCCATAAAGGTTTCCCCGCGGCCCGTCCCGATTTCGCCCAAAATCCAGCAGGAAACTCTGTTAGAAGAGATTACTGCAAAGGAAACTTAAACTGAAAAGTTTAAAAATTTACCTTCAGGTTTAAACTTACCGCTGGCAGGAGCAGCGCACCTGCCAGTCAGCGTTGCGCCATGCGTCGACGTATTGACGCGCATGCGGGCTGGCGGCTTCTTCACGGAATCACTCACGTGACTCCGAAATGAAATGTTACTCTCAAACCACCAAAATAAATTTAAACCTGTAAAAGTAGACAATTTCTTCTAGAGTATTTTCCAGAGTGTATCTTTCGGTCACAGACAGACACAACTTGCTAGTGAGTCTTCAAATGGAGGCACTATTATTGCTTTTCTGAATTGTGGATCTGTCAAAACCCGAGGCAGACCAACTGCAGTTCATGTCAGTAGCTTCCAAAACTATCGATTGCAAGGAGAAATAAAAGGCTAGATGAATCTTTCGCTCAGGCCCATTTTGTTCTGAGCTCTTGAGAAATGCAAAGTGCTGGAGGAACTCAGTGGGTCAGGCAACATGGACAGTTTACATTTTGGGTGAGGATCTTTCTTCAGTCTAAAAGGTCCTCTGACTATTCCCTACATAGATGTTGCTGACCACTGATTTCCTACAGCACTTTGTTTTTCTCAAGATTTGGGGCCAGCAGAGAGATGCAACGATAGGTGCTGACTGAGTGGAGTTTGTATATTCACCTGTGACCACGTAGGTTTAGTGCAGGTGCTCCGGGTTCCTCCCACAGTCTAAAGACCTGCAAGTTTGTGAGTTAATTTACTTTTGCAAATTGCCCCTAGTGTGTAGGATAGAACTAGCGTATGAGTGATTGATGGTCGGCGCAGACTCGGTGGGCCGAAGGGCCTGTTTCCATGGTGTATATCTTCACTAAACTGAACCAATGCCAGCATATGCATTTCATTGTCTCTTTCTTGTTCTGAGCTCTTTCCTTGCAGAGTGAAGACAAATTTGAATATATTGCAGGGAATGGGAATTACATTTTTATTAATAACTTCACCCGAATTCTAACTAACTCGGCCTAAAATTCCACTGTCATTGATTTACTGTAATAAAGAAACTGCAATGGGGATTCTGCTGAAATGTTGCTGAGGTAAAACATCAGCTGTGATATTGTTGTACAGCAGAGCAAGCCTGATTGGCCTATTGTTCAATTCCTGTCTTATCTTTTGAAGATGGACACAAATTTCTGGAGTAACTCAGCGGGACGGGCAGCATCTTTGGGGAGAAGGAATGGGTGAAGTTTTGGGTCAAGACCCTTCTTCAGATCCTGCTTTGAAAACTGCAGCAGTTTGCCCTGTTTTAAAAAAGAAATGCCCCTCACTATTACTCTGTGTATCGTAGAATAACAATATAGCCAAGAGAAAGAGAACAACTAAAGTTCAATACCTCCAATCAAGAGGAACTATTCAAAGATTTTGTGGATAATTATGTTTGGATATAAAAAAAAAATTGCAATGTGCTCAAATTGTGCAAGACTCAAAATCATTGGGTAGCCCACAGAGATTGAGAAGTTAAATGCATTTGAAATCCTATTAGCTGCATGGAAACGTACCCTCAAGTACAACAAACCAATTCACCTAAGGCTATGTAGATATTCAAAATCTTCTAGAGATTAGTGCTGCATCTTTTTTTTGTTTTGTTTATTTTCTTTCCCATTAACGGTGCTAACTTGGATATCGAGCAGAATGATACTGAACCATGGTGATACCATCAGAATATATAATTATTATAAAGCATTTCACAAAAGGATTGGAGAATGAACAGATAGATATCAGTTATAATTGAAAGTGGATAAGTACGGAGGAAAATATTGGCAAAACAATAAAAGCAGCAAATCTTAACTGCTGGGGTTCTTAACACAAATGGAAAACAAAGATTCAGAGGAATATAAATAATGGCTCACAAACACACCTATAAAGCACTTGCAGAGCAATATAAGCATAAACAAACTAACACGTGATTATTTGCCCCTGTAGTCCATAATAGCTACACAGCTTAATCCTACTTTCCCTCGCTAGGTCTATAATCCTAAAGATCCCAACTTTTGAAGTATCCAAATACTTTTTAAACTGTTGGGGAATTCTACCTCCACTGGTCCTTCAGGCTTTGAGTTTAAGATCACTAACTATCCTGTGGATGAAAATAAAATCATCCTCTTCTCTCTAATTCTTCATCTAATTACTTTTAATCCATGGTCCTGCCTTGTTTATGCACCTCTTGGCTAAGGGTAGTAGTTACTTTTGTCTAGGAAGGAAGTGCTGATGCTGGTTTACACTGAAGATGGACTCAAAATGGTGGAGTAACTCAGGGGGTCAGGCAGCATCTCTGGAGAAAATGAATAGAGAGAAGAATCTCGACCTGAGACATCACTGATTCCTTCCCTCCAGTCCTGCTGCCTTTCCCGTTGAGTTACTCAAGCATTTTGTGTCTATCTTGTGTCCTTTTGATTTATTCTATCTCATTGGTCTTCCTCATCATTTTATACATCTCCTTTATGTTCCCCTAGGGCTATACCTGTTCGGAAGCAAACAAAGCCTAGATTATATATTCTTTCTCCACGGCCAAAGTTTTGCAGCTCTGGCAATGTCTTCATAAATGTCACTGCTCCTTTCCAATGCAATCACTCATTGTTCAGAAGTTCTTGGTGCCAAATTGCTCAGTTTTTTTTCTTTGTGTGCAAAACTATTTGCAGTTTGAAGAAGGGTCCCGACCTGAAAGGTCATCTATTTATGTTCTGCAGAGATGACACCTGACCAGCTGAGCTACTCCAGCACTCTGTGTCTTCATTTGTAGTTAGACTTGTGCCATAATTGCAGAAGATACAATTTGTGGGATGCTCCCATATGTTGATTTGATTACAAGACTGCCAGATTGGAATTCAACAATGATTCTGGTACCATGCATTCCACTCCTACAACACAGAAGAACAGCTTTCTCCACTCCCCCACCCTTCTCCCCATCCACACACAAGTTATTTAAAGGAATCACCATCTTTATGAAGATTTGATGGTGCTCTGTTTGTATGTTGCTGAGAAATGCTGCCAAGTGAAGGAAGGAATGAGGTGTGATTAAACTAAAAAGTGCATATTTGTACCATGAGTACTTTCTAAATCAGATTGTGGGATGAGGCAGCTAAGTGGAAAATGGGTGGATGAATTGTTGATGTGTTGTCGTTCTCAAAGAGCTGATTACAGTCTCTGGCCACAGATTTTGTGGTTTTAGTAATGGCCAACACTGCCTCCCTCCATGCACCACTCCCCCACCCATACCCCACTGCGAATGGGTGGAAAGTGACATGAAAGAGTGTGGCGACACCTTCCCCTCTGCAATGTTGCTGGTGCCAAATGTGTATTCCTTTCTTCTATGTGAAACGATGTAGGTTAGCCTCTTCTAAGAGGGAAGGACGATGTAATTAACTGGAAAGAGATTCACCGGGATGCTATATGGGCTTGCCGGCTTGCGATATAGGCATGGGCTGAAGACTTTTTTCTTTGGAGCCTAGGAGGTTGAGGGTGACCTTATTAAGATGTACAAGACCATGAGGGACATTCATAAAATGAACCCTCACAGCCTTTCCCTCAGGGTAGAGGATTCTAAAACCAGAGGGTTTAAATGTAGGGTGTCTTTAATCAATCAATATTTTGGGTCGGGACCCAATGTTTAGCTCAATCGGGTCATTTTGGTCCTGGTAATGAGCATGAACCTTGTTAACTATGCATTGTGTTCCCAGTCAGATTCAGATTCAAACTTTATTGTCATTGTGCAGTGTTCAAGTACAGAGACAACAAAATGCAGTTAGCATCTCACCCAGAAGTGCGAACACAGTATAGTGATGGACACACAGTGCTGGAGTAACTCAGCGAGTCAGGCGGTATCTCTCGAGAACATCAATAGGTGACATTTTGGGTTGGGACCCTTCTTCAGACCCTTCAAGGGAGGGAGAGAACCCAAAGTAAAAAACCCGGGCAAATTGGGACCGGTAACAGATGACCTCAGGCAGGGAGATTCCCTGATAGGCCGGTTGTTGCTCAGGGATGGTGTGATCCCAAGAGGGATGCATCATTGCGAACTGTGGAACTGGTTAACTGACTTTTAGTGGAAGAAGAGGAGGGGAGGGAGGGAGAAAGAAAGGGAGGGGGAGGGGAGTATTTATGAAATTACCTAAAATTCGAGAATTCAACTTCCATACTGCTGCGTTGTAAAATGAGGTACTGTTCCTCCAATTTGCATGTGGACTCACTCTGGCAATGGAGGAGGCCCAGAACAGAAATGTCAGAATGGGAGCAGGAAGACAAGTTAAAATGGTTTGCAACCAGGATATCCAGTAGGTCGAGTGCAAGTGTTCAGCCGAATGGTCGCCAAGTCTATGCTTTGTCTCGATGTACAGGAGTTCCCATTGATTCATTTAGCTGAATCCATCTTGGTCTCATAATTTTTAATGGTGGCATTGTAGATGGGGAAAAGCAATTCAAAATGCAAATAGAATTCAGAGGTTTGGCTCTTAATGGTGTTGACTAATGATGGAAGATGTTTAGCTCATACAGATGGGTAGTTGGAATATCACGTGTGGTTCCAAGTATTTGTGAAGGAAGCACAATAGAGTTTTAGGACAATGAAACAGGAAAGGTTGGCTCGAATGACTTGAAATGAGAGATTATAGTAATAACGAAAGGCTTATCTGCAAGCTCACCAATTGTATTCTTCAAAATAAGGTAAAATTTAATTGCATTTCTAACCAACGTGATGAGAATTTCTTAGTTTATTCAATTTTCAGGGCAGTTGTACAATACTTGTCTATGCATCTTCTTATTTTTTAAATTAACATATTTATAACCTTAATGCGCCAATATATGCACCTCTTTTCATCTGTCTGTTTCCTCCCTTTTAATTGTGAAGCTGCAGGCTAATAGATTGTCCAAAGCATTGATGTTTGTGCATAACACACTAACAAGTTATCAATTCTCTTTGCATTTAGCATGTCATCTTTGCAATTTAACTCTAATCAAAAACTCGTCTTGTAAGTAGAATGTCCAGTGAATATCTAAATCATTCCTTCTAAAGTCCCTTACTTGATCATTTTAATTATATCTTAGTTCTGTTCAGAATGGACATTGCATACGTGGCCAGCAATTGGTTCTTTTCCGTGTGTTTACTGGTGGATTTATTTAGTTTTCCTGCTGCACATACAGTATATGTACAGTACGTCATGGGATTCTGTTTAGATTTTATTTTTGTTCTTGAGATCTCCTGCGAACAGCCGATCTTTGATTATTTTTTCCTCTGGGCTGAGTTGTGCTTTGAAGATTTCTTGTCTTGCTAGTAGCTTAAAAAGCCTGAAGTTTCATTTTTGAGAAGCTAACCAGAATTATATTTTTTACAGGGCATTTATTCAGACTGAAAGTTCCTGACCCAAAACACCGCCTGTCCATTCCTTCCTCAGATGATGCCTGACTTGCTGAGTTCCTCAGGCAGTTCTTTGTTTCCCTGGCCCTTGGATAACATGGTTGCAAAGCCCTTTGATAGCATAATGCAGTCAAACCTCATTCTTGTCAGAAAATAAGACGCGTCTTGTACCAGAGCTGTGAGATTAGCTATTGCATCATGATAGAGGATAACCACTGTTTTTTGAATTAGCTCATCTACCCTATAGAAGTCCTTGTGCCACAGTATTAAAGTAAGCAGACAACTTTTTTTTGAAAATCTATAATTTTAGGGAGATTCACATTTATTTGATGACAGCAGTAAATGAAGGTGATAACATCTGGTCCAAGTAGTTCTGGTTAAGACTGAAGTAAAAATAAACTAAATTAGTAAACGATATTGGTGATGTGCATGGATTCAATGGGTATGTCCATTCCCTCCATGGAAAGCATCTACATGAGGTGCTGCCTCAAGAAAGCAGTGTCTCGCATCAAGGATTCCCACCATCTGGGCCCTGCCCTCTTCTCACTCCTACCATTGGGTGGAAGGTACAGTAGCCTGAAGTCCAACACCAGCAGGTTCAGGAACAGCTACTTTCCTACAACTATTAGATTTGTGAACCAGCCTGCACAATTCGCATGTGCAGGAAGGAACTGCAGATGCTGGTTTACACCAAAGATAGACACAAAATGCTGGAATAACTCAGCGGGACAAGCAGCATCTCTGGAGAGAAGAAATGGGTGGCTGAAGTCTGAAGAAGAGTCTCAAGCCTAAATGCCACCCATTCCTTCTCTCCAGAGATGCTGCCAGTCCCGCTGAGTTACTCCATCATTATGTGTCTCTGTACACAACCTTACCTTGGGACAATTACGGCCAACCTCTTGCACTACTTGTTCTTTTTCTAATTTTGTTTTTGCATTAATGTTTATATTTTTGCAGTCTTTGTTTTAGAATTTTGTGTATAATTTCTGTAAAAGGTATGTGCAACTTATTTTTGTGCATTTGAGTTATGTCCCTGGGGTACAGGTGGAAAGAAGATTTTTCATTGCACTTGCACCTCGCCTTACCCACATGATGATCAACTTGAAGTTAAGTGTGTTGTGCTCTCAGTTGTACGTTATTAACAAGCCATAATGCTTTTAGCATTATCTAGTCTATGAAGTAGAACAGTCAATCTACTGTGCATTTAGACCATTGTGTGATTGATAACTCAGAGAATCACAGTGCACCCCAAACCCCCTAGGAAGAAAGCAATGAAGCTCTCTATTGTTTAGCACACTTCTGCAAAGTTTATTGTTTCCTCATGTGTTTTAAATTTTTTTCAAGAGTACATTCTGGAAAAATGGGAATAGTCGTGGAGTCATACGGCTTGGAAACAGGCCCAACATATCCATGCCGTCCAAAATCTCCATCTACACTAGTGCCACCTGCTTGTGTTTGGCTCGTATCCCTCCAAAGATTTCCTAACCATGTACCTGTCTAAATGTCTTTTGAATGCTGTTATTGTATCAGCCTCAACTACCTCCTCCTGTAGCTTGTTCAATATATACACCACCCTCTGCGTAGTAAAATAAATTATACAAAAGTTTTTTTTTAAATGGACCACAAACGCCGGTGAAAGTGGAATTACAACATTTCTATAATATGTAAAATATGCTTGAAGTTTAATGCACAAAGATAGGTGTTTCATTTTGATTTGTAATGTTGGTTCCAGCTATGTACATGGGAGACTAATTTTGATTAATTTACAAAATCATCCATGCAAAGAGAAATTATATTAGAACTTGCATAAACAAAAATATATAAAACCGTGTTTCCACAGCACATTTTAAAAATGCCATGAAGAATACCAAGTGCAATCTAGGTTTAGTTTTACTTCGGAGTCACGTGAGTGATTCCGTGAAGAACCCCACAGTCCGCATGTGCGACATTACGTCTAATGCATGGCGCAGCTATCGGCTGGGAGGAGCATTGCTCCTCCAGCAGTAAGTTTAAAAAACCCTCAGGTAAGTGTAAAACTTAGTCAGAGGTCGTTTTCTGCGCTTGATAATTCTTGTTTTCAGGAGTAAGTTCAAGTATGGAGAAAGCGTCGAGGGTGAAGTCAAGGCGAGCCGCCGGGAGAGTACTTATGGAAGACCGCAGAAGTGCGGGTAGCGGGCGGCCGCCCAGCTCACCTACCGAGTTGCTAGCAGTACGACCAGCGACTGCAGGCTTGGTGTCTCAAAGCACCGTAGCTGTTCCATTGGGGTGGAAAGCCACCAGGAAGTCTGCACGGCCCGTAGACTCGGATCAGTCGGGCTGGGAGGGTTCCCCGCCGGTAATGGATAACGTCTTAGGACGGCTGTCCAGAATGGAGCTCCTAATGCTCCACCTAGATACACTCCAACAGGAGAGGTTGTGTCGGCGCCGGCCTCTGGGAGAGACGGGCCAGTGGCACCTGCGACATGGCTGCTTAATGTCTCCCTCTTGGAGGAGGAGAGCGTGCGGGGTCAGTGTTATTCTGACGCCGAGTCTGAGGGTATAGCCGTGGAGCATCTGTGCAAACCCAGCAATATTCAGCCACCGAATCTGCTGTTTGGTGAAGACCTCGCAAAAAGAGTCAAGGAGCTGGACGACGAGGCAAGAACGGTCGGGCTCATTAAAGCACCGTTGACCAGCAGAGCACTTTGGTGGCAGTATCCCAACAAACTGTTTGCTGAAACTGGGCCAGGTCAAGGACCAAGCCGGCCATTCACAAATATGCGCAGCTGGCGCACTCCGACAGGGGCACGGGCGAACATGTCCTTTCCCACCAGAAACAGAGGGCAGAAAATTCCACCGGTAACCATGGAGGTAGGTGGGTCTGGTTCTTGTCAGAACATATTAAGTGGGAATCACCTACAAGTTGGAGGGAGATTACACTTGTTTCTGAAGGAATGAAATGGGATAACATCAGATTTGTTTATACTGCAGAGTATACAAGGGTTTCAAATTGAATTCCTTCCCAATTTGCGTCTACCCACATAGCATACGCCAAGTCGGACACTAATTTTCTCACAAAAAGAGAATTTGGAGGTAGAAGCTGAAATTGAAAAATTATATAGAAAAGGGGTAATTGATAAGGCACATTATCAACCTCACCAATTCGTGTCTAATATTTTTCCTAGGTCAAAGAAGGATGGGGGGTGTCGAATCATCCTTGACTTGACGAGCCTTAACCCTTTTGTGCAGTATAAACATTTCAAAATGGATACATTTGTTACTGCCAAACAAATGATTTTCAGAGGATGTTACATGGCATGTATAGATCTTAAAGATGCATATTACTCAGTGCCTGTTCATAGGGATCATCGGAGATATTTGAGATTTAGCTGGATGAGGCAATTATGGCAATTTAAAGCACTGCCTAATGGGTTAACCTCGGCACCTAGATTATTTACAAAACTGTTAAAACGAGCACTGGGGCTACTCCGGGCTCAGGGTCATATTGTAATGGCTTATTTGGATGTTATCTTAATCATAGGAAAGACTCGGGAAACAGCTGAATTATCTGTTGCAGTTGTTAAACTCATGTTTGAGAGATTGGGGTTCCTCATACATCCAGTTAAATCCAAATTGATACCAGTTAGAGTGATTGATTATTTGGGGTTCACTATTAACTCAACTCACATGTTAGTGCCCCTGCCCAGGGGCAAGAGATTAAAGTTAATTGAAGGCTGTAACAAGCTCATGGTGGAGCAACAACCTTCAATTAGACATGTGGCCAGCTTGATTGGCAAATTAGTGGTTGTTTTTCCAGCTGCACAGTTTGGACCTTTGCATTACCAAAATTTACAACGTGCAAAGGAACAGGCACTCGGGATACATGCAGGTCATTTCGACAGGCCCATGCAATTACCAGCTGAAGCCATTGCTGAATTGCAGTGGTGGATAACGAACATCTCAAGTTGGTCCAGCAAAATTCCGATTTAGGAACCCTCAGTTGTCTTACAGACTGATGTTAGTGCTTTAGGTTGGGGTGCTACGGATACCATCTCAAGCTGTGGAGGCAGATGGAATATGCATGAGGCATTTATTCTTTAATCACATGGAATTAATCAATTTGAGCTATTGGGAGCGTTATATGGGCTTAAGGCTTATCTTCAGATTGACAACACTACAGCAGTGGCGTATATGTTAATCACATGTGTGGAATCAAGTCAGAATCGTGTGATAGATTGGCTAATCTTATTTGGCACTGGTTTATTACAAGAAACATTTGGGTTTCAGCTATCTACCTACTAGGTAGACTCAACATGGTGGCAGACACCAAGTCATGAAAATTCAATGACAACACAGAATGGATGTTGAATCATGATGTATTTAATGATATTGTTGTTCGGTATGGGATGCCAGATATCGATTTGTTTGCATCCAGACTCAATCACCAGTTACCTAAATATGTTTCATGGGAACCAGACCCAGGGGCAGTAGCGGTAGATGCATTCTCGCTACACTGGGAGGAATGTTTTTATATGCATTTCCTCCATTTTGCCTCATCAGTCGGTGCTTGCTCAAGATCAAGCAGGACTCCACTTCAGGAGTTTTGGTGGTACCCGACTGGCCTACTCAGCCATGGTTCCCTCTCGTTTTGGAGATAGTAACACAGCCTATTATGGCTGTCCCGAAATGCAGTGACCTACTGGTGCACCCTGTAACTGGGAATCAACATCCATTACATGACCGTATTGATCTGTAAATTTGCAGATTCTGAGGAGGCCATATCTGGCCATATCTGGGGCTTGGACTATCCGATCGTACCGTGGATGTGATCGCTGTGGCCTGGTGGAATAGTACCAAAACACAGTACATCTCTCATGTCAGGAAATGGGAGGTGTTCTGTTTACGGGGGAACATTACATATCACACGGCATACATCTCAGATGTGCTAGAATTTCTGTCAACACTATATTTGGATGAAGGGTTGAGCTATAGTGCCATCAATAGTGTCAGGAGTGCCCTGTCATCATACTTATGGCTGGCGTCGGAACAACATTCTGTTGGATATCACCCTTTAATATCCCGGTTTATGAAGGGTAATTCCCCAGGCCCAGGTACTCAGAAATCTGTGATGTGAGCGTGGCTCTCACGCTGCTTTGCCAGTGGGCTCCAGCCCCATCCCTGTCTTTGCCCAAAATCACCCTTAAGGTGGTCATGCTCATGGTGCTGGTTCAGCGCAAGGGGTCCAGACGTTGCAGAACCTGCGACTGGACAGGATGGTATAATCTGGTAATAACATTATGTTTTACATTTATGATTTAATTAAGCAGAGCAGGCCAGGGGTGTCAGGGTTCAAGATTATTTTTTTGGCATATCTCATGGATTATGACTGTGTGTAGTGTCGCACTTGCAATAATATATTAAGGTCCAAGAGCCTCAGAGGTTTGGAATCAGCATTACTTATTAGCCACAAAAAGCCGCATATGAAAGTGTCGGTGCAGACCCTTTCAAGGTGGCTGAAACAGGTTCTCATGTGTGCAGTGTGCAATTTTAAACTCCACCAGGGCGGCATCAACGTCGGCAGCGAGGGCAATGGACGTTCCTCTCAACCATATCCTCGCGGCCGCAGGATGGTCAAATAAACTGACTTTTCAAAGGTTCTATAACAAGCCGCTTACCGAACCGGGGGGTATTCGCCCATTCCGTTTTAAGTTCTGTTTCATAGCTTCCCCCTGGGAGAGAGGGGTCGATATTGTTTTTTCTTTTGTTAAATAAACCATTAACATTTTCAAATCAATGCCATGGTTCAATGAATTGTTTTTTATTCACTCATCCTGAGTCAATTGATGCAGTGAGACGCCTGGATTCGTACCTATGGCATGAAATCACGGAGCTTTGAAATCTTTATGAAATCACTCACGTGACTCCGAAGTAAAATAGTAAGATTAAACGAGAACTTACCAGTTTGAAGTTTGATCTTTATTTTATGAGGAGTTACAATGAGCGATTACGTGCCCACCGCTTACAACCCTCATATCACAAAGGTCATCTGGTAGTTCTAGGTTTCTAATCTTACTATGTTACTTCATTTACTGTTATCTGTGATTTCACACCACTGCTTTGAAGATTGACACGCATGCGGACTGGCGGGGTTCTTCACGTAATCGGTCATCGTATATTCTCATAAAATAAAAATCAAACTTCAAACTGGTAAGTTCTCATTTAATCTTACTATTACAAGGCAAATTGCCATTTAAGGGATAAACAAGGAACTGCAGATACAGGTTTACAATAAAACTCACAAAGTGCTGGAGCAAGTCAGTGGGTCAGGCAGCATCTGTGGAGAACATGGAAAGGTGATGATTCGAGTTGGACTATCATTTAAAGGCCTGTACAATGTAAAACTTTTGTATTAGTTCACTCTTTTGGTACTTTCGTGCATCATATTTGTTTTTGAAGTAAGATCACAACTAACTGTAGAATGGCAGATGTAGCTGCCGGATTTCTGTCTGATCAAATGAGTGCAAACACGTTTAACACCAGTAACACACAAAGCCGTTAGATATGCAAACACTGAAAGCTCTCCAAGATTAATGTCATAAATCTAAAATAACATGTATTGCAATTATTTATTTTGAGAGACTTCATATAAGACTTCATTAGTGAAGGTGGGTGGAGATGTATTAAACATAAATATGATGCTGACAAATAGATTGGAGAATGTTATTCTCTTTGTGTCAGGCAAGTGACAAAAGATATTATTAATAACCCAGATAAACCTTTATCTCCAGTTGCTAATCTTATTATAAGAAAAGCCACTGGAGATATTAAAAGAATAGCTTGTTTTATTGGAATAAGGACTAGAATTATCATTTAAAGTATACATGCAAAGGATCTTTTGATTTTACAATTCATTACAAAAACCAAATGTAGAAATAATTTTCCTTTTCTATGTTTTCAGAACAGCTGCTTTATTGTTGTAACAGCTTTGTTATATTCAAGTTACATTACCGCGGGAATATAGATTGTGAATTGTAATGTTTGCAACACAGCAATCACGGCAGCAGAGTGGCGCAGTGGTAGAGTTACTGCCTTGCTGCGCCAGAGACTGAGTTTGATTCCGACTATGGGTACTGTCGGTATGAAGTTTGCACGTTTTCCTGTGATTACTTGAGGTTTCTCCGGGTGCTCCGGTTTTCTCCCTCATTGCAAAGACGTGCAGGTTTGTAGGTTAATTGGCTTCTGTAAATTGTCCCTGGTGTATAGGATAGAACTAGTGTATGTGTGATCACTGGTTGGCATGGATCTGGTGGGCTGAAGGACCTTTTCCATGCTGTATCTCTAAACTAAACTAGATGTCAGAATGATCCTGTAAACATGTTTGAGCCTTGCCAAATTATTTACCTAGTGAACTCCTTAATGTACTCTCTTGAGAAGAATGGAGAATGTGCTGGTTCTTAAGAAGGATATGGGATGATTTAAAAAAAAAAAAAGGGACATGAGATGGCTATGGCAGATTTGATGAAGGAGAATACAAAGATATTCTACACATATTGCATATCAAGGACCAAAAGAGTAACTAGGTAGAGATGTGGCCCCATTAAGTTGTCGATATGTGGAGCCACGTGAAATGGATGAAGTGTTGAATGTAATAACTCTTGTATTTAACTTGGAAAGAGATGTGAATGCGAGGGAACTTGGGGGAGTCAAGCAAAATAAAAGTTGAGTAAAATAAAAACCTGCCCACAAATCTGCTTTAAACTTTCACCCACTGACCATAATTAGACAAATTATGTGAACGGGAAGGTGGGGTATAATGTGTGATGATGTAAACCTACACATTTTGCAGGAAAAATAGAAATGCAGATTTTATTTTACAAATGGACACAAAGTGCTGGGGCAACTCAGCAAGTCAGGCAACACATCTGAAGAAATGGGTTAGGTCAAGATCCTTCTTCAGACTGACCTGCTAAGTTACTCCAGCACTTTGTGTCCTTTGTGTATTAACCAGAATCTGCAGTCCTTTTGTGTAAACCAGCATCTGCAGTTCCTTATTTCTTAAATGTCATGTAAACTTTTATTATGACCAAGGATTGATTACAAGAGTAAAGAGGACTGCTGCAAGATTAAGAAAGACAACTGCGATCATATATGGCCTTGGTGAGGTTGCACCCAGTCAACGTTTGGTCTCCTCACCCATGAAAGGATGTACTTGCCATAGGCCGAGTACAGCGAAGGTTTACTGGACTGGTTCCTAAGTTGGAAGGTTTGCTAAATGGGAAGACATTAGTCTTGACCAAAAATACTGTCTTACTATTCCCTCCATAAACCCCTGTCTCACGGTGCGAGTTGGCCCACGAGTGACCCCGAGTTTTCACTCGTGGTGATCACGTACAGCCAACGTAGCGGGAACGTCGGAACTCGCGCGATTAACTTGTCCACTCGTGGCGCTAACGGCAGGTACCCGTGAAACTTGTGAACTCGTGAAAAAAGTCAAACATGTTTGAGTTTTTCCACGAGTCAAATTTTGTGGTCAAGTTTAAAATTGAAACATTTAAACTCGTTGTAATATCGTAGTGGCCCGTGCGTTAACTTTAGTGATCCGTGCGTCTACCGTGGGAACTCTTTAATAGACACAAAATGCTGGAGTAACTCAGCGGACCAGGCAGCATCTCTGGAGAGAAGGAATGGAGTCGAGACTCTTCTTCAGACTTACCCAAAACGCCACCCATTCTTTCTCTCCAGAGATGCTGCCAGTCCCACTGAGTTACTCCAGCATTTTGTGTCTATCTATACTTTAGTTTCGGATATGATCAAGTATAAGAAACGCAAACCAGACTACCTTCACATCAGAGAATCCTAATGTTCCTAATTTGGCCGAGGTACTTCACTGTCCGTGTGTAGGAAGGAACTGCAGATGCTGGTTTACACCGACGATAGACACAAACATGCTGGAGTAACTCAGCGGGACAGGCATCGCCTCTGGAGAGAAGGAATGGGTGATGTTTCGGGTCGGGGCCCTTCTTCAGACTCCCCGCTCATTCTTCCCTCGTCGATGTGAACTTGTGGGGGTGCGAGGAATTGGGCGTCGCTGGGTAAGGGGAAGAGAGGTTTTACTGCTGAATTATGCGCAACAGAAGCATGAAGTGGGGGCAAGGTCCGTTTAAACTATCTTGTCGTCCCCCCCCCCCCCCCCCCCAATGTTGGGAGAGAGAGGGAAGAGAGTTGTGCAAACAAACCACGGGAGACTGCATCTTTGGAGGGAAATCATAAAATGTATAGGGATGTTTCGGGCCGGGACCCTAAAGGTTGACTACCCGTTTCGCAGATGCCGTTCCTAGCCCCCCTCTCACTCCTCCCCACCCATAGTCTTTGCCTTCTCCCAATTCCACCATCCCTCGTCCCCCCCCCCCCACCCCCCCAAACCTGTCCTCGCCTGAACTGCTGAAGATAACCGAGTGCTTTAAATGCGAATCCCGGACTGCAGCAACAACACACGCCCTGAGCGGGAGAGGAACTTGGTAACTCAAGAGCAAACGGGAGGGGAACTTGGTAACTCTGGAGACGATCTCGGAACATCGCAGATTACCATACCCGTGGGAACTCGCCACAAACACTTGCACATCAACTTGGAATATCGTACACAACCACGAGTCTGTCACTCTGGGTCACTCGTGTGTCAACTCGCACCGTGAGACAGGGCCTATAGATGCCTCCTGACCCGTTGAGTTCCTCCGGCACTTTGTCTTTTTTCTTTGCTCAAGATTCCATCATCTGCAGTCTCTTGCATCTCCATATCAAGACTATATTCTCCTGTGGGTCAAAGGCACTATTCTCTACATTAGGACTGTATGCAACACACTGTGTGTGGTCTCACCAAGGCCATATATCATTCTGTAAGCCTTCCTTACTCTTGTAATCTAGAGTTTAGGTGAACGAGATAAGACCTCATCAAATCTTAAAATAATGTTCAGGGTGTGACAGGCTATGGGCAGAGGACTTGAGGACCTAGGAGCAGGGGCACAGCTTGAGCATAGGGGTAGGCTATTTAACAAAGCAATGAAGAGAACTTCATTCACTGAGGGTAGTGACCATTTAAAATTCTCTATTCTAGATAGAGTAGCTGTGTGAGTCCGGGCATTGGAAATGGAGATCATAGAACATCGAATATTAAACATAGAACAGTACAGCATTGGAATGGGCCCTTCTGCCCATAATGTTTGTGCCATACATGATGCAAAGTTAAACTGATCTCATCTGCCAGTACTTCATCCATATCCCCCGCATTTCCATGTACTTTTCTAAAAGACTCTTAAACACCACCATTGGTGGTATCTGCTTTCCACCACCACCCCTGGCAATGTGTTGCAGACTCCCACCACTCTCTGTGGGGAAAAAAAAGCTTTCCCCGCGCATCTCCAATAAACGTTCCCTCCCCTCAACTTCTAACTATACTCACTAGTGTTGGACGTTTCAATCCTGCAAACAAATTTCTTACTGTGTATATCAATATTTTATATACTTCCATTAAGTTTAATTTAGTTTAGAGATACAGCGTGGAAACAGGCCCATCGGCCACCTGAGTCTATGCTGACGAGCGATCCCCACGCACTAACACAAACCTACACACACGAAGGACAATTTTACAATTTTACTGAAGTCAATCTTCTTACTAATCTGCACGCTTTTGTGTGGGATGAAACTGGAACACCCAGAGAAATCCCACACAGTCACAGGAAGAATGTGCAAACTCCTTGCAGACAGCACCCATGGTCAGGATCGAACCTGTGTCTTTGGCACTGTGAGACAGCAACTCTACCGCTGCGCCACTGTGCTGCTCGCCAACTGCTTCCTGTGGCTGGAATCCTCTAATCCAAGCAGCATTGTAGTAAGTGCTGGAGAATGGTGCTGAGGTGGAAGATGGCCATGATCTTTGACTAGTGGTGAAGGTTCTAAGAGCCAAATTAATTTGCAATTCTGGCAATGCTAGAAGCCAACAGAAGTAGTACGCCGCCGCGTCAGCAAGTTGCTACTTCCTGCAGAATACTTAATTAAATAACAAACACTGCTCTAACGCCGGCAGGTATTTACTGTTGTACAAAACAAAATTAGTGCTCTCTACAGAATCACATAGTCAGCAGTTTGTAATACTAATCAGTTAAATATAATTGCATAAGGCAGCTTGATTTGGTTGTTGGTGAGATACGAAGATTACATTTTAATTTTTAAGCAATAGAAATGTCTTCATTTGAGTTCTCCTGCGATGAGCTATATGGTACCTTTACCCAGTCTTTTCTGCTCAATAAACGTGAGGTCAGTGAATAGAAAACAAATGTTCCCTTTGGAATACTGGTACATTAATGCCATTTTTATGAAATGATATGCATTAAAGGACATAATTTTAAAAGTTCCGCAAAAAAACCCATGGCAGCTGCAAATTATACCTTAATCACAAACTTGTCGTAACATTTAAATTTAATTTATTTGAAATAACCATTATATTCTGCTATTATTCCAATTGATTATATGAAACGTTTATAAAGTTTTTTCCAAAGTGCTTTCTAAATGTAATTTTCAGCAATTTGCTTATGTTATAAAGCAATATGTTTCATCAGTTGACAAATTGATCTGAACAAATTGGTAGAATGAAGTATTATGTCTAAGTAGGATATAAACTGTATCAACTCGATTAAACAAAATAGTTCTAATTCCATAAATGGATCCGTTTTTACATTTACTTAGCAGGATACCAACGTGCCGTTTGAAGGCTAGATCTTTGGTGGCAAACTATTTGCAGCCAAGGATTTGCAGGTTCAGCAGGCCTTTCTACCGAGGGGTTTGATTTGACTGGTGACATACATCAAACCTGAGCTGATGTACTTTCCATCTGCTTTGTGGCTTTCTATTAAATTCGACAAGCAGATACCAACATGTACTGCAATCATGTTGTACAACAGAAACGCACACCGGTAGCAATTGCACAGCACCGATGAGATGTGATTTCTATTTTGCTGCTAGCAATTCGCTGTACAATGGCTCAACTTCATAGAATGGAATGTGTTTTCCTGTTGAATGTACAGTTCAAACAGGTTGCTACTGCAAGTTGGAGATTATTGAGCGTGGGCGGATCACCTCTCTGGTGAGGTGGGCAAGTTTCGACGGATGCTAAGCACTGCGGCTGTGTTCTTATAACTGAAGCAATGGAATGGGACAATTTGCTTTGCAGGTTATTCCACTTGCCAGAAAGAAGAGCTTTAAAATAATCAAAAATCGGTATTTGGTAAATGCTCTCTGACACATTCATTTGCCACTTTAGGATTAAAAAAATCAAAGGCATCTTTTTTTCTTTCAAAACATTGTTTAATAATTCATTCACAAATCATTTCACTGTAACCCAGTACACCTGACAATAATAAACCAAGGGCAATATCAATACCAATTCTCTTCTCTTTTCACAAAGTTTAGCAAATCTTGATTTTTGTTTTAAACTGGAGGTCATATTCTCTCTGATCATTACCACTAATTTTAGTTCTCCCACCGTTGTGGCTGTTCACTTCCAATCACAAACACTGGCTTATTTTTAAAAACATCTACTTGTCTCCCATTTTTTTTTGCCATTTTATTTTGAAATCCTTTGCTTACAGGGCCCTTCCAGAAGTAGTGTTTTCAAAAGTGTTACAAAATGAACTGGGTTTGAACGTTATTAAATAATTTATTTCATGCATTTTTTTGAGCGCTGCAAATCTCTGCCTTTTGTATAACCTACTCATTGCTTTCTACTGCACAATTGCCCCAGTGTAATAAAAATGTGATCTCCCTTGCATTAAAGGAATTGGACTGGAGTCCCGTGTGCTGAGAAAATTGACGGACATGTTGGAAATAATATTGAAGAGAATGGAGCCCCTGGCTAAACTGGAAAACGTGAGCGACTTCAGAAAGTTGGAAGAACTTAGCTCTGCTTTAAATCAGTAAGTACCCATGTAAAAAGAGGCATGTTGATAGCTGGTACACTTATTATCAAGTTCCTTCTGGTTTCTTATTCTCGTTAAACAAACAGATCCATATTTAGCTTTTGGCTACAATGTCAAATTATTCTGTTTTTAATAACATTTTAAATCACTCTGAATTGAATGTTTCAGTATTCAAAATTTTGCTGCTCTCCATTTTAAGGCAATTTCCATGTGGAACCTTGTTCTGATTAAGGTGATGTTCCAACTCGAGGATGGTGTGTGCTGTCATTTTTTTTTGTCGTATGCTTGTCATCAATTGAACCATGAAGTCAGCTTTGTGTAAATTCAGAATTTATTATCTACATGGTTTAGTTCATGGCATGTTTGACTTTGTATTGGAGCGTTGCATCTTCTGCACTGCCCAACTTGAGCACATAGTCTCAGCCTCCTATTTCGCTTTGGCAGCTTACAACCCGGTAATATGAATATTGATTTCTCTAACTTCAAGTAACCCTTGCTTTATCTCTCTCTCCCCGACCCTCCTCCACCCTTGTTCTCCTACTAGTTTCACTATTCCCCTGATTAATTTTACTTTTTGCATGCCTCGATGTCACCTTCCCCTCAGCTAACAATAAACATTTCCTTCTTCATTGTCTGCTTTGATCTGTCCTTTTCACACCATACATGCTCTTTGTACCCTTCTATATCTCTAGTTTCCATCTCCCCTGACTCTCGGTCTGAAGAAGGGTCTCAAACCAAAATGTCACCCATTCCTTCTCTCCAGATATGCTTCCTGCCCCGCTGAGCTATTCCAGCATTTTGTGTCTATCATTAGTTTAAATTGATATTGCTGCACAGTCTCACTCTGTCTTTTCATTTTGTTTGTGCTCATAGGCATTTCTTGTGGCTTAGTAAAATAATCAGCGGTTATGTATCTGTCCAAAACTGAACTAGCTTTAACAATTCTTAAGATAATAAATAGTTAAGGACTGCACACACAATTTGGCATTTGAACTTAAAATAACTCAAATGTATACTTTTGTGATCCCTCCCTTGCCTCTTTCAGTGTATTGTAGTCTTTATGATTTTTAAACTGTGTTTGAACAATGCTTTTGCCACAGAGTAAGGGAGCGGATTTTGTTTTAACTTTTTTTTGTCTGAGACAGTTGATAGGTGATTTGAAAGATGATTCTGCAGTGAGCCTTATCTATGGAGAATCTTGCCTCCCTTTTGTTTAATGACAGTAGTCGGTACCTATGCATCATGGACACAAAAAGCTGGAGTAACTCAGCGGGACAGGCAACATTTCCGGAGAGAAGGAATGGGTGACGTTTCGGGTCGAGACCCTTCTTCAGAAGCAGAAAGGTGTCTACCCGCAGTGTCACCCATTCCTTCTCTCCAGAGAAGCTGCCTGTCCCACTGAGTTACTCCAGCTTTTTGTGTTTATCTTCGGTTTAAACCAGCATCTGCAGTTCCTTCCTACACCTATGCATCATTATCCTTTGGCACTTTGGCCTTCATCAGTCGGAATATTGAGTATAGATGTTGGGAGGTCATGTTGCAGTTGTAAAAGACGTTGATGAGACCGCATTTAGAATATTGTGTTTAGTTCTGGGCACCATGTTATAGGAAAGATATTGTCAAGCTTTGAAAGGGCTCAGAAAAGATTTACGAGGATGTTGCCAAGACTAGAGGGTGTGAGTTAAAGGGAGAGGTTGAGTAGGCTGGGTCTCTATTCCATGGGGGGCAGGAGGATGAGGGGAGATCTTATAGACGTGTACAAAATCATGAGAGGAATAGATCGGGTAGATGCTCAGAATCTTTTACCCAGAGTATGGGAATCGAGGACCAGAGGATATAGGTTCAAGGTGAAGGGGAAAAGATTTAATAGGAATCCAAGGGGTAACTTTTTTACACAGAGGGTGGTGGATGTATGGAACAAGCTGCCAGAGGAGGTAGCTGGGAGTATCCCATCATTTAAGAAACAGTTGAACAGGTACATGAATAGGACAGGTTTGGAGGGATACGGACCAAGCGCAGGCAAGTGGAACTAGTGTAGCTGGGACATTGTTGGCCGGTGTGGGCGAGTTGGGCCGAAGGGCCTGTTTCCACACTGTATGACTCTATTACTCCAATGGGATTATTCCGATCTGAGGGCAAATCTAATTTGCAAGGATAAGTTTTTCAAAAGCTTTCTAACTTTGAAATTTTGCTCATCAGAGTTGTCATCCCTTATCTTTGATTTTGTTTTGTACTTTGACAAGTGGCCTTCATGTCAAGACACATCAGTTTGCATTGTCAGTCAGAACACTTTGGGGGAGAAATATAATCAAAGCGCAAAAAGATTAAAAAAGAGATCCATGATATGATAATTTTCAAAAGAAATTCTATTTTTTAATATAATGGTACACATTGATGTATGCATGATTATATTTAGTTCCTTGTAATAGATGCAATTAGCTTTACAATTGAATAATAATCTGTTTAAAGACAGTTTCTGTAATTTTCCCCTGAAAAAGTGGCATACTAATAGAAATAAATTATTTATAGTCAAGTCAAACTTTATTGTCATTCAGAAATACATTGATATGTGCAGTTCCAAACGAAATTACGTTGCATTTGGCTCCCTGTGCAACACAATAAATTAACAGAATGATAGGCGTGGATGAAAAAGATAAATAGACAATGGTGGCAGCCCATTACATGGCATTCAGGAGTCCGATGGCTCGTGGGAAGAAGCTGTTGCAGAACCTTGATGTTCTGCTCCTTATGCTGCGATATCTTTTTCCCGAGGGCAGCAGAGTGAACAGTCCGTGATGGACATGTGTGGGGTCTTTTATAATACTGCTGGCCTTAGACACGCAACGTTTGGTCACAATATCCCCGATTGAGGGGAGAGAAGTCCCGATGATTTTTTCCGCTGTCCTCACCACTCTCTGCACAGACTTCCAGTCGGAGGCTCTACAGTCCCCAAACCAGACAGAGATACAGCTGGTCAGAATACTCTCTATGGTGCCCCTGTAGAAAGTAGTGAGGATGGGATGGGGGAGATGAACTCTTCTCATCCGGCGCAGAAAGTGCAACCGCTGCTGCGCTCTCTTAACTGTTGATGAGATGTTATTCGACCAGGTCAGACTGTTAGTGATCTGCAGATCCAGCTGCAGATGCAGATATAGCAGATTCTTTTATTCGAATAATGTAGGTGCCAATGACAATATTTTTTTGGGCTTTGTTGCAGAAAAAACACTGCAAGTCCACTTGCAGCCGCATACTTGATCATCAGCAATATTGATAAGAGCCCGATAAAAACATACTGCATGTTTCTCCGATCAATGGATAATTACAGAGAGTAGGAAAGGAAAATTAATTGTGTAGGAAGGAACTGCAGATTCTGGTTCAAACTGAAGAAAGGCACAAAAAGCTGGAGTAACTCAGCGGGACAGGCAGCATCTCTGGAGAGAAGGAATCAGTGACATTTTGGGTCGGGACCCTTCTTCAGACTAGTCGGGGGAAAGGCAAACAAGAGATATAGACAGTGATGTCAAGAGATATAGAACAAATGAATGAAAAATATGCAAAAAGTAACGATGATAAAGGAAACGGGCTATTGTTAACGGTTTGCTAGGTGAACATCGTACATTTATTAATCAAAAATGTATATTCATGCATTTTGACAAAATTGGCCCCGTCAAAATCCACAAAGAATTCAACATGCCAGCCAAAAATGCAATGAGCTAAAAGTTTTCTCCTTTAGTGCTAAATAATGTGTGATGTTACTTTCAGTGGTATATTAGAAGTATAGCAGCATTGAAGTATAGAAGGATCCTGGAATTAAAGTATCTCGGAAAGTGGCAACACAAGTAGATTGGATAGTAAATAAAGTGTATGGCGCGCTTGCCTTCTTCGATTGGGGTGTTGAGTATAAAAATCGATGGGTCATGTTGTAGCCATATAACATTTTGAATTTGGAGTGTGCTGTTCTGTTTGATGCACTACAGGAAGGATATAGAGGCTTTTGAGTGGGTTCAGAAGAGGTTCACCAGGATGCTACCTGGATTGGAGAGGCATCAGCAATAAGGAGCGGATGGATAAGCTTGGATTGTTTTCTTGCAGTGTCGCAGGCCACGGGCATCCTGATGATGGAATTATGTGGGCATAGGTAGGGTAGACAGTAGCTTTTCTTGGGTTGGACTGATAAGCACTAAATTCATAGGTTTAACATGAGATGGGAAAAGATTATTTACTGGGCATGATTTATTTACATGAAAGGCACTATCAGAGGTAGTGGTGGATGTGGAGACGATAACAACCATTAAATAGATTTAGACATGAACAAGAAGGGATATAGACCACAGATGTGCATTTTATGGCTTTGTGATTGATGCAGACATTATGGGCTGAGAAACATGGTCCTATGTTATATCTTCTATTACTATGCAGCTTTTAGGAGTGACCCATATAGTCGTTCTCTACATTTCAATTTCTCCTACTTTGTTTTAAGTTTGTCTTATACAAGTTCTCCCATTGGTTAACAATTTCAGGGTTTATACTGAATTTCTCATGTAGTTTTTACTTATCATCAACTTACTGAAAACAACGTTTTTTGGGAGGTTTCTGGCACTGGAGTTCTGTGTGCTGCTTGGTATTTTTGTTCTAAGAATGACCATGCAATTCATTATACGTATAAATCCCAGAACTCCCTAGTTTCTATACATTCAGCATACAGAATGGGTAATGGCATCATGAAAAGTCCATAACATTTTGAAATCCTTCATCCATTATTATTTATGCAAGTTTCAGAACCTGCTTGCATCTTAAACAGCGGTCACCTTGAACCAGGATAGTACTATTAGATGAAAGAGAGTGTAATTAGAATTAACGTAGTTGCTGATTTCTCTGAACTTCACACTCAAATTAATTAACAGCAGCTCTACCTTTCAAGCGGAAGAGAATTAGTCAGATTGAAGCCCTGGTTTCGACTCTTTGAGTTATAGGTATGGATTAAATGTCTCATTTACTTTCCTCCCACTCCCGTCATTCTGGCTTTTAAGAGTGACAGCAAAATGGCTGTCATTAGTCATTTTCTGCTGAGGCTCTCAAAATAATCTTGATAGGCTAATAGTGCTTACAACTTCTGTATTACATCTCATCAGTCTGCCAAAAGCTTAAATTACCTTAAAATTAAATGTACACAAAGGGAAGTACAGTGTGGATCAATGCTAGGGAATGCTGGAGACTCTTACAATCTTTCCATTTAGGACCAAGAACATGCAGCACAGTACAATGTCCGTGCTGAACTCTATGCTAAGTTAAACTAATCTGCTCTGCCTGCATGTGATCCACATCCATTCTCTGTACATCTGTGTGTTTATTTAAAAACCTCTTAAACACTACTATCATATCTGCCTCCACAACCCCAGGCAGTGTACAACTCCTCAATGTGGGGGGGAGGGGAACTTGCCACGCTCTTCTCCTTTAAACTTTGCCCTTCTTTCCTCTGGTCTTTGACATTTCCACTCTTGGAAAAAAAATTCTTAATGTCTACCCTATCTATACCTCTCATAATTTTATAGACACCCATTAGTTCTCCCCTCAACCTGTGACTTTAACCGTAAACTCTGATACCTCATCAGAATTAAATTAACTTAATAAAGCAATAGAACTGTACTTCCAGTAAATTAATGCTACTTTAAATCTTTGCTGTTTTGCTCCCAAATTCTTAAAAGACCAACTTAATTCAAAATGTGTACACAAGCAAATATTATTTGTATTTAGTTTTATTACATACCCCTGTGTACCTGGTTGAAATTATTTGTAAAAACCCCTTGCAACTTTTGTAAAGTGAAAGCATCTGTATTTAAAATTCATGTATATACAATCAAAGAGCAGTTTTGATGGATCAGTTTGTGTGTGCAGTAAAAAAATATTGTATTTTATGTTGGTTTTTATGTTGCAGAGCAAAATGTATTATTTTAAGAAATGTTATTCAGTGATTTTTAAAAAAATTTCCCAATACCACCAATGACTGCTGGAAGGATCGAAGAACTCATTCATCGGTCATTCAACTTTTGTCATTAATTGAATCTTAATGAATTACATTTTCCTTTATTAATTTGCTTGGTTGAATTCTGACTGACTGGAAATTAGTTATTACCTTAGATATTCTTGCAAACCTTTAGTGATTATCTATTTGTGTTGCTCTCACACCGAGGAGATGTACATCTGGGGAAATGGTCAGAATTAACTATTTTAAGAAATAATCATTTATAATAGTAATTGTTAAGATGTGAGCTTTGCAGAACTATGACAATTACAACATTCAAATTGTTAGGGACTTTCTACCTGGTGTTTCTTTTAAAGGTTGCTATCTACTGCAAAATTTGGCCTAATATCTCCCTCCATGTATCAAAAACAGACAATGTTGGAAATACTCGGCAGGTCGGGCAGCATCTGTTGGAGGAGAAACAGTGTCAATGTTTCAGGTCAGATGTCCCATGTAAGATCTCTGAAGGAAGATGAAGCCTATAATGCTACAGGGAGGTTGGGGTATTCTCTGATATGGTGAAACTGGGGTGACCATGGGGGATAAACTGTATAAATTGGTTATCAGTTCAATGAGAATATGGGAGCCATTACAGATTGAGAATAGAGACAAGGAAATGTGGGAGTTTTGAAATGCAGGAAGAGGGTTTTCCCAGCCCATTCAATGGTACTTTGGTACAGTGAAATTTCTGTTTTGCGTACAGTTCAGTGAAATAAAGATACAAGATACAGTTATTTGTCACGTACGAATTGGCACAGTGAAATGTGTGGTCGCCATACAGCCATACGAATAATAAAGAGCACAGACCACGATAGTCTTAACACAGACATCCCCACACAGCGGAATCAAAGTTTCCCCACTGTGAGGGAAGGCTCCAAAATTCAGCCATGCTCCTCTGTTGTCCTCTGTTGTTCACCCGTGGTCGGGGGGCTCCCAAACCCCTCGCAGTTGCCATTACGAGCAGCCCGATGTTCAGGCCCTCTCGCCGGGATGATGGAACTCCGACATCGGAACGGGAGAACCTCCTCAATGGCTTGGACATCCGAATCGGCCACTTCCTACCGGAGTTCGCGGCTCCCGAAGTCCACAGGCCGCGCTGGGCGGAGATTCACGCTGACGGCCCTCGGCAAAAGGTCCCAAGACTCCGCGATGTTGAAGTCAGCACCGACCATGCTGTGAGCTCAACAAACCTCAGCTCTGCGATGTTGAAACAGCTTGCCCAGCACTCCGGAGCTTCAAACGGCGATCCAGGTTGGCATCGCCCGCTCCGCGGTGAATCCAGTGCTGGTCCGCTGAAGCTTTGCTCGGTCCCCGGCAGGAAAGGCCACGCCAATCTAGGCCGCGAGGAGGGAGGCGAGGATGCGACTTGGAGAATAGTCACACCTCGCCAGGAAGTGACTGGGAAACGGTTTCCCCCTTACCCAACATAGAAAAACTAAAGAAACCTCCAAAACACACTTTTAAAACAGGCTAAACATTTAAAAAAAGATAGAAAAACAGATAGACTGTAGGCAGAGGCTGCCATCACTGCGGCGCCCCTAGTGGGTACATCTTGCTATACATAGACACAATCATATGCAAGTACAAAATTGTAGGTATATGGATAACACCGAGGCGGTACGCAATAGTTGCCACGTTTCTGGTACCATCTTGGATCCAAAAAAAATTGTTAAAAATAAAGGTTCTAACTTGGTCATAAAGGCCTGTTGTTCTGGCAGTGGCATTGGAGCTTAGATGGAGGGGTCCGCTTGGCCAGACAATGTTGTTGGTGTCTCCCCACCACTGCTCCACTGCTCTGTTCAGTGCTGCTGCAGGCCATGACCGATCCATGCAGGGTCGGCCTTAGGAGGTGCGGGGCCCAATTGGGATCAATTTTGGTGAGCCCCAGGTTCCCAGCCAAGGTCTGTAGAATCGTATAAATAAAGTATATTATAGACTTTATATCTCTATGGTAGAATGGAAAGTAATCAAAATGTGCGCTTAAAAATTGCATGCGAGTTAATGGACCAAACAGATCTAAGCTACATTTTAACATAAAATTGCATACATGTAAGCCTATAAGTAACAAAGAAAATGTGTAGATCACCTCTGAAAAGTACATAGTTACAATACCACTTGTTTTATTGACTGTGAAATGAAAAAAAAAAGTAATTTAATTAACTTGATCCTGGAAAACGAATAACCATTGGCGAAAAACCAGTCCAGCCTTGACATTTTGGGCTTCAGCCCCATCCTACACTTTGTGCTTGTACCCCATCCTAACTTAGGTGGGGGGGGGGGGGGGGGGTGGTGTGTGTGTGTGGGTGGGTGTGTGTGGGAGTGTGTGGGAGTGTAGGAGTGTAGGGAGGGAGAGGGCCATGGTCCGGGGTGACGGGTGTGAGCTGAGGCCGAGGTTTCTAAACATTGCTCCGACCCCCGGCATGGCCCTCCCTGTATTGTTCACCGTATCTCCCCGGGGAGAGAGAGGGGTGGAGCCAGGACTGTGTGCATGAAGCACGGCGACTGGAGGGCCGGAAGCGCTGACCCGGGACCGTGAGGGAACGACCCACCTCCCCCTCTCCCCATTCTCCATTCACCCCTCCCACCCCCCCCACCCCATCTACCCCTTTCTTCCACCTCCACCCCTCTACCTTCTCTCCACCCCTCTCTTCCCCCTCCACCTGGGGTAGATTGAGTCGAGCCAAGAGTAGATTATTCTGGCGCGGTGCCCCCTTAGGCGTGGGTCACAATTGGGAGCAATTGGTCCAATTGTCTTGAGGCCGGCCCTGGATCCATGTACTCTGTCTCCCGATCCACTTGAACCTAGGCTGCTGCTAGGCCTCCAGGGGCCCACTCCACAATCACAATGGCCAGGCTGGGCACGTCCTCTGTCCCCAAGGAGGCAAAAAAAAAGGAAAGTCTTCTGACTACCAAGCCTACTGACCCTCAGAGTTATCTGCACTACTCTTTGTCCCACCCTGTATCCTGTGAGGATTATTTTCCATCCTTCCAGTTCCTGCATTTCTGTCATATTTACTTTGACCATGAGACATTCCATACATGTGCCTCTGAAATGTCATCTTAATTTCAGAATCTGGGCTTTCTCTTTACTGCTGTTAGCAGCTCTCGGCCAAATCTCTTCCATTTCACGTGCCTCTACACACTGCTCCTTTCACTGGGATGGATAAAGGGCAGAGTTCTCCTGGTCCTCGCCTTCTACCCCACCAGTATCCACTTTTAACAGATCATTCTCTGCAGTTTCCACCACCGTCAAAGAGATTCCAGCACCTCACAACCTCCCTCTGGCAGACTTTATTCAACAATATGGGCAACAATGAGCGGCACAACGGTAGGGTTGCTGCCTCACAGGGCCAGAGAGCCGGGTTCAATCCTGACTACAGATGCTGTTTGTATGTTCTCCCTGCAACTGTATGGGTTTCCTCTGGGTGCTCTGGTTTCCTCTCACACTTCAAAGACGTGCAAGTTTGTAGGTTAATTGGCTTCTGTAAATTGTCCCTAGTGTATAGGATAGCGCGAGCGTATGGGATGATCGCTGGTCGGCGCAGACTCGGTGGACCAAAGACTTTCACGCTGTGTCTCTAATACCATACATTTTCCTGCCGTTATATGCCAAGTCGGAAGCAGATGGATATGTTTGTTATAACAAAGACACAAGGGACTGCAGATGCCGGTTTATAAAAAAGATGCAAAATTGTTGAGTAATTTATTGGGTCAGGCAGAATCTCTGGGGAACATGGATGGGTGACATTTCAAGTCGGCAGCCTTCTCAGGCTGATTGTTGTAGTGGGGGGAGAAAGCTGGAAAAGAGAGGAGGGGGCGGAACAAAACCTGGCAAGTGATAGGTGGAAAAATATGTATTTTCATCTCACTCTCGCCTCTATCCACCTATCACTAGCCAGGCTTTGTCCCACCCCCACATCTCTTCCAGCTTGCTCCCCCTCCTCACTACCCACCACAATCAGTTTGAAGAAGGGTCCCAACTTGAAACATCACCTATCCATGTTCTCCATGCTCTATATCTTATAGATCTCTTTGATGGTGGGAGGTTAATACCTGCAATAGATCGGGCAGTGTCCACCATTTTGCAATCTGCTGTGTTCTGTACATATTGAAAATAAAGAGCACATCTTACACCAAGCTGGTGCGATTTTTAATTTGGCAGTTCAGATTATTTTAATCTCTCTCTTCAAGAAAATTATTTACATTGTGAACTGCTAAATGATCAAAATGGATTTCACCAATTTTAAACATTCTTTTTCTGCCAAGTACAGGAATCACATTTTCCTTTTGACATCAGAATTAATAAAATATTGTTGTCAATTAATAAGTTTGATTTTTAAAAAAACTTGGCTGAAAGTATTTTCTCAAAATTGAAAATCGAGTTTTAAGAAAAAAAAAGCAGAGAACACAAGTCTTTTGTCTTGAAGACGATACAACATTTTGAGTTTTATTTTGCAAATAAATAGATTATTAGATGCACAGGTAATGTAGTCTCTGACTGCTATTTTTACAACACAAATCATTTCTTAAATGCCCAAAAGACTTGCACAGAAGCAAGAATTGGCATGTATTATTTTTCCAATTAGTAGTTTAATATTGTCAGTACCACAATTCACCAAATCCCGAATCCAACTGGAGAGAAATGCTCTATACAGGAAAAATAGACTTCTGGAAGATTCTTCTTCTGGCTGCAGCAGGTTTAAATAAAATCACAAGGATCTGCAGGAGCTGGTTTATGAAATAAAAACACAAGGTGCTGGATTACCACTTCAGAGATGCTGCATGACTTGCTGAATTAATTCAGCACTTTGTGTCTTTTGTAAACCAGCATTTTCAGTGACTCCGGGAACTAAAAGTGCTGGCTTAGATAACACACAAAGTGCTGGAGTAACTCATGGGTCAGGCAACATCTCTGGAGGACTTGGATAGGTGACATTTCAGGTCAGTCTAAGGAATGGTCCCAACCCACCTATCCATGTTCTCCATGGATGTTGCTTGACCTGCTGAGTTACTCCAGCACTTTGTGCAGTTTTAAATGAAACCAACACTTTAAATTGGAATATTTTAAAATGAACCAAATGTTTTATCAATAATTATATTTGTCATATCAAGCACCTGTTTCATTCATAAATTTTACTATTTGATTGTTTAGTATTTAAAGCAGGGTAACAAAAATCTGCACCTGCATCAGCAGTTCCGTGTTTCTAACCAAATATTGACCTGAGCAAGGGTTACACAAAAAGCTGGAGAAACTCAGCGGGTGCAGCAGCATCTAAGGAGCGAAGGAGATGGGCGACGTTTCGGGTCGAGACCTTCTATTGACCTGAGCAATATGGGGCAGATGCTGCAAATCTAAAATGTAAACACAGAATGCTTAGATCAGGTATCATTGGGGAAGAGCAAGGATTTCAGATTGGCCATCTATCTGCAGAGAAAATATAATCAGTTGTCTGCTCTGCTCACTGCTGAAGATATCAGAGTAGGTTGAAAAAAGAAATATGGTTATTGTCTTTGATTTCCTCTCAGCAGAAAATATTTGAAATTACCTTCAGTCCCTTATTATTTCATTTTATGTAATCATTCTCTTTTCTTATTTAGTATGTGTTACATTTGAAAATTATGAATTTTATGATTAAAGAGAAATTGCATGGGGAAATGGAAATTCTCTCCACACATTATTTTCAGGTTAGTCTAAAGGGTTATCCGATAATATTTAAATTAGTACTTCGCTGTTAAAAGAGACTGCTGCTCTACAAGCCTGGAGATTTACAGTTTCTAGTTTATTCCTGAATTATAAGGATTAAAAAAAAATGCAATTGTTACACAAGTGACAGCAGATACTTCTGGCCTCCACCACCTCTATTTCAATATTGCTCTAAAGCTTTGTGGGAATTTTTCGGCATCACTTTCCAATTTCTATGTTTGGAAAGCTGCTTGGGTAAAACTGTAAATGTACATTCACATTAAAGACTGACTGACACAATTTGTGCCCACTTATTGCAGCAGTACTGTAATATAATGTATGTTTAGTGGGGGGAGGATCTGGAACAAGATTTCATGTGAAACATTCCGCTGCTGTATTGCAGAATTAATATATCTTCACCATAGGGAAAAGCTGAGTTCTAGATGACTGAAAAATTGATATGACCGATATTTTAAACTAAATTATATTTTTCTATTAAAATGATTGTCAGATTTTTAATATGACAGAATGACAATTATCTCAGCAGTAGTCACAGGTACAGCCATAAGTCTACTGAAGTTGGTCTTTTAGGCATTTATTCTTTGTGGGTATTAGACACGTCCTCATCCTTCAAAATTTAACTTTCTTTCAAAAATCCTCTAAACAGTAATGTTTCCAAAGTAAAATCAAACTAAGACCCAGGGAACTGCAGATGCTGGAATCTTGAGCAAAACACACAAAGTGCTGGAGAAACTCGGCGGGTCAGGCAGCATCTCTAAAGAATATGAATAGGTGCCTATCCATGTCCTCCAGAGATACTACACTATACTGAAGTAACGCTGAACTACTTCAGTACTTTTTCTCTTATTCTGTAAACCAGCATCTGCAGTTCCTTGTGCCTACTATTAACCCTGAAGTATAGTTCCATGAAGTCAAACAGCGTGGAAACAGGAACACTAGTCCACTAGTTTGGCCTGCATTTGGCCCATATCCCTCTAAATCTATCCTATCCATGCACCTGTCTAAATCTTTCTGAAACCTGCGATAGTTCCAATTTAAATGTATTTGTCTGTGTTCTGTTTAGATGAGACATCCACTTTAGCTTAAGTTTCCATGATTCATAAAGTAATTCCTTACTCAAGCTTGAATCCACAACTTTGCAAAATTCTTAGAATTAATTAATTCATATTTTTCAAATGAACTACAGCATTTATCAGATACAAATATTTTTCCACTGAGAAATTTCTCTTTGCAGTAGCTCTTGCGCATTCCTAAAAAATGAATCTCTTATTATTTCTCCAAAATCATAAACATGTCAGAGATTGTTGAAGAATATAAATTGAAAATTATTTCAATTATAGAGTTATGTAGCAATTAAATGAAATGTAAATTGAAGTGTTGTATTCATGAATATTCTGAACGCTAAAGAATTATGAATTTACAAACAATTGAAACCAAGAATAAGAATGCTTTCATTATTTCAGAGAATTCATAATTCTTTGAAATAATGAAAACATTCTTATTCTTAGTTTCAATTGTTTGTAAATTGAGTAATTTTCTAAAATATTTCAAAGACCTGTCACCAGTGAAACCATTCATTGTAGATTAGTGTTTGCTTATAATAAACACATCACATTTCCACCCACATATCTATAACTGAACTACCAAAGAAGCAATGTTTAAATGAAAGGATGTTATAAATATAATTGCACATTAAAAGAGTTATATTATTGAGAAATAGTCATTAGAAAGAGAATGTACTGGCAATGTGAAATCTACCACCTTGTGTTTGCAAAAATAATTGCTCAGCTAGAATATTAAACAATTTTTCCCTAAAAGGCATTTTTGAAATAGTTTATTTGATTGTTGTAGCATTGCATACCAAGTTAAAAAAAAACACCTCAGGTACTGTCTGTATGGAGTCTGCACTTTGTCCCTGTGACCTCTAGGGTTTCCTCTGGGTGCTCCAGATTCCTCCCTCATCCCAAAGACATGTGGGTTTGCAGGTTAATCTGACTCTGTAAATTTCCCCCAGTGTAGGACGTGGATGAGAAGGTGCGATAACATAGAACTAGTGTGAAAGAGTGATCGCTGGCCAGTATTGACTCGGTGGACCGAAGGGCCTGTTCCCATGCTGTATCTCAAAACACTAGAAAGAGAATGATGGGTTGGAGATTTATCTGCTGTAACAAAAATATCTTGACAGCGGTTTCTCCCCCGTGCTCTCCACTTCTGTTTCTCGTAATTTTATTTTGAACAAAAGATGATTTTCCCAAACATGGAATGACATTGCCTTATCATTTTTTTTATACAGGCGCTGAAAGATACAGTAAAGTAGCTTGGAATAATTGATCTGAAGATATATATTTTTAATTCTACCTGATCGTGAGAATGTGCGTGACATGACCTCATCAAATTGGGGCAATTCTTCTGGTTTTCTTCCATTTGATCATATTAAAAGTCAACTTGTGAACTTGCTGTCTGCCCGGATATGGGTCAGCGCTGCAGGAGAGCTTTCCCTAAGGCTGCTGTGGAGAAGAATGGTGCAGTGGCACAGCAGTGGAGTTGCTGCCTTGCAGCACCAGAGACCCGGGTTCATTCCTGTCTAAACAAACTTTGTACGTTCTCCCCGCGACCGCGAGAGTTTTCTTTCGGTGCTCCGGTTTCCTCCCACATTCCGAAGACATGCAACTTTGTAGGTTAATTGCCCCTTGTTAGGAGGATGCAAAACTGGGATAGCATAAAACTAGTGCATGGGTGATCAGTGGTCGACGTGGGCCAATGGGCCTGTTTCTACGCTGCATTTCTAAAAAAAGAGGGAGAATGGTGGATGGGTCACACATGTGGAAGTTGGTTGGTGGGTGGTGAGGGCAGATGGTGGTGATAAATCGGGTGTTTTGGGGGGAGTAATTGAGATGGAGGTAGGATGAAACAGTCATTTGGTCATTGGATCCCATTCTGCCCAACTGCCACGTTGCATGCAAGCAATTCTCCCCAATGCTGCGATTGAGGTAGCAACATCTCGTCCATTGATGGTAAGTCCTTTGTTAGTACAGATAGCCCTTGTTATAATGGACCAGGGGTGTAGGGGGAGGGGAATGGTGTCCGTTATTGCCGATTATCCGCTATAACCGAGTAAGGTGTGTAAATGTGTGCAGTAATGGAAAAACAACCAATAAACATTCACTAAACAAGACGGACAATAAATAGATAAACACAGACTGAGACAGGATTTGCTCTAGCAACCTAGCGATCACTCAGTGAAACAACAAACTTTCTGGATGCACACGGACACCTCGGTTACAACAGATTTAATCCGCTTTAACCAAAATCAGTTGTAAAGAGGTCCTTAATAATAAGGGTACACTGTGTTCTCCATTCGCACAAGTGGGGTACAAGTAAATCAGTAGGGGGTGTCAGTGAAAATATTCACAATGTGTAGGAAGGAACTGCAGATGCTGGTTATACACTGGACATAAACATAAAATAATGGAATAACTCAGCAAGAAGGGCAGCATCTTGGAGAGAATAATGGGTGACGTTTCGGGTCGACCCGAAATATCACCCATTCCTTCTCTCCAGAGATGCTGCCTGTCCCGCTGAGTTACTCCAGCAATTTGTGTTTATCTCCGGTTTAACATATTCACAATGTTGTAATGGTGCCCATTAATTCATGTAACTCGCGTTTTCTGAATTTCGACATACAAACTCCTTGTTTTAAAGTGAATAAACAACAAAGTTTCTGGTAAACACAGAAAAAGCTGTCAGTGGTTCAGCCAATATCAGAGGGAGAGAGAGAGAGAGGGAGAGAGAATGAATCACACCAGGAAAAGCCAATTTCAATTTTCTAATGGCAAATATGTATTCTGGAAATGAGCACAGACAGGGCAGCGCAATGGGTAAAGCCACTGCCTCACAGCTTCAGATCCTGACTTTGGGTGTTGTCTGTGTGGAGCTTGTACTTTTCCCCCAAAACCACGTGTTTCCTCCAGGTGCTCCGGTTTCATCCCAAATCCCAAAGACGTGCGGTTAGTAGGTTTAATTTGCTTCTGTAAATTGTCCCTAGTTTGTACGATAAAACTAGTGGGTGGCTGATTGTTGATCTGCTCAGATTTGTGGGCCGAAGAGCCTGTTTCTATGTTTACCTCTAAACTAAACTAAAGCGCACAAAGTGCTGGGGTAACTCAGTTAGTCAGGCAGCATCTCTGGGGAACATGGATAGGTGATGTTTCGGGCAGGACCCTTCTTCAGACTGATTGTAGGGAGGGTGGGGAGAAATTAGAAGAGAGGAGAGGCAGAACAAAGTGTGGCATGTAATAGGTGGATGTAGGTGAGGGGGGGTTTCCTGATAGGCAGATGGTTTAACAAAGCCTTCAGATTAGAGCAGATGGTGTGAGGCAGACAGATTGAAGAGGTGCCAGAGAAAGGAATGTAGGGAGAGTTGAGAAATAAGTGCAACCCCATGTGGGGCAAGGTTGGGTGGGGATGAAGAGAAGATGGTAGGGGGAGTGCTATTCTGCTTAGGTAGCCAATGGGAAGAACATTGAATTTTCGATTTTTAGGTAACCTATAACAACCCCCTCCCTCCCCTTTCTCCCCTATACCCCTCCAACACTTCCCATCCTTGGTTGTAACCCAGCATTTGTAATTCCTTGTTTCTGCATCTAAACTAAAGCACGTTCAGAACACTGTTCTATATTTTACATGTGACACCGGCCTGGCTTTCATCAAATCCTAGTTCGTGGCTATAATTGTCCATTTCATTCTGAAATCTGAAACAGAGTAATTTAATAATTTGTGGTCTGCAGAGGCTGAACAAGAACACAAATCCTCGTTTTGTGACGGGCGGCACAGTGGCACAGCAGTAGAGCTACTGCCTTGCAGTGCCAGAGACCCAGGTTTGATCCTGACTACAGGATTTGTATGTTCTCCCCGTGACCTGCATGGGTTTTCTCAGGGATCTTCTGTTTACTCCCACTCTCAAAAGACGTGTAGGTTTGTAAGTTAATTGGCTTGATGTACTGTAAATGTAAGATTGTTCCCAGTGTGTGGGTAGTGTTCTTGTGCAGGGATCGCTAGTGGGCCGCTGTTTCCGCGCTATATCTCTAAACTAAACAAATCATGAATCTTAACAGGCCCAGATGGTAATCCCCAATGCTGAATTTCTCCAGAATGTGCTTTATGCTAATGAATTTCTCCAATTCCTTGATACCCTTGCAGAAAAAAATCACTTAATTCTGTAAAGCAGTGAATGCTCACATTTCTACGACTTTTAAAATAAAATGCCTTGATTGTGAAAAGGACAGATTTTTCTGTGTAGGAATTGCACATAAATATGTAGGTGAAACACTATAAATCATGACTGGCTTTAAACTTTTAGAAAATATTTAATATTGTGACTTAAAGGTCAAATTGTAAGATTCTTGCTGCTACTGTAGTAATGCTCTCTATTACAAATTATTCACATAAATAAAGAAACATGAAGAAAATGTTAAGGATGCCAAATTGGTTTAGACACAAATATTCAGTAGATTAAAGAATGGGCTGTTATTAAGAAAAGGTCTTTATAATGGAGTTATCTGTAGCATAATATTGATACCTCCAAAACTAGTTGTGATTTTTCATATTAAAGAACGAAGAAGTAAGGGTTCTTTTTGTGAAGGGATTCAATTATATAGAATTAATTTAAACACAGTGGTGGGTTTCAGTATAAAGTGAGCTTAAACTTAGTCATCTGAGGTTTTTCCATTATGGTGTGGTAGCTCATTAAATGTTCCCATGAAATCTATCTCAACGCAGAAGTTGTTCAGTAGGAAAAGTCCAAAGTCGACAAGTAGAACAGTGTGTGTTCTACTTGTTCTGCAACCGCAAGAGATGCTACACTTGTCCCTTCACCTCCCCCATCCACTCCTTTCAGGGACCCAAGCAGTCATTCCAAGTCCGACAGAGGTTCACCTGCACCTCCTCCAACCTCATCTACTGCATCTGTTGCTCCAGATGCCAGCTGATCTACATCGATGAGACCAAGCGGAGGCTGGGCGATTGTTTCGCCGAACACCTCCGCTCGGTCCGCAATAACCAACCCGACCTCCCGGTGGCTGAGCACTTCAACTCCCCCTCCCATTCCGTATCCGACCTCTCGGTCCTGGGCCTCCTCCACGGCCAGAGTGAGCAACACCGCAAGTTGGAGGAACAGCACCTCATATTCCGCTTGGGGAGTCTGCATCCTCTGGGCTTAAACATTGAATTTTCTCAATTCTGCTAACCCAGACTGCCCCCTCCCCACCACTCCCTCAGCCCTCGGGCCCTGACATTCTACACTTGTCCCTTCACCTCCCCATCCACTCCTTTCAGGGAGCGAAGGAGATAGGCGATGACTAAGTTTAAGCTCACTTTATACTGAAACCCACCACTGTGTTTAAATTAATTCTATATAATTGAATCCCTTCACAAAAAGAACCCTTACTTCTTCGTTCTTTAATATGAAAAATCACAACTCGTTTTGGAGGTATCAATATTATGCTACAGATAACTCCATTATAAAGACCTTTTCTTAATAACAGCCCATTCTTTAATCTACTGAATATTTGTGTCTAAACCAATTTGGTTCAGGGGCCCTGACATTCCTTCTCCATCTCCCCCCCCCACACCCCAGTCGCACTAGCTTCTCATTTTCACACCACAAACAGCTTACAATGGCCTGTTTCCTTTATCATCAATACTTTTTTGCATATCGTTCATTCATTGTTCTTTATCTCTCCACATCACTGTTTATATCTCTCGTTTCCCTGATCCCTGACCAGTCTGAAGAAGGGTCTCGACCCGAAACATCGCCTATCTCCTTCGCTCCTTAGATGCTGCTGCACCCGCTGAGTTTCTCCAGCTTTTTGTGTAACCCTCGATTCTCCAGCATCTGCAGTTCCTTCTTTAACAGAACAGTGTGTAAAGTGTATATATGTACTGTATAACACTAAGTATACTTGGTATTCCAAAATAAGTCATATCAAGAGTATTTAATTGGTATACACAAGGAACTGTAGTTGCTGATTTACAAAGTGGGCACAAAGTGTTGGAGCAGCGTAGTGGGTCAGGCAGCCTCTGTGGAGAACGTGGATAGGTGACGTTGTGGTTTTGGCTACCTTTTGAAGGTCTTTATAATGTAAAACCTTTGCATTCGTTCACTCTTTTGATAATTCTGTACATCATATTTGTTTTTGAATTAAGATCACACCATCACAAATTTAGCTGCCATTCAGATTGCTGTATGATCAAATTAGTGCAAACACGTTTAACACCAGTAACATATGAGAAAGTGCTGGAGTAACTCGGCAGGTCAGGCAGCATCTCTGGAGGGAATGGATAGGTGATGCTTTGAGTCGGGACCCTTCTTCAAACTAATTCTAGTAGGGAGGGGGGAAGCTGGAGGAGAGGTGGAGGCAGGACAAAGCCTAGCAAATGATAGGTGGATACATGTGAGGGGGGGTTTTGATTGGCAAATGGTTGGACAAAGGCTAGAGATAGTCTTTATCACGACCAAAGACAGTTCATAGTTGAGGTTAAAGTTGTGCATTGTTCAAGAGCTTGATGGTTGTTGGAAAGAAGCCATTCTTGAACCTGGTGGTCATGATTTTCAGATTCTTGTCCATTCTTTCCAATAATAGCAGAGAGATGAGTGTGTGACCAGGGTGGGGTGGGTCTTTGAAGAATCTGCTGCCTTTTTGATGCACTATCTCCAATAGATCTCTTCAATGGTGGGGAGATCAGTATTTGTTATGAACATAGCAGCACCTATCATTCTCTGCAATCCTGGGCATTTGAGTTACCAAATCAGGCCATGAAGCAACCAGTCAACGTACTTCCTACTGTACATATGTGGAAGTTCGAGAGATTTGTCGACATACTGATTCTCCTCAATCTCTAAGGAAGTAGAGGCGTTGATGGGCTTTCTTCATGATTGCATCAATGTGTTAACATTGTGCTTTAAAAAAAAAGTCTGTTGTAACTACCTATAAGCCTAGGAATCTCCATGTTATCAGTCCTGTTATGTTATTTTTTTGGTTGTTGCAAACATTTTATTCCACGAGCTGTCATTTTAACAGATTGGGGAATCTTTGTACAATCATATAGCTTGCATTGCTTCCTCTACTATAATGCAGCTTCACTCTCCAGAGGATAAGTTTTAAATTGAAGTAGAATAATGGAATATTTAAGTGTTTTGTCTAAGAAAGGATGACCAAACTGTTTACTGGATTGTACATCTTCCAGCCCTTAATGGGAAAGAAATGTAAGAAATGAAACATTACTCGGAGGTACCTTTTTAATCTTTAGTTTTGATTAAGTAGTAGTTTTTTTATTCCGCGTTAGTGTACATGTGAATATTTACATTCATTTCATAGATTTAAATCTATAAATATGCAGAGGTAAGACACTAATAAGTCCAATAAATTTAAACAGCAGCAATTTTAACTTTTAGAAGATTAAGTGGGGAATTGGACTCCTACGTCCCAAATTGCTTGAATGCCTATCGGTCTATTGATGGAGGTACCGCTTGTTTGTAAGCAGTCAGAGCATAAAACACAGGCCATAAACTAGTACAGCACAGAGACAGGCCCTTCAGCACGCAATGTCCATGCCAAACATGACCATAAGATCATGTGACAGGCTTAGATTTAAGCCATTCAGCCCATCAAGTCTACACCGCCATTCAATCATGGCTAATCTACCTCTCCCTCCTAACCCCATTCTCCTGCCTTCTCCCCATAAACTTTGTCACCTGTCCTAATCAAGAATCTATCTATCTCTGCCTTAAATACATCCACCTTCTTTGCCTCCACAACCTTCTGTAGTATAGAATTCCACAGATTTACCACCCTTTGACTAAAGAAATTCCTCCTCATCTCCTTCCTAAAAGAACATCCTTTCTGAGGCTCTGACCTCTAGTTCTAGGCTTTCTCACTAGTGGAAACATCCTCTCCACATCCACTCTGTCCAAGCCTTTCACTATTCTGTACATTTCAATGAGGTCTCCCCTCATTCTTCAAAACTTTAGCGAGTATTGGCTCAGTGCCGTCAAACACTCATCATATTGTTAACTTACTCATTACTGGGATCATTCTTGTAAACCTCCTCTAGACCCTCTCCAGAACCGACACATCCTTCCCCAGATATGGTGCCCAACGTTGCGCACAATATTCCAAATGCGGCCTGACCAGCACCTTGTAGAGTCTCAGCATTACATCCCTGTCTTGGTATACAAGCCCTCTCAAAATAAATGCTGTCTTTGCATTTGCTTTCTTTAATACCGACTTGACTTGCAGATTAACATTTTGGGAATCCTGCACCAACGCTCCCAAGTCCCTTTGCACCTCTGATTTCTGGATTCTCTCCCAATGTAGAAAATATTCTATATCTTTATCTCTACTTCCAAAATGCACGACTCCACAATTTGTTACACTATATTCCATCTGCCAATCTCTGCCCACTCTCCTAACGTATCCAAGACCTTCCTGCAGAGTTCCTACTCCTACACTACCTGCCCCTACACCTATTTTTGTATCATCTGCATGATGCCAGGTAAACTAATTTACTCTGCCTCCATAAGATCCATATCCCTCCATTCCCTACATTCTCATTCGCCTATCTGATAACCCCTTAAAGACCAGTATCGTATCTGCCGCCACCACCACTCCTGACAGTGGCACAATAGTAGCACTCTCTTGTGTGTGTGTGTGGACATACTAATATTCCTTCTGCACATTGACTGTAAAAGCAATCATTTAATGTGTTGATTTACATTTTTCAATTATTATAAACAAGAATCAGAAATGCGAGGGTTGGAGGTTGGATGGGGGCTTGCCTTGCCAAAGTCGTGCACCTTCAGGATATACAATTAATGTGCCTGCTTCTCACTGAAAGAATAATTTGTAGTAAAGAAAGATCTCTGAAATGGGAAGAGTATAAAATAACACAAAAATCAAAAGAACAGAATACATCATCTTGGCAGTACCATATTTTGTCATTATGTGAATGGCTCTCCTCAAAGATATTTGTTGAAATAACCAGATTTGCTTAAATAAATCTGTGTGGTTTGCAATTTTTTTCAAAGTTATTTTATCTCTCTCAAGTGTTCCACATTAAAGTACAATTTCTCAATTGGGAAGGTGAGATTAAATTCATAGTTACATAGCACAGAAACAGGCCCTTTGGCCCAACATGTCCATGCCAACCAAGATGCCCCACCTGCGACATTCCCACCAGCCTGCTTTTGATCCAAATCCCTCTAAAATGTTTCCTGTCCAGTCTTTTCTTCATTCTCTGCTGGTCACACTGGAATCATTCACTCGGAGAAAGCCACCTCACTAAACTGATTTATTTTATGATTACTGCTTGTAATGGCAATTTCTTCTGTTTCCAACGTCCAACGTTCTGTTGCTATTACTACACGGGTAGGTGGGAGTGATCTTATGCAGATTAAACAGAACAGATCTTCTAGTTGTTATATCCAGTTTAATTGATTCTTGATTGAAGTAGTTGTGCAAACAAAGAGATGAACATACCAGGTTATCCTTATTCTCATACAAGCTGAAACTTTCTATTCTCCCATTTGATGAGAAAAGTGTACTCTCCACCGCCTGGCCTGAATCACTCCCTGTCCCCCAAGCCCATATGTTACACCCCTCCAAGTGTCCAAAATAATACTGCTAGAAATATCTAGACAAAATAATATAATATGCCAACAGTAACTAGCCTAAACATAAATGGCTCCTACACTGCTTGTCCTGCAAAGTAGATATTGGAAGATACATCTCCTCGTATGGTCTAATGCAGAATGGTGATTTTTCTGAGTTACTGTTAACTTCACGGTACAACTTTTTTCAGAACACCAAACCAGTAAATTATATTTGTACCTTGTTTATTAAACAACAAAGGGTAACTAATGGTGAAAACGGAATTTAATCTTTATAATTAGGCATTAAGCTGCACGCTGACCTCTGCATAGCTTCATTATATTTGCATAAGTGCTGTGCTGCGGGTGAATCTGATTTCACAAGAGGGAAAATGTTCAAAGGTCAGATCAATTAAAACAGCCATGGACATAATTTAGTTACATGCACAACAGTACTTTTCTGAAACTGAAAGAAACAAACCAACATATAGATGATGTAAAACTATCCATTTGCAAGATTGGAATGGAAATAGCCAACAACATGGGTGGCACAGTGGTGCAATTGATCAAGCCACCATCTAACTGCACCAGAGACCTGGGTACGTGCCTTCTGTAAGGAGTTTGCACGCTATCCCTGTGATCATATAGGGTTCCTCTGGGTGCTCTGGTTTCCTCCCACATCCCAAAGACGTGCGGTTTTGTAGGTTAATTGGTCTTTGAATATTGCCCTGTTTGATGTTACAATCCCTATAATTTCACTACAATTGACATTCTTGGGTATGACTACTAGGTGAATTTGCCAACAATCAGACACTTCTTCAGTTGTGTACCTCAACGTCACTGGGTGTTTCGGCCCTTTATCACAAGATACCCTCAGTCGAGGCAGGCCCAACGCAGGTTAATCAGACCTGGGTGTGTGTCTTATTGTTAGCCTCTAGATGGTCATGTGGCAGCCCACACAGCATCTTTCCTCTTCAGCCACAGCCAGTGACTGCTCCGTTCGGCAGCATTGGCAAGTTATTTTATTGCCCTCCTTTGTGCCTGCCCTTTGACTCCTACTTCCCTCAGGAGCCTTGCGGTGGAACTGGCTACAAAGCCCCTGCACCCCACCTCCACTGGACACAACCTTACCCTCCAACCTCTCTCCTCTGCCTCTGTTGCAAGGTATGAATATCTAAGCTTTTTCCTTTCATACGCCTCGACCATGGTCTCCTCCCATGGGACCGTCAGCTCAATGATGAAAACACGCCGACAGGAGTTGGACCAGAGAATGAGGTCTGGTCGCAGGTTAATAACTGTGATTTCAACTGGGAACGAAAGCCTCTGGCCTAGGTGAACACGCATTTCTCAGTCCCTGGCTGCATTCAGTGGGCATGAGTTGAGAGGCGAGGGGGTTAGTCCTCCGTTTCTCTCCTTCCCGGATGAAGGATGGTATTTGCGGGAATGTTATCTGGGCATTGATAGGCATGGCGTTGGTGGTAACTCTCTTGTACTCGAGTTCAGTAGACCACTAAATGTGTTGTCTATGGAACTGATGTGCTACAATGCTGAGAACTATATTTTGCACTCTGTACCTTCCCCTTTGCTCTACCTATTGTACTTGAGTTTGACTTGATTGTATTTATGTACAGTCATATCTGATCTGTGAAGAAAGGAATTGCAGATGCTGGTTTAAACCAAAGATTATCTGATCTGATTGAATAGCACGTAAAATAAAGCTTTTTACTGTACCTTGGTGCACATGACAATGATAAACCTAAACCTAGTGCAGAGACCACATTGTGACCACTGGATGGGGCGTAGGGGATTGGAAGACGCAGAAGCAAATCTTTGTTTTAACTGAAAGGGCTATTTAGGAAAATGGATGGTTAGAAGATAATGGTGAAACGACATACGCTATACTTGAGGTTGAATGGGAGAATTCCATGAGAAGGGGAGACCAAAACATTCCTGTTGATGCATTTTGCCATCTGACTCCCCATTCATAGAATGGCATATAGCTTCTATTTACTTCATGAATATAAATTAAATTCACCAACAATTCTACTATAATAACTTACAATGCTTTACTAAATCCCACTTTAATGACCACCAATTTCGACATTTAGGGTGGAGAACAATTTGATTAACATGGGTGTCAGGGGTTATGGGAAGAAGGCAGGGGAATAGGGTTGAGAGGGAAAGTTAGATCAGCTATGATTGAATGGTCTAATTCTGCTCCTATAACTTAAGACTTGTGAACATTGAAAGACATAGAACAGTTGAGCACAGAAACAGGCCCTTCGGTCCACAATGACTGTGCCGAACATGATGCCAGGACAACATCTTATGTGCCTGTACATAATCCATATCGCCCCCATTGTCTGAAAATCCATGTACCTATCCAAGAGTCTCTTAAATTAATTTAATTTAAAAATTAACTTCTACAAATATGGAATCTTAGTCCTTCACCTTGTAATTGTAATCTGTTTCGAAGAATCCGACATTGATTTTATTCTCAGTTTCTTAATCCCGTTTTTCTCAATGTTTTTCTTTATTCCTTTCTCTTTCTGGTTTGACATTTGAAATCAATATTGTAACTTGCATTTTGTGACTTGGACTCCAATCTGATCTCCAGCAGTTGTTCTGGCCAATAAATACTCAATTGCCTCTTCAATTCACACGGGTTTCTGGTGCCCTGCAGAGGGAGCCATGCTGTTTGTTTGACAACAGCCAGCTGTGCAACACCTCATTAGAAAGACTACGGGGGCAAATCCAGCTCCAACAAACCCTCTAATTGGAGATGAATTCAACTCAGCGTTTTTAAAATGGACGCAGTTTACTTAAATCTTGTTTTTAATAAATACAAAAACTGATGACATTGCCTGGGAACTAACCCACTGTGTACTATTTTATGTGTATGATGCATGGTTAGAATTTCCATTTCATTGCTTATCAGGATGAGATTCAGCCAGGAATGTCTGTCTCTTCTCCATCCAAACAATGCATGCAATGCTCATTTCTGCAGTGCCTGAGAGAAAATTCACTAGTCGTATGCAACATATAACCTGCTTTTCATGCAGCAAAACGTGCTGTAAACCCCGCGTCAAGTCTCTAACTGTACGTGAATTCAAGTGGAAACGAGGAGCTGCAGATGCAGGTTTTAATAAGACAAATGTGCTGGAGTAACTTAGCGGGGCAGGCAGCATCTCTAGCGAACATGGATATGTAACATTTTGGGTCTGGACCCTTCTACAGACTGTACGTAGGTGAGGGAGGGAGGGAGGTGGGAGAGAGAAAGCTTGTTTCTATCTGTGGGGTAAGACAAAGCCTGGCTGGTAATAGGCTGATATGGCTGATGGTTGAACAAAGGACAGAGATGAAAAGACTGAGGGTGTGAGAGAAAAGAATTGAAACAGTGTGCAGGCTCGAAGGGCCGAATGGCCTACTCCTGCACCTATTGTCTATTGAATGGAGGCGGAGGGGAGAAACAGGTGTGATTCTATATGGGGTATGGGAGAAAAGCAGTGGAGAGGGGGATGTTTGTGGGGGAATATGGGAGAGGGGGACGGTTTAGGGAGTTGCCTAAAATTGGAGAATTCAACATTCATATAGTTGGGCTGTAAGCTACCCATGTGGAGTATGAGGTGTAGTTCCTTGAATTTGTGCTAGGCCTCACTCTGCCAATAGGGGAGGCCCAGGACAGAAAGGCCAGCATGCGAATGAGAAGAGGATTTAAAATGGTTAGAGACTGAGAGATTTAAGTGTTCCCCTTAGGGAAGTCAATGCTTTGCAGTCTGATTGTGTCTGCCTTGCTGTTAATTACACTGCAAGTGGCGTGATCTCGCAGCTCGGGTATTGCAGGAGCAAGGTTAATATTAATTGACACTAAAGGTTATGATTCCACTGCCAGGACTTCACCTTTCTTCTCCTCCATTAGCCCCTACTTCCTGCCAGCAATTTTCCCTCGCCCTCATGTCAGCCTTTTATGCTGCTGCATAGTGGCTGTTATGGAGAGTAGACTTTAAGTCCATTTACTGCCTTCGGTACAAGAATGTTGTGTAATCTATCAGCTATGCTGCACAAAATGCTGGATTAGCTCAGCTGCTCAAGCAGCATCTCTGGAGAACATGGATAGGCATTGCTTCAGGTCAGCACCCTTCTTCAGACGGATTGTAGGTGGGGGGGTGGGAGGGGGGGATTGAATAAAACTTGAAAAGACGAGAGGCAGGACAAAACGTGGCAGGTAATAGGTCAACATTTTTTTAAAGATTAGTTTAATGTAGAAATACAGTATGGAAACAGGCCCTTAGGCCCATCGAGTCTGCGTCAATCTCGCACATTAACACCATCCTGCACACACTAGAGAATTATTTTACAATCTTACCAAGCCAATTAACTTAGTAACCCGCATGCCTTTGGAGTGGAGGAGGAAACCGGGCATCCCTGGAGAAAGCCCACGCAGGTCACGGGAAGAATGTACAAACTCCTGACAGATGGCGCTCATGGTCAGGATAGAACTTGGGTTTCTAGCGCTGTAAGGCAGCAACTCTACCGCTGCGCCACCGTGCTGCCTGACATAATGAAGAAGATTTTATTGTCCCTCAATTAAGAAAATGGTGCAATAAATGGCACTTAACTCTTCTTTATAATTAGTAGATTTTTTACATCAGCACAAAATGTTGTATTAATGAGATGCAAGAAACTCAATTAACACGAATGAATGAATCTCAAAAGGAATTAGTTTGCCACATCAAAATTAGTTTTCTCTGTACGCATTCCATCTGCTCGTCTGTGTGTGTTGAGAAAAATTCTTGGTATGTTATTGATTTTTATCTAGTGCCATTCCAGGTTGTCCTAAAGTGAATTACTATTTAATTACAGAATCCAGCTCATCATGTACTTTCACACAGTAGCAGTCTCAAATTTTGCCTGGTTAGCAAGATATTCTTGATCACATTTTTCTTTATAGCGCAGGAGGCTGAGAGGTGACTTTATTAAGGTGTACAAGATCGTGAGGGGCATCTATAAAATGAATGCTCAGTCTTTCTCCCGAGGGTAGAGGATTTAAGAACTAATAGGCATCGGCTTAAGGTGAGAAAGGAGAGAAACCTCAGGGGCATCTTTTTGACTTGCGTGAAGTCCGTATTGGGAATGAGCTGCTAGAGGAAGCCACAGAAGTGGATACAATTCTGACTTTTAAAATAAATTTTGACATATATATGGATAAGAAGGGTTTAGAGGCCAATGGGCTAAGCGCAGTCCAATGAGACTGGCCCATTATGCCATCTAGCTCGGCATGGACAACATGGGCCCAAAGGGCCTGTTTCCATGCTTTACAGCTCTGTGACACTTTACACACACTCACGATTGCATGGAAAGAAAGCCAACAGCCTTTCACAGTTGTGATTCTGAACTGTGATCAAGTGTGACTTAGACAATTAAAATGGGTACATTTCTGCTGGGTGAAGTCACACTAATCGTTGACAGTAATATTCTAACTGTTCTCGAGAATTGCTAACAACAGGATTTAAATTAGTAGATCCGGAACCATTAAAAGTCTTCCTTTCAACTCACATAATGTGTTCTCCTTTTTCTGACAGTCCTGTCGACACATGTTAACTTCCATGTCGCTACAGATGACAAGAGAGTGAGCGACAGCTGTAACATTTTCAGAGCTCCAAAAACAGGAACTAATGAGTGATAAGAGAAGAGTGGGAGATGAACTCTAACATCCTGTGGGTAGAAATAGATTTCACCCATTTTTGGTGCACTATTGTGCTGAAAGGGATAGAGACACACAAAGAGAAGGTAGGTTGTTCAGGAGTTTGCTGAGGGAATTTTCAGAAGTGACAGGAGCAGAATTAGGCCATTTGGTCCATTTAGTCTACTCCGCCATTCAATCATGGCTGATCTATCTTTCCCTCTCAACCCCATTCTCCTGCCTTCTACCCATAACCACTGACACCAATACTAATTACGAATCTATCTATCTCTGCCTTAATATCCATTGACTTGGCCTCCAAAACTGTCTGTGGTAATGAACGACACAGATTCACCACCCTCTGACTAAAGAAATTCCTCCTCAACTCCTTCCTAAAGGAACGTCCTTTTATTCTGAGGCTATGACCCCTGGTCCTATACTTTCCCACTAGTGCAAACATCCTCTCCACATCCACTCTATCCAAGCCTTCCACTGTTCGGTGAGTTTCGATGAGGTCCCTCCTCATCTTTTTAAACTCCAGAGAGTATATAAAGGCCGAGTGCCATCAAATACTCATCACATGTTAACCTACTCATTTTTGGGATCATTCTTGTAAACCTTCTCTGCACTCTCTCCAGTGGTAGCACATCCACCCTCGGATTTGGGGCCCAAAACTGTTCGCCAGTGCCTTATAAGGTCTCAGCATTACATCCCTGTTTTTGTATTCTGGTCCTCCCTAGTCCTTTGTTCATAAAACAAGGTGATGGAGGAAGGGAATTCCCTTGAGAGTACTGCAAGACCATAATACAATGGGTGGCTCAGGTAGGGAACCAGGAAAAGGACAGGAGAGCCATTGTTATAGCAGATTCGTTAGCTTGGAGATCAGGAAAACATACCTGCTCAAAAGAACCCAGAGTGCTGTGGAAACTATGGCAGGTGACATTTATTTGTAACTTAGCAGGTCAGGCAGCATCGGAAAAGAACTTGGATAGGTGGCATTTCGGGTTGAGACCATTCTTCAGTCTGGAAGTCCAGAAGCCAATTGACCTACAAATCTGTATGCTTTTGAAGTGTGGGAGGAAACCCAGAGCACCTGGAAAAAAACCACGGGGTCTCAGGGAGAAGGTACAAACTCCATACAGACAACACCCATAGTCAGGATCGAACCCGGGTCTCTGGTGCTGTAAGGCAGCAACTCTACCTCTGCACCACCTGTCTTGGAAAAAGATTAAGATTACATTATAAAGGTTCCAAATTGGTGTAAGGCCATGTTGTTAAACAAGAGAATAACTCACCACATCTTTTCTCTGTTCAAGATGAAATACACTAATGAGACTGATCTGTTACATCAGGAGAGATATAGGGAGGCATATTTGGCACAGTGGCGCAGTTGGTAGAGCAGCAGCCTCACAGCGCCAGAGACCCAGGTCAAATCCTGAATTATTGAAAGTTATAAACATAATATGCAAGAGCTGACTTATTTTCCAAACATTTCTACTTGGAGCAGCGTCAGAGGATTTGAGTACTGTTAATGTTGTACTATTATTTGTACGTGGATATATTTAAAGCCAAATCATTGAAATCGATTGAGGAGTAGTATAAATCTTCGTTTAGAATTGCAGAGATTAATCAAGAACAGTTTCCGAGCCTTTTGTTAAGGGAATGTCATATCTCAGGATCTTGACGGAACATTTTATGGAAGTAACAAGGAGGGCTTCCCTGATTCCAATTGTTCCAACTTCGCCTGCCTTGCTGCATCTGTGAGTCTGTGAACATTTTATTCTGCTAGAAATAAGCACTCATTGTGAACCAAGGCAGCACCAAAACATGATGGAATATTTTGGAGGACCAGGAAACCAAGAACCAAGACTCATGAATGCTGTATGATTTGATGGATAGTACACGGAACACGAATTGCACTACATGGCACATGTGACAATAAATAGACAATTAAACCATGAGAGAGGAGGAAAGCTTTAGGCTGTAGGATGTTGTAGATAGTCGAAAAATTTGAGCTGAAAAGTAGCAATTTGGTAGCACAGTGGCGCAGCTATAGAGTTGTTGCCTTACAGCACCAGGGACCTGGGTTCAATCCTGTCAACGGGTGTTGTGTCTGTACAAAGTTTGTACGTTCTCCCTGTGACCATGTGGATTTTCTCCGGGTTCTCAGATTTCCTCCCATATTCAAAAAACATGTAGGTTTATTGGCTTCTGAAAATTGTCCCAAGCGTGAGGGATAGAAATAGTGTACGGGTAATCGCTTGTAGGCATACACTCGGTGGACTGAAGAGGCCGTTTCCACGATGTATCTCTAAACTAAACTAAATTCAACCCAGAGAAATGTGGTAAGATATTTGGGGCGGTACAGCATGACGATGAATATAATGAGTGGGAGGAGATTGTGTGGTGAAGTGGGACAGAGTGACCTCAGAATGTATGTTCACAATTCCTGAAGGTAGCAGAATAAAATGGTTAAAAAGGCACATACAATACTTTTGCTTCTGAGTGGAGGCGCAGACTGTCAGGTCATATAAGATACGTCGGAATGCAAACAACACTAGTTAGACCACAGCTTGATTACCAGAGAGGATGCAAAGAATATTTACGAGGATATTGAAAGGACTGTATTATTTTAGCAATCAGATAAAATTAGGCATGATGGAGTGGATTTATTTAGAATGGAGGTCAAAGGGAGAATTCATTGAGGCACATAAAATCATGATGGATCTAGATAGTAAATGGGAATAATTTATTTCCCACAGCTGTGAAAAAAACAGGGGGCATAAATTTAAACTAATTGGTGGTAGACCCAGCAAGGAGATGTGATAAACTTTTTCATCGAGAGGGTGATGATGCTCAAGTACTTATTGAATAAAGGATCGCAGAAATAGAAATTTCATCACCATTTTTAAAAGGTCAACATGGAGATATGGGCAAGTTAGGTGAGCAGGCAAGAAGGTTGCAAGGGGGAATATAATATGGCTCTGTGATTTGAATGGAAAACAGTAGTTCTGAGTAATAACAAATTAAATATTGCCGTGTGTTCTGCCTTTGGCATACTGTACATTCAAGTACAGCACGCAACTTAAGGGCAAGCTATTTTTTTTATAAGAAAGGGCGGCACGATGGCGCAACGGCAGAGTTGCAGTCTTACAGTGCCAGAGACCCGGGTTTGATTCTGACTACAGGTTTTGTTTGTACACCTCTCAAAACATGGGGGGACGTGTCCCCTCTGCCCCCCCCCCCCCCCCGTGTTTACCGCTCCTGAGTGTGTGGGATAGCACTAGTGTACAGGGGTGATCTCTGGTTGGCGTGGATCTGGTTGGGCCTGTTTCAGCGCTCTATCTCTAAACTAAACTAAGAGTGGTGAATCTCTGGAATTTCATTTCGGAGTCACGTGAGTGACTTCGTGAAGAGCCCGCCGGCGCGCATGCTCGACATATCGTCGTACCGCGTTGCTGCGACGGCTGGCGGTGGAGCGCGCTCCTCGCCAGCCCTTCAGAAGGGGCCACGGAGGTAAGTATTCTACCTTTAGTTGGTGGTCCTTGTTGTTGGTTTTGTCTTGCAGCAAGGACCGGAGGACGTCAGGACGAGTTCGCCGGTCAACAGTTCCGGGGCCTTTACCATCGGCAGTACCTGCATCGCAGGCCGGGACTCAGGCGGAGATGTGGGTAAGCCCTGTGTTCACAGGTCCAGATCCGCCAGCACACCACAGCTCGGAGGAGTTCGACGAGGAGGAGTGTGGTGTGCCGCCAGAGCAGGGGGACCCTGCCATGGCAGTCAGGTCGTCAGTGAGCTCGCTGGCGACCTCGAGCAGGGTGCGTGCGGCTGCACGGCCCGTTCCACTCAGCCCTCCGAGTAGGGGAAGGGCAGGAGCCCAGAAGCCTAACCCTACCAGGGCTAAGGCATTGCCTGACACGGAGGAGCGGTCAGGTTCCAGGGAGAGACCCGGGGCGGCTTTGAGGTCCAGCCGGCACACCCCGACTCTCGACGCCGGGACGGGTCGGTCGAGTCGGGTCTCGTCACGGTTGCCGAGCCCCCCATGGATGGGTGGGCGAGACCATGCGTCGGCAACGTCCACGATGTGGGCAGCCGGCAAGACTGCGCGGGCCCCAGGCAGCCATGCTTCGGCTGGTGCCGACACCTCGCCGCAAGTGCCCTTAGTGGCAGCGGCTTCAGCTCCCGCTAAACGGAGGCGGTTGAACACGCCCGCGCAGGAATCGCGCAGTTCGCCTCGGCGGCTGTTAGCGACAACTACCGGCACCGGCAGGGCCTCGACGAGGTGCGGGCCGATGACAGGAGCCCGGTTTTCTTTTCAGAGCCGGAGGACTCCGACCACCTGAGTGTTCAGGGTGAAGGGCGTATTGACCGTATGGAGCGGCTGCTGGAGCTCCTGCTTCAACGTCAACACCAGCAGGGCAGCAACAGGCACAGGGCGTCTTCACAAACATCTACTATCAGCCTGGAGCAGCAGGAAGAAGTCCTCATCCAGGCAATGAGCCGTCACAAGGCTCCATCCAATTGCAACTCCCTCAACGTGCCTGTGGTCAATACGCCGATATGGGGCAACATCAGTGCGGCTATCCGTCAACAGGATGTAAAACTGCAGCGGATCCTGAAGCTCCTCACGGCCGGTATTACCGCCTTTGTGCGGTCGGTGGACGGGGACGAATTGAATTTGGACCAGGGAGATGCCCTGGCCCTCCTGTGCGCGACCCAGCACGAAATTAACGGGTTTCGCAAAACCAGCATCCGCCCAGCGCTCAATCCAAAGTTTGCAGGAGTGTGCAAACCACCGCCGCCGCCCCCGCCCCGTCAGCTCTTTGGGAAGGACCTCTCGAAGAGAGTCAAAGAGCTTGACGAGCAAGCCAAAACGGTGGGGATCATGCGCCCTCAGAGTGCCCCCACACCGTCAGGCTCAAAGTCTCCATACATTCGATCACGAGGGTCTGCCAGTACCTCGACGAGGACCCACCCTCAAGCTCCACAACGACAGCAACATCAGACGCAGCACCAGGGGTCTTTTTTAGGACAGGGTCGGCAGAGACCCTGGTGGAAAACGAAGACGCCGCGCCCTCAAGCCAACCCAGCACCTCCACGTCCACACACGCGTGTCAAGGACCGCCGGTAACCACGGAGGTGAGGGGGTCTGGTTCTCTCTTTTCTCTCTGTTTAACTTCACATGTTGGTGGTCACCTTCGGTGGTTTTTGGGTGCATGAGGTAATTTCACTGGTGACGAGTATGTGTTGCAGAATATTCAGGGGCATAAAATTGAGTTTATTAATGGCGACATTCCTCCATCCCAGCACATGCCCGCTCGAACATTTAAAATTATCTGCTGCAGAACAGGCAGCCGGCTATAAGGAATTGTTAAGTCTTGAGCAAAGGAGTGATTAAGAGAGTGGTGCATGAACCAGTTGAATTTGTTTCGAACATATTCACCAGACCTAAGAAGGATGAAAGTTGTCGTGTCATTATTGATCTAACCTGTTTGAATACTTTTGTAACATATTCTCATTTTAAAATGGATACGTTGAAACAACCAAATCATTGATTTCTCATGGTTGCTTTATGGCATGCATCGATTTAAAAGACGCATATTATTCCGTATCCGTCCAGAAATGTGACAGAAGGTTTTAAAATTCATCTGGATGGGGCAACTCTGGCAGTACAAGGCTTTGCCTAATGGGCTCACCACAGCCCTAGATTGTTCACTAAATTAGTGAAGCCAATTATGGCTTATTTGAGACAACGACACCATATAGTATGGCCTATTTAGATGATGTCTTAATTGTGGGCCACACCCTGGAATTGGCTGAACAGGGTGTTGCAGCTGCTGTCAATATATTTCAACAATTGGGGTTTATTGTCCATCCAGAGAAATCAAAGTTCTACCCTGCCCAGGTGATTAATTACCTAGGTTCACGGTGAACTCTATAAGCATGAGGGTTACCATTCCAATTAACAAGATTGAGGAGGTTACCCAGGTGTGTCAAGATTTAATCCGCACCAATATACCATCGATTCGGCACTTAGCTACAATAATTGGGAAGCTGGTAGCTTTGTTTTCGGCAGCGCGATATGGACCTTTGCATTATCAGAATTTGTAAAGAGCTAAAATTGCTGCGTTAAAACAGAACGCTGGTCATTATGATCGGTCCACTGCAGCTGCCGCCCGAAGCGATAAATGAGTTGCAATGGTGGGTGTGTCACATTAGCAACTCATTCAAGCCTATTAGGGAGGCTAATCCGGTGGTATATTTGCAAACTGATGCAAGCTCCAATGGTTGGGGATCCACGAATAATTGCTCTAGTTGTGGTGGCAGATGGGACACCCTTGAATCAACGATGTTGTTAACTCAAGGGATTAACTATTTGGAGTTGCTGGCAGCATTCCACGGACTTCGTGCGTATTGTTCCAAGCTTGTTGGAGCACATGTCCGTCTCCAAATAGACAACACCACAGCAGTAGCATATTTAAACCATATGGGTGGTACCAGGCCAGTTTCGTGTGACAAATTGGCAAACTCAATTTGGCTCTGGTGTGTTCAAAGAGACATTTGGATTTCAGCTACCTATTTGCCAGGTGAGCTTAATACTGTGGCGGACACCAGGTCACGCAAATTTAATGACAATATTGAATGGATGTTGCATCCTGAGATCTTTTCTAAAGTCACAGCCAAATTTGGTAAACTGGACATTGACCTCTTTGCGTCACGGTGGAACCATCAGGTACCAACCTACGTTTCATGGGAACCAGATCCTGGGGCAATAGCACTAGATGCATTCTCGCTGGACTGGGGGAAGTGGTTTTTCTATGCCTTCCCCCCATTTTGCCTCATCAGTCGGGTATTGGGAAAGATTCAGGCAGATGCTGCCAAGGGCATCCTTATTATACCCGACTGGCCCACACAGCCTTGGTATCCGGTGGTCTTTGACATGCTCAACGAACCTTGGGTCCTTTTGAAGGGTTGCCCACAATTGGTTACTCACCCTGTCTCAGGGGAGCCGCATCCCTGCCATGGCTATTTAAATTTGTTGGCTTGCAGGTTCTGAACAGGCCGTTAGTCCAATACGGCCTCTCGGCTCGGACCATGGATACCACCGGGGCGTCGTGTCGAGAGTCTACAAGGCGAAGATACCGCTCGCATATTAAGAAGTGGGAAGCCTACTGCAGCCGCTCTCGCATCACGTACGATGACGTGACAACAACCGACGTCCTGGAATTCCTCGTGGGGTTGCACCATGATGAACACTTAAGTTACAGTGCCATCAACAGCGCCAGAAGTGCGCTATCGTTCTACCTCAGTTTGGAGGTAGGATCCAACAGGCTAGTGTCCAGACTCATGCGGGGTATATTCAATATGAATCCGCCTACACCACGCTATAATATCACCTGGGATGTCAGGGACGTATTAACCCTGCTCAGGACGTGGTCACCCATGGAAGGGCTCCAACTGGACCAACGCACCATGAAGCTGGTGATGTTACTAGCGCTGACTTCAGCTCAGAGGGTACAGACACTACACAAACTTCGTGTCGACAGAATGACGTCTACCCCCACAGAAGTAGTCTTTTTCATTGACGAGCTACTAAAGCAGCATAGACCTGGGAGCACAGGGCTGCAGCTGAAGTTCCCGGCATACCCCGCAGATGCTAGGCTATGTGTAGCCTCACATATCCGCCACTATGTCAAGGTGACGGCACGCATCAGAGGAATGGAGAGATACCTGCTTGTCACTCATAAGAGACCTCATCATCGAGTGACAGTCCAGACGATATCCATGTGGCTTCCAGTCGTCTTGGGTAAGTCAGGTATCGACACTAATGTGTTCAAGTCTCTTTCCACCAGGGCTGCATCGACGTCAAGGGCGAGGGTCATGGAGGTGCCCATGGACCAAATTCTCGCCACAGCAGGATGGGCTAATGAAGCTGTGTTCCAGCGTTTTTATAACAAGCCTGTTGCTGCTCCTCTACAGTTCGCAGAAGCCGTGCTGAATGCAGGTCACGAACGTGGAGATGTCCCAGCATGAGGGGTTTTGATTTGTTGTTAATAACTCTGCTCTTGTTTTGCAGTATGAACTATTGAGCAAGTTTGTTCCTCCCATCCATCCCTGGTAGTGGTGTGTCAGCATGGACGTGGTCCAGGGCGTGTAATCACAGAAGCTTTGAAGTCTTCACGAAGTCACTCACGTGACTCCGAAATGAAATAGTAAGATTGAACGAGAACTTACCAGTTCGAAGGTTGATCTTTATTTTATGAGGAGTCGAAGTGAGGGATTTCGTGCCCTCCTCGCCCAACCCTCAATCACCTTCATCTGGTAATCTTAGTCACTTCAATCTTACTATGTGAAGTAATTTCTTTGTTGGTTTCTGTGATTCCACGCCGCTACTTTGAAGTATGTCGAGCATGCGCGCCGGCGGGCTCTTCACGAAATCCCTCACTTCGACTCCTCATAAAATAAAGATCAACCTTCGAACTGGTAAGTTCTCGTTCAATCTTACTATTCTCTGCCACAGAAGGTAGTTGAGGCCAGTTCATTGACTATATTTAAGAGGGAGTTGGATGTGGCCCTTGTGGCTAAGGGGATCAGGGGGTATGGAGAGATGGCAGGTACGGGATACTGAGTGGGATGATCAGCCGTGATCATATTGAATGGTGGTGCAGGCCCGAAGGGCCGAATGGCCTACTCCTGCACCTATTTTCTATGTTTCTATGTTTCTATAAGGTAAATGAAAACATCAGGCAGCACAGAAATGGGTCCTTCGGTCCACAATGATTGCTGAACATGATGCCAAGTTAAAGTAATCTCCACTGCCTGCACATGATCCATTCCCTGCATATCCACGTGCCTATCTAGAGGCCTCTCAAACACTCTGCTTTCCTCCGGGTGCTCCGGTTTCCTCCCACAACCCAAAGACACGTGGATTTGTAGGTAAATTGCTCCTAGTGTATGAGGATTGGATGTGAAAATGGGATAACATATAACGAGTGTGAATGGTGATCGACGGCTGGTGTGCCCTCAGTGGGCAGAAGGGTCTGTTTCCATGCTGTATTTCTAAACCAACTAAATGTGTGGTTTGTTGTCCATGGCTATACAGCAACTGAATGCTGAGAGACTGAAATATATTTGCAGAGTTTGTATGTAACGCCTTTGATGCTGTATACATGGGGTCAATCCTGGCAAAGCATTGCTGTGAGGCTTTGCAATTATCTTCAGTTGAAGCCTACAAGAAATTGGAGTTGGGAACTGCTTCATTTCCCTGATACCCCTGGCAGTTTGTGAGCAGGGCCCGAACAATGGATGCTGTCTCTCCAATTTCTGTCCTGGTCTTGTAACTATATTTACCAAAACTGTGGTGTCTCGTACTGTGGTTCTTATAAGCTGTTTGAAAACTGTAAAGATTAAAATGACAAGGGTTTATGTTTCAGGATTTTATATTACAACATTTTCTTGCGTTTAGTCTTATTGGTGACTTCTGATGATAGACTTCAAAGACCACCCTAGACAAGGCTAAATCCTAGAACATTTTTAGTTGATCTTGAAACGCAATTCTAAGCTGACATTTCAATTAAACAGTTGTTGTAGATGGTACTTTCCAGATGGATTTAAATTGATTTCTATTTGGTGTATAAGATGAGGACATCCTCCAGATGTTGGCTTGTACTCGCTAGAATTTAGAAGACTGAGGGGGGATCTTATAGAAACTTACAACATTCTTAAGGGATTGGATAGGCTAGATGCAGGAAGATTGTTCCCGATGTTGGGGAGGTCCAGAACAAGGGGTCACAGTCTAAGGATAAGGGGGAATTCCTTTAGGACCAAGATGAGGAAAACATTTTTCACACAGAGTGGTGAGTCTCTGGAATTATCTGCCACAGAAGGTAGTTGAGGCCAGTTCATTGGCTATATTTAAGAGTGAGTTAGATGTGGCCCTTGTGGCTAAAGGGATCAGGGGGTATGGAGAGAAGGCAGGTACAGGATACTGAGTTGGATGATCAGCCATGATCACATTGATTGGCGGTGCAGGCTCGAAGGGCCGAATGGCCTACTCCTGCACCTATTTTCTATGTTTCTATGTTTCTATGTTGCTTGGGTGGTACTTCAGGATTGTATCTAATGTAATAGTCTGGTATTCTGACACCTTTGACACTTTGCATTGGTAACGTTGTGGGCTATTTATCTCATTAATACCTCAACTTATTGTCAATTCATTTAAAAAAAAATTACATTCATTAGTATAATAACTATATTCTGCTGAGCCAAATGGATTTGACCAGTGCAGGAAGCAGAACCTGGTGATTTTAAAGGGAGTGTGGGAAAGTGTCCCCAGTGAGTTTAAAAGGAGAATGTAGAAACAAGGAAAAACACAAAAAGCTAGAGTAACTCAGTAGGATGAGCAGCATCTCTGGAGAGACGGTTTGGGTCGAGACCCTTCTTCAGACTGGTTAGGGATAAGGGAAACGAGAGATATAGGCTATGATGTAGAAACAAGGAGCTGCAGATGCTGGTTTATACATAAAAGGATTCAAAGTGCTGGAGTAACTTGGCAGGTCAGGCAGCATCTCTGGAGAACGTGGATAGTGATGTGTGGGAATGAAATGCAGATGCTGGTTTACATCAAAGATAGACATAAAATACTAGAGTAACTCAGAAGGTCATGTGGCATCTCTGAAGAAAGGAATAGGTGAGGTTTGTGGTCGAGACCCTTCTTCAGGCTGAGAGTCAGGGGAGAGGGACGAATTACATATGGTGATGAGTCAGGGTATAGAAGTGAGATCGACTAATTGACGACATGGTGCCAGCACAACATCCTGGCTCTCAACATCAGTAATACCAATGAACTGATTGTGGACTTTGGAAGAGGAAGGATGAGGACTCACAATCCTGTGTATATCAACACAGGTGGATAGCGTCAAAAAATCTAATTCCTGGGCCTGCATATTTCCGAACATCTTACCTGGACCCAGCACACTGATGCAATTATAAATAAAACACATCAACGCCTCTACTTCCTGAGAAGATTATGGAGTTTTGGTATGTCAAAGAGGATTCTCTTGAACTTCTACAGGTATACAGTAGAGAGCTTATTGACTGGTCGCGTCATGGCCTGTACTTGAACTTCATGCAACTTGAACGTCCAGGAGCGGAAAAACCTGCACAAATTTGTGAACACTGCCCAGTCCATCACCGGCTGTGACCTCCCCACCATCGAAGGGATTTATCAGAGTCGCTGCCTCAAAAAGGCAGTCAGCATCATCAGAGACCCACAACATCCTGGCCTCACACTCATTTCACCTGTTATCGGGAAGATTTAACGTCCAGGTTCAGGAACAGCTTCTTCCCTACAGCCATCAGGCTATTAAACACTACAACCTCAAATAACCTCTAAACTGCAATAGACATTATTATTATTATTATTATTGCACTAATATTGTTTGTGTTTTGAGTATGCGTGTGTGTGTATATATATATGTGTGTACATATATGTATGTGTACATATATGTATATATGCATATATATACGTATATGTGTATATATATATGTATGTGCATATATATGTTTGTGTATATATATGTATGTGTATATACATGTGTATATATATATATGTATGTGTATATATATGTATACACATATGCATATACACATGTGTGTGTACATGTATATGGGTATATATATGTAAATGAAAGCCCCCGCCTATATATGTGTGTGTGTGTGTGTGTGTACACACACACACACACACACACACACGGGTCCCGCTTAGTCTATATATATACACACGCACACACACACACGTACATATATATATATATTAGACTAAGCGGGACCTGTTGGGTTCCATGTTCACACGGGAGGACTGGTCCACCAATGCAATATTCCACTTCTCCACCAATTCCAATATTGGTGGCTAGTGGGGGAGGGGGCTTTCTGGAGTGCTAGTATGGGTGTTGTGGGCTGAAGGGACTGGTTTCCAAAGGGCTAATATGGACATTGTTGGCCGAATGAATTATTGGGCTGGTAGCTCAGTCACTCAAGCCTGGTGTGCTGGCAGCTCACTCACTCACGGCTGGTGGGCTGGCAGCTGACTCAGTTATTCCTTGAAATTCCATTTCAAGCGGGGTGCAAGGCCACCAAATTCAAATGCAGTTTCATACCATTTCAAGCAGGGTGTAAGGTCACCAACTTCAAGTGCACTTTCATGCCATTTCAAGCAGGGCGAAACCACCATAAAACCACATAAAATCCACATTAAAAACCACATCAAATCCACATAAAAACCACACTCAGTTCAGCAGGCATCTCCGGGTTTTATAGCCCCTCCCCCTCCGACCAGAAGGGGCGTGGCATTCATGGTGTGATTGACAGGAGAGAGAATCTCAACATTTTTTAAAGAAGACGCTCTTCAAACTGTCCTGGATATTGGACAATCAGAATTTGACTGTATTATGTAACTTATTCTCTTTATATGTAGCGTGGCTACATCATTTCACTAGGATCCCTATTAAGCTTGTCTGCTGCAACGTTGTAATCCTTATGGCCACTGCAACTGATAAGCTTCTCCACAGGTCCCCACCCTGTCGTGGTGGAGAAGCGTGCATGTGCCTGAGACCCTGAGCTTGGTGATCTGTGCTCCTGACAGGGTCACCCATGGCGTGCAGGTCGAGGGGTAGGTTCCTGACGAAGCCGACCTCGACGGTGGAACAGACGGAGGATGGTGTCTGGCCAGCAGGTGGAGACTCCAGTGGCTGAGAAGGTGGAAGAAGCTCCAGCAGGGAGAGAACCTCCACCCGTGGCTGAGTCCGTTCCGTTGGAGCCGGGTCTGTCTCTGTCATGGACCGGGCGGTGGCTGTCCGTGCATCGGTCTCCCCGTGGGAAAAGATGTCACACACGGCCGCCCACCTGGAAGGACATAACATCTGTGGCTCCAGGATCAGCCTCTTAGACCCACAGAAAGGACACAACAGGAGGAAAAAAATGCCTGACCAAGTGATTGCCGATGATAACAATGAGCTGACATTTAATGCAGAAGATTTTCTCCTTTCACATGCCCCTCGTTATGAATTCACTTCCTCTTTTTCAAACATCACTCTGTATCTTGAGCTTGCAATGAGAGGGGAAGGCTGTACCTTTGCAAGCAACAGCTTCAACCATTTTCTCCATGATACCATCATTCAGAGCAGTCCATGAGTCAGTAGATAGAAACAAGTAATTGCGGATGCTGGTTCACAAAAAAAACCAAAGTGCTGAAGTCAGGCAGCATCTCTGGAGAACATGGATAGGTGACGTTTTGTATTGGGACCCTTCTTCAGACCGATGGTGGTTTTGGAGCTGGCAGAGAGGATGGGCAGGTGAATCCAGACAATGGGGAGCTTTGATTTGCAGATGGTTAGGCAAAAGCCAGAGATGAAGTCTCACAAACGGATTGAAGTCTCACATCTTATGTTTTTGCATCTCTGGCTTTTCAATCCGAGTTGGGGTTGAAAATTGTGAAGCTAGAGGAAGGTATGTATGGAGGAGAGAAATAGATATGAGTGCAGCTGGGGCATAGAGGAGGGGGATGAGGAAAGGAGTGTGTGGGAGAAAAGGGAGTTGTGGGGGAGGAAAGGGGGAGAGACATGGGAGGGGTGTTAGATGTTATCCAAAATTGAAGTGGTTATATGTTCAACAATGCCATTTCAGAAAAGTACATCTTATTCGGTAATTCAATTAGCAAACATAGTTCAGTTAATTCTTTTATTGTCACGTGTAATGAGGTACAGTAAAAAGCATTAGTAGTTAATAGTAATTTAGTAATTAAAACTTTAATAGCAATTAAAGTGGCTTGTTAGCTGATGAAGAAGTATTAAAGCGTGGGCTGTGCTGGAATTTCGGGATTGGCTGATCTACTTCTATTACCAAGAATAAAATCAACTTGTCGAAAAGAATGCATTTGGCATTTTAATAGGTCATAAAAAAGCTTATTAGGAAGGGTTATTAACCTGTTTCCAAATTGGAGGAATGTCATCTGAGATGCTGGGAGAAGCATCAATCACTAGATACAATTTGTGAATCATTAGCTACAATTTGTGAATTCCCATCTGATGGCATATAGTTAAAAATTAGTCAACATGACAGACAAAGAGGCCAACATGATCACCCGGTTGACAAACACTTCAAGGCTTCAAGGTGTTTCAAGGTCAGTTTATTGTCACATGTACCAACAGACGAGTTTGGTATTACAACTGCGCATGCCCAGGTCATGGGTCATTCGGGATAAACATTCTCGCCAGCTGAGCTACTGTGTGTGTACGGACCTGTGTATTCACTTCAATGGGATGTATAAATAAATGTATCTGACAAATATGTCAGCAGTAGGCAACATCGTACTGCAGGCTGCACAAATCCACAATTGTATCTATTTAAATTATTGATTCAATACAGCACCAGCCTTGAAAACGTAAGAATGCCTGGAACGAACCTGTCAATTATCAAATCCCTGTCATTAGCCTGAGTCACAGCCATTCACATACGATATTGATTTACACAAATTACAAGTTGTGTGGTCAACCAATTTGAGACAGTCCTTACATTCCTATCTAAATAACCTTCCTGGATTGAAAGAAACGAGGTGAATGTGCTGCATGGGGGGTAGGTTGGAAAATTCAGATTGGATTCGAACAGGCTGGTTAAACTTTCGAGATGGGTTGGCTTAAATAAAGATGCTGCTGCTGCTTTAACTTCTAGGGTTGGGTCCAGTCTGTCAGGGCACACAGTTGGGAGCTGGGTCCGGGTGACTGGGCGGTGTTAATTATGAACATTTGCAGCCATTTGAACCACAGCCTAACTGGCGTCTTCAATCAGGAGGATGTCCCAGCTCCCCAGCTGATGGGACCTGTTCTTGCTCTCTTTGAAGGAGGCGCTGCCCGCCTCAGCGAGTGGGCAAACGCGGAGCCAACCCGTAATATGAGTGGGAGCATTTTCTCAGTCGGACTTTGTCGACAGTTGGGGTGGGGGATCTGGGGGAGAGAAAGCTGGCGATGCCGCACAGACGGAACAGTTTAATAATGACCCATTAAAATCCGCCCTTCGGCCACTCGACAACCTGGACTGATTTGATCTGACAGCCCTCTCGCTGGCTCGCTGCGTACCCGATCCTAATGCATAACCTCCACAAAACCTTTGGGCTTCGGGTAACACCTGCACAAAGAGCCTCTGCTAACAAGGGCTGGCAAACGGTGCTGGTCAACGTGCACTGGGCGAGATGGCTGGGGAAAACGCACCGCAACCACCGCTAACTTGGAACAGCGCAGACCCTCCACTCAATCTAGCCAGGCAGGCATTTCGCAGTTTAATGTTTTATATCGGATTGACGGGCTCCTTCACAGGGCCAACCCTGTACTCAGTTTTCCTCTGAGATGAATCTTTGCCTCAACGGTACATTCACACTGCCTGTAGGTAAAGCGTCAAGCCACATCACACTGATACAGTCGCTGCCTGCCTCAGATTCAATATATTTTTACACATAAATTATGAATAAAGATAAGAAAATGTTTCAAACACAAGTAATATTTTTTTATTCCAGTAGCAAACACATTAAGGATTAAATGAAAATAATAAATTCTTTAACTTTTTGAATATCTCATATTTGCAGATCAATGTGCAGAACTAGAACTGGGACTGTGTAAGTAGTGTGTGAACAGCAGACCAAGAAAGGAAGCTATTGAGTTGACATAATTCTAGATTAATTCCTTGGTAGAATAGTTAACAATTTATACACAGTTTATACAACGCTGCGTTCTATTGGGATCACACCCTCACCTATCGTGAACACCTGAATAGGGTGGCTGATAAACTGAAAGCAAGGGTCAACATCATCAGGAAACCTGCAGGCAACAGCTGGAGATCCACTGCACACACCCTCCATACCGCGATCTTAGCCCTAGTCTACACAACAGCCGAGTTTTGCTCAACAGCTTGGGCTAATAGCTGCCACACCAAATGAGTTGACACTGTCCTTAAACGGCCTGCCCCACTTACGCAATTCTTTTAGTGACTTGTCGGCACCCATCATAGTTGCAGCAGGTGGCCGAAAATGTTCAACACGTTGAAAATCCAGTGGCGACCAGAAAAAGGTATGACTCTTTGGGCGACTACTCAAGACCAGACAGGTGTCACCTCGCGACATGTTGCGGGGTGATGCCTGTATGGTCATGAGTGGTTGCAGGGACGCTTAAGTCGACACCTTTGCAGTGGCTCCCTGTCCTCTCTCATATCGCTCCTCCCAGCTTACGCAAAAGGGAGAGGATGTTGAAAGATTGGTGCACCATCAAGGCTACTTGAGGCTACCTTCCCATCCATGCTGACTCCCGCAAACCCTTCTGGTCTTCCGTTAAATTTCTGGAAGACTTTGACTCCAACACTGAGTGGTGCAGAGCCTGGAAAGACGCCAACACCAACAACGGAGATGTCATCACAAACCCCACAGTGAAACCACCGGGTTTTGACCATCGCAAGCAATGACTAACCCTGAACACAATCCACACCCTCCACGCAAGAACAGCCCATTGCCTGCATGTGGGGGATGACAGACAGCCCTGCTTGCGACTGCGGACATCCAGACCAAACCATCGCACACATTGTGAATGACTGCTCACTGAGGCTTTTCCCTGGTGGCATCAAAGCCATCCACCCAGTAACTGATGCTGTACTGGCCTGGATGTCTACCCTTGATCTACAACTTTAGGCTGTGCACGTCATACGCAAGAAGAAGTGCTGCGTTCACTTTTTTAAAATCCTGAATGATCTTTGGCAAATCCCATGATTCCTTGCATTTATTGAGATACCGAACTCGCTTATTAAGGTACAGTGAAATTTGGGTTACCATACAGCCATACTACATGAAAAGCAACAAGACACACAACCACATCCATCACAGTGGATTCCACATTCCTCACTGTGATAGAAGGCAATAAAGTTCAATCTTCTTCTATTTTAACTCCCCTTCCCATACTGACCTTTCTGTCCTGGGCCTCCTCCACTGTCATAGTGAGACAAAACACAACTTGGATGAACAGCGCCTCATATTTCCCCTTGGGCAGCTTACAATCCAGCGGTATGAATATTGATTTCTCTAACTTCAAGTAACCTTTGCATCCCCCCCCCCCCCTGCTGAGTTACTCCAGCTTTTTGTGTCTACAGAATCTGCAGTTTCTTCCTGCACAATCATGGGCATAATTATAGAATAGTCTGAATTTTTGCCTTGGATCCACTTTAAGAAAAAGGATGCAAGTTTATACTCTGCAGGAAGAATACGAATGCAGATTTTCTTTACAAAGGACACACAGTGCTGGGGTAATTCAATGGGTCAGGCAGCATCTCTGGAGAACATGATTATATTAGTGGGGCAAAAGCTGGAAAAGAGAGGTGGGGTGGGACAAAGCCTGGCAAGTGATAGGTGGATACAAATAATGGATGGAAGGATTACTCTTAAAGGTATAGCCATTTCTAAAATCCTGGATTAAAAAAAAACTTTACAGGCAAAACTGTGATTAGCGTGAACTCTTTCAACCTTGAATAATACTCTGTTTGCTGACAATGGAGTCTCCTTTAGATTGGGGAGACAAATTGCTGCCTGTAGTAGTGGGTATTAGCTGTGGGGGTTTGCACAAACTTGCATTGTTTTCTCTGGAATGTTGAGGGGAACCTTATCGAATAATATAAAATTATAAGAGGCATAGATCGGGTAGACGATCAGAATCATTTTCCCAGGGTGGAAATGTCAAGGATGAGAGGACATAGCATTAAGGTGAGAGGGGCAAAATTTAAAGGAGATGTGCGGGGCAGTTTTTTTTTACACAGAAGGTGGTGAGTGCCTGGAACACGCTGCCAGGAATGGAGGAGGAGACAGATACAATGGTGCTTTATAAAAAGCTTTTAGATAGATTTGTGAATATGGAGGGATAGGGATCATGTGCAGGCAGATGAAATTGGCTTACCTTGGCAGCATGATCAGCATAGCCATAGAGGGCTGAAGGGCCTGCTTCTGTGTTCTATTGTTGTATGTTCTATATTCTAAACACAGCTTGTTGACTGTTTTGTCTATCGTTTTGATTTCCTTCAGTCTCTTCTGCTCTCATGCTAATTAATTTTCTGTCCTCATTCCCAACCCCTCTGTCCTCTGCTGGCAATGGAGCACAATGCACGGTTGATACAATGGAATACGATAGCGCTTTCTTTATCCCAGGAGGGAAATTGATCTGCCACCAATCATAAAATCACAAAATACATGAAACATGAAATTAAAGTTGGAGCATCCACACGCATCTTTGTCAGTTTGCTCCGTAGCAGTGGAGGCCGGATGGTGTTAAAAGTACTGGAGAAGTAAAAAAAAACCTGACTCTCACAATGCTTCCCGGCTTATCCAGGTGAGCATAGGAACGATGGAGCAGGCTTCCTCAACTCCCATCTTTGTTTGGTAAGCGAACAGCATGTGCTTTTTTGACTGGGCACACATTCAGGACTTAACAGATAATCAGCATTCCCAGTGCTTTGTAGTTGTTTCGAATTTCCGGCATCCACAGTATTTTCCCTTGATAGTGTCAGTTAACGTTTCTGCTTCCTTTGATCTTGTTTTTTTTTGTCCAATCATTCACTTCATATCTTGTACCATCATCTCATTTGTCATTTAATCTCTACCGCAATCAACCCCATCACAGAATGTGTCTATCTTGTGTCTGTCTACAGAATAGATTGTTCTGCTCTCATTTTTTCATTTATCTTGAGATTTGTTTATCTCTTTTCTCTTATTATTTGAGAGCTACCACTGTATTTTGCTCCTTTGATGTTTTGTGATGTGGAATACAAACATTTTCAGTTTTTTAAATTTATTATGTCTCCAAAATATTCTATCAATGTCACCACGGATAATATTTAAGATAACATGCTCTTTTAAAATGAACAACGATATGTCTTTCAAGCAAATAATGTTAATAGGAAAATAAAGACGGTATTGTGTTTGATAATGGGGGCGGGTTTGATACTGACCTCTTGGTGCTGTCTACGTGGAGTTTGCACATTCTCTCTGTGACCTCGTGGGTTTTCTCAGGGTACTCTGGTTTTCATCCTCATCCCAAAGGGTTTGTAAGTTAAATGGCCTCTGCAAATTACCCCTTGTTTGTAGGGAGAGAATGAGGAAGTGGAATAACATGGAACTAGTGTAAACTGATGATCGATGGTCGGCATGGACTCGTTGGACTAAAGGACCTGTTTCCATGTTGTATCTTTAAACATAAATGAAATGGGGATGATATTAATTTGCATGTGAGGATTGGCAGAAGTATGGAATGGCCCTGAGAACTAGCATGACAGTGGGTCAAAAGGTCTCCTACCATATTGTAAGGAAAAAAGAGAATAAAGACATAACTAACATTTAAATGTTAAAGATTTTAACTGTTCGATAAACCTGTACTTGACATTGGATGACATCACCATTGAAATGATCATGAAAAAATTAACTTGAGATATAATTACACTATCACATACAGAGTTTGTTTAAGCCCCGTCCCACTTTCACGACCTAATTCACGCCCTCTTCTGAGTTTGCCCTTGACTCATACTCGCAGCATGGTCGCCACAAGGTCGTAGGTAGGTCGTAGCAGGTCGTGATGCTAGTCGTAGATACTCGTGGCATCAAGTAGGGCATGGCGTTTTTTCTAGCCTGATAAAAAATGTCCACTAGTAAAAAAAAAGTCGGCATGGAAAAAATCGATACTTTTTACTCGTAGGTAGGTCGTAGTAGTTCGTGATGCTAGTGGTAGGTAGTCGTAGGTGGTCTGAGGCAGTCGAAGGTAATAGCTTCGGGGTGAAAAAAAGGTCAGTAGAAATAAAAGGTTATTTAAACAGCAGAACGTCACCTCTCCAAGGCATGTTCATTCATAGCTGGAGAGTTTTTTGGAGAGGAGACTTGTGTTTTAGAGATGGCACCAAAAAGGCAGCAGCGCAGGTGGAGGGCAGAACCCTAAAATAAAAACGGCCATGCAGGTGTTGCCCACCCAAGAGGAGGAGTGGCAGGAGGTGATAGCCCTGCATGAGAGACCCCTGAGGAGGAGACCAGGGTGGTAGTATATGTCCCCACCACCACCCCAGCAAAGCAGCCGTTTCTCCTGTCTCTGACACAGCATCAGAGGCAGATGCCCCATTGGTGGTGAGGGGGGGCTGGAGGAAGGTTATGCCCTACACCTTCACCAGGCAGCAGGAGGGGGACTTTGAGGAATGGTTCCAGCAGAATGCCATTCTGTACGAAAAGTAAAATGAGGGGTACAGGGACAAGAATGGCCTCCTTCCATCCACTGCCCCACATGTGTGCTTAAAGTTCTTAAAGTGCTTAAAGTTTCATCTTTTGTCAAAGCACAGCGCCACTCTCTTCCAGTCATCTGGTGTACTGGGACAATGCATCACATCATCTCCATTCACCCATTGAGACCTCTTGTGCTTCCTTTTCAACCTTGCTCTTCCCCTTCTGCCATTCTTAAAAGGCTGCTAAAGCAAAAGGGCTACTGCAAACAGCAGTAAAACGTACATGGTCGAAGCCAGTCTTCAACATAGTCGAAGGAGGTCGTCTTCATAGTCGTGGGATATCTTCAACATAGTCGTGGGAGGTCTTCAACATAGTCGTAGGAGGTCGTAGGTTATTGCGACCTTGATTTTTTCTTTAGGTTGTTTAAGGTCGTCAGAGATCCCAAATTAGGTTGTGAAAGTGCGACAGGGGCTTTAATAAGAGCTGCTGTGGCATTTTAACATTTATGGTAATGAAATCTGCCCAGCAAAACTGTCAATATATTATATAGTTCATTTAATTTTTTTCAGCCTCTGAATGAGAATTTCTCTCTTTTGTGTATGTTACACTATTTAAAATTATTTACACTAGCTTTCTTCATTTTTTGTATTTCAAGCAATATTGTATGCACGTGCTGAAAGAATATATTGAAAATTGTGTCAGGTCTTTGAAAGAAATAACTCGCATGCATTGTTGTCGCCTTAATGAAAGACAAACAACTAATTTACACAGCATTGATTAATGTCTGTTTATAGAAGATAATCTCCCTTTCAACGAGACAGCATGATTTTGTTTCTGAGACTGAGTCTTTGCTGGCATTAGCAAAGTTCACCAGCTTCTAAGAAAGTGCTTACTTTAAGGATGGTAAAACTAGCAACGTTACAAAATTGTGAGATTTTAAAAATCGTCTGAAATTTATCCCATCAGATAAAGCACAAAAAGAAGTTTAATTTGACACCTAATTCACTTTCATATCTTCAGTATTTAAAAAAGTATGGCCATTTTCATACTCAGAAATTAGCATCTTGTTCCCTATTGCTTTTCCATTGACTTAACACAAAAGCTGTGAACGAGGACAGTCAAAAGCCTATAACTTTCTTAAAAATTAAGAGAATTGAAAGACATTTTCAGTTACTATAGATTGAAGTATTCTAAAACAAATATGAAACAATCTTACTTGAATGACCTGAAATTAAAGTATATAATTAGTTAGTTACCCAATTGTAGCTAATTACAAAATTCAATTACCAGATCTAAACATCTATCAATTTCTTAAGAAAAGATGAACATTTTTAAATAGCCTAAGAGTCCAAATAACATTCACACAAGAATTCACAATATAACATGATTTTTAAATCTCATTGTAATTAATTTATCGGCCAAATGGAAGGAATTTAGTGTTTAATTCCCGTAAATTAATGGCCATTTAAATCATCTTACGAGTGGGATTTTCTGGAACGCGATCAATTGGAACGTTGCAGTTGCAGTTGCAGTGAATTTAAACCCCATATCGGCAGGAAACATACTGCCGGTTTGTATGGGGAATAAATCACCTTCTCGCAACATGAAATTTTGATTAATGGTATCCTAAGAAGCACTTTTTATTGAAAAAATAAACTGTGTACCTTGCCTTGTCCCCTACATGAGGTCCGTCTCGTCGTCGGCATTGACGGCTTTAGAAGATGATTTTTAAATGACTACCGCAATTAAATTATCCAACGATGTTTAAAAATCACTTCAGAGAATGGCAGTCAAAGCGATTTTTCTTCATCAACTAAATAGCCTGTTCAACATCGATTTGAATGGGCTTCCGAAAAACGGCATTTTAAACCCGCCCCCCTCTCAAAGGCACCAAAGCCGCGCACACGGGCAGTGACAGAACTGCAGCGCCGCTAAAGGTAAGTATTGTAAAACCTACTGTTATAGGAGCGAAAAACAAAGTGCTGGAGGAACTTAGTAGGTCAGGCAACAACTGCGGAGGTAATGGGTAGATAACATTTCGGGTCACGACCCTTCTTCAGTCTGATCAGTCTGAACAAGGGTCCTAACCCAAAATGTACTGTGTCCATTCCATCCAAAGGTGCTCCCGACCCACTGAGTTCCTCCAGCACTTTTTTTCCCCTCAAGATGCCAGCATCTGTAGTTTCTTGTGTTTGCCTAATACCAATATAGGAGCCATTTTTCAAGCAGCAAAAGAAAATTATTACTTCTCAACCAAAATTTAGGATTAATTATAATTAACATGATTGGGAGGCAAATGGGGGTAAATAACAGGTTTTCTCAAAATTCTAAATGTCCTTATAAGTTTAAGGTGAGGGGGAAAAGATTTAATAGAAACCCGAGGGGCAGCTTTTTTACATAAAGGGTTGTAGTTACATGGAACAAGCTGCAGGAGGAGGTAATTGAGGCAGGTGCTATCACAAAGTTTAAGAACCATTTAGACAGGTACATGGATAGGATAGGTTTTGAGGAGTATGGGCCAAATGTAGGCAGGTAGGACTAGTGTAGGTGGGGTGTGTCGGTCGGCGTGGGCCTGTTTCCATGCTGTGGGACTCTGACTTGTGAAGTCATCACAGAGCTTAATAATTGTTATAATATTTTCTTGCATCATTTGTGTTCAAGCAGCAGTGGTGTGATCAGAAGCACGATGCCACAGGATCTCCACGTCATGTGTTTTAAAATAGAGCAAAATCAAGAGTTTAATCGTCATATGTATCAACAACGGAACAATTAACATTTTCATTGCTGCACCTAAACAAGTCCTTTAACATAATATCACAAATATATAATAATCAATAATCCATTAAATTATTAACAGTAATACTAGTTTAGTTTATAGTCACATGTACCGAGGTATAGTGAAAAGCTTATATCTAACCATAATATTGTAAAATCAAAGTCTGTACAGAAACGGCACGGTGGCGCAGCGGTAAGTTTACAGTGCATGCAGCGCCAGAGACCCGGGTTGGATCTCGACTACGGGTGCTGTATGTACGGAGTTTGTACGTTCTCCCCGTTACCGCGTGGGTTTTCTCCATGATCTTCGGTTTCCTCCCAGACTCCAAAGACGCACAGGTTCGAAGGTTAATTGGTTTGGGTTTGTATATTTGGTATAAGTATAAATTCTCCACGATGTGTGTAGGCTTGTGTTAATGTGCAGGGATCGCTGGTCGGCGTAGACTCAGTGGGCCGAAGGTTTCCGTGCTGTATCTCTAAACTAAACTAAACTTGTTTCATATACCCATCAACATCTTTGTGAAAAATGTGGCCCTCTGGTTTCTATTAAATCTTTCCCCTCGCACCTTAAACCCTTGCACCTTGATTTCCTACTCTTGGAAACAGACTCTGCATTCATCCTATGAATTCCCCTCATGATTGTATACAACTCTATAAGATCACCTCTCAGCCTCCTGCACTCCAACGAATAATGTCCTAGCCTCTCCCTGTATTTCGGGCCCACGAGCACTGGCAGCATCTTCATAACTCTTTTTGCGCCATAATTAACAGCGATCTTTTACCTCAGCACCACTTACTGCACTGACACCATACCTCTTAATTCTCTTAATTTCCAAGAAAACTATTAAACATATACAACTTTATAATACATTGAGATTTCACATGGAGTATTGTGTGCTATTCTGGTTGCCACAAAATAGGAAGAATGCAATTGTGCTGGAGAGAGTGCAAAGTTGATTCTTTCAGATTCTGAGAACTTTATTCTGTGTGTGTTAACTTTAACATTTATTTCTGGTGTGGCACAGTGGTGGAGTTGCTCCCTGGAAGAACCTGGGAACTTGGTTTGATCCTGACTACGGGTGCTGTTTGCACAGAGATTGTATGTTCTCCCTGTGTTTGTGTGGGTTTTCTCTGGGTGCTCCTGTTTCTTCCCACACTCCAAAGTCGTTCAGTTTTGCAGGTTAATTGGCGTTGACAAAAATTTGTGAATGCCCCTGGTGTAGCAGCAGATTTTTATATCGTTCAAGAGATTACTCCCTCTGGCTGCTATGTGGACTACATGGTTAAGGGGAATGTCGTTATACGAGAGCATGCGAGCTCTCCGTCCAAGAACTAATCCGAAGTTCTAATACCTCTTCTAATGCCCTTACAAAAGCTTCATACCGCAAAGGAGCACCATCATACGTAGGAATTTCTGCTGGTCGTAGAATGTGAGAGGTATTTTGTCGAGCTATGATCTGGTTGAATTCAACTTGCCTTTTCACCAATGCCAATAATCAAGCGTGGTCCACTATTGGTTTGTCCTGAGCATCCACAGACACTCCATTAGTAGTTTGTTTCGATCTAGCACTCATTTGCTGAGATTAAGTTTTACCCATCTTACTTTGTTCCAATGGGTTTTCAAAGCTATGAAATCCGATGCTCCTCGATTGTGGAATTGATCCAACTGCACTCACTTGGAGTAGTTTTTCCTCTTGGTCCAGAGCTCATCGTCCTCGATGATCTAGGGTTGCATCTTGAACCTTTTCATTCCAATACCTCCTTCTTTGTTTTGTCCACCGCCACCTTTGTGTCTAGTTCCAGTTGTTCCTTTTGTCGCCTCATCCCTTCTTCTTCTAGTCTTATCTCTTCTTTCCTCTGATCGTTCCGTTGCCATCACTTCTTCTTGTCGCTCAATATCATGTTTCTTCGTCAAGGCTTAAATTGAGAGAGCGGCTAGATCAGCTTCAACTCCCAATCGAGCAGAAGCCCTTGATACCGAACTGGCTGTAGAACCAGATTTATGTCTTGATCTTTGTGGAGGTACTTTCGAGATATTATCTTGTGGTGTTATTTCATCTTCCCTTCTGGCACCTTGTTGCATCGCACTTCCAGTTACTAAGATCGTAGGTTGTGGTATAATTTCAGATACGACTCCTCTGCCTCATCCATGAAACCATTGAATATTTTCACCCCGTCTTCCTCCCACTGGGTGTGTCTCATGCTTTCTTCCCGAGATGGCTGTGAACACAGCAGCACATTCTGCTTCTTTCCAACCTCGTTGCAGAGGTTCCATAGTTGGCTCATATTAAATTTCACTTCGATCGCGTTCTGTACCGATTCCATTAATTTCTTTTGTTTCTCAATTAATCTGGTAACCTGTTTCCATAATTTGTTTCTCTCCTTCTCGGTTTCTCTCAAGGTGGCAGGTTGTATATTAACTGTTTCTTCTCGAGTTCTCTGTAGCTTTCAATTGACTCGTTAACTTGTTCCTATATCGAGTTTTTCTCCTTCTTAGTTTCTCTCAGGCAGGAAGGTTGCCTTTGATTAAGCTTGACTTTGCCACCTTGTGGTTCCTCAGGCATGGCTCTTTCTTCACCTTCTGGCTCCATGATTTTATAGAGGTCTTGACAGATTGCCAAATCTTTAAATTGAACGGAGAAAGTATTTTCTAAATTCTGCTCCAACTTTGTGTAAACATCGAGTGACTATTTTGAAAACAACTTCCTCAAAACAATGACAAACTGATATTGTAGACAACGTCTCTCAAACGTCCACGGGCTTAAAGATGACAATAGTTTGAAAGGAATGCGTATTATCAAGAGTTCATAATAATCCAAGGTCAGTCATCTCCTTTCTCCAGACAGATTGGAAAAACACTTTCTTGCTCTTCTTCAGAAGCTGTTTAAAATGAAAGATTTTCAGCTTCAAAATTCAAAGAATAATAGTCGATTTTACTATTTACTCACAATTTCTGTGATGATGTCTTCACATCATCAGATAAGTCTTGTCACTGTTGATAGACCTCAAGGTCTTCTCTAGCCGAGATCTATGGTCTTCAGTTCCTCGGCTGGAACCCGTATTGTCTTCAGTTCCTCGGTTGGAAACGGTTTTCTGGCCAAAACCTCTTCCGAGATATTAGCCAAATCTTCTGTCCTACTCTCTGGGACTGGTATTCACCCCCCGGTCGGAGGTATCCTTTGACTTAATGTTGCGTCCGATTTTTATATCGTTCAAGAGATTACTCCCTCTAGTCGCTAACTGGACTGCATGGTTAAGGGGAATGTCGTTATATGCATGCGAGCTCTCCGTCCGAGACTTTCAGAGCTTCTTCACAGATAAATCTTCAAAACACAGTCCTTTGATTAATAAATTCTTGATGAAAACAATAAGGTACATCCAAACTTTAAAGGTTAGAAAACTCCTCGTGTCTCCGTTACACTTCGCATGATCGAAGGGTATGCCTTCCTCATGCTGGTCCAAAATTAAACTGAAAACTAAGCTTCTACACAAGAAACTTAGCTCCCAACATGCCCTAAAATACGTCATAAATCCCACCCACAATATAACTGGCAGTCTAAAATTTAAAGACACATGCCATCATCAATCACACACAAAACAAGCCAAATGGCCACTACACGTAGGGTGTAGGATAGTGCCAGCTTACGGGGTGATCATTGGTCTGCACAGACTCGGTGGGCTGAATGGCCAGTTTCTGTGCTGTACCTTTTAATGATCCTTCCTACACATATACTTATTTTCCCAGCTGTATATCTGAGGTTAAATGGTTTTAGTAATAATGGGATTATGGAAGTACATGAATTAAAGTGGAGAAATAGGTACTAACTATCCCAAAAAAGCGAAAAAAAAAGGATGTATTGCCAGAAATCTATTAAAGACACATGATAGACACTGGTGTGGGGATTGCAGCTGTGTGAATATTTGTTAAGTTGCTACTCCAGTACCGTAGCCAAGGGCTGCTTGAGAACGTATTTCCTGAAGTAAATTGGGCAATAATTTACTTTGTGGAAATGACACTTCATCATCCAAACAATGGTCTGAGAATGTGAAAAAATGTTTGTTAGTTAGGATTGGAAGAATATGTTGGTTAGAACTGTCTAGTTGTAGAGATTGTGGTGGAGGCAGACACGATAATGGTGTTTAGCCTGGTTTTAGACAGGCACATGAATATGCTGGGAATTAAGCAATGTGGATCATTTGCTGGCAGATGAGATTAGTGTATCTTGGCATCATATTCAGCACCGGCATTGTGGGCTGAAGGGCTTGTTCTTGTGCTGTACTTTTCTATGTTCTAGTTCATGTCAAATGGAGTATGAAGATATTAAATCACATAAGATTTTGCAATCTGAAACACTGATAACTCCGCTCTTTTTGCTTCCATATTACTTTCAACGGTTAATGATTCGATCAGTGCTTTTTCTGTATGGTATGCATATTGTTCTTTATTTTTGGTGTCCATGATGGCTAATTGTCCTATAAGCTGTTTAAGGGCCTGAACATCTAATTTAATGAATACATTTAATTTTTTTTTAAACTGTAGTCATCCTTTTTTAAAATTCAAAATTCAAAACATTTTAAAAATATTTTAGATGTGCCAGTAGGTACCGTGGCAAAAAAAAAATCATTGGCTTTGATTTCAAATAAAGCTGTATCTATCAACCTCCGCATCTACGGTTCTTTCTAAGTGATTAATAGAATAATGATTAGATTGACTTCCCATGGCAGTTCTGGTCTTTGTCAATGTGTCTGAATAATGGACTGATGCATATCTACCTCTTAGAGAAAGCGAGCATACCAATATTTATATCAGCAGTGTGCCTGGTATAGGTTTCTTATTATCACCAAGGTAGAGTGAAAGGCTTTGTTTTAAGTGCTATCTAATTAAATCAGATAATACTGTCCAGTCAAATAATACAATCAAGACAAACGCAAGTAAAATAGGTAGAGCTAAAAGAAAGAATAAAAAAAGTGCAGAATATAGTTCCTAAGTTCTGTTGCGTTCTTCAGGAGATTTCCATGTGCCAATGCCCTGGCATGAAAGCAGAAAGCTTCAAAAACGATTGAAGATATCCTGAGACCAGACTTGTCAATAATGGGGAGAGGATTTCAGCGAAGGAAGGTTGTGATCAAATCTATCATCTCAACATGTCACCTAACAACAATCTCCATGTTCATCTCAGTGTCGTTTTGTGTGAGACCAAAGACAGCTCTTGTATCCCTGTTATGTGTGTGAAACTTGACATTGTTGCCACGTGCGGTGGGAGGCTTGGTTCATCGCTACACAGAAGGTCCCGACGGGCTGCTGCCTGTAGGGGGGAGCTCGTAAACCCTGAAGACCTGAAAGTTGAGGAGGGAGCCTCTGGTGACTACGGACGTGAGGAATGGATGGTAGGAGAGGGACAGGGTATTGCCTCCAGTACCTTCAAGGTCAGCTGCAGGAGGCAACATCCAGGACAGAGGTGGCCAGTTGAGGAGAGGGACATCGGGTCGCGGGCCTCCACCTGGATCGGGGCGCTCTAGTACTTCCAACATGTGGACTGGACTTTGGATTTTTTTTCTTCCTTTGTAAACGGCGCCAAAATATGGTGACTCTGCACTTGTGGGTTGTGCAAAAGAATTTCACTGGGTTGTAAAATCCATTCAACAGCAGTTTAATTTTTTTCTAACTTTTATGAAAGAAATGTTGCAAAAATCAATAGTTGGCTGAAAATAGTGTGTAAACTCTTTGAAACAAACTTATCCCAGGTTAACCTATGTTAGCCTATCCAACCTGTCCTTATAGCTCAAGCTGGTTACACTTCCGACACCATCTTGTACCCTTTAAGTTCAAAGTTGTTAAATCGGTTAGTCTTCACTTGGCCATGAAGGCCTGTTGTCTTGGCAGTTGCACTGTGTCTAATTTGCAGGGTTGGCCTGGTCAGGCAATCTCATTGATTCCCTCCGCTGCTCCGTGCCGCTGCAGGCTGATTCTCATCCGGGAGCTCGGACACTTGGAGCGGCATCCAGTCTAATCGAGCCCCAGGTTGCTGCAGGGCCTCCAGTGGCCCACTCCAACAACAAAATTATCCAGGCATGTCGACACACAAATGCGTTGTCCCTCGCCTCACGCGGCCACCGCTCGGCCTCCTGCCCCAGCGGGCCACCTGCAGCCGACCTCGGAACACCCAGAACATCTCAGCCCATTCACCGACATTGTCCATTTCCTCTGTTCACCCACACTGCTGCCATTTGGCAGATTGATATAGTTGATAGAAACCATCCTGGAATCTCTTGTATTACCTCATCTACTGACAATGGAAAAGATTACCATGTCAGCAAGCTACAGTGATTAATTTAGACTTTAGAGATGCAGCCCAGAAACAGGCCCTTCGACCCACAGAGTCCATGCCGACCAGCGATCGTCCCGTACATTTACATTATCCTGCATACTCAGGACAATTTTTATAACTTACTGAAGCAAATAATTCTACAAATCTTTGGAGTGTGGGTGGGAACCGAAGCACTCGGAGGAAACCCAAGGGGCCACAGCAAGAATGCACAAACTCCGTACAGATAACACCCAGTAGTCAGGAACGAACCCGGTTCTCTGGTGCTGCAAGACAGCAACTCCACTGCTGCACCACTAGATCGCATCATTTCCCTCAGACTGAGTCCTGAACTAGGCACTTATGAACAAGAATAGTTTCTTAATGCCACTAACTACTCATCAGAATGGCTAACTCTAACACTAATCCATGTGCAGGCAAATGAGATTACTTTATCCTGGCATCATGTGCAGCACAGTGCATTGTGAACTGAAGGGCCTGTTCTTGTACTGTATTTCTAGTGATATCCAGTTGCCAGAAAAAGCCATTTTATATAATTGAATGATTATTATTCTCGGCATGGAGATGTGCCAAGGAATGTAATTTTTTAAATTATACTTTAGTGACAATATCAGGTTTGAGCTGCAGGACATTCCATTCCAATGCATGTCTTCTATATTTTATATCAGAGCTATCTTTTAGCCTGCTTTTCCCTTGGTACAGTAAATGACAGTGATGTACAATGAAATGTTGCTGACAACTAAATAGATAATTACTAGCCAAATACATTTGAATGAGGACCATTGTAATCAATAGAGGGAGAAATCACGGAACATTAAATCGGAGAAATAGTCAATAAACTAAAATAGTAAGATTAAATGAGAACTTACCAGTTTGAAGTTTGGTCCTTATTTTATGAGGAGTTACGATGAGGGATTTCGTGAAGATCCTGCCAGCACGCATGTGCGACATTCTTCAAAGCAGCAGTGTGGAATCACAGATAACTACAATGACTGAAGATAGTAAGATTAAGAGAGTAATATACCAGTTGACCTTATGATAAAGGGTTGGGAGCGGAGGGCACGGTCATGGCTTACACAAGGACATAAATAATTGGATTCAGCGCCAATTTGTTTGAAGAAATTCTAATAAAGGTGAAATCACATAGAAACAAGTATTGTCCACTGGCTGGGGAATTCTGTTTGTTGGATCTCAAATCGCTTTATTCTAGGACGACGTTAAATAAGTTACTCGGGACAGTACTGCAAGCCTTTTCTTTTAGTTTTTAGTGTTACAGCATGAAAACAAACCCTTAGGCTCACCGAGATCATGCTGATTAGCAATCACCCGGTACACTAGTTCTATCCAACTCTCTAGGGACAATTTACAGATGCCAATTAACCTTCAAACTTGCATGCCTTTGGAATGTGGGAGGAAACTGGAGCATCCGGAGAAAACCCATGTTTTTCCACAGGGAGAATGTACAAACCCTGTACATACAGCACCTGTCGTCAGGGTCGAATTCAGTCTCTGGTGGTGTAAGGAAGCACTCCACAGCTGTGCCACTGTGCTGCCCCAAGTCCTATCATCGTTAGATATTTCAATAATTTTCTTTCAAAATAAGGTCAGAAATGGGGTGTAAATTGTTATTTTCTTTTCACAACTCCTCAGATAACAAAGGAAAATGCCACAAGTTGTCAGGTAATGGTACTTCTAATTAGAGAGTCTAATCATCTCTAATCGACACTCAATGGAATTATTATGACCAAACCCTTCACCTATCAACATCCTGTGGTGCCAGCATCTATCAAAACCTAGCTATATCAGCAATACAAATGTTACAGCTGGCTATGCCAAATATTATGCTGTTCCTTCTTCATTTCATTTCGGAGTCACGTGAGTGATTCCGTGAAGAAGCCGCCAGCCCGCATGCGAGTCAATATGTCGACGCATGGCGCAACGCTGACTGGCAGGCGCGCTGCTCCTGCCAGCGGTAAGTTTAAACCTGAAGGTAAGTTTTTTAACTTTTCAGGTTAGGAATCACTTCTCACAGAGTTTCCTGCTGGATTTCGGGGCGAAGTTGGGCCGGGCCACAGGGAAACCTTTATGGACTGCGTCCTAGTCACGGACCATGGGGAATCCTGGTCATGACCACGGGGAATCCCGGCCACGGACCGTGGGGAACCCGCTACAGAGACCGTGGAAGTGCGGGTAGTAGCGGCGGTCAAATTCGCCTTCCGAGCCGCTGGTGGTGGAGCCAGCAGCTTCAGACTGGTGCCGTAAGCACCTTGGCAAACCCGCTTGGAGGGTAGCCACAAAGCGGAAGAGGGGAGCATAGGGTAGAGGCCCGTTGACAAAAACAAGTCGGGCCCGGAGGGAGGGTTCCTGATGGAGAGGATTCCCTCCTGCAATGGGTAACGTTCTTCGGACGTCAAACCCACATGGAGCACCTAATGGAGAGGTGCTCCACAATGGTATGCTCCAAGGAGGGAGTTATATCACCACGGGTCTCTGCGGGGCCCGCGGCAACAGCACCTGTGTACAGGGATGCACACTGTCTCCCTATCTGAGGAGAGGAGCAGTCGGGGTCAGTTCTGCCTGACTCGGAGTTCAGAGGTATTGCAGGGAGCATACCACGAGGCACGAAGGATATGGTCCGTGGAGGGGCCACATCAGCGCAGATCTCCTCGGGGCCTGCGGCAACAGCACCTATGTGCACGGCTGCACACTGTCTCCCTCTCTGAGCAGGGGAGCAGTCGGGGCCAGTGTGTAACTGACTCAAAACTCGGAGGTATGACCGTGGCACATACTGGAGTTCCTGAAAGTGCCGGCAGTGAACAGCGCTATCAGAGGTGACGTTGGAGGGGCATGGTACCCCAGGAAACTAGCCGCCGTATCTGCTATTCAGGTAAACCTATTCAACAGGTGAGACCTGCACGAGGGAGCTAAAGCTGTCGAACTACAAGTACAGCCTCATCGTTTTGGCGACAATACACCCCACACCTCCATTGGCAGCAAGCGGTTCACTGAAGCTGGTGGCAGCCAGCAAGCTGGGCAGAGGGCTTTAGGCCAAGGTCCCAGCCGGTCTCAGGAAAAATATGGAATCCACGTACCCTACCAGTCCACTCCAATCAAGGACGGAAATAGAACCCGCATGAGGGGCCTTTGGGCTTACCATAAGACCACTGGTAACCATGAAGGTAGGTGGGTCTGGTTCTTTCCGAAACATGGGGTATGTGGACCATTTACAAGTTGGAAACACTTGTAAAAACCTGTAAACAACCTTGTTGTTATGAAGCAGCCTCCATTCATCAAGAGTATTGGCAATATAGTGGCTGTGTTTTCAGCTGTGCATTTGGACCGTTGCATTTTCAGTGCCATATAGGTCGTTATTAACAGACCTATTCCTATTACCAGCTGAAGCTATTAAAGTCACAATGGTGTATGCTACATTGCTCCTGTACTTTTGCTCAGTAACTCTTTGGTTATATTACAAACTGATACTAGTACTCAAAGATGAAAAATTTGCATGCCCAACTACAAGTTCATACACCAGAGTCAAATGCCCCCACCATAGTGTATCATCACGTAAAAATCTATGACAACACAGTATGGATGTTGTATCACAACGTATTTAATGACATTGTGGTTCGATGGAACACTGAATATCAATATGTTTGCATCCAGGCTCTATCGCCATTGTAAAAATATGTGGCACAGTGGCAATAGATGTATTCTCGCTACACTGAGGAGGAATGTTCTTTATGTCTTTCCTCCATTTTGCCTCATCAGTCGGGTCTTGCACAAAAACCCAACAAGATCTCGCCTCAGGCATTTCGTACTGTCTGACTGGCCTATGCAGCCATGGTTCCTGCTAAATGTTGGGGATGATTATAGGACCTTATATGGTTGTCCTAAACACAAAAATTTGGTGGTTCACCCCGTGACTGAGGAACCCATCCTCTGCATGATAAAATCAATTTATAGACTTGGAGTCTCTGAGAAGACCAGTCAGCGGCACGGGTTGCCAGACCAATCCATGTACGTGCTCACTGCAGAATGCAGGGATAGCACCGAGAAAGCAGCACATTTTTCCTCATCAGGAAATGGGAAGTGTTTTGGGTAATGCCAATGTTCCATATAATACGGCACGGATAACTAACGTCTCGGAGTTCATTTCAGACGGGTCTTTGACAATCAATTAAGTTATAGTACCATTAACTGTGCCAACATGCTTCCTCAGCATAGTTGCTGCAGCGATCAGGACCCACTCTGTCGGGTCCCAATCTCTGATATCCAGATTTATAAAGATATCTTTAACATAATTCTCCCAGGCCCAGATACTTGGAGATATGGGATGTTTGCATTGTTCTTAAACTGCTTTGCCAGTAGGGCCCAGCTACATCTCTATCCCTGGTCAAACTCACTTACAAAGTGTTTATGCTCATGACGCTAGTCACAGCGCAACTGGTCCAGCCACTACTGTGGACTGGACAGGATGGTTACATCTGCTAATAATATAATATTTTATGTTTATGATGTAGTTAAGCAGAGCAGACCAGGGGGGTCAGGTCCCAAACTATTTCTCATGGCATACCCCATGGACCTTTGGTTGTCTGTAGTCACCAAGAGCCTTAGAGGATCTGCACTAGCAATGGTTATTAGTTACTAAAGACCTCATAAAAGGTATCTATCCAGACCATCTCTAGGTGGTCAAACAGGGATTTGGCTGATGCAAAAGTAGATACTATATCTTCTATCTCACTCCACTGGGGTTGCTATTACATTAGCAGCAAGGGTCATGTACGTTCCACTGGACCACACCCCAGCGGCTGCAGGATGGTCAAACAAATGAACTTTCCCACATTTTATAATAACCCATTGCCAGACCGGGGGTATTTGCCACATTCCATTTATGATTTATTCATAGTTTCCCCCAGGATGGAAGGGGACACTATTATTCTCCTTTGATGATTAAAGCAACAGCATTTTTTAACAAACTATGTCATGGCTGAAAGCATTAATCTTTTTCACTCATCCATGGTCAATTGATGCAGTGTGTGACGCCTGGACTCGTATCCAGCATTAAATGATGGAGCTTTGAGGTCTTCACGGAATCACTTACGTGACTCCGAAATGAAATAGTAAGATTAAACGAGAACTTACCAGTTTGAAGTTTGATCTTTATTTTATGAGGAGTTACGATGAGCGGTTACGTGCCCACCGCTCCCAACCCTCGTATCATAAAGGTCATCTGGTAGTTCTCAAGTTCTCTCCAATCTTACTATATTCAGGTCAACAATTGTTATCTGTGATTTCACACCGCTGCTTTGAAGATTGACGTGCATGCGGGCTGGCGACTACTTCACGTAATCTTGTAATAAAGCTATATCATTGGTATTGCTGTGAATATATGCTGAACTGTTTCTGTAGATTTCACATCCTTCTTATAAGCTGTCTAAATTAGTGTGCAATAATCTTACTGCAGCTCAATTTTGGCTTTCCATAATATCAGTTATCTTTTTTTATACACCTTCAGATGTTTAAAAATGTCAATGATGTCTTGTTTTATCCATTTGTGTTCCATATTTAACAGTGTAGATCCTCCATAATGCCTTACCCTGCCAGAGACCCGGGATCGATCCTGACTACGGGTGCTATCTGTATGGAGTTTGTACATTCTCCCTGTGACCATGGGGTTTTTCTCCAGGTGCTCCGGTTTCCTTCCACATTCCAAAGATATACAGTTTTGTAGGAGTTGTCCCCAATGTATAGGATAGTGCTGGTGTAGGGGTGATTGCTGGTTGGTATGGACTCGCCGAAGGGCCTGTTTCCAAACTGCATCTCCAAAGTAAACAGTACTGGATGTCAACTCTAGGGCTCTGCTGTTTCTTCGACCTTGGCCCTGCGTACAGTCTTTTACTGAGAGCCAGGACCTCAGCCCATCAGCTTGGCAGAGTGTGGGTAGTGACTGACTATCTCAGCGCAGGCAACCAGAATGACTAGGACAGTGAGGTTGGCCATGGTCCATCAGATAAGAACATTGTCTTTTTAATTGAGTAGGAACAGAAGCAACTGCAGGAACCTTCAGTAAAAAACAAAGTGCCGGGGTAACTCAGCAGGTCAGGCAGTATTGGATGGGGGGGAATGGACAGCATGGTCCTGACCCAAAACATTACCCATCCATTCCCTCCACAGATGCTGCCCAACCCACTGAATTACTCCAGCACTTTTGTATTTCACTGTTATATTTACGTACATTAGCTTTGACATTTATAGACATTCAAAATCACTTAGAGCCTGTCAATTAACTATTGTTAAGATTTAAGATTATTTTAAAAAAAAATTTAAGTTAAAAAAAATGAAATAAAATTAAGTACTCAGACCTTGTACAAAACACATTGAAGGCATTTAAACTATCTTGGGTGCACTGAGCTTAATTTTCTCCTACAACAGTTTTCTCCCATTCAGCTGAAAGAGATTGTGAATTTGTGCAATTTGCTGAGTCCCACAACATCACTGGACACTGAGAAATGTGAATACATCCTGAGATAAGCTTTGGCATTTGGTCAGATATTTTGTCCTTTCTATTTATCCCTGCACCAAGGTTCCTTTGTCCATCCAAATCATTAAAAACTCATTAATTTCTTATTTTCCTTTCTCTAATTCCCTATTTGCCCTTCCCAAATGTATTATTTGACTGTCCAGTCTCCCTGATATTGTTCATTGAACCCATGTTAAACTTCTTACTTGTTCAAGAGTTCTCTAAGATCTGCCCCTTTGACATCTGTGCTGATTGGGTCGGCTCAACTGGTCTTTTTCTTAGTTTAGTTTATTGCCACGTGTACCGAGATACAGCGAAAAGCTTTTGTTGCATGTTATCCAGTCAGCAGAAAGACAATACATTATTACAATCGAGCCATTTACAGTGTATACTGTAGATACATGATAAGGGAATAACGTTTAGTGCAAGGTAAAACCAGCAAAGTCCGATCAAGGATAGTCCGAGAGTCACCAAAGAGTTCATCGCTGCTCTCTGGCTGTAGTAGGATGATTCAGTTTCCTGATAACAGCTGGGAAGAAACTGTCCCTGAATGTGGAGGTGTGCGTTTTCACACTTCTATACCTTTTGCTTGATGGGAGAGGGAAGAAGTGGGAGTGGCCAGGGTACGACTCGTCCTTGATTATGCTGCTGTCCTTGCCAAGGCAGTGTGAGGTATAAATGGAGTCAATAGAAGAGCGGTTGGTTTGTGTGATGGTCGGGGGTGTGTCCACAATTTGTTGCAATTTCTTGTGGTCCTGGATGGAGCTGTTCCCAAACCAAGCTGTGATGCATCCTGATAAAATACTTTCTATGGTGCAACTGTAGAAGTTGGTGAGAGTTGTATGGGACATGCTGAACTTCCTAAGCTTTTTAAGGAAGTAGAGAGATTGGTGATATTGTCTCCTAGGAATTTCAAATTTTGAATCATCTCTAGTTCGGCACTGTCAATACACTTCCTGAAGTCGACCACTATCTCCTTTGTCTTGGTGACATTGAGAGAAAGGTTGTTGCTCTAACACCAGGACACAAGTTTCTCAATTCAATTCAATTCAATTCAATTCAATTCATTCTTTAATTGTCATTGTGCAGTGTATAGTACAGAGACAACAAAATGCAGTTATCCTCTCCCCAGAAGAGCAAACTTAGAATAATGAACGGTAAAATATATATATGTACAAACAGTATCAGTAATGCAATTATACTGGGGGAAGGAGTGTCTGGGGGGGTGACTGGCAATCACCGAGGTGCAGAGTTAAGTATTGTAACAGCCGCAGGGAAGAAGCTGTTCCTGAACCTGCTGGTCCGGCAACGGAGGGACCTGTAGCGCCTCCTGGATGGGAGGAGGGTAAACAGTCTGTGGCTTAAACAGGAGGAGGGTAAACAGTCTGTGAGACCAGTCCTTGACGATGCTGCACGCCCTTCGCAGACATCACTTGCTATGGACAGACTCAAGTCTGGAGGTGAGTGAGGAACTGGTGATGCGTTGGGCACTTTTCACCACCCTCCGAAGTGCTTTCCGATACAGTTGGTAAGGATGCTCTCGATGGTGCAGCGGTAGGAGTTCACCAGAATCTGAGGAGACAGATGGACCTTCTTTAGTCTCCTCAGGAAGAAGAGACGCTGGTGAGCCTTCTTGACCAGTGTAGAGGTATTGTGGGTCCAAGAGAGGTCATCAGAGATGTTGACCCCCAGAAACCTGAAACTGGAAACACGTTCCACCTCCATCTCGTTAGTATGGATGGGGGTGTGCGTGCAGCCCCTAGACCTTCTATAGTCCACAATGAGCTTCTTGGTCTTCTTGGAGTTAAGGCCCAGGTTGTTGTCAGCGCACCATGCTGCTAGGAGCTGAACCTCTTCCCTATAGGCCAACATTCGATCTCCTTCCTATTCTTTGTTTCATCATTATTTGATATCTGGGTCACAATGGTGGTGTCGTCTGCGAATTTGAAAATTTAATTTGATTTATGCATCGTTGCACACTCATGAGTGCACATGGAGTAAAGAAGGGGCTGAGAACGCATCCTTGTGGAGCCCCCGTGTTGAGGATTATTGTAGAGGATGATTTGTCCCCTATCCTCGTTGATTGGGGTCTGTTCAAATGCATGGTGATGTAGCCTGTGTCCTGCCTTTGGGAATAAAAGCAACTTCACATAATCATATGATTTTCTACAAATTGTTGTGCTTAGAACAAGGATGTCTTAGTGGTGGAGGCAGATACGATAATGACATTTATGAGACTTTTAGAAAGCCACATGGATATAGAGCTATACAGCATGTAAACAGGCTCTTCAGCTCAATGTCCATGCTGACCAAGATGCCCCATCTAAACAAGTTCCATTTACTTGCGTTTGGTCTGTATCCATTGTTTATGCTGAGAATAGAGGGATATGAGCCACGTGCAGGAAGATGAGATTTGTTTATCTTGTCAATGTGTTTGGCACAATCATTGTGGGATGAAGGGCCTGTTTCTGTGCAGTACTTTTCTATGTTTTATCTGCTTCAACTAGGCTGGAGTTTGACCAAGGTTCTTGAGGTTTAGGGAAAGAGTGTAGGATGTCAATTCATTATGTATTAAATAATCCAATTTGTGTGGAGCTGTGAAGACTTTTTCATCTGTGGTCTGGATCACAAAACACCGTTTGAAACCTAGGTGACACCTTGGTTATATTTACATGGTAATCTAAAGTTGTTCACAATTAGTTTATGTTTGGACACTAACTTATCCTGCAGCACTGCTGAAATTGATATTTAATGTTCAAGGTGAAGATGTTTAGAAACAAGGAGCTGCAGATGCTGGTTTACACCTAGGATAGAGTCAAATTGCTGGAGGCACTCAGCGGGTCAGGCAATGTCTCTGGAGAAAAAGAATGGGCGAAGTTTCAGGTCGGGACCCTTCTTCAAACTTGGTCAACTTCTTCAGTCTGAAGTAGGGTCCCGACCCGAAACGTCACCCATCCAGTTTATCCAGAGATACTGCCTGACCCGCTGAGTTATTCCAGAATGTTGTGTCTATGAAGGTATATTTGTTCTTCCTGTGACAATGATAAATATTTTGGGAGCTGAAGAGATCATGATGATGATTCACATGTGCTAATGTGAAGCACACAAATCTCATGTGAAAAGCTACATGTAATGATATATGACAAGAAAAATTGAATATTGGTGAAAAGAGGAAAATGCTGACTGATGATTTGTCATTCAAACATAACACAGACTTCCACAGCAACATGCTGAGTTGTAAAGTTTTTAGTGTGATCGTCAAATCTTGGGGGAACTCTTAGATGTTTGATTTCTCTAAGCAGAATTTTTGTTTCTAGTACTTGCAATAGATTCAATCGCAACGGAGATATGGAAACAAAAGATGACAGCATGTTGTCCAACTTTGTGTCACAAAAGCGGTTAATTGGCATTGCAAAGTCTAAATAACATTATCTACATCCGATTAGAAAAGAATATCCTATATCAGTAAATATGATTTTCTGCAGAGTTGTGTAGAGTTGTGCTGTTATATTGAGGGAGGAACACCACAAAATAGTACAAATAGCTCATCTTAAAAACATCTATTTATCATATTAATCACAGGAAGACCTGGAACCTCCACATCCACAATGACTATCAATTACCCATTTACCCAAATTCCATTTTCTTTTCCCTTCATTTCCCACCAATTCCTCCTTCAGATTTTACCTCATTTACCCAAACTTGAATGCAATGTTGAGCAGCATCAAATAGTCCAGCACCAATTTGGCACAGGATTTTCCAGAGAGCTTGGAGAATGATTTCCTGTATAGGATTACAACCAACTCTTTTCTTTCACCACATAAAAGACTGCAGATCAAAAGATTGCAGATGTTGGAATCTTGAGCAAAACACAAAGTGCTGGAGGAATAGCCTGAAGAAGGGTCTGGACCCGAAACGTCACCCATTCCTTCTCTCCAGAGATGCCTGTCCTGCTGAGTTACTCCAGCATTTTGTGTCTACGTGCTGGAGGAACAATGGGTTAGGCAGTATCTGGGGAAGGAATGAACAGGTAACACTTTGGGATGGGATCTGATCCAAAATGTCTTTCCGTTCCCTCTCCAGATGCTGCCTGTTTGACTGAGGTACTCCAGCGCTTTGTGATTTGCTCTTTTTTGCACAAGTTGCATGCACCTTCTGAGGGCTGATGTATGTGCTCTGAACTGCTTGCTGCCTAGACTGTTTTTGGGCGTGGTTAACTTTTTGCTATGCAGAATTTGGCAACTGTCAAAGATAGTTGTCTGAAGTGGGTTAGACAATAGACAATAGACGATAGGTGCAGGAGTAGGCTATTTGGCCCATCGAGCCAGCACCGCCATTCAATGTGATCATGGCAGATCAACCACAATCAGTACCCCGTTCATGCCTTCTCCCCATATCCATTGCTCTAAGCCAATGCACTAGAATAATTAAGAACTGTAGAAACAAGGAACTGCAGATGCTGGTTTACATAAAAAGTCACAGTGTAGGAGTAACTCAGCAGGTCAGGCAGCATCTCTGGAGAACATGGAAAGGTGTCAGGACCCTCCTACGCAGTTATCCAGGTGTTACTTTAACATGTTGTGATTTGGTCAGATTTTGTGAATCACTTTCTTGCAAATACATGTATAGAAGGGAACTGCAGATTCTGGTAAAATACCGAAGATAGAAACAAAGTGCTGGAGTAACTCAGTGGGTCAGGCAGCATCTTTGGAAAAATCATCACCTATCTTTTTTCTCCAGAGGTGCTGCATGATCCGCTGAGTTACTCCAGCACTGTCTATCTTCATCCATTGCATGTTCCATATGTGCATTCATTGCACATTAAAGTCATCATCCATGTCATCATTCGATAGCTCAACAGACAATTACCAGCTGTGCTTCAAATTGGCACGATGGCTCAAATAGAGATGGCATATCAGACCGCCAAGCAATGATGGTATGATGGTATTCTGCCAGGATGCCTAGTGTGAACCTGCATGGTTTGCTGTCCGTGGCTCTATTAAGGGACCTGTTTCAGTGAAGACTCTTGCATTACAGGACATGAAAAACATCATTGACCAGGTACAAATGGCATGACAATTTAGCAGTTAGTCCTTCATATCTCCAGCAACCCAGGTTCAATGTTGACCTCTTGTGCTCTTTGTATCATGTTTCTTCGTTCTCCCAGTAACCTGGATGGGATCCAACAGGTGATCCTCTTTTGCCCCGTATCCCAAAGATGTGTGGCTTGACTGGCTATTGTACATTGCCACACATAGCGTTTTGCATTCAGGCCAAAAACTTCAATTTTTGTCTCATCAGACCAGAGCACCTTCCTCCACATGTTTGCTGAATCCCCCACATGGCTTGTGGCAAACTGCAAATGGGACTTCTTATGGCTTTGTTTCAACAATGGCTTTCTTCTTGCCACTCTTCCATAAAGGCCCGATTTGTGCTGTGCACGACTAATAGTTGTCCTGTGGACAGATTCTCCCACCTGAGCTGTGGATCTCTGCAGCTCCTCCAGAGTTACCATGGGCCTCTTGGCTGCTTCTCTGATCAATGCTCTCCTTGCCCAGCCTGTCAGTTTAGGTGGATGGCCATGTCTTGGTAGGTTTGCAGTTGTGCCATACTCTTTCCATTTTCGGATGATGGATTGAACAGTGCTCCGTGAGATGTTCAAAGCTTGGGATATTTTTTTATAACCTAACCCTGCTTTAAACTTCTCCACAACTTTATCCCTGACCTGTCTGGTGTGTTCCTTCATGATGCTGTTTGTTCACTAATGTTCTCTAACAAACCTCTGAGGCCTTCACAGAACAGCTGTATTTATACTGAGATTAGATTACACACAAGAGGACTCTATTTACTAATTAGGTGACTTCTGAAGGCAATTGGTTGCACTGGATTTTATTTAGGGGTAAAGCGGGCTGAATACTTTTGCATGCCACACTTTTCAGTTTTTTATTTGTACAAAAAATTGAAAACCATGTATAATTTTCCTTCCACTTCACAATTATGCGCCACTTTGTGTTGGTCTATCACATAAAATCCCAATAAAATACATTTACGTTTGTGGTTGTAACGTGACAAAATGTGGAAAAGTTCAAGGGGTATGAAAACTTTTGCAAGCCACTGTATAGTTTCCATAGTCTGTAGTTATTTCTGGTTCACAGAACAAAGAAACGCACAACTACATTCATGTCAGCTGTTTTCCAAAGGGATTAGAACCAGTCTTCTTTAGGATTTTAATCACCAATAGATAATTCAACATGATATTTGTTTCATTTTAAAAGGGAGGATAAAACGGAACATAAAATCTGAAGCATAATTGAAAGGCTTTGTCCATTTTATGCACACTTTTATCAGGAGTTTTATGCTTTGATTCATCCTGATGGTTTGTTTGCAGTGGGCATAGGCTGCCTTTGATCATATGTTTTTATGCTGGCAGAACACCCAAGGCACTTGGACAAGCTACAAGTGGTTTGTTAATGAGTGGAACGAGAACTCTAAATCATTTTGATAAACTATCTTTGCATAATAGTATGCATCATCAGCATATCAGAAGGCAAACTATTGCAGTTGGTGGATGAGTGGAATCAAAGATAAAATGCTGGAAATATTAGTTCTGCCAGCATCTGCAGAGGGAAACGGAATTAACATGGAGGCACAAGGAACTGCAGATGCTGGAATCTTGAATATAAAACGCAGCACTGGAATAATTCAGCTGGTCAGGCAGCATCTGTGGAGGGCATGGATAAGCAAGGTGTCGGGTCGGGACCCTTCTTCAGACTGAAAAAGGCTCCTGACCTGAAATGTTGCCCATTCCATCCCTCCTCAGATGCTGTCTGACTTGAATTTCTCCACCACTTCGTTTTTTTAAACAGAGTTAACATTTCAGGTCAGTGCCATCGATGAAATGTTATCAATCTGAAGCCTGTTGCTATGCCCTGCGGGGGTCTGTTCATTTTGAACAACATAGAACAATAGGGATAGACACAACATGCTGGAGTAACTCAGCGGGTGAGGCAGCAACTCTAAGAAAAAAGGATGGGTGACTACCAGTCTGAAGAAGGGTCCTGACCCGAAACGTCACCTTTTTTCTCCAGAGATGCTGCCTGGCCCGCTGAATTACTCCAGCACTTTGTGTCTTTCTTTGGTATAATCCAGCATCAGCAGTTGTTTGTTTCTATAGAACAATAGGGCACAGGAACAGGCTATTCAATCCACAATATCCATGCCGAACATGACACCAAGCTAAATTAATCTAATCTGACTGAACATAATCCATATCCCTCCATCGATCATATCTGCCTCCACCACCACCCCGACAGTGCATTCCAGGCACTCACCACTCTGTGGGGGGAAAATCTTGCCCCCGCATATCTCCTTTAAACTTTGCCCCTCTAATCTTAAAACCATGCCCTCTAGTCACTGACATTTTCACACTGGTGAAAAAAGGTTCTGAATTAGGTCACTGATTACTAAAAAGGGTATGTAAAGTTAAGTAGTTTATTTCTAAATGTTATTTTACTGAATATTTGATCCTTATTTAATTTACATAAATTGCATGTGCTTGTGAATAAAGTTTATATATATTTTATAATTTTGAAAGATTTTTCTGGATATGCAGGGGATGGAGGGATATGGGTTATGTGCAGCTAGATAAGTGATGGTCTTGGCATCATGTTTAGCACAGATATTGTGGGCCGAAGGACCTGTTCTTGTTCTGTACTGACCTGTTTCAGTGAAGACTATCATGAACCATCAGATTCCCTCCAGCATAGAGGGACTTCAGTTTCCACCATTTGCAGTCTGAGGTCGCATTTGGAGCACTCAGCCACAAGGAGGGGCCGCAACAGAGAAACAGGCAAGATGGTGGCATCTGTATAGCCACAAAAACAAGTGCAATAAGTGCAAAATCGGCATAGACATTGCGGGCCAAAGGGCCTGCTCCTGTGCTGCATTGTTCTAAGTTCATTCATTGAAATTCCTACTTTGGGTCCGATGCGTTCAAGCCCAAAAACTCTGTTTCAGTCTCCATTGAAGCTGCCTGATTTCTGATTAGTATTTATGGTGGAAATCACAGCTGCATAATTCCATGCGTGCAACAGTTGTGCGGCAGGTAGAGCTGCTGCCTCACAGCATCAGACACCCATGTTCGAACCTGATCTCAGGTGGCGTCTGTGTGGAGTTTGCCCGTTCTACCTGCGAACGCCTGGGTTTACCCGGAAAGTTTTCCCGGTGCTCCTGTTTCAAACCCATATCCCAAAGATCTGCCATTTGTAGGTTAGTTAATTGACATCTATAAATTGTCTCCAGAGCATAGGGAGTGGATCAGAAAGTGGAATAAGATATAACTAGTGTAACGGGTGATCATTGGTCAATGTAGATGCAATGGGCCAAAGAGGATGTTTCCACCCTCTATCTTTAAACTAAAACAAAACTAAATAAACAATTCTTGGTCAGAATCTAGACCATTTATCAAGACTTTTCATTGAGATATCATGAATGCTTGTATGGTACATTTTGTTAGCATGAGAGATTTTCTAAACTATAACCAGAATTAAATTAAATTCTAATGGATTTGGAACAAACAAAATCATTCAGGCATCGCAATCATAAAATATTTTACGAGCATCTGCCACTAATTCCTTCTGCTCATGTGTCAGAGAGCAGGAGGCAGCAAAATCATACAAGCATTAAACAATTGGAAATGTATTGCATTTTCCACACTTATATCACCAGTTATCATTTGAGTCTAAATAAAATAATGGATTTGTTTTAGCCTTGCAGTAGTTGTTTAATAATTGATTACCTTTGAATAAGAACATAGGACATAGAACATGGAAAGATACAGCACGGAAACAGGCCGCATTTAGATGAAGAGAGGCCCAAAGCTGTTCCACTTGTGGGGCCCCTCCCAATCCCCCACCCCCACGACTAGAGTAAGATGGTCCACCAGATTGACACCGATTTGCAGCTGAGCGTGGCCAATGAGATAAGGGGCTGGAAAGCTGCGCTTATTTATTTATATATTTATTTATTGCCAGTGCTAGTGTCGAGTTATCGGCTTAAAACACTATTATTCTGAAATGGAGGGCAAGGAAAATTACTGAAGCCTCGGCAAGGCCAACAGTATATCAAGGACAATAGTATAATCAAATCGCACCGTGGCCACTACATCTTCTCCACTTTCCTATCGACCAAAAGGTATAGAAGTGTGCAAATGCACACCCCCAGATTCAGGGACAGTTTCCTACCAACCCATATCGGGGAACTGAACCATCCTACCATGACAGCAGTCCTGATCTCGATTGTAATAGCTCTATTGTAATCATGTATTGTCGTTCCGCTGATTGGATAGCACGCGACAAAAGCTTTTCAATGTATCTCGGTATAGATGACAATAAAGATGATAAGGTCATGTGATAGCCCATCAAGTCTACTCCGCCATTCATTCATGGCTGATATTTCTCTCCTTCCTAACCCCATTCTCCTGCCTTCTCCTTATAACCTCTGACACCCGTACTAATCAAGTATCTATCTATATCTCCATTAAATATATCCACTGACTTTGCCTCCACAGCCTTCTGTGGCAAATAATTCCACAGATTCGCCGCCCTCTGACTAAAGAAATTCCTCTTTATCTCTGTCCTAACAGAACGTCCTTTAATTCTGAGGCTTTGACCTCTTGTCCTGGACTCTCCTACTAGTGGAAACATCCTCTCCATATCCACTCTATCCAAGCCTTTCACTGTTCTGTACGTTTCAATGAGGTCCCCTGTCATTCCTTTAAACGCCAGCAAATGTAGGCCCAGTGCCATCAAATGCTCCTCATATGTTAACCTACTCATTCCTGGGATCATTCTTGTAAACCTCCTCTGGACCCTCTCTACAGCCAGCACATCAGATACGGTGCTCAAAATAGCTCACAATACTCCAAATGCAGCCTGATGAGCACCTTATAGAGCCTCAGCATTACACCCTATTTTTGTATATAAGCCCTCTCGAAATAAATGCGTTTGCTTCCTTTACTGCTGATTTGACTTGCAGATTCACGTTTGGGTAATCCTGCATTACCACTCCCAATTCCCTTTGCACCTCCGATTTCTGGACTTTCTCCCCATTTAGAAAATAATCTACACCTTTATTCCTACTACCAATATACACGACTCCACAATTTGCTACACTGTATTCCATCTGCCACATCTCTGCTCATTCTCCCAACCGATCCATGTCCTTCTGCAGTCCCTGCTTTCTCTACACCACCTACCCCTCCACCTATTTTTAGTTAAACTAAACTAAACAACAGTGTCGACATCACTTAGATTCTGCTGCTATTTGAAATAAAAGATAATATTTATTCTACTGTGTGAATAGAAAGCCTTGTTTAAGCCTTTAATCCTGTGTTCATTAAAACACTCTTCTTGCCATCAACACAGCTTCGTCACACTGTAAATGTAGATGTTGTGCCTGGTGTTCACCTCCAGAGGGGGAAGGTCAATTTTATTATATTACAAATTAAGTCTCTAAGTTGCATATTTCAGCAACATGCTTTAAACATACTGCGATTCGGCCCACCGAGTCCACGCCGACCAGCGATCACCCTGTGCACTAGCACAAGCACTATCCGACACACAAGGGCCAATTTTACAATTTTACCAAAGCCAATTAACCTATAAACCTGTACTTCATTGGAATGTGGGAGGATACCAGAGCACCCGGAGAAAACCCATGTGGTCACATGAAGAACGCATAAACTCCATGCAGACAACACCTGTAGTTAGGATTGAACCTGGGTCTCTGATGCTATAAGGCTGCGCCACTGTGGAGGGATTGCTGCTTGTGGTGACTTCTTGGCCTAGCTGGCATTGAAAAAGAGAATTTGACTTCAATCATGAGGAACCTGTAAGCCATGTAAAGGAACTGCACAACCTTTGCAGAAAACACCAATAAATTATATTCAATCACTGTAAACTAGCCCTGTTTCGACGAATGCAATCAACCCGGCATGCACAATCAAATAAGATCAAATAGAACAAGTTGTCCTACAACTTTAGGCTGTGCACGCAAGAAAAAGATGAAGAAGTAACCCTTAATCTTGTTTTATGTCGGATCATGGTTATCCAGTACATCACAATTATGGGAATCAGTGTAGAGTTGAACTTAGGAAATAAAATACTGTGATTTAACACAAATACGAATTTGCAGTAAAGAATATTTGTGACATCTGATGTTGTAAAATTCTGGTGTATATCCCCTGTTGTTTGAATGTTATGCATAGTATCTTCGTACTAATGTGGTGTAGAATTACAGGCACACATTTGTGGGCAAGGGCATGCTTCCTGCTATGTTGTGAAGTGCGTCAGTTCATGTGACAATCTGCGTCGAGGGATGTCTGCTGCATTTTAGTTTTCAGCACCTGCGCTGCATCGGAGACATCACAGATGCTCTGCTCCAGGAGAGTAGAATTCATTTCATGCTCCCTTGTCAGAGAGCAGGAGGCATCAAAATCACACGGCTGCAGAAAAATTCCAAGTTTCCCAGCAGGGTAGGATGTCATTGCCTGCATGAATGCTGTCTGTATACTCTGAAATGAACTGCAACCTTAACGTTTCCATCCTTTGAATGTGCAGTTGGTGAGGACCATAACCAGTCTATCTTGATTGTCATTAATTACTTTCCAGGAAGCAATAAAGTGCCAATTCTATACCCAGTCAGTCATGCCCTGCCTATCTGAATTACTTGGCCCCATCGTGGGATGATGGAGGTATTCCCATGGACGTTTAAGTTGTTCAACCGAAGGTAGAGGAATAACGAACTAGACCTAAACACAAGGAACTGCAAATGCTGGACTTTTGAATCAACCACAAAGTGCTGGAGTAATTCAGTGGGTCAGGCAGCATCTGTGGAGGAAATGACGATTCGTGTCAGGCCCTTTCTTCAGGCATTGGCAACTCTTCAGAACTAGGGGAGAGAGGAAAGGTTTAATAGGAACCTGAGCTTTTTCGACCAGAAGGCGGTAAGTATGTATAAGTAGCTGTCAGTGGAGGTGGTTGTGGCAGATACAATAGCAACATTTAAGACATTTGGACAGTGGCATGGTGAATTGTCCCTTGTGTCAAGATTACTTTGTCATCCATACTTTTACAAATCAAGAAGGAATCGAGAAGGAATGGATGATGTTTCAGGTCGAGACTCTTCTTCAGTCTGAAGAAGGGTATTGACCCGAAACGTCACCCATTGCTTCTCTCCAGAAATGCTGCCGGTCCCGCTGAGTTACTCCAGCATTTTGTGTCTATCTCCAAGTGTCTTGGCACCGCTCTGAGAGTAGGAGTGGGGGCGGATCCGGATCCGCAAAGGCCGTGAGCCCCAGGTCGAGTTTGGCGATCGTTTGCCTGCTTCTGCTGCTGGTGGAGGTGAGATGTTGCACTGCGCCAGGCTCTTGGGCCTGTCCCACCTTGGCCGTCAGTTACCCGACAGGCCGGTGGCGCGCGAAGATTCCGTTCAGGACGAAATCCGCACTCCTCCACACCATTCCATGCGCCCGTCCCGCGCTACCCACTGTAGGGGTTTAGTTCCCTTTACACCACTTCGGGCCCAACTGCCCAAGTGATTCTCTCCCTTGTCGGTGGGTCAAACGGCCACCACCCCACTCGAGTGGTTCTCAAGGGAGAATACAAAAAATGGGGTTCCCCTGTGTTTTAGACCTCGCAATTATGGTGGGATATGATAAAAAGGTTGACTTGACCAGAGCGTGCTGATGAGAGAAAACAGAAACCAAGACGGACTCAAAGCAAGTCTAAAATTTACAGGCTTTATTAAACAATGAGAAATCGAATCTCACCAACACTACATAATACGTGGCTAAACTTATGCTTTAAACTAAGACTATGGAAAGAAAATTATCGGGCATGTCGTAAAAACTTACTTTACACAATTTTAATTACAGATGCACCCCCTTTCCCCTTCTCTCTACCTCTATCCTATTTCGGGAACTTCACCAAGTCATCTGGGGGTACTTACAGCTAAATTATTTATTTTTTTAATATTACAGCTAAATCATTGCAGGGTCAGAAGCCGTCCAACAGAGCAGAAAAGAGAGCGAGTTCTGGCTTGCCTGCCCCTTTTATACCCGAGTTTCTCCCTTGAAACCTCCCAGGTGGTCCTCTGGACAAAAGGGTCTTTCGATGATTAATGTTAATCATGTACAAGGCGTTGGTGAGACCAAATCTGGAGTATGGTGTACAATTTTGGTCGCCCAATTATAGGAAGGATGTCAACAAAATAGAGAGGGTACAGAGGAGATTTACTAGAATGTTGCCTGGGTTTCAACAGCTAAGTTACAGAGATAGGTTAAATAAGTTAGGTCTTTATTCTCTGGAGCGCAGAAGGTTAAGGGGGGACTTGATAGAGGTCTTTAAAATGATGAGAGGGATAGACAGTTAATGTGGACAAGCTTTTCCCTTTGAGAATAGGGAAGATTCAAACACGAGGACATGACTTTAGAATTAAGGGACAGAGGTTTAGGGGTAACATGAGGGGGAACTTCTTTACTCAGAGAGTGGTAGCGGTGTGGAATGAGCTTCCAGTGGAAGTGGTGGCGGCAGGTTCGTTGGTATCATTTAAAAATAAATTGGATAGGCATATGGATGAGAAGGGTATGGAGGGTTATGGTATGAGTGCAGGCAGGTGGGACTAAGGGAAAAAAGTTGTTCGGCACGGACTTGAAGGGCCGAGATGGCCTGTTTCCGTGCTGTAATTGTTATATGGTTATATGGTTATATGATGATTCCCAGTTTTGATCTGGCATGAACAATAGGCTTCTGAGGATAATGGGTTTGCTGATGTCACGATACTGCAGCCTGATCGTTATCCCATCACCTGGATGGGCTCCCATTGTCCCGATGGATGGGCCATTTACGATGGTGATTGTCTTGCTGCTGGGCTGTCTACCCCTGTCTGCTGAGGCTTGGTTCCTTCCTTTGTCTTTCCAAGATAATCTTGTTATCTCGGTCCCAGCCTTTGCTGTTCACACCATTCGCATAGTCATGTAATGCCCAGGCCCACAGACAGGTTTTAAACTGGTTCTTCCTTGTGGAGTTTTTTCTTTGCAGCCAGCAAGTCTGTTTTAAAAATGTCCATGTCCGTATCCCTGAGTTCTTCCATAATTTTGGAGGATTTGCCCCAATAACTTACACCACGAGCTACCCACTCGCTACCCACTCGCTACCCACTCGCTAGCAGGTCGCGTAAATGGCATACAAATGACAGCCAAGTGGGACAGGCCCTTAAATGTTTAAACTACAGTACCCTCCATAATGTTTGGGACAAAGACCCATCATTTATTTATTTGCCTCTCTACTCCACAATTTGAGATTTGTAATAGAAAACATCACATGTTGTTAACGTGCACATTGTCAGATTTTAATAAAGGCCATTTTTATATATTTTGGTTTCACCATGTGGAGATTACATGGTCAAACGGCCACCACTCCACTCGAGCGGTTTCCAAGAGAGAATACAAAGAGAGAATACTGTTTGTACATAGTCCCCCCATTTCTGGGCACCATAATGTTTGGGACACAGCAATGTCATGTAAATGAAAGTAGTCATGTTTAGTATGTTGTTGTGTATCCTTTGCATGCAATGACTGCTTGAAGTCTGTGATTCATGGACATCACCAGTTGCTGGGTGCAGGGCCTCTGAGAGGAAATTTATCAGTGGGTACAACGTTTATTTTAGGCCTCCTTCCCTTCTCCATTAGTCATCCTGTTTTTATCCACTACGGTTTTATGCCGTGAGCTGTAGCCTGTGAGGCCAAAAAGGGTATGGAAGATGAGAGAGGGGTGAAATGGAGCACTTTGTTTAGGTATACAATGTCAAAACTTACCTTGAGCAGCGCTGCAGTTCTGCCGCTCCCCGTGTGCGTGACTTTGGCACCTTTCAGAGGGGGCGGGCTTAAAGTGCCGTTTTTCTGCAGACTGGGAAAATCGATCCATGTCGGGCGATTTCGTTGCGGAAGAAAAATCGCTCCGACATTTCATTCATGAAGGTATTTTTAAATTACGCTAGATTATTTATTAACTAGAGTAATTTAAAAATCACTTTCAAAAGCCGTGACCGCCGACAACGGGAAGGATTTTGCGTAGGGGAGAAAAAAAGGTACACAGTTTATCTTTATATTAAAAGTTGGTTTTTATGGAGGCTTTAATCATATTTTCATGTTGCGAAATGGGGTCCAAAAAAATGTATGAACCAACAGTATTTTTCCTCCCGACTTCACCGCAAACCGCTAAAAGTTATGGCCATTTTCATACTCGGAAATTAGCATCTTGTTCCCTATTGCTTTTGCATTAACTTAACACAAAAGCTGTGATCGAGGACAGTCAAAAGCCCATAACGTTGTTAAAAATTAAGAGAACTGAATGAAATTTTCAGTTATTATAGATTGAAGCATTCTGAAACAAATATAAAACATCTTACTTGGATGACCTGAAATTAAAACATATAATTAGTTAATTACCTAATTGCAGCTAATTACAAAATTGTCCGTTGTGACGGAAATAGTAATAAACACCCAGACTGCCTTGAACATTCAAAAATGTGATATTCTCTAGATCAGAACTTTAATATTATTGTATTATAAGCTGTAAGTCCGTAACAGATAGGTAAATAAATTACAATTTCTAGCAATAGACCAAGTCTTTATGGAGAAGATCAGTTGCTAGCTGGTACATTGGCATACCATAATCAGTAGCATCATCATCCTCCTCAGATTGTAACCAATAAACAACTCTGTACACCTTGTTTTTCCTCAACTTTTCAATTTTGGCATTGTAAACTACAAGTCATTGCTCTTCAACCCCACACATGACATGCCATTCTGCCCACTACTTTCCCATTAAGAATGCCCTGTAGATTCTATTTCTTAGGCTATTTTTAAAAATAGCCTAAGTATCCAAATAACAAACTAATCCCATTCACACAAGAATTCACAATATAACATGATTTTTATATCTCACTGTCATGAATTCATATGCCAGATGGAAGGAATTTGATGTTTGATTCCATAAATTAATCTCGAAACATCCACTCAATATAATCAATTTTTTAAATTTTTTTGCACAATACATGGGACTACAACTGATCTTTAGTTATCAAAATATTGACTATGGGTAGACAATAACACCAAATATATACGATTTAGATGCTCTTATGACGTGATTGTCCAAAAAAAAGAGCATTTAAATCATCTTGCGAGTGGGTTTTTCTGGAATGCGATCGATTGGAACGTTGCATTTGCGGTGAATTTGAACCCCATATTGGCAGGAAAAACACTGCCGGTTTATATGGGGCCCAAATCATATTTTCGCAATGTCAAATTTGATTAAAGCCATTGCAAGAAGCAAGTTTATATGAAAAATAAACGACTTACCCGTTGTTTTGTCCCGTTCATGCGATCCGTCACGTGGTAAGCGTTGAGGGCGTTAGAAGTCGTTTTTTATTTTAATCAAATCATTAAATTGCCCCGTGATTAACAAAACAAAAAAATCGTGAATGGAAGTCGGATCGCAGCTTGCAGCACGAGAAAGTCCGCCTCCGACAGGCAGGCATCTTAATCCCGCTCCCCTCCCCCTCGAAGGTGCCAAAGTCGCGCACACAGCCAGTGGCAGAACTGCAGCGCTGCTGAAGATAAGTTTTGTAACATCGCTAGGCAGGCCCATCGCAGCCACTGTCACCGAGCTTCACTGTCTTCAGAATGCCACCGATACTGCTGCCTGTATCTCTACTCCAGCCCCCCATGGGCCTCCACCAGCGACTCCGCCGACCATCGCCTCTCCACCAGCCACCAGCGGGCCGGTGCCGTCACCTCACCAGACTTCCAGGCGCAGTACGAGGCCCACAACCTCCACGATGCAGACAGCACGAGGTCTGACTCTACTGGGTCCTAGTGCCCCCCTCCCCCCTCCTACAGGGAAGACCCATCATCAGTGATGGATCTTCCCCTTCCCCCTCTGTTAATCAGGTTACCCTGACCACACACACGCTAGTTAAAATTCCCTGCTTTATTATGAATCATAATTTCTATGAATTATGATATATAAAACTATGTAGGTTCACTCAAAATGTGAATGCTAGTCTTCACAAGATATATGCAAAAATTATCTGAGATTTTAGGAAATTCCTGGCTGCCCTCCTTTGGCTCCCGGGCCCCCTTTTGGATTCCGGGCCTTAGTACGATGTACTCCCTGCACCCCCCTCTCATAGGCCCTGGCTGGGTGTCTTCTCTGGTGATGCTCTGCTAGGCCTGTATTGCAGCCATCTTTAGCTTATGCTTGTTTTAGGGCCTAGTTCCCTTCAATTTTCTCGTCAGCACATAAAAGGCATGCTCAATTGGGTTCAGATTGGATGGTTGACTTGGCCACTCAAGAATTTACCATTTTTTAGCTTTGAAAAACGCCTTTGTTGCTTTAGCGGTATTGGGATCATTATCTTGCTGTAGAATGAACTGCCTGCCAATGAGTCTTGAGGCATTTGTTTGAACTTGAGCAGATAGGATGTGCCTATAGACTTCAGAATTCATTATGTTACTTACCATTAGTAGTTGTATCATCAATGAAGATAAGTGAGCCAGTACCTTCAGCAGACATACATGCCCAGGCCATAACGCCCCCACCACCGTATTTCACAGATGAGTTGGTAAGCTTTGGATCTTGGGCAGTTCATTCTCTCCTCCATACTTTGCTCTTGCCATCACTCGGATATTTTAATCTTTGTCTCATCGGTCTACAAGCCTTTTTCCAGAACTGTGGTTGCTCTTTTAAGTTCTTGGCAAACTGTAACCTTACCATCCTATTTTTGCGGCTAACCAGTGGCTTGCATCTTGCAGTGTAGCCTCTGTATTTCTATTTATGAAGACTTCTGCGGACAGTGGTCATTGAAAAATCCATGGTACACAAAAAGCTGGAGAAACTCAGCGGGTGCAGCAGCATCTAAGGAGCGAAGGAGATAGGCGACGTTTCGGGTCGAGACCTTTCTTCAGACGAATCCTTCCTCCCGAATCATTTAAAAATCCATACCTGACTCGTGAAGAGTGTTTCTGATTTGTTGGACAGGTGTATGGGGATTTTTCTTTATTATAGAGAGAATTCTTCTGTCATCAGCTATGGATGTCTTCCTTGGCCTGCCAGTCCCTTTGTGATTAGTAAGATCACCAGTGCTCTCTTTCTTCTTAATGATGATCCAAACAGTTGATTTTGGTAAGCCTAAGGTTTGGCTGATGTCTCTAACAGTTTTATTCTCAGTCTAATAATGGCTTCTTTGACTTTCATTGACACAACTTAGGCCCTCATGTTGATAAACAGCAATAAAAGTTTCCAAAGGTGATGGAAAGACTGGAGGAAAGACTATTGTATGTACTGAGAGCTCTCTTAATCCTGCATTAAGGCAGCATTTATATACACCTGAGCAATTACAAACACCTGTAAAGCCATGTGTCCCAAACGTTATGGTGCCCGAAAATGAGAGGACTATATATAAACACAGCTGTAATTTCTAAATGGTGAAACCAAAATGTATAAAAATGCACTTTTATAAAATCTGACAATGAGCACTTTATTGAGCACATGTGATTTTTTTCTTTTACAAATCTCAAATTATAGAGTACAGAGGCAAATAAATAAATGATGGGTCTTTGTCCCAAACATTATGGAGGGCACTGTAGATTTTTAATTGACTGCAGGAAATAATCACAATGTTTAGTTTATTATTGTTACATTTACCAAGGTACTTTGACAAGTTTTTTTATTACCTGCTATCCAGTCAGCAAAAAAACTATACATGGTTACATTCAAGTCATCCACAATGTACAGATACAAAATAAAGAGTATAATTTCGAAAATTAACTTACTAGTTTCCTGAAGACAAAGCAAAAAAAAAAGGATTTTAAAAAATGTGCAAAATGTTTGTTGAGTTATGTGTGGAAAATGTTGCCCCTCTATTTCCTATTAAATCTTGCCCCTTTCTCCTTAAACCTATATTCTCTGCTTCGTGATTCTCCTATTCTGGGTAAAAGACATTGTGAATTTTTAATTAAAAAATTGTATTAGAAGAGTACACAAGGAATCTCAGATGTTGGAATTGAGCAAAACACGAAGTGCTGGAGGAACTCAGCGAATCAGGCTACATCTGTGGAGGTAATAGACAGTTGATGTTAAGGGCTGGGACCCTTCTTCAGACTGACAATTCCCTCCACAGGTGTTGTCTGACCTGCTGAGTTCCTCCAGCACTTTATACTGTATATGGAAGGGTATCTGATTTGAACAGGGCAAGTATCATAAATCCTTTAGTTGTCTGAGTGTAATTCAATATATACAGTATTCTGATTTTAGTTTAATGTTATGTGTAATTGTTGGTAATTAAATGAAAATAAAATGAAATACAAAAATTTGCCTTCCTCAAGCCTGGAGCTCTATATATGTTAAGTTATAAAAATGTCTGTGTTCAATTGGTTGTTAAATCCAGTATCATTTTTGCAGACAGAACATTTTCCTTGTGTAGCAGATTTAGATTGTGCATCGAGGCTGAACCAAGCATATTTTCCCTGAGTTTTCTAGTCAGTGATGTATATCAAAATGACCTTTAAATGCAAGAAGTAACAGTCATGTAGAAAATACAGCATCACCTGTGTACCATAGTATTAAACCATCTGCTAGAGAAGCTGCAGAATTTATTTTCATGCAAACTGAAACATTGTTATGCATTCATTACAGTTAGTAAGTCACGTTCAACAAGAATTTTAAGCATTATTTTAGCAAAGTCTGCAGGTTATGGGTTTATACTTGAATGAATTATTCCTGAGATCTGCAACAGAGAATAGTAAGATTGAACGAGAACTTACCAGTTCGAAGGTTGATCGTTATTTCATGAGGAGTCGCGGTGAGGGATTTCGTGAAGAGCCCGCCGGCGCGCATGCTCGACATTCTTCAAAGTAGCAGTGTGGAATCACAGAAACCAGTAACAGAAATGACTTGGCATAGTAAGATGAAAGACTCAAATTACCAGGTGAAGGTGATTGAGGGTTGGGCGTGGAGGGCACGAAATCCCTCACCGCGACTCCTCATGAAATAACGATCAACCTTCGAACTGGTAAGTTCTCGTTCAATCTTACTATTTCATTTCGGAGTCACGTGAGTGACTTCGTGAAGACTTCAAAGCTTCTGTGATTACACGCCCTGGACCACGTCCATGCTGTCACACCACTAGCAGGGATGGATGGGAGGAACAAACTTGCTCAAATAGTTCATACTGTAAAACAAGAGCATATTTATTAACAACAAATCAAAAAAAACCCTCATGCGGGGACACCTCCACGTTCTCGACCTGCATTCAGCACGGCTTCCGCGAACTGTAGAGGAGCAGCAACAGGCTTGTTATAAAATCGCTGAAACACAGCTTCATTAGCCCATCCTGCTGTGGCGAGAATATGGTCCATGGGCACCTCCATGACCCTCGCCGCCGACGTCGATGCAGCCCTGGTGGAATGAGACTTGAACACATTAGTGTCGATACCTGACTTACCCAAGATGACCCGGAGCCGCCTGGATATCGTCTGGACTGTCACTCGATGATGAGGTCTCTTATGAGTGACAAGCAGGTATCTCTCCATTCCTCTGATGCATGCCGTCACCTTGACGTAGTGGCGGATATGGGAGGCTAAACACAGCCTAGCATCTGCGGGGTATGCCGGGAACTTCAGCTGCAGCCCTGTGCACCCAGGTCTATGCTGCTTTAGTAGCTCATCAACGAAGAAGACTACTTCTGTAGGGGTAGACATCATTCTGTCGACACGTAGTTTATGGAGTGTCTGTACCCTCTGTGCTGAAGTCAGCGCTAGTAACATCACCAGCTTCATGGTGAGTTTGTCCAGCTGGAGCCCTTCCATGGGGGACCACGTCCTGAGCAGGGTTAAAACGTCCCTGACATCCCAGGTGATATAGTAGCGTGGTGTAGGCGGATTCATATTGAATATACCCCGCATGAGCCTGGACACTAGCCTGTTGGATCCCACCTCAATCTTGAGGTAGAATGACAGCGCGCTCCTGGCGCTGTTGATGGCACTGTAACTTAAGTGTTCGTCATGGTGCAACCCCGCGAGGAATTCCAGGACGTCGGTTATAGTCACGGCATCGTACGTGATGCGAGAGCGGCTGCAGAAGGCTTCCCACTTCTTGATATGTGAGCGATATCTTCGCCTTGTTGACTCTCAGCACGACGCCGCAATGGTATCCATGGTCCGAGTTGAGAGGCCGTATTGGGCTAACGGCCTGTTCAAAACCTGCAAGCCAACAAATTTAAATAGCCATGGCAGGGATGTGGCTCCCCTGAGACAGGGTGAGTAACTAATTCTGGGCAACCCTTTAAAAGGACCCAAGGCTCACTGAGCATGTCAAAGACCACCGGATACCACGGCTGTGTAGGCCAGTCGGGTATAATAAGGATGCCCTTAGCTGCATCCATCTGAATCTTTCGTAATACCCGACTGATGAGGCAAAACGGGGGGAATGCATAGAAAAACCAATTCCCCCAGTCCAGCGAGAATGCATCTAGCGCCATAGCCCCAGGATCTGGTTCCCACGAAACATAGGTTGGTACCTGATGGTTCAACCAGGACGCAAAAAGGTCAATATCCGGTTTCCCAAATTTGGCTGTGATTTTGGTAAAAATTTCAGGATGCAACATCCATTCAATATTGTCATTGAACTTGCGTGACTTGGCGTCCGCCACAGTATTAAGCTCACCTGGCAAATAGGTAGCTGAAATCCAAATGTCTCTCTGAACACACCAGAGCCAAATTGAGTTAGCCAATTTATCACATGAAACTGACCTGGTACCGCCCATATGGTTTAAATATGCCACCGCTGTGGTGTTGTCTATTTGGAGACGGACATGTGCCCCAAAAACCTTGGAACAATAAGCACGAAGTCCGTGGAATGCTGCAAGTAGCTTCAAATAGTTGATCCCTTGTGACAACAACATAGTAGCCTCAAGGGTATCCCATCTGCCCCCGCAACTAGAGGAATGATCCGTAGCTCCCCAGCCATAAGAGCTTGCATCAGTTTGCAAGTATACCACCGGATTAGCCTCAATGATAGGCTTAAACAAGTTACTAATGTGGCGCACCCACCATCGTAACTCATCCGTCGCTTCAGGCGGCAGCTGCATTGGTCGATCATAATGACCAGTGTGCTGTCTTAACGCAGCGATCTTGGCCCTTTGCAAATTCTGATAATGCAAAGGCCCATATCGGTCTGCCGGAAACAATGCTACAAGTTTGCCAATTACTGTAGCTGTATGACGAATCGATGGTATACCAGTGGTGATTAAACCTTGACACACCTGGGTGACCTCCTCAACCTTATTAGGTGGTATGGTGACCCTCATGCGAATAGAGTCCACCGTAAACCCCAGATAATCAATTACCTGGGAGGGGCAGAACTTTGATTTGGCTGGATGGACAATGAATCCCAGCTGCTGAAATAAATTGACTGCAGCTGCAACACCCTGTTGAGCCAATTCCAAGGGTGTGGCCCACAATTAAGATATCATCTAAATAGGCCATTACTATATGATGTCGTTGTCGTAAATAAGCCATAATTGGCTTCACCAATTTAGTGAATAATCGAGGGGCTGTAGTAAGCCCATTGGGCAAAGCCCTATATTGCCAGAGTTGACCCATCCAGATAAATTTCAGAAACCTCCTATAATATTTTTGAATGGATACAGTATAGTACGCATCTTGTAAATCAATGCATGCCATAAAGCAACCATGTGAAATCAATGATTTGGCTGTTTCAAAAGTGTCCATTTTGAAATGAGTATATGTTACAAAAGTATTTAAACTAGTCAGATCAATAATGACCCGACAGCCTCCATCCTTCTTAGGTCGAGTGAATATATTGGAAACAAATTCCACGGGCTCATGAACCGTTTTCTCTATCACTCCCTTCTGCTCTAGCCTCAAAATTTCCTTATAGCCTGCTGCCTGTTCTGCAGCAGACAATTTAAATGTACGACCAGGCCTGTGCTGGGATGGAGGAATGTCCCCATTAAGAAACTCAATGCTGTGACCCTGAACATTTCGTAACACATACTCATCACCAGTAATATCACCCCATGCACCCAAAAAGAACCGAAGGCGCCCACCAACATGTGAGGTTAAACAAAGAAAAAAAAGAGAACCAGACCGCCTCACCTCCGCGGTTACCGGCAGTCCTTGACACGTGTGGGTGGACGTGGAGGTGCTGGGTTGGCTTGAGGGCGCGGCGTCCTCATCTTCCACCAGGGTTTCTGTCGACCTTGTCCTAAAAAAGTCCCCTGGTGCTGGGGTGGTTGGTAACGAGGTGGAGCTGGAGGGTAGGTCCTTGTAGAGGTGCTGGCAGATCCTCGTGGTCGAACAAGCGGAGCTTTCGAGCCCGACGGCGTGGGGGCGCTGTGAGGGCGCATGAGTCCCACCATTTTGGCTTGTTCGTCAAGCTCTTTGACCCTCTTAGAGAGATCTTTGCCAAAGAGCTGACGGGGCGGCGGCGGCGGCGGTGGTTTGCACAACCCTGCAAACTTAGGGTTGAGCGCCGGGCGGATGCTGTTTTTGCGAAACCCATTTATTTCATGCTGAGTTGCACACAGCAGAGCGAGAGCATCCTCCTGGTCCAAGTTTAACTCATCCCCGTCAACCGACCGCACAAAGGCGGTAATACCGGCCGTGAGGAGCTTCAGGATCCGCTGAATTTTCAGCTCCTGTTGACGGATAGCCGCACTGATGTTGCCCCATATCGGCGTAATGACCACAGGCACGTTGAGGGAGTTGCAGTTGGCTGGAGCCTTGTGACGGCTCATGGCCTGCATGAGAACCTCCTCCTGTAACTGATGGTTGTTGAGGAAGTCCACTGTGGCTGCCAATTTTGAGTTCAGGGGAAGCCCAGATGAGTGTGGGGCCGCGAACTTAGTGGCCACATCGAGAAGGCCCTCCGCTGGTAAATCGGACGGAGGTGGGATGGGGTCGACCAATACCTCCTCTTCCTGCTGCTCCAGGCTGATGGTAGAAGTTGGTGAAACAGCCCTGTGCCTGTCGCTGCTGGACGCTTGCTGCTGTTGACCATGAAGCAGGAGCTCCAGCAGCCGCTCCATCCGGTCAATACGCCCTTCACCCTGAACACTCAGGTGGTCGGAGTCCTCCGGCTCTGAAAAATGGCCGGGGCCCCTATCATCGGCCCGCACCTCATCGAGGCCCACCCAGTGCCGGTAGTCGTCGCTAGCAGCCGCCGAAGCGAAACTGCGCGATTCCTGCGCAGGCGTGTTCAACCGCCTCCGTTTAGCGGGAGCGGACGCCGCTGCCACTAAGGACACTTGCGGCGTGATGTCGGCACCAGCCGCAGCCTGGATACCTGATAGCCGCGCAGGCTTGCCGGCAGCCCACGACGTGGACCTCGCCGACGCATGGTCTCGCCCACCCATCCATGGGGGGCTCGGCGACCGTGACGAGAACCGACTCAACCGACCCGTCCTGGCGTCGAGAGTTGCGGGGCGTCGACTGGACCTCACAGCCGCCCCGGGTCCCGTCCTAGAACCTGACCGCTCCTCGGCGGCAGGTGAAGCCTTAGCCCCAACAGGGTTAGACTTTCGGGCTCCTGCCCTTCCCCTCCTCGGAGGGCTGGGTGAAAAGGGTCGTGCAGCCGCACGCACCCTTCTGCTCGAGGCCGTCAGCAAGCCTGCTGACGACCTGACTGCCATGGCAGGGTCCTCCTGCTCTGGCGGCACACCACACTCCTCCTCGTCGAGCTCCTCCGAGCTGTGGTGTGCTGGCGGTCCGGACCTGTAAACACAGGACTCACCGACATTTCCGCCCCTGTCCCGGCCTGCGCTGCAGGTACTGCCGATATCACTGGCTCTGGGACTGTTGACCGGCGACTTCGTCCAGACGTTCTCCGGCCTCTAGAACTCCCATCCATGTCCTTGCTGCGAAATCAAAACGCAACAAGAACCACCAACTTAAGGTAGAGTACTTACCTCAGTGGTTCCCTTATGAAGGGCTGGCGAGGAGCGCGCTCCACCGCCAGCCGTCGCAGCAACGCGATACGACGATATGTCGAGCATGCGCGCCGGCGGGCTGTTCACGAAGTCACTCACGTGACTCCGAAATGAAATATGATGGATATTCACTCAATAAACCCCCCCCCCCCCCACAAAGCACTGGAGTGGTACAGGCAGCATCTCTGGCTGACATGGATAGATGATGTTTCAAATTGGGACTCTTCTTCAGACTGATTGTGGCCTCGCTCTGGCAATGGAAGAGGCCCAGGATAAAAATGTTGGTATGGGAAAGGGAGTTAAAAATTGTTAGCAACTGGGAGATCCTCCTCCATCGCCAGAGTGAGGCCAACCTCAAATTGGAGGAACAGCACTTCATATTCCACTTGGGTAACCTGCAACCCAACGGTATGAATATTGAATTCTCCAATTTTAGGTAGGAAACCCCCCTCCTTATTTTCCCCTCTCTTCCCTATGCCCTGGCTGTGTGCACACCCATTTCTTCCACTATTCTTCCTTTGTTTCCTCTTCCCTGTCTCCTTCCACCCCTTATATCCCTTCGCATTTTATTCCTCTTCCCCCTCCTTTTTAAGTTGGCCTTTGTCCATCCTTCTGTAAAACAGAACCCCCTCTCACCTGTATCCACCTATCACTTGCCAGGCTTTTACCCGCCCCAACCACTTTTCCAATTTTCTCACCTCCACCGCAAACAATCTGAATAAGAGTCCTGACCCAAAATGTCGCCTGTTAATTTCTTCCACAAATGTTGCCTGACTCGCTGAGCACTGAGCACTTCAGCACTTTTTTTTGGTAATCCAGCATTTGCAGTGCTTTGCTTCTCCAGGATTATTGCCAGAATGGAAGAGTTACTGGAACATCTAACTATCTCCTCCCAAGTCTGATTCAGACCTCTTCTTCTCAGGTGGAAGTGCATGATACCCTCAAGATTCCAATGCCCCTTGACATTAACTGGCCTGCCCCACTTAGGCGATTTTTCAGCGGACTGTCAAGTTGCCAGCGGTCGCCTGAAAAACTGGCAACTGGAACGGGGACTGTCAGAGTGGAACAGGCAGGGCCAGGGCAAGTGAGGGGAGCACTGTTTAAAAAATTCACATGGTGCAAAGCCATGATGCAGACACACACCGCGATGAATAGGATGGTTAGCGCTGTAATTAAGATTGCTAAGGCACAGTGTATGATAAATCCTTTAAAAGAGGGTGGAGAAGGAGTGGAGACGACTTTTAAGAAACCAGAGATACACGGCTGTGAAGCTCGGCGGGCATTTTAAATTACCGGTCGGTTATCCTTGGTTCTGAAAACTACAGCTTACCTTTTATTTTTCCCCGATGAGCCAATGAAATTCACCAGTCAGCACCGGCCACAACCTACGAGTACCTCCTACCTTCGACCTCTTGGCAACCCATTAGGACCTCCTGGCGACCCATCTCGCTGCTCTCCATGGCGGCTTCATTCTAGTCTCCGCTAATTTTTCAATACCTTAATGACCATAATGAAGCCGCCACTAGTTCCCAGAATGCAGGAACTCCTCGCGACTATGAAGGCGACTCCCCGGCAACTACCCGCGAACATGTGGCGACTGCATAGACTCCTGCAGTCACCTTAAAAGTTGCTTAAGTGGGACAGGCTCATTACTGTCTTGTTGCAAGATCTACCAACGGGGTCATGTAGGAACTGTAAGGCCTGTCCCATTTAGGCAACTTTTTAGGCGACTGCAGGAGACTATGTGGTTGACCAAGGCTAGGAGCTGAACAAATTCAATATTCAGGAGGGATAGACAGAAAGGAAAATGAGGTGGGGTAGCGTTGCTGGTTAGAGAGGAGATTAACGCAATAGAAAGGAAGGATATTAGCATGGAGGATGTGGAATCGATATGGGTAGAGCTGCGAAACACTAAGGGGCAGAAAACGCTAGTGGGAGTTGTGTACAGGTCACCTAACAGTAGTAATGGAGTTGGGGATGGCATCAAACAGGAAATTAGAAATGCGTGCAACAAAGGTAAAACAGTTATAATGGGTGACTTCAATCTACATATAGATTGGGTGAATCAAATTGGCAGGGGTGCTGAGGAAGCAGATTTCTTGGAATGTATGCGGGATAGTTTTCCAAACCAATATGTAGAGGAACCAACGAGAGAGCAGGCTATTCTAGACTGGGTATTGAGTAATGAGGAAGGGTTAGTTAACAGTCTTTTTGTGCGTGGCCCCTTGGGCAAGAGTGACCATAATATGGTTGAGATCTTCATTAGGATGGAGAGTGACATAATTAATTCAGAAACAAGGGTTCTAAACTTAAAGAAAGGTAACTTTGAGGGTATGAGACGTGAATTGGCCAAGATAGACTGGCAATTGATTCTTAAAGGGTGGACGGTGGATAGGCAATGGAAGGCATTTAAAGACTGCATGGATGAACTACAACAATTGTTCATCCCAGTTTGGCAAAAGAATGAATCAGGAGTCGCCTTCGTGGTTGCGAGGAGTTCCCGCATTCTGGGAGCATGTTGAAAAATTAGCGGCGACTAGAATGAAGGCACCATGGAGAGTAACGAGAATTCTCGAGCCATAGGTGGGTCGCCAGGAGGTCCTAATGGGTTACCAGGAGGTCGAAGGTTCTCGTAGGTTCTCGTAGGTTGTAGCCAGTGCTGACCAGTGAATTTCAATGGCTCATTGGGGAAAGAAAGGTAAGCAGCAGTTTTCAGAACCAAGGATAACCGACCGGTAATGTTAATGTCCGCCGAGCTTCACAGTCGTGTAGCTCTGGCTTCTTAAAAGTTGTCTCCACTCCTTCTCCCCCCTTTCTCCCCCCCTCACCCCCTCTACCCCCCTCCCCCCCCCTTTTAAAGGACTTACCGTACGCTGTGCTTTAGCCGTCTTAATTACAGCGCCAACCTTCCTGTTCGTCGTGCTGTGTGTCTGTCTCACCTTGACTTTGCACCGTGTGAAGTTTTTAGACAGCGCTCCCCCCGCTTGCCCTGTCCCTCGCCTGCGTAACGGGCTGGTGAAGGAAGCGATATGTTTGCGTGTATGTGTGTGTGTGTTCCATTCTGACAGTCGCCGTTCCAGTAGCTGCTTTTTCAACTTGACTGTTGCCGGCAGTCCGCTGAAAAATCGTCTAAGTGTGACATGCCCATAAGGTTTAAAGTGAGATTCCCAGTGATTGTGGGTTCCACCTTTCCTGGGTCTTCTATGCCGCTTCTGATTTGTTCTGTATCTTATCATACCTCTAGTTTCTCTCTCCCCTGACTCTCAGTCTGAAGAAGGGTCTCGACCCGAAAAGTCACCTATTCCTTTGCCTGGCCCGCTGAGTTACTCCAGCACTTTGTGTCTATTCCCAGGAGAGTTGTTTTTTTAATCTACATTCTGCACATCCTTAACTTCTGGAGGGAATTGAGAGACAGATATTCAATGGAAATATTTTCAATTGTCTCATTGTCATTGATTGTCATTTCACAGAGATGACAGAAATCTTTTGCATACATATAGCTACAACCAATAGATTCTGGTGAGGAGATCAGTAAAGTAGTAAATCTACCCAGTAAATCTACTGATTTGTTGATTTTGCTTCCTGCCATTAATGCTCACTTAATATTGTCTGGGAACATGAAGTTAAGATCAATTTTGTTTGATTATGTTACTGGAGATTAAATGTCACCTTTCTTTTGGCAGACTAAATTTGCATAATGCAGTCCCACCTTATGAAAATACTGCAGCAAATTGCAAAGTAAAATTGGTTAAAAGGCTTTTGATACAATCTTTTTGTAAACAATAGGCAGCACCTGACATGCACTATAGGTTATATGTTTATAAGTTATAGAACAGTGCAGCGCAGCAACAGGCCCTTCGGCCCATAATGTTTATGCCAAACACGATGCTAAGACTCACTCCTAACTGCCAGCACACAAGTTCATAATTCATAGGGGCAGAATTAGGGCATTCGGCCCATCAAATCTACTCCGCCATCCAATCAACCCCGTACTCCAACCTTCGCCTCGTAACCTTTGACACCCTTACTCATCAAGAATCTGTCATTGTCCGCTTTATAAATACCCAATGATGTGGCTTCCACGGCAGTCTGTGGCTATTAATTCCACAGATTCACTACCCTCTGATGAAATAAATTCCTCCTCATTTCCTTTCTGAAGGTACCTTTCTGTACCTGCCAGAGATTACTAGGTTGATTGAGGACACTGACATCACTCCTTATGACACCAGGGTTACTTCCTGCTGTAGTGTCTGGGGAAACAGCATTACATGTGTCCCGTGACCAGCCAGTCTGGACTGCCACTTCAACTTTATCTGAGCAGCAGTCTGAGGCTTGCCTAGCAATGGGAAGAATTCTCATGCCTCATCTTCCCCTTCTTTATCTGGGTTCTAAACGATCCTCCCACAAGGTAGGGTTCTGTTCCCTGACCCCGTTTCTAAGGGTTAAATGAATAGGGTTAAATGTAAATCTTTAGGTTATAGACTTGAGATGGACTTCATTCTATATCATACCATATGTGCAATAGTGTTTTGGAACAATAATTGTTGGTTTAAAGGGCCTGTCCCACTTAGGCGACTTTTTAAGCGAGTACAGGAGACTCTGCGCTCGCCTCATGATCGCCACATGGTCGCCACATGTTCGCTGGAGGTCTCTGGTGAGTCTCCTTCATGGTCGCGAGGAGTTCCCACATTATGGTCTCCAAAAATTTTCTGCGACCAAAAATTGGTCACCATAGAGAAAATTGATAATCCTGTAGTCGTAGGTGCAGTTGTAGTGGGGTCACCATGTAGTTATGGGTAGTCGAGGTAGTCATAGGTAGTTTTAGTCAATCGCCTTTACTGACCGCGCATTTTCATTGGCTCATTGGGGAAAGAAAACGTAAGCACGAGTTTTCAGAACCAAGGATAACCGACCGGTAATGTTAAATGCCCGCCAAACTTCACAGCTGTGTATCTCTGGCTTTTTAAAAGTTGTCTGGCTTCTTAAAAGTGTCTCCACTACTTCTCCCCCCTTCTCCCCCCTTCTCCCCCCTTATCCTCCTTCTCCCCCCTTCTCCCCCCTTCTCCCCCCCCCTTTTAAAGGACTTACCACACACTGTGCTAGCCGTCTTAACCTTCCTGTTCATCGCGGTGTGTGAATGTATCACCTTCGCTTTGCATCGTTTGAATTTCAGACAGTGCTCCCCCGCTTTCACTGGCTCCTGCCTTTGCGATGTGTTTGTGCCTGTGTGTTCCACTCTGTCAGACGCCGTTCCAGGTCCCGGTTTTTGCAGGCGAGTGCCGCGAACTTGACAGTCTCCGGCAGTCCGCTGAACAATCGCCTAAGTGGGACAGGCCTTTAAGGCTTTCATATTTAAAATGATCCTGCCATGTGAATAGCTGTTCTCTGAACTGCACTATAGACTTCACTTTAAACTTCAGACTTTAGAGTGTTACTTGGAGATACAGCTTGGAAACAGACCCTTTGGGCCACCTTGGCCAGGCCAACCTATAATCATCCTGTACACGAGCACCATCTCACACACCAGGGACAATTTACAGAAGCCTATGAATCTACAAACCTACATGTCTTTGGAGTGTGGGAGGAAACCCGAGCACCTGAAGAAAACGCAAACGGTCACAGGGCGAATGTACAAACTCCATATGGACAACACCTGAAGTCAAGATTGAACCTGAGTATCTGGCACTGTGAGACAACAACTCTACAACTGCACCACTGTGCCGCCCTAGCTATAACTATGTTACTAGAATATTCCAGAGTGACAGTCTGTGAAGATTCCTTGAATAACGAGGGCACAACTTGTGTTTGGTGGCATGGTTTGCAATAGGACTCTTGGTTGTTAGGAATCCACAGAGAATATCTAGCATATAGCACAAGAAATGTTCAGATGCAGCAGTAAATGATGAAGTACAGGGTATTATTATTCATCTTGATTTCCAGATTAAATGGTGGCAGAGACTCATTCGGTATGAGACGGCACCAGCCATGGAATCAGTGAACCGCTGTGGCCTGTGTGTTCTCGAATGTAATGGAGACATCTGGTGCACATCCTCATTATCCCTTTCTCTCTCCGTGAACAATGCACTTGGGGCTTTTGAGAAATTGAGTGGCTGTAAAAGCTATCTCAAGGGTTGCCTGTCCTTTCCACCAAGGTTAGTAATAGTGTTGGCCACTGCTTGTCCAACCTCATCAGAGCCATGGCTGATGGTTGTTTGATCATCTCTGATGGGGAAAAAAAAGCTTCAAGTGCACTATTAAAAATAATGAACACAAAGCTTGGGTTAAATCTCTGCTCTCTATGGACATTACAATATAATATAATGATTCTGTTAAATCCTCAGACCCGGTGGATCTTGTTAGATGGGGAGGGGGAAGGGCTGGGTTAGTTCATTTACAACTAATGTTACTGTCTTGAGATTCATACGTTCACTGAACCTGATTTGAAGTGGCATCAACGCATTGCTTTCAAGCCCAGAAAGAAAGCATGCAAACTACTGATGCTGCCATACAATACATTTACATGGACTAAATTTAAAAGCCATTTGTGTTCAGTATTTGGTCATTCTAAACTGATTTATAGTTTAGTTCTAATTTGGAGATACAGGCCCTTCTGCCCCAAAAGTTCACACTGACCGTCGATCACCCGTTTGTACCGTTTTTATGTTATCCCACTTTCTCATCTACTCCCTGCACACTCGGGGCAATTTGCAGAGGCCAATTAACCTACCAACCCGCACGTCTTTGGGATGTGGAAGGAAATTGGAGCTACCGGAGGAAACCCATGTGGTCACAGGGAGGAACATACAAACTTCACACAGACAGCACCTGAGATCAGGATCAAATCTGGGTCCCTGGCGCTATGAGGCAGCAGCTCTACCAGCTGCGCCACTGTGCCGCCCCTGTACATTTGAAATGATCATACTTTTATTTTAAACCTTCCAAAATTTATCTTATCTTTGCAGACTGCAACACAACCAATATACCTTTGTAAAAATGTAACTGACATAATGGGGAATACAGTTACAGAAGCGATTGATTGCACAAGTCGTCATAATGAATCATATGCAGGTACCACCCACATGAATTGACATAATTCATTCACAGTGCCACATAACTACTGCAATGCCCTATTAGTGACATACAACAGAAAATATACTCTCTTTTTCAGCCATGGCATTTACTCGAGTACCTATCTAATATGCATGTCCATGAGAAGGCTTGCAGTTTAATGCGATGTGATAACACAAAATAAAAGCATGTTCAGTGAAAGGCTTTCACCAAACAGTACAGTCAAATAAATTAATTATATGTGAACTTCAAAGCATGGGACATGTTCCCCTACAAGATATTAAAAAATAACAAACTGATGGGAGCAGCATCCATGGTGGAGAAAATAATTGTCAATATTTTGAGATCAGGACACTTGTTGACACTGACGATTTTTCAATAAAAGAATAGCTGACTAGATTGCATCCACCAATGCTGCCTGGCTCAAGAGTTCCTCTAGCAGTTTGTTTTTCACTCAAGACCCCAGATTGTTCTATTTATTTTGTCTCCCTTTGCATGCATTTGAAGGGTGTTTGGTGATCCTTAAATGAGGCCCAAATTTACCACATTCTCCAGTTACTCTTCCTTGATCTATTCTGCCGTATTGTCCATGAGACTCACTTCTTCCTCCTGTGTTGATAAGAGAATCAAAGGATATGAGGTCAGAGTAGGAAAGTGGTTTAGTTTAGTGAAACAGCATGGAAACGGGCCCTTTGGCCCACCGCGTCCATGACAACCAACGCTCACCTGCTCATACTAGTTCTACGTTAGACAAAGTTTCGCATCCTATAAAAGTAATTTGCAGAAGCCTACATTAACCTACAAACTTCCAAATCTTTGCAAAAAAGGAACAGAAGGATGGTGTTTTAATTTGATGAATGAACAGTTGCCCAATAGCAACACAAGGAACTGAAATCTTAAACAAAACAGAAAGTGCTGGAGGAACGCAGCAGGTCAGGCAGCATCTTGACTGAGAAAGGGTCTCAACCCTAAATGTCATCTGTCCATCCCCTCAACAGATACTGCCTTACCCACTGAGTTCCTCCAACACTTTGTGTTTTTATCAACTTTCAATACAAGATGGAATCTCTTTACTCTTTCCACTATCTGTCATATTACAAGTCTCCCCCTTCCAATGTATCATCTTTATCACATGATAGTGCAAATCAGCACGGGGTCAAAATCAATCACTGTACATACCATTGGGATCCAGCAGCTGATGCATCGTAAGTGCAAATAAATATACTGTATATGCTTTGAAGAAATGTAAATCATCCAACATATTATTGATCGCGCAGATATGGAATCAACAAAATTCATTGTCCAGTAGCCCTGTACTTTAAAATGTACACAATATAATCGGTAGTAAACTGCTTTCAAATGAATGATGAATAAGAGTCAAGGCCTGAGTATCTAATGGTCATATTACTGACAACAAGACAATTTTTTTAAATGCCTTAATTTCTTTTGAAACTGTACATACAGTGGCGCAGCAGTAGATTTGCCGCCTTACAACACCTGTGACTCTGGTTCAATCCAGCCTAAGGAAGCTGTCTGCATGGAGTTTGCACGTCCTACTGTGACCACTTGGGTTTTCTCCGGGTGCTCCGATTTCTCCCACACTACAAAGACGCAAATGTTTGAAGAAGCATCTCCACCCGAAATGTCACCCATTCCTTCTCAACTGCGATGCTGCCTGTCCCGTTGAGTTACTCCAGCTTTTTGTGTGTACCTTTGGTTTAAACCAGCATCTGCAGTTCCTTCCTACACAAGTTTTGTCAGATAATTGGCTTCAGTAAATTGTAAAATCGTCCCTAGTGTGTGTAGGTTAGTGTATGGGGAGATCACTGGTTAGCGCGGACTCGGTGGCCGAAGGGCCTATTTCTGTGTTGTGCCTCTAAATTCTAAAATAAAAATAGCGTTAAAAATGTTCCTTGCATTCCCATTAACTGTAAAGCAAATATGTATTACGTACTGATTTCATAAATGTCACATTTGCACTTCATTATAAAACTAGCGTTCCGTAATCCATATTTCAGCTCATCACACGATCTGCAGCCTTCACCACAGAACGACAAAGCCCTTTACACTTAATTAGTGTCTTCCAGGAAACCTTCACGCGTCCGGTCCGAGAATGTTATAATTGATGGCTTTGATAGGTTTTAGTTAAAGGTGGGATGTAAATGAATTGAAATTAATCTCAGTTCAACAGGGCATTAGTAATGTGTTGTAATCTTGAGAGGACAGTGCTCAATGTGGCAAGCTATCAATTCAATGTTCCGCAGGTATTCCTACATTTGACAAGTAGCCTGACATTTAGCAAAAGTCTTTTTTATAGGTCTGTCGTTGCAAGGAGAATATTTTCCGATCAAAACATTTCAAAATTATTCATGTTGCAGGATTGCAGAAGCACCTCGGCCTGATTTCTATCCCTCAACATTATCAATCAATGACATTTTATTACAATCTAGTCGTTTTGTGGTTAGTGGTACAGATCTTAGCTTTAAATGCAGACATTTATTAATTAATAATCATTAAGTCTGAAGAAAGGTCTCGACCCGAAACGTCACCTATTCCTTCGCTCCATAGATGCTGCCTCACCCGCTGCGTTTCTCCAGCATTTTTGGCTACCTTTATTAATTGATAGATTTGAAATGTCCCAGTTGTTATTGCAGATGCTGCCCCAGTAATAGCCCAGGTCTTTGGATTGTTATTGCATTAACCACCAAGCTAAAATATTCAACACATGGGCTGCTCCCTAATTTTAACATTACTACTGCAGGCCTTCAGATAAGTCCTGGTTCTTCAAATTACTGAAAACTTCATCATAGCTGGAAAAGTAGTGCAGCAGTACAGTTGCTGCCTTACAGCGCCAGAGATCAAGGTTCGATCCTGACTACGGATGCTGTCTGTACGGAGTTTGGACATTCTCCGCATGCGTTTTCTCTGGGTGCTCTGGGTTCCTCCCACACTCCAAAGACATGCAGGTTTGTAGGTGAATTGGTTCTGTAAATTGTCCCTAGTGTGTAGCATAGAGCTTGCTTATTGGGTTTGCTGGTTGGAATGGACCCGGTGGGCCGAATGACCTGTTTCCAATACTGTATCATTAAACTTAACTATACTAAGGGGCGGCATGATGGTGCAGCGGTAGAGTTGCTGTCTTACAGCGCCAGAGGCCTGTGTTCGATCGTGATTATGGGTGCTGTCTGTACAGACTATGTACGTTCTCCCTGTGACCATGTGAGTTTTCTCCGAGTGCTCCGGTCAGTGAAGGAGGATCGCTGGTCAGCGCAGACCCTGGGCTGTGCTTCCAAATTAAAAACTAAACTAAGCTGAACTAAACTACTTTACTGTACATTACATGGGGCACTGTCCTTGATGTAATTGACAGTATAGTGGATTCATTCTGGTACAGGATTCGAGCATGCATTCAGCATACCCAGACAAGATTAACTGTTCTGAAATGAACCTTGCTTTGAGATCCATGATTCCATGGGCTGCAAGATTTGCGATGTTTGCAATTCTGTTCTATCGTGCTCTGTATACATTCTCCAAGGCCAGAGCAGCTAAAATCTGTCAAGTTACAAAACAAGGTGATGATAGTGATGATAGCCCAAGTCCAAAGCCAGATAACAGTGTGAAATTGCTCCACATTTTGCTTCTTTGATGGTACATTCAAAGCAATGACCCAGGGTACATATTTGGCAGCCAAGTGACAGTGCTCACTGCTCACCTTGAAGAGAGCTGTCCACAAGCGCATGGTCATCTCTGTGATGTGAATTTTACCTTATTCAATTTAAGATGTTGCCAGCTGTCAGTGAGATCAGAGATTCTCTAGTCACTTGAAGAACTCTGCGGGCAGAAATATCGCATTTTTAAAAAATACATACAAATTTGAAACAATAACAAATATGATTACAGGGAGAAGGCAGGAGAATGGGGTTGAATGGGGTTGAGAGGGAAAAAAAGATCAGCCATGATCAAATGGCGGAGTAGACTCGGTGGGCCAAATGGCCTAATTCTGCTGCCATGTGTTACGTTCTTAGGAAACCGCATTTGTTTTTTATTTTTCCTTTATTGTTTTTTTGGCAAGGCCAATATTTATTGTTGGCATTGTTGGCAAGGCCAATATTTATTGCTCATCCCTAATTAACCCTGAACTGAATGACGCATGATAACTATTGGGGATATTTAAGCCCCTGTTCCACTTAGGCGATTTTTCCTGCGACTACAGGCGACTAGGCTGTCACCACATGGTTGCGGGATGAAGCCTGAATGGTCGTGAGTCGCCTAAAGAGTCGTAACATTTTTCTGGTCGCCGCAGAATTTTGAAATGTCCAAAACGTTTTGGCAATTGTGGGCTTGACGCAGCTTGTCTTCTGTCGTACGTGCTGTCGCCGGTTGTCCCCAGGATGACGCAGGTTTTCGCCAGGTGTCGTTGGTTGTTGCCGGGTGCTGACTTTGGTGACTTCCATTGGCGAGTACCTACGTCAACCTACAACAACCGGTGACAGGTACCGGCAACTGAATTGTCTTCAGTTGACGCCGACAGGGTCGTTGCTTGTCGCAGATGGACGTAGGTTGACGTTGGTTGTTGCCTGTGTGGTCGTAGGTTGTCGTAGGTATGGTAGTAGGTGGACATCCTAATGGGTCATCGGTTGTCAGTAACTTGACGTCGACTAGGTGGTAGGTTGTCGTAGCTTGTTGTAGACATTGTCCTGTGGGGGTGGGAGGCTCCGGCAGTCGCCAAAAAAATTGCCTAAGTGGGATAGGCCCTTTTTAAGAGCCAGGCAACATTGGAGGGGGAAAATGATGAATTTTTACTACAATCCGGTTGTTTCTTGGTAACCATGGCCAGCTATTTATTTTGTTATTTACTTACAAACATTTTTTTAAAGGCCACATGGTTGTTTTGTTGCAATCAAACATTAAAACTTCAGTAAACCCTTAGATCTACCCCATGCAAATGACAAAAAATGTTTTAAATGTTTTTAACTAACAGGGAAAACAATCAGTCTTTCCTTCCTCCGGCTTTGTCCTGCCCCTCTTCTCTTATAGTTTTCTTCCCCTCCCTCCCCAAAATCAATCTGAAGTCCCGTCGCAAAATCTTGACTATCCACATTCTCCAGAGATGCTGCGTGACCCGCTGAGTTACTCCAGCACTTTGTGTCTTTTTTTCAAAACTTGCATCTACAGTTCCTGGTTTCTACAAGTAAATGGGCTATTGATTGTAGCAGATTAACTGAGAGAACACTGTAAAAGAGCTCACATTGCTGAGGGGCATGGATGCGATTTTAGCGGCTTCTTAATTTCAGTATTTTACATGTGCACATGTCTCCAGATGTTGCTGACACATTTTGGCAGATCAGCAACATGCTAAGGTACAGGCATTAGGTCCAGTGTCCAAGTCTGTCTAATCTTCCTCAATACCCTTTCTTGTATTTTTTTCCTAATAAGGATTATTGTTTAAGCTCTATGTCAACGGCCTCCTACGACTATGTTGAAGACATCCCGCGACTATGAAGAAGACCTCCTTCGACCTTCTTCGACTATGTTGAAGACTGGCTTCAACCATGTACGTTTTACTGCTGTTTGCAGTAGCCCTTTTGCTTCAGCAGCCTTTTAAGAAAGGCAGAAGGGGAAGAGCAAGAGTGAATTGGAAGCACAAGAAGAGGTCTCAATGAGTGAATGGAGATGATGTGATGGACTGTCCCAGGACACCAGATGACTGGAAGAGAGTGGCGCTGGGCTTTGAGAAAAGATGGAACTTTTTAAGCATGCATGTGGGGCAGTGGATGGCAAGCATGCCATTCTTGTCCCTGTCCCTGTACCCCATCATTTTCCTTATAGTACAGGATGGCATTCTGCTGGAACCATTCCTCAAGGTCCCCCTCCTGCTGCCTGGTGAAGGTGTAGGACATAACCTTCCTCCAGCCCTCCCTCACCACCAATGGGGCATCTGCCTCTGATGCTGTGTCAGACACAGGAGAAAGGGCTGCTTTGCTGCCTTCAAATGAGGCAGTGAAGGATGGGGTGGTGGTGGGGACATATACTACCACCCTGGGCTCCACCTCCAGGGGTCTGTCATGCAGGGCTACCTCCTCTTGCACTATCACCTCCTGCCACTCCTCTTGGATGGGCAACACCTGCATGACCGTTTTTTTTTAGAATTATGCCCTCCCCCTACGCTGCTGCCTTTTTGGTGCCATCTCTAAAACACAAGTCTCCTCTCCAAATAACTCTCCTGCTATGAATGAACATGCCTTGGAGTGACAGAGGTGACCTTCTGCTGTTTAATTAACCTTTTTTTTCTACTGACCTTTTTGTCACCCCGGAGCTATTACCTTCGACTGCCTCCGACCACCTACGACTACCTACGCCTACCTACGACTAGCATCACGACCTACCTACAACCCACCTAAGACCTACCTACAAGTAAAAAGGATTTATTTTTTCCTTTTTTTTACTCGTGGACATTTTTAATCAGGCTAGAAAAACTGCCGCGACCTACTTGATGCCACGAGTACCTACGACTAGCATCACGACTTGCTACGATCTGCCTACGACCTCCTACGACCTCGTGGCGACCATGCTGCGAGTATGAGTCAAGGGCAAACTCGGCAGAGGTCTTGAATTAAGTCGTGAAAGTGGGACAGGCCCTTAAGACAGCAACTCTACCGCTGTGCTACCATGCAGCCCATAAAGCTCTGCTTTGAAACTTTTGTAATTGCCATTATATTCAAGATATGCTTTCACTTCTTTGATATAAAATGCAAACTGTAAATTGGTTGTCGGCAAACTATTTTGGCAGCATGATTAAAACATTTTCTGCTGGCAAATACTCGGTTAGTTTGGTTATCAGTAGGCAGTATAATTGTATCATAACTACATTTTGTAACGATGTTAATGATTCCACCTCGTAGTTCTGGTGAGGTTTTTTCTGCTCTGTCTCCTGTTGCACACATTTGTAAATGACTTGCATCCTTGTATTCCACACTAAACATAAGGAATTTTCATGGACTTTTGGCGTAACACTTGTGTTGAGATTGTGGGGATGTAAAACAGCATAGTGCAAATATCTTTAATAAATGCCAATTGATGCAATCAGTGAAAGGTGAGACAATATAAAATCAAAAATAGTTTTTCACGTTCCTACCTGATATAAAGCAGGCATTTGTACAAAATAATTATGTTGGTTGATTTGTCCAATACAATAAATAACATCTAATTATAATATTTTTAGTTTCATTTCTACAGCAAGAAGAGAATTATTTGTTTTATTGATTTAAAAAGTTTGTGTCCAATCTGGGGTAAAAGATGACATTTGTTGTTGCGGTTTAATGTAAAATCATTACTTCCTTAATCAATACCACTCTTCAGCAAGTTGATGATTGCTTTAGATGAAGAATTCTCCAGGAACTCTCATAGAATGCAAGGAGTAAAACGGCAAGCTGTTCTTTGTTCCCCATTGCACTTGTCTTCCAGTTAATGTAAAAATAGTCTGGAGTGCTCTATAGAAAATTGAGGAGACAAATTGCATTAGCTTCAGAAAATGGTGCTGAAGAAAAGCTGAAGCCTGGAACAAGCATAATACAGTGCTGTTCAAAAAGCACTCACTCTTCATTTCTTCCTACTAGCGTCAAAATGGACCTCTCAATTAAGCAGCATGAATATTATAACTAGCTTCGGAAGACTGTAATAAAAATATAATCAGGTTCTCTTGAGCAGTCAATGTGATTTTTCTTCTTTTGCAAAAATATTTGCGCTGAGTGATGTGCTTCAGACAATTTACCAGGAGGACACTTGAACACTGCATGATTTGACTTTATTATACATTGAATGTTCAGCCAGTCTTCCAGTTATAAAGAATATAATGAAATATTACATCAGGGTTTCTTTGCTCATCTCCACCTGGATGTTTCACTGCCTTTAATCACGCATTTCTATTCCACTTCAAATAAATTCCTCCCGATTTCTTTTAACTTGTCACAGACGACTGAGGAGGCCAAGTCATTGCGCATTTTCAAAGTGGAGATTGACAGATTTTTTATTAGTAAGAGTTTTGATGCTTATGGGGAGACGTCAGGAGAATGAGGTTGAGAGGGAAAGATAGATCAGCCATGATTGAATGGCAGAGTAGACTCGAAGGGCCAAATGGCCTAATTCTGTTCTGATGTGCTCTGAAACTTGGCTTGCTTCTGCCAGTATATAGAAAGTATAGAAAGATTTATGTTTAGTGGAGGTTTAGGTTTATTATTGCCACGTGCACTGAGCTACTGTGAAACGCTTGATTTTGCACGCTATCTAATTAGATCAGATTACTTATATACATAAATAAAGGCACCTCGCATTTTATGCAGGGGTTATTTTCTTAAAAAGCGAAGGGCAGCATGGTGGTGCAACAGTAGAATTGCTGCCTCACAGCGCCAGTGACCCGGATTTGATCCCGACTACGGGTGCTGTCTGTAACCCTAACCTTAATTGGCTTGGTATAAGTGAAGTGTAAATTATCCCTAGCGTGTGGAGGATGGTGTTAATGTGTGGTGAGGACTCGGTGATCCAAAGGCCCTGTTTCAGCACCGTATCTCTAAACTAAACTAAACTGTAATTCAAAAATCTAAATTAGACCTGCACATGACTGCTATGAGTGAGTTTGAGCATATTATTCCGAAAGTACAGGAGTGAAACTCAGGCTTAAATGATCGAGTGTATTATTTCAAAAATCCATACATCAAACATACGTAAAACGCAAGGTGCCTGTACAGTGAAAAGCTTTGTTTTGCATGCTATCAGTACATATTCAAGTACAATTGATAGATAGAGTGCAGAATATAGTTGTATATTTACAGGTAGGAAAAAGAGATTTAAAAGAACAGAGCGATTGTATTGGATGATAGTACATCCTCTTCTGGGACCAGCAGGCTAAGGTTCGCCATCGGCACCATTTTGCAATTGAAAACAAAAGTACACGATGCTCAGAAAGTTGAAAGGTCCTGCTCAGCCCCACTGAACTTATTAGCTTCCAATCCTTGTTGTAGTAAAGAATTTGTTTTGTTTATTTTGGAGATACGGCGTGGAAACAAGCCCTTTGGCCCACCGATCCACGCCGATCATCGATCACCCTTACACTAGTTCTATGTTATCCCACTTTCTCATTATGCACACTAATGGCAATATACAGAAGCCAATTAACCTACAAACCTGCACATCTTTGAAATGGGGGAGGAAACTGGAGCATCCAGAGAAAGCCCCTGCGGTCACAGGGTAAATGCACAGACAGCACCCGAACCCGAGTCGCTGGTGCTGTGAGGCAGTAGCTCTACCACTGTGCCACTGTGTCAGTGTGATAGCATCTGGAGAATACATGACATTTTATTTTAAATGTGTAGATTTCAACAGATATATGGATAGAAAGGTTTTAGAGGGATATGGCCAAAATGTGGCCAAATGGGACTATTCTTCAGGCCAACTTGGTCAGCATGAATTCGGTGGACTTGCCTGTTTCCGTTATATATAGCTTTATGACTCCAGAAAACAGTGTCATAGGCATGGTGTAGTTTTCATTACTGATGCTGTTTGATATTAAAAATGCCCTCCTACTGAAAATCTTGCATTCTCTCTCCTTCCCAATACTGAAGAAGTCGCAGTCCAAAATATTGACTGTTTTCGGTCGCTACCTTAAACATGCATTCCCACCCCTCTCTAAACCACAGTGTGTTGACTCTCCAAACATAGTGCAGCAGCTCTGTAAAATACACGTTTTTCAACAACGTTATGCAAAAAGTTTTTTTTGCTGTCGAAAATGAACTGTGATAAATAGAGGTGTACAAGATCACGAAACGAATAGATCTGGTAAATGCACAGCCTCTTGATCAGAGTAGGGGAATTGAGAACCCGAGGGCATAGGTTTAAGGTGAGGTGGGAAAGAATTAATAGGAACCTGAGGGGCAACGTTTTTACACATAGGGTTGTGTGTATATGGAACGAACTGCTGGAGGAGGTAGATGGGGCAGGTACTATCGTAATGTTTAAGACATTTGGGCAGGTACATGGATAGGATAGGTTTGGAGGGTTAGGGTCAAGTGCGGGCAGGTGGGACTAGAGTTGATGGGGCATATTGGTTGGTGTGGTCAAGTTGGCTGAAGGGCCTGTTTCCACGCTGTACGGCTCTATGACTCTAAATATACTTTTCCCCTGAGGGCATTTTTATTTTCTGCATGTGAAGGAGTACGCAGATTCTTATTAAAATTCAATTTATTTCCTAGCTTTGTTAATGGCTGAGTTCCAATCTGCCCCATGACTGCGGGCAAGAAGATAAGTGCACTTGGTCAATGCTGACATTACTTTTCACTCTTGGGAACATTTTATATTGCAATTCAAAAATAATCATGAGAACAGCGGTTTATTGGGAGGGAAATTGCCTGTATAATGTGAAAACATTTCTCCAGCATTAAAAATGTAGCAACCAACACTAACAAAATTTAATGTAGGGGTTGGGAGTGAGATGGAGACCCCATCACATTGCACCATCAGTTCAATCTTTTGATTATGGCTGCCTTTATAGATATTATTAAAAGTAATGTGGGGTTCAAACAAAATATTCATAATTTATGATCAGGGCAAGGCAGTTATTCTTTCTGTTGTTAGTGCAACTCTTTCAAGGTGCATGAGAGCACATTATCCGCAAGACTTCACACACTACATATATTTGAGGTGCAATGTGTAGGTATGTTACAAAACTTACCTTGAGCAGCGCTGCAGTTCTGCCGCTCCCCGTGTGCGCGACTGGCACCTTTCAGAGGGGGGCGGGCTTAAAGTGCCGTTTTTCAACAGACATGGAAAATCGATGAATGTCGGGCGATTTCGTTGCGAAAGAAAAATTGCTCCGACATTTCATGAATGAAGGTATTTTTAAATTACTCTAAATTATTTATTAACTAGAGTAATTTAAAAATCACCTTCAAAAGCCGTGAGAACAGACAACCGGAAGGATTTTGCGTAGGGGAGAAAAAAAGGTAAATAGTTTATTTTTATATTAAAAGTTGGTTTTTCGGGAGGCATTAATAATATTTTCATGTTGCGAAATGGGGTCCAAAAAAATGTATGAACAAACAGTATTTTTCCTCCTGACTTCACCGCCAACCGCAACGTTCTAATCCACCGCATTCCACTAAAACCCACTCACTAGTTGATTTAAATGGCCATTAATTTACAGGCATAAAACACTAAATTCCTTCCATTTGGCCCAGAAATTCATGAAAATTAGATTTAAAAATTATGTTATATTGTGGATTATTGTGTGAATGTTATTTGGACACTTAGGCAATTTAAAAAAAGTTTATATTTTCTTAAGAAATGGATAGATGTTTAGATCTACTCATTGAATTTTGTAATTAGCTACAATTAGATAACTAACTAATTATATGCTTTAATTTCAGGTCATCCAAGTAAAATTGTTTCATATTTGTTTCAGAATGCATCAATCTATAATAACTGAAAATTTCATTGAGTTCTCTTAATTTTTAAGAAAGTTATGGGCTTTTAACTGTTCTAGATCACAGCTTTTGAGTTAAGTCAATTGAAAGGCAATGGGGAACAAGATGCTAATTTCCGAGTATGAAAATGGCCATAACTTTCTTAATACTGAAGATATGAAAGTGAATTAGGTGTCAAATTAAACATCGTTTTATGCTTTATCTGATGGGATAAATTGCAGACTTGATTTTTAAAATCTCAAAATTTTGTAACATTGCTACAATGTGTAACCAATATTTGTAACTTGGCTAAGTAAATAAGTCTGCCTGATTTATAGCAATGCTGATTTGAGAAGCTCATTCAAGGAACTCCTTCAAGCTTGTAATATCAATCAATCAATTATTTTTTTCCAAAGTTCCTACAACCATTTTAATTTCTAACCTTGCCGGTGGAATAAGCTTGAGCCATTTTTACCACCTCCTGTCCCTATTGGTTACACATTGTAGCAATGTTACAAAATTTTGAGATTTTAAAAATAAAGTCATGTCCCTTTATACAATATCAGTTATATTGATAAACCACGCATCACCAAACTCAGGTACAGTTTTCCCCTACGTTATCAGGCTCCTGAATGGTCCTTCTATAATTGTAGGTACTGCTCAATTCACCTCTACCCCAATGAAGACATTAGGCTTTGCCTAAGGAACTGATGCTTTACAATGCTGAGAACTATATTCCGCACTCTGTATCTTCCCCTTTGCTCTATCTATTGTAGTTGAGTTTGAACTGATTGTATCCATATGTGGTCCATGTGATCTGTTTGGATAGCATGCTAAACAAAGCTTCTCACTTTACCTCGGTGCACGTGACAATAAGAAACCTAAACCTAAGATGATACGGTGACCAACATTTCATTTATTCCAATACTGAAAATCATGCTGCCTCATAGAAATTGAGATTTTACATGATCTTTCAATCCCATCTCTCAAGGATGCAGAGGTATATACAGATCTTATAGAGGTATATAAAATCATGAGAGGAATAGATGGGGTAAATGCCCAGGGGAGGAGAATCAAGAACCAGAGGGCATGGGTTTAAGCTGAGAGGAGAAAGGTTCAGAAGGAACCGGAGGGGCAACTTTATCACATAGAGGATGGTGGGTATATGGAACAAGCTGCCAGAAATTGAGGCAGATACAATAACAGATTCATGAAACCTAATTAGTGACTAAAATATTCAATCACTGAAGTTGCTTTTTGTAAATTGAAAAATATTGGTTTGTTATGGATTTTATGGTCACGTATACTGACTTACAGTGAAAAACTGTTTTGCATGCTCTCCAAATAAAAAAACTATTATTGCATGGTACAATCAAAACCTTGCATGAAGATAACATTTAGTACAAGAAGAAGTGAAACAGAGTGCAGAAGTAAGGTTCCAGCCAGAAATGTCACCTATTCCTTTTCTGCAGAGATGCTGCCTGACCCGCCGAGTTACTCCAGCACTTTGTGTCTATCTTCGATATAAACCTTCCTCCACAGAGTGTAGAAGATATTGTTACAGCTACAGCAAAAGAACAAATGAAAATAAAGTCCAAGGTGAGCAATGAGGTCGACTTGAGGATTGTGAATACATCCTTAGCTTGTGAGAGGTCCATTGGGGAAAAATCTGTTCTGGAATCAGGTGGAACGTGCTTTCAAGCTTTTCTATTTTCTGGCTGACAGGAGAGAGGAGAAGAGGGACTAACCAGGGCGTGAATGGTCCTTGATTAATCAACGGATATGGGGAGAAAGCAGGAACCGGGTACTGATTTTGGATGATCAGCCATGGTGCTGGCTCGAAGGGCTGAATGGCATACTCCTGCATCTATTTTCTATGTTTCTATGTTGGCAGCTTTCCAGAGGTAGCTGGAAGTGTAGATAGAGTCAATGGGGGAGGGAGCTGGATTGTGTAATGTACTGGGCTGTGTCTGCATCTCTCTGTATTTTATTTTTCTTGTCATGGGCATAGCAGTCACGACACTTTCAGTGTTGCTGATGCAAACTATCAGTGTTACATCGCTGATAGGATGTTATCTCTTGTGCATCTCTGCTGCAATTTATGAGTTATTTGATACAGACTGAATTTTCTTAGTTTTCTGGTGAAGTAGAGGCATTAATGTGTGATGACCAGGTCATTGTTGACGATATTCATGCCGAGGAACTTGCAGCTCTCGACTGTCTCCATGTCAGCACCATTGGTGTGCACTAGGGTGTGTACTCAACTCCACTTCTTGAAGCCAATGACCAGCTCATTCATCTTACTAACATTGAGGGACAGGTTGATGTTTTGATACCAAGTTACGACACTCTCTACCACCTTCCTTCATTCTGCCTTGAGTTGTTTGAGATACGACACGCTTGTAAATGATGTTGGGGCAGAATTGAGCCCATGGTCATGAGTGTATAGGGAGTTAGGTAAGGTAAGGGCTGAAGACACAACCTTTGCAGGGCACCATTGTTCAGAATTATCGAAGGACGTATTGTCAGCCATTCATACTGATCGTTGCCTAAAGGCCAGAAAGAATCCAATTGCTGAGGAAGGTGTTGAGTCCTAGGTCCATGAGTTTGGAGATGAGCTGGATGGAATTATGATGTTGAATTTGGAATGGTAATCAATGAATAGGAGTATGATGTAGGTGTCTTTGTTATCCAGATGTTCCAGGGACTAGTGTAAGACCAGGGAGGTGGTGACTGCTGTGGACCTGTTGTGGTGGGAGGCAGTGGATCACGGCTATCTGTAAATCTGGAGATGATGTGTGCCGTGACATGTCTTTTGAATCCATTCATGATGGTAGATGGCAAACCAACAGGTGGTTACCATTAAGGCATGTGATAGAAACCAAGTGAAATATTATGATTATTAATATCAGCACAGGGATATGCAGAGGAAAGGTAATTAAAGAAAGCCAAGAGTTGAATCAAAAGGACACAAAGTGCTGGTGTAACTCAGTGGGTCAGGCATCATCTCTGGAGAACATGGAGTGGTGACTGTAGATTGGGACCCTTCAGATGCGTTACCTATCCATGTTCTCCAAGAAGCTGCCTGATCCATTGAGTTACTCCGGCACTTTGTGCCCTTATGTGTAAACCAGCATCAACAGTTCCTCGTTTCTTCATTCGAGCTGATTCACGTTGGATTCAACATGCAGCCTATGGGTCTCATGGTCAGTAGGTTTGGCCTTGGTGGATCTGACCCAATAAGTATTGGACAATTGGGTATCAGAAGATAAAATGTGGACTCCACGTGTGCAGTTAGACCCACTTACCAGGTCCTGGGTCATCATTTTCGTGCATGAGGTGAAATTTTGCAACTATCTTGAATTATTGGTTTTGGGTAAGCAGACACGATACAAATACATTCATTGAAGGTGGGTAACGAAGGTAGAAATTCATCATGGAACTGCACCAGAGACTCAGGTTCCATCCTATCTTGGGGTCGTGTCTGTGTGGAGTTTGCACGTTCTCCCTGTGACTGCGCGGGTTTCCTCTGGTTTTCTCCGACATCCCAAAGACATGCAGCTTTGTAGGTTCATTGGCCTCTAAAATTGTCCCTAATGTGTCTTGTGTGGGTGAGAAAGTGGGACAAAATAGAACTAGTGTGAACGGGTGATCAGTGATTGGCACGGACTCAGGCAGAAGGGCCTGTTTCTCTGAACTAAATAGACCAATCCATCAACATGATTGGCAGTGTTTGGTTTAGTATATAGACACAAAGAGCTGGAGCAATTCAGTGGGTCAGACAGCATCTCTGAAGAAATTATACACCCCACACATTTGGTTTAGTTTAGCTCAGTTTAGTTTAGAGATACAGCATCAAAACAGGCCCTTTGGCCTGCTGAGTCTACGCAGACCATCGATTTCTGCTCACACTAGTTCTATGTAATCCCAATCCCTACAAACTAGGGGCATTTATTCAGTGATTGAATGAAAAGGAATTTAAAGGTTCTCAAGTAAGTAGTTGGTGGAATCATGCAACAGTTTCTGAATTGTGTTTGTGTTTGTGCAAATGAGGAACAAACTGTCAGGCAATGACTATGTCTAACAAATATACTTTTGAGGTTGAATATAACTATTAAAGGTTAATTGTGTTAATGGTTCAAGGCATCAACATGAAAACCGTTGATTCTTCTCACTGAGAAAGATTTAAAACTGTCGTCCAATGTTGGACCATTGTTTTGTACAGTTTCTCAGCTATAATTTCTGAAGAAGGGCCCTGACCTGAAATGACACCCATCTATGTTCTCCAGAGATACTGCCTGACCCGCTCAGTCACTACAGCCCTATGTGTCTTTTTTTTAAAGATATAATTTGTCCTGATATCAGTATAAATCAATTTTTAAGTAGTTCCTATATCCTGGTTATATATAGTGTTCTCTTTGTTCTCTGCAGGATTGCAGTTATCCTGAATAATTAGAGTCATGGAGCTGTGCAGCTCACAAACAGGTCCTTCGGCCCCACCTTGTCCATGCCTGGCTTATTGAGCTAGTCCCATTAGTCTGCATTTGACCCAGAGCTATCTCAGCTCTTCCGATTCATATGCTTGTAAAAATATCTTTAAAAAATCATAAATGTACCTACTTCCTTAGTTTCCTTGTGCGGCTGATTCCAATTACGGAATTGCCATGAAATAAGTTGGCTTCTATAGATGCACACTTTTTTAACTTGAGGTATATTTGTAAAATGGAAAATCTCAAAATGAATGCTAAAGACAGGAAGATCAACAGAGAATTTATATTTTGGGCATTGTTTTTCCATTAACTAAATAACATAAACAGTAAGTAAGGTGGGAGATAATGGATTCTTACTCCATAAAGTCTTGCCATTTCTAAAGCTGGTCTGAAATCTGCTTTGTGCTAATAATGCATTCAATGAATTGAGGGACTCAGGCAGTATCCGTGAAAGGAATTGGACATTAATTCAAGACAGTAATTGGAAAGGAATTCTGACTACGGGTGCTGTGCGTACTGAGTTTGTACATTCTTCCTGTGATTGCGTGGGTTTTCTCCGGGTGTTCCGGTTTCCTCCCACATTCCAGTCATGCTTGTTTGTAGGTTAATTGGCCTCTGTAAAGTGTGAAGGTTAGAACTAGTGTATCGATGATTGCTGGACAGCGTGGACTCGTTGGGCCGAAGGGCCTATTTCCATGCTGTATCATTAAACTAAACCGAACATAAAGAATATCCAAAGATATCCTAGAAATAGACACAAAGTGCTGGAGTAACTCAGCAGATCAGGCAGCATCTCCAGATATGCTGCCTGAACTGTTGAGCTACTCCAGCACTTTGTGTCTATCTTTGGTATAAACCAGCATCTGCAGTTCCAGTGTTTCTATCCTAAGATTCCTGCAGTCACTGGAAGGTCATGTTGGTGATGCTTAACAGCAGCAAGCGTCAGCACCATTCTCTGTCTAACTTCCTGAAAATGTTTTTTATTAGAAAGATTCGCTGGCATTGCTGATTTGCTAAACTCTGAGATTCATTGAGAATCTCAAGAAAGCAGTTGGATATTTGAAGAAATAAATTAATTATTTGTGGTGGCAGTGAATCAGCAGCTCTTATAAACAAGTTCGGTTTCTCGATAAACGCAAGGAACCTTTGTCAAAGGTAATTCGGGATTTAAAAAAAGTGAGCGCAGCGCTATATAAACTGTGTATAAATTGTTAACTATTCTACCAAGGAATTAATCTAGAATTCTGTCAACTCAATAGCTTCCTTTCTTGTTCTGCTGTTCACACACTACTTACACAGTCCCAGTTCTAGTTCAGCTCATTAATCTGCAAATATGAGATATTCAAAAAGTTAAAGAATTTATTATTTTCATTTAATCCTTAATCCTTAAATTTGCTACTGGAATAAGAAAATATGACATGTTTGAATTAAAAAAAAACTTTATTCACAATTTATGTGTAAAAATATATTTAATCTGAGGCAGGCAGCGACTGTATCAATGTGATGTGGACTGATGCTTTTCCTACAGACGGTGTGAATGTACCGTTAAGGCAAAGATTCATCTCCAAGGAAAACTGAGTACAGGGTTGGCCCTGTGAAGGAGCCGCCAATCTGATATAAGACATTAAACTGTGAAATGCCTGCCCTTTAGTATTGGATAGATTGAGTGCAGGGTCTGCGCTGTTCCAAGTTGGCGGCGGTTGCGGTGCGCTTCCCCCAGCCATCTCGCCCAGTGCACGTTGACCAGCACCATTTGCCAGCTCTTGTTAGCAGAGGCTCTTTGTGCAGGTGTTACCCAAAGCCCAAAGGTTTTGTGGAGGTTATGCGTTAGGATCGGGAACGCAGCGAGCTAGCGAGAGGGCTGTCAGATTAGATCAGCCCAGTTTGCCGAGTGGCCGAAGGGCGGATTTTAATGGGTCATTATTAAACTATTCAGTCTGAGCGGCATCACCAGCTCTCTCTCTCCCAGATCCACCACCCCAACTGTTGGCAAAGTCTGACTGAGAAAATGCTCCCACTCATATTACGGGTTGGCTCCGCATTTGCCCACTCGATGGTGCGGGCAGCGCCTCCTTCAGAGAGCGAGAACAGGTTCCGGCAGCTGGGGAGCTGCGACCCACTCCTGAGTGAAGCCTCCAGTTTGGCTGTGGTTTAAATGGCTGCAAATTCCCAGAATTATCACCACCCGGTCACCCGGTCCCGGCTCCCAACTGTGTGCCCTGACAGACTGGAACCAACACCAGAGGTTAAAGCGACAGCATCTTTATTTAAGCCAACCCACGTCGAAAGTTTAACCAGCCTGTTCGAATCCAATCTGAATTTTCCAACCTACCCCCTCATACAGCACACTCTCCTTGTTTCCTTCAAAACAGGACGGTTGTTTAGATAGGAATGTAAGGACTGTCTCAAATTGGTTGACCACACAACTTGTAATTCATGTAAATCAATATCGAATTTGAATGGTTGTGACTCAGGCTAATGCCATTGATTTGATAATTGACAGGTTCGTTCCAGGCATTCTTGCATTTTCAAGGCTGGTGCTGCATTAAGTCAATAATTTAGTAGATACAATTGTGTATGATGTGGTAGGCTGCAGTACGATGTGGCCTACTGCTGACATATTTGACGAATACATTTATTTATAGATCTCATTAAAATGAATACGCAGGTCCGTACACACACAGTAGCTCAGCTGGCGAGAATGTTTATCCCGAATGACCCATGACATGGGCATGTGCACTTGTAATTCCAAACTCCCTTATTACGCTCTGCTTATTTTTTTGTTGACGGACTTTGACTTACGGAAAGGCAATGGCGTTATCCTTTCCTTACTCCCTGCCCCTCAAAAGCAGAATCTCTGAAGTTTTGCAGCATCATTAAAATCAGATTGACCCAAGAACCTGCACTAGTTATATCATTTTATTTCCAGCCATACCCTGCCTTTATTCTGTTTAAGTCTGATCAGAGTGCTGGATTTTTCAGCTTGACATCCCTGAACTTCCCCTGGGCTACTTTAAGAATATGTCAGCTTTCTATTTCTCAGTAACTGGATTTCTCCTGATATCCTTGGATTTCTTTCAATAACTGTATGAATTGGACACCTCTGGATGCTAGGATGTGATTTTGCTCTGATAAGGTCTTATTTAGTTTAGTTTAGTTTGGAGATATAGCAATGAAACAGGCCCTTCAGCCCACCAATTGCTGACCATCTATTCACACTAATTCCATGTTATCTCACTTTCACATCCATATCCTACACTCTCGGGACAATTTAAAGATATTCTGTAGCTATAACCAAGACAGGAATCATACGTGGGTTTTATTGACCTTCAAAAGACATACGATACTGTCAGCTGGAATCATATTAATAAGATTGTATCAAAAATAAATCATTCATACAAACTTCACTTTTGTGGATTTTATGATAGCTGAAGATACACACATACAATAGTGCCGGCACAGTGGTACAGTTGGAAGAGCCGCTGCCTCACAGTGCCAGACGAACGGGTTTCATCTTGACTTCGAGTGCTGTTTGTGTGGAGTTTGCATGTTCTCTCTGTGACTTTAGTTTCTTTCAGGTTTTCCATTTTCCTTAAGATACAGGAGCAGAATTAGACCATTCAGCCAATCACATCTACTACACCATTTGAACATGGCTGATCTAAATTTCCCTCTCAGTCCCATTCTCCTGTCTTCTCCCCATAACTTTTGACGCTCTTACTAATCAAGAGGTTATAAATCTTTGCTTTAAAAATATTCAACGTCTTGACTTCCACAGCCATCTGTGGCAATGAATTTCACAGATTTGCCACTGTTTGGTTAAAGAAATTCCTATTCAAAATTCAAGATTCAAGATTCAAGAGAGTTTATTGTCATGTGTCCCAGATAGGACAATGAAATTCTTACTTTGCTTCAGCACAACAGAATATAGTAGATATGAATACAGAATAGATCAGTGTGTCAATATACCATTATATAAATATATACACACATGAATAAGTAAGCAGATAAAGTGCAAATAAACAGATAATGGTCTATTAATGTTCAGAGTTTTGTTTCAATTGAGTTTAATAGCCTGATGGCTGTGGGGAAGAAGCTATACCTGAACCTGGATGTTGCAGTCCTCAGGCTCATGTACCTTATACCTGAAGGTAGCGGGGAGATGAGTGTGTGGCCAGGATGGTGTGGGTCCTTGATGATGCTGCCAGCCTTTTTGAGGCAGCGACTGCAATAGATCCCCTCGATGGTAGGGGATCCATTCCAAAGGTATGCCCTTTAATTCTGAGGCTGTGCCCTCATGTTCCATCCTCTCCCATTACTGGAAACATGATCTCCACATCCACTCTATCTAGGCCTTTCACCATCCGGTAGTTTTTTTTTAAATGGGACCCCTTCATCTTTCCAAACTCCAGCGACTATAGGCCCGGTGTCTTCTCATCAAACACTCCTCATATGCTAACCCAATCATGTGTGGGTTTATGTGTTAATTTACCTCTTTAAATTGTCCCATGAGTGTGGGGTATGGATGTGAAAGTGGGATAACATGGAATTAGTGGTGTGAATAGATAGTAAGCGATTGGTGGGCTGAAGGGCCTGAAGAATCTCCAAACTAAACTAAACTAAACTAAACTAAATAAGACCTTATCAGAGCTTGAAGCAAAATCACATCCTTGCATCTAGAGGTGTCATCTTCTCTGTTCTCAAATATGTTTTTGAAAATAATCAATCCAAAGTACCTACTGAAACAAACGCGGATGGTGATTCATTTACCATCACCTTGTCTTTGTGAAAGTCCACATCTCCGGTATTTCAAAATCTTTTAAAATAAGAGCCCTTTTTGGAAAATGAATTGAAAGTATGTTAGACGGATTCTCCATTTTCTATGGGCAAATGTTCTAATGTTTACTTAATTGTCACTGCTCGGGAATATTTTAACAGGTGATATGATAGTATTGAATGAGTTATGCGACACTAAAACTGGCCCTTCAGAATAACTCGCTCATGCCGAACTAAATGGCCATTTAAACCATCCTGTAATCTGAGTATGTGTGGATCTTCATTGTCAATTATAATATTTCCTTATCTTTGAGTCTGACATTATTTTACCTTGGGTAAAATACTCGTACAATATAATCTGCATTTTACCACAATTTCACCCTGGTGTGTTTGTAGCAACCTTTTTGATCATGGTTAATTAAGCTTGCTTTTGTTCTGTTTGTCAGGCTCTAAATGAAATACAATGCAATTAAGGCATTCAGGTGAACAATATTGGCGAAACTAACGTGTAAATCACTGGAAAATTATATTTAGATTATACTGCAGTTTATTTTGCAAGCATAAATTACGTTGTCATGAGTAATATCTCCTTTCCATCAACACACACAAACAATTGCAGCTTACACCATAGAATTCATTTCTAAATCTCCTGAAAATCAAACATACATATTCAGATTTTTGTAACATATTTTTGAATTTTATATGCAACATTTAGAAATGAAATACAGTATTCGGTAGTTATCTATGATATCTGCATACAACAGTTTGATATAATTTACTGTGTAGGAAGGAACTGCAGATGCAGGTTTTGTGTCTACCGAAGGAGTACCTCAGCAGGACAGGCAGCATCTCTAGACAGAAGGAATGGGTGAGATTTCGGGTCGAGACCCTTCTTCAGACCGGTGTCAGGGGAGAGGGAGACATATAGATAACGAAGTGTAAGGTGTGAAAATAGGACAGGGAATGGAGATCAAGGAAAATGTAGAATAAATCATTGTTAGCTGGGAGAAGCTAACAACAAAGCAAACAGAGATAAAATGTAGTCATAGACACTAAGACTGGTCAAGAGAACTGGGAAGGGGGAGGGGTGGAAAGAGATGGAAAACAAGGGTTACTTGGAGTTAGCGAAGTCAATGTTCATACCATTGGGGTGTAAGCTGTCCAAACAAAATATGAGGTGCTGTTCCTCCAATTTGTGCTGGGCCTCACTCTGACAATGGAGGAGGCCCAGGACAGAAAGGTCAGTGTGGGATTGGGAGGGGGAGTTAAAGTGTTTAGCAACCGGGAGATCAGGTAGGTTTAGGCAGACTAAGCAGAGGTATTCAGTGGAACTATTGCCGAGACTGCGCTTGATCTCGCCAATATACAGGAGTCCACACCTGGAACAGCGGATACAGTAGTTGAGGTTGGAGGAAGTGCAAGTGAACCTCTGCCTCACCCGAAAAAATTGTCAGGGTCCTTGGACGGAGTCAAGGGGGGAGTTATAGGGACAGGTATTGCTTCTCCTGTGGTTGCAGGGAAAAATACCTGGGGAGGGGCTAGTTTGGGTGGGGTTGGACAAATTGACTTGGGAGTTCTGGAGGGAACGATCTTTGCGGAAAGGAGTGGAAATGGGAGGATGTGGCTAGTGGTGGGATCCTGTTGGAGGTGGCGAAGATGTTAGGGGATTATATGCTGATTGCGCCGGCTGATGGGGTGGAAGGTGAGGACTACGGGGACTCTGTCCCTGTATGACTGGGGAAGCAAAAACAAGAGCGTAGCTGTGGGATATCGAGGAGACCCTAGTGAGGGCCTCATCTATGATGGAAGAGGGGAACCTCTATTCCCTAAAGAATGAGGCCTGGAATGGAACACCTCATCTTGGGCACAGATGCAGCATACATGGAGGAATTGTGAGCAGGGGATAGAGTCTTTAAGGAAATAGGGTGGGATGACATGTAGTCTAGATCGCTGTGGGAGTCAGTGCGTTTATAATAGATCTTCCACTTAGTTACTCCAGCATTTTGTGTGTATCTTGATATAATTTACTGTTTTAAAAACAAACTCAGTAGAAAGTGTTATGGCTATTTCCTGTTACTTTGATGGTCTTCACTGGTTTAGTATTGCTGAAATTTCTTACAAAAGGGAGTTTGTTAGATGTCTAAGCAGGCAGTGAGGACTGAAATTGCAAAGCAAATAGCTGATAACTGATGTGTTCAAAAATGTAAATAGTGGAATGCTTTTGAGTGCTCTATGAGAGGATTATATGAAATGTGTCTATTTCTACAGATTTATTACCATTATTAAGATGTCCAAATATTCTAAATGCTCATTAAGTTCTCTACAGATTATGAGTCTTTAGCTATTAATAGAATTTGAATGTTCACGTATGAAGGTGACAGTTTACAATTTAATTGGATAGATTTAACAAAAATGCTTTTATTATAGTCCTCGACAGGTGCAGGGTTCGATGAACGTTAATGAGGAATTGTTGGTTGCATTAGATACTTGCATTAGGGCAGCACAGTGGTGCAGCAGTAGAGTTGCTGCCTTACAACAGAGATCCAGGTTTGATCTCAGATTCAGATTCAGATTCAGATTCAATTTTAATTGTCATTGTCAGTGTACAGTACAGAGACAACGAAATGCATTTAGCATCTCCCTGGAAGAGCGACACAGCAAATTATTTGAATAAATAACAATAAGTGTCCGGGGGGGGGGGGGGGGGGGGGGTGATTGGCAGTCACCGAGGTATGTTGTTGAGTAGCGTGACAGCCGCCGGAAAGAAGCTGTTCCTGGACCTGCTGGTTCGGCAACGGAGAGACCTGTAGCGCCTCCCGGATGGTAGGAGGGTAAACAGTCCATGGTTGGGGTGAGAGAGGTCCTTGGCGATGCTGAGCGCCCTCCGCAGACAACGCTTGCTTTGGACAGACTCAATGGAGGGGAGCGAGGAACCGGTGATGCGTTGGGCAATTTTCACCACCCTCTGCAATGCCTTCCGGTCGGAGACAGAGCAGTTGCCATACCAAACTGTGATGCAGTTGGTAAGGATGCTCTCGATGGTGCAGCGGTAGAAGTTCACCAGGATCTGAGGAGACAGATGGACCTTCTTCAGTCTCCTCAGGAAGAAGAGACGCTGGTGAGCCTTCTTGATCAGAGTTGAGGTATTGTGGGTCAAAGAGAGGTCGTCGGAGAGGTTGACTCCCTTGACTATGGGTGTTGTCTGTATGTAGTTTGTACGTTCGCTTCGTGATCAGCGAGGGTTTACTCTGGGAGGTCCGGTTTCCTCACACACTGCAAAGGCATACATGTTTGTAAGCTAATTAGCTTGGTAAAATTGTAAATTGTCCCTAGTGTGTGTAGGATAGTGTTAGTGTGCAGAGATCATTGGTTGGCGCGAACTCGGTGGGCCGAAGGGCCTCTTTCCATGCTCTATCTCTAAACTAAACTAAACTAAAGTTATTAGTGTGAACAACGGCATAGCCCACCTACTGACAATGCATTCCAGAGCTGGGAACCTTACTGGTCAAAGAGTCTTGGATTAAAATTAGCTATAGCCTCTTTACAATCTTGTACCATTGTAGATGAACAAACTGTAAAAACAAAAGGTGACTTACTTTAGCATATTGCGTAGACAAAACAAAATGTGGAGTAACCTATTGTGATCTGCATTATTTCTGAGGATAGAATGCTCTCTGTTTATAGGATCTGTTTATAGGTTTATAGGATGCTAAAGCAAAGCAAGAATTTCATTGTCCTATCAGGGGCACATGACAATAAACTCTCTTGAACTCTTGAACTCTTAGATTGATCATGGTATCAAATCAAATGTTTTCCTTATGAGTAATCCTAGATTGTGAGTGTTAATGGGGTTATTGAATGGTATAATATAACCAGGTGAAGAAAAGATTGTCGGGCAGTTTAGTAAGATCCTGAGTTGCAATGACTATTTCCTGCTTTAGGCTATGAACCAATATTCAAACACCTTGTTTCAAGGGTAATCATCATCATGAGAACTTCACTTAGCTGCACGTCCCCTTTGGCAAATGTCAAAATAACCCTCAATCACTGTGCCATCATTGGTCAGCATAAAACAGTTTTTTGTTTGTGCCAGCTTGCATAAGCAATGGGTGGGAATTTTTATCTGATTTTGATTTGGAAACTCAGAAATCTGGGTTGTTTTGAGTGTAGATTAGCTCTAAGTTTCTCTCACTGCGTGTCGGCATTGTTGTTGACAACATGCATGTTTTTATATCAGTGACTGTTATCACAAGGACTCCGCTTACGTCAAAACAAGAACTGCCAGGGAAAGACGGCGCAATTTGGTGTTAACACCGAGGCTGAGACTCGGGAACAGCTTCTTCCCCCCCTGTTATCGGAACTTCTGAACGGTCCTTCCATTAGCTAGGGTACTGTCCGATATATCTCTACGCCAGTTCGGAAATTCAAGCGAAAGTTAGATTTAGCTCTGAGGGCTAGTGGAATCAAGGGATGTGGGGAGAAGGCAGGAACGGGGTGCTGATTTTGGATAATCAGCCATGATCATATTGAGTGGCGGTACTGGCTCGAAGGGCCGAATGGCCTTTCTAGCACCTATTTTCTATGTTTCTATGTTTCTATGCAAACTCTTCTACCCCAAGCCCACCAGATTGACGTGCTTGGGCCCCTGTTGGGATGACAGCAGTCTAGAACGTGGATCTGGTTCGGTCAGCGTCTTGGATGTGTGAGCCAGATCCAGGGATAAGTTTGGGTGCTGGGATGTAGTGGAATATATAATCATCAATTTAGGCAATGCCAGATAGACCCTTAAACTGAAGTGAGGGGATGAGGAAGTCCAATGACAGGTAAGAAGGCAGTTTGGTAGCTGGTTATGAAAGCATGTTTACAAAATAAGACACACAGTGCTGGAGTAACTTAGCGCGTTGGGAAGCTTCTCTGGAGGACATGGATAGTTGACGTTTCGGGTCGGTACCCTTCTTCAGACTGATTTTAGTGGAGGGAAGAAGCTAGATGTAGAGATGTGGGGGGAATAGGACAAGGCTGGGCAGGTAATACGTACATATAGTTGAAAGGTGGTTCATTGGCAGATGGGTGGACAAAAGCCAGCGATGTAAAGAAGAATAAATGAGATAGGGAGAGAAGGAGAGGAAAGGCGTGAAATGTGAAGCTAGAGGAAGGGATGTAGGTGGAGGGGGTTGGGAGTGGGAGGGCAGGATAGTGGGAAAAATGGGTGTGCATGCAGATGGGGCACTGAGAAGAGAGGGGGGTAAAGGTGGGAGGGGGGATGCTCATTGGCTAGTAACCTAAAATGGAATAACTGGATATTCATACAATTTCTTGGCCCTTCCCTTTACTCTGAAGCCCGCTTTGCTTCCCCGCAATTTCAGTGGACTGTGAAACACATGAATAATTAGCTGTAACTGAAGACAGGATGAATTTAAGTTTTTGTTCTATTCAGGTATTTAAGTGACCAGACCAGCGCCCAGGGTAGGAGTTTGGCAGCCTGCCATCTTCACCTCTCTTCCAATATATCTCAAAGTTGATGCTCAGATATCCTTTAATTAAGGCACGACTGGCATTTATTTATCCAGCAAGTCTAGAAGTGGGCACATTATGCACAGTTTTTATTTCATTAAAGGTGTGGCAGGCATTTATTGTCCCTGTGTATTCGTCCCTTTGAACTTAGTGACAAGGTAGGCAATAAAATAAAATAGCCTAACTTGTCACAAAATTCAAAGAGATAATTACAGGTGGACAATTTTATCGCATCTCCGTCGAGGTAAGAGTTTAAAAAAAGAGATTAAAAAAACACTAAAACATACATTTAACACATACTAAAAAACAACAAAGAAGGATGGGACAAGACAGACTGTTGGCGTGGCAACCATTGCGGGTACGACCCGGCGGAGTTTCAATGTGCTCCCTGTGACCACATGTGTTTTGTCTTGGTGTTCCGGTTCCCTCCCACATCCCAAAGTTGTACGGGTTGTGGGTTAATTGGGCCCTCTGTAAATAGGTCCCTAGTGTATGAGAAAGTGGGATAACATGGAACTAGTGTGAATGGGTGATCGATGGTCGACATTGGCTCGGTGGGCCAAACGGCATGTTTTCACACTATGTCTCTGAACTAAACTAAACTTCTGGCTTTGATTAGTCGCGCACCCAGTGATGCCACAGCTCCTAAATGGGCAGCACAGTGGCACAGCAGTAGATTTGTTGCCTTACAGTGTCAGAGACCCAGGTTCGATCCTGACAACAGGTGCTGTCAGTACAGAGTTTGTACATTCTCCCAGTGACCGTGGGGTTTCTCCCAGTTCTGTAGTTTCCTCCCACACTCCAAAGACGTACAGGTTTGTAGGTTAATTGGCTTGGTAAATGTAAAAATTGGCCCTAGGGTGTAGGAAAGTGTTAGTTTATGAGGTGATCACTGGTCGGCATGGACTCGGTGGGTCGAAGGGCCCGTTTCTACACAGTCCAAAGTCTAAAGTAAACATGGTGCAAGTAAGGTTGTGCAAGTTGCTATGTTGTAAACTATGAGTTATTTTCACGCCTGATTACACCCTGCACAGTGCTGACAATTCTGGCCAATAATGCACTCTACTGCAGGCCAAGATCAAAGTAAATAAAGAGAAATTATTTCCAGTGACAGAGTTTGAAAATCAAAAGGCATATTGGGGGGATTGGGAAAAAAGCCAGAGGTAAGATGAAAAGAAAAGTGTACAGGCAATGAGTTATGGTGATCAAGGATGAACGGCCTGCAAGCTTGAGGGAAGCAGATTCAATTATAAATTTCCACAAAGAAATTGAGCAGATATTTGAAAAGTGGTAAATGACAGGATTATGAGGAAAAGGTTGGGTGTTGAACTAACCGGATCGACCTGTTGAGGAGCTGGTACAGACACAATAAGCTGAATACTCACATCTTGTGCTGCATGATTCTATAGTGCTATGATGAAATAATTTTTAGATTATCTCTTATCACTGCTTTGGAAGGTCTTTTAAATTGCATTTTGGGGTGTTGATTTACAACATAGAATACAGAACAGCACACTGCAGGAACATGCCCTTCGGCCCTCAATGTTTGCGCCGAACATGATGCCAAGATAAACTAATCTCATCTGCCTGCACATGATCCATACCCCACATTTCTCCGCATAGCCATTTGCCTATCTAAAAGCCTCTAAAACACCACTATCATATCTTGCTGACAAACATTTAAAATCACCAAGTGTTTATTGACATCAGTGAAGGACATGTTTACTGAAGTAAAGAGTATCCTACTGTTGCTTCTTATTCTTGTAATAGCATAAAACATCGAACAGTACTCACTGGAACAGGCCCTTCAGCCCATAATGTCCATGCCATCGTGGGCCAAAGGGTCTGTTTCTAGACAATAGACAATAGACAGTAGGTGCAGGAGTAGGCCATTTGGCCCTTCGAGCCAGCACCATTCGAGCCATTCACTGTGATCATGGCGGATCATCTACATTCAGTACCCCGTTCCTGCCTTCTCACCATATCCCCTGACTCTGCTATCTTTAAGAGCTCTATCTAACTCTGTGTTGTTCTGTTCAATATTCCATGCTATTTAAAGAGTAAGAATGCCAAGTTATGCTAATCTCCCCTGCCTGCATCTCTCAATTCCCTGCATATCCGTGCCTATCCAAAAGCCTCTTAAATCTTTCATCGTGAAGCTTCAAACGCTCAGGCAGGCTTATATAATACATATTGTTCGACAGATTTTATTGGAAGAAATATGTTCATGAAATAAGAGACTGCAAAGTAAAGGATTGTGAAAACTCATAAGAGAGACTTAAAGGCTGAAATCAGGGACGAAGGACCAGATTGATACTGAAACCATTGAGCAGAATAAAGGACTCAGTAAAGTACTCAATAAAGTATCCATGATGGGGCAGAGAATCACAAATGAGAGATTGGGGATGAGAGTGAGGGTGTAAGGAGTTGGTAGAGGATCCAGGGCAAAAAGACAGTCAGGCAGAGGGAAGAAGGGCCCCAACCTGAAACATTACCGAGGAAGGGTCCCATCCCGAAACGTCACCTATCCATGTTTTCTGGAGATGCTGCTTGACCCGTTGAGTTACTCCAGTGCTTTGTGTCTTCCTTCTCAGGTAGAGGGAAGGTCAGGAAGACCAAATTGCTCCCTGAATAAGTTGGTTGGTTAAATGTAAGTGAGTTGATGTCACCTGACAGCAGTAGCCTAAAAGCATCGGCTGGGAAGGTAAAGTAGGAGCGATCACCAAAAGTAACCTTCAAGACTGCCTAACTCGAGGCAGATGATGCCATAGACTTCTTGGCAATAAACCAGCTTAATTTTTCATAGTCATAAGCAAGTATCATAGCTGTGAGCTATGCAAGAATTTTTGTCAAAGAGACATAGAGTCATACAGCATACAAACAAGTCCTTTGGTCCAACTTGCCCCATCTATATTAGTCCCACCTGCCTGTGTTTGGCCCATATCTCCCCAAATCTTTTCTATCCATGAATCTGTCCAAATGTTTCTTAAATGTCGTGATAGTACCTGCCACAGTTCCTTTCTATGGCAGCCCATTCCATAAACCTACTGCCCATTGTGTAAAAAAAATTGCCTCTCCGGTTCTTATTAAGTCTTTTCCCCCCTCACCTTGTCATTCATTTGCAAGATTTATTGCTCATCCTTAATTATCTTTGAGTAGGTGGCTGTGAGCTACTTTTCTGAATAGTTGTAGCCCTTCCGGCGAGGACATTCCTATGTGCCTGCTACCATCATCCTTCTTTGAACCAGAGATTGGGGCCTTGAGTGGTGCCATTGAAATAGCCTTGGTGAGTCGCGGCAATGCCATTCATAGGGTATATATTGCAGCCTAGATGCATCATTGGCGGAGATGGTGAATGTTGAGGGTGGTGGATGGAGTGGAATACTTGGTGCTGGTTATGGTGGAGCTTTCTGAAGATAGTTGGAAGTAAGTGGAGATCATTCCCACAAACTACTGAGCTGTGCCTTGTAGACAGTGGGGAGTCAGATGCGGAGTCATTGAACACAGGATGGCCAAACATTATTGTCCAAGTGATCATCAGAACCTATATGGTTGGCCCTGTTAAGTCTGTAGCCAATGGTAATCCCTCGAGAATGCCATTGAGCATCAGGGGTGTGTGATTAGAATCTCAATTGCCGGGTGGGACACCATCTGGTACTTGCGTGAGATTGGATGTTCTCTGGGGCATGCTGCACACAAGCAGCGACTACTGCAATTTCCAATGTTGTTAGTAAAACTAAACGTGGCACCATCATCAGTAAACATTGATGCTACTGATTTTTGCAATGTAATAAAGGACATTCCAATAAAGAAAACATTTACCGAATAAATAATCTTGCTTTACTTTATTTGCTATTGGCGGGAATGTTTGTCTATGCACTTCACACTTCCTCTGAATCATTTTATCAAAATGCAACTGCACACCATTCTCCAAGTGTTGTCATAGCAAGGTCGATTACAGGTTCAGTATAACTTCCATGTTTTGCAATTCGCTTCCTCATGAACTAAAGCCCAGTACTTGATTTGATTTATTTTCATGGTCTTGCTAGCCTGTGTCATAGCTTTCACTAACTCAGCGAACCAGGCAGCATCTCTGGAGGATACGGATAGTGACATTTCGAGTCAGGATCCTCCTTCAGTCTGAACAAGGGTCGCGACCCACAGTGTCACTTAGCCACGTTCTCCAGAGACGCTGCCTGGCCCGCTGAGTTACTCCATGTTGCAGTTGCACTAAAATCTGCTACGCTAGGCATCTGTCGCAGCGTTCCCATGGATGGAAGAGTCAATTCGCAACAATTACGACTCAAACACCATTTCAAATTTGCTGAAGGTCCCACATCAAGAGTAGCTAATACTAACTAAGAAGAAGAGTAAAATCTAGAAGAGGCAAAGAGTTGGCAAAAAATGCAAAAAGCAGGTAATGTGAGATAATTTGGCAATGTGAAATCTAACATTACTTAGATGGTGTGAGTCTGGATGTCTAGATTAGAGGAACAAATGATCTCTGAATAGAAATATATCAGTCAGTGAAAAGTGTGGAGACACGAGGATGATGGTTTACAAAAATAGCACGCAACACAAAGGCAGGCAGCATCTCTGGAGAATGTGGATGTGACATTTCGGGATGCAACCCTTCTTCATTCTGAAGAAAGGTCCCGACTCGAAATGTCACTAACCGTGTCCTCCAGAGATGCTGCCTGACTCACTAAGTTAGTGAAAGCTATGACACAGGCTAGCAAGACCATAAAAAGAATTCAAATCAAATACTGGGCTTTGGTTCTTGAGGAAGTGAATTGCAAAACAGGGAAGTTATACTGAAATGTAACAGGCCTTGTTTGGACCACATCAGGAGAACGGTGTGCAGTAGCATTTATCTAAAAGGATTCAGAGGAAGTGTGGTGTGTCGGCAAATATACCAGCCATTAGTAAATAAATAAAGCAAGATTATTTATCTAGTGAATGTTTTCTTTAATGATAATTGCCCAATTTTATTTTTTAAAAATCCTTTTAAGCCATACTGAATAGTTGTAATTTCTCCAATTTAACACAAAACTATTAAGATTCAATGTTCAAGAAATGTATTGCAACTTAAATATGTTTGATTAACATTATTGGATAAATTAACTAAATAATCTAATAGTCATTCTTTTATTTTTATAGACTCTTTTAAGAGGCAATTAAATTTATTTTATACTGCTTGATACGAGTTGGCAGCTTTTCTGTGGGTTCAAAATATATAGCCTTTAAACAAAAATAGAACATTTTGAACTATTTATTAAAGTAAAGCATTGTTACCTGATAACTTCTATGTGTTTGCTTGCATAATCTGTATGAATCATTTCCTTTGGTTAACAAAATATTAAAGGAGAGTTGTGGGTCCTCTCTCACCATTAAAATTATAATTGTTAATTCAGAAGCCTATAATAGTATTAGCTTGGCTATTATACTTCGAACAATAAGTAAACTAGGCCAACTCTTTTTTTTTAAATCCTTTGAGGAATTTATTGAGCTTCCTGGGTTACCAATAAAACTAAACGATAAAAACATTTTGAATCTAAGTATTTTTTTATTGAATTCAAGGACTTTATTGGTTTGAATATTTTTATAAATTGTCAGTGCAGTTTAGTGTACCACGATTCTGCTCTGCAGTCCGTCTGTCTTTTTTTATTTTTTGTCTCGTTTGAGTGTAGTTAGTTAGTGGTTTTTTTTTAGCTGGATATGTGTGGGGGGGTGGGGGGTGGGGAGCGGGGTGGGGAAACTTTTAAAATCTTTTCCCTGTACGGAGGACCCGACCTTTTCTCTGTCGGGTCTCCGTTGTCGTTGGGGCCTAGCACCATGGAGCGGCCTCCAACCGGACCTGAGGCTCCAGTCGCGGAGCTGCGGACTTACTTACTATCGTGGGGCTGGCCGAGTTCGGAACGGGAGGAGCAGTGGTGGCGCGCTGCTGCTGCCCTACCCCGGAGATTCGGAGGCTCCAGTTGCAGGCCGGTGGACGGTAACACCGGGAGCTCACGGGTCTCTGGTGGGAGACTGCTTTTCGGAGCTCCCACGGCAGCAACTTCTTACGCCCGAGTTACGTGGTTGAAGACGACCTGGAGCGGGGCCTTCATCGCCTGGCGTGGCTTTGATGTCCACGGGACTTGCTAGGGCCCGCCGGGGGCTCCAACATCAAGACCCGGAGCGGGGCCTTGCATCACCCGGCGTGGCATGAATGGCCGCGGGACTTATTTACCATCGCCCACCGGGGGCTTTGACTCTGACATCGGGAGAAGAATGGGGAGTGCAGGGGAGAGATAAGACTTTGCCTTCCATCACAGTGAGGAGGATATTCACTGTGATGGATGTTTGTGTAAATTGTGTTGTGTCTTGGTTCTTTCTTGTATGTATGACTGCAGAAACGAAACGAAATTTCGTTTGAACCTCAATGAGGTTCAAATGACAATAAATGGTATTGTATTGTATTGTATTGTATTCTTAATTTTCCGTTGTTTAAAATGTGATAATGCAGAACTGTAACTAGTTACAATACAGGAAACTATTCGAGTTGGCCAGTTTAGGAACTGTTTGTGACATATTAAATTTAGTTTAACGATACAGCATGGAAACAGACCCTTCAACCCACCGAGTCCACACCGACTATCGATCACCCTCCATTGTGTCCATTACCCGTTCACACTAGTTCTATGTTATCCCTCTTTTTCATCCATTCTCTGCATACGATGGAATTTTCAAAGGCGAATTAACCTGCACGTCTTTGGGAGGTGGGAAGAAACCGGAGCACCTGGAAGAAACCCACGCAGTCACAGCGAAAGCGTGCAAACTCCACAGATAAGGTCCTAGGTCAGGATCGAACACTGGTCTGTGGTACTGAGGCAACAGCTCTTCCAGCTGCGGTACAGTGCCCTGCCGCACAACTTTCTGTTAATATTGGTATGAACAAAAATAACTAAATTATTCAATAATATATTTATATATTCAAACCAGGAGAGATATGAAACCACGTTTGTGAGAAATTGTTGATGCGGAATTAATCTGTGAGAAAGATTACTTTGAGAGATTTGGGATAACTTATTTATTTACATTTTTCTTTCAAATAGTTGTTTAGATTGACGAATGTCAAAGGTTCAAAGGTTATTTTATTGGTCACATACACCAATTGGTGTAGTGAAATGCTTCTTGCCAATGCAGCACAGAGAAAAAAGAATACAGACATAACAATGATAAAGAGATTTAAACATAAAAGCATCCCCCCACAATGGTTCCCATTATGAGGGAAGGCACAATGTCCAGTCCCCATCCCATGCCCACCCATAGTCGGGCCCATTGAGGCCTCTGCTGTCGCCTCCACGGAGGCCCGATGTTCCAGGCCGTTCTCGCCGGGTGATGGTGCTCCGGCGTCGGGAGAATCCTCTCAGCGGCTTGGGATACCTGGAACGGCCGTTTCCTTACTAGGGACTGCGGCGTCCGAAGCCAACAAGGCCGCACCGGATGGAGCTCCACCACTGGCTCCCGATGTAAAGTTCAGCGCAGCAGCCCGCAGCTGGCTGCTCCACAGTCCCGTGACTCCGCGATATTTTTTGTTAGCGGTCTTCAGCTCACCAGAGTTCCAGCGCGGCAACCCAGGCAAGGCACCGCCCGCTCCTCTCCGCGATAGCGCTCCAGCGCTGCACCGCCGCCGAAGCCGAGGTTACGGCCGGTCCCATCAGAAAACGCCGCTCCAGGCCCGCTGGTAGGCCGCGAGGGTGGGTCAAAGATGCAGCCCGGAGAAAAGCTGCCTCTCCGACCAGGTTATTGGTGCCATTTGGCATGGTAATATGCCCTCAGTTTCAAACTTTTTGAGGTGGGGTGAAATGGAGACATAAGATAATGCAGATTCTGGAATCTGAAGCAACAAGCAATCTGCTGTCGGATAGACTCACAGTGTTGAAGTAAATCAGAGGGCCAGGCAGCATCACTGGAGAAAAGAAATAGGTGATGTTTTGGGTCGGAACTTTTCTTCAGACCCAAACTGAAACGTCACTTATTCCTTTTCTCCAGAGATGCTGCCTAACCCTCCGATTTACTCCAGCCCTTTGTGTCTATCTTCGATATAAACCATCATCTGCAGTTCCTTCCTGCATAATCTGCTAGAGGAACTCAACAAGTTGAGCAGTATCAATATAAACTTATTAAAGGCATCGATAGGGTAATCAGGCAGAATCCTTTTCCCACAATGGAAAAATCAAAAGCTAAAGGGCATAGCTTTCAGATGATAGCGACAAAGTTTCAAGGAGGTGTGCGGTGCAATTCTTTTACATCGTGGGTGGTGAGTGCCTGGAACGCAATGCCAGGGTTGAAGCATATATGTTTGTATCATTTAAGAGGCTTTTGGACAGGGACATGGATATGCAAGGAATGGAGGAATACGGATTATGGTGGATAAGAGAGAGTCTTGAAATCATGTTTAGCACATCCATTGTGGGCGGAAGGGCCTGTTCTTGTGCTGTACTGTTTGATGTTCTGTGTTCTATCTATTGGAGGACAGAAATTATCAACATTTCAAGTCAAATCTCTGAATTAGGTTTACGACCTGAATTGTCGACAATATATTTCCCTCCCACAGAAGCTGCTTGACCCACTGACACAGCATGAGCACAGTGGCACAGCCGGTAGAGTTGAAGCCTCACAGCGCCAATCCTGACTTTGGGTGCTGGCTGTGTGGAGTTTGCTCTTTCTCTCTGTCACCGCATTGGTCTCCTCTGCTTGCTCTGGTTGCCTCCCACACCCCAGACGTATCCGTTTGTATGTTAATTAGCCTCTGTACATTGCCCCATGTGTGCAGATGTCGGGCAGGGGGGGAATTGGTGACATAGGAGAGAATAAAGTTGGATTATATTAGTGTAGGGTTCATGTAAATGGGTAGTTGATGGTCAGTGTGGACTTGGTGGGCCGAAGGGCCTGTTTCCGTGCTGTATCCCTCTATGACCCATTTAATGCCTCCAGCAGATTTCTTGCTGCATGAATCATATTAACATCCTTATTTTAAATGCAGTGTTTAAATATATGGGAGCATGACAAATTGGATATCAAAAAGCTGCAGCCGCTGGAAGCCTGGGATAAAAACATGCCAGCATGTCAGCAGCAAAGGTGGAAAGGGAAACAATTAAGATTTAAAGCCAATGAGTCTTAATTCCATTTCTCTGTCCACAGAAGCGACCTGACATGCTGAACGTTTTCAGCCTTTTCTGTTTTTATTACTAATGTGGAATTCGATTTATGTGAAAAATAATTGAAAAGAAGTACTGACATAATTTCCGACTGATCTATCTAACATTTAGAAATATGGAAATCAAATGCCTTGTAATTGATTTAGCATGAAGAAATGTGCTGGCCTACTAAAAGCTATAAAATACAAAAATACCAGCAGGCACTCAAAATGTTTGTCCCATTAAGTTCTGTTTAAATGTTTTAAAGCAAGTGGATCTAACAATAGTCATGGCAATGATTTTCTTTAATAAGTTTCAATGCTTGGAGAAAGCTAGTATCAAAGGATGCCTGAAACTATTCAAAACCACCTCAATATTTTTTTCCGCCTTCATTAGTTTTACGCACATTTGCAAAACAAAACAAACTTATTACAGATCTAATAGAAACTTCCCAATAAAAATGAAAACTATCATTTAGAGGCCCTTGTATAGGTTTCTGCTCTGCCATCTCTTACTTAATATCCTGATGCTGTTTCTCATCGTTGATTTTAGACAGACGATTGTTACTTTTTATGTCTTGCTGATCTGATGTTCACCTGCTACTTGGCTAGCAACCTTCAATCATAGTTCATGGAAGCATTATTTGAAGTTGCAGTTATATCTCTAGATGGAACTCAAATAGAAATATTTTAAGACTGTGAATTATGAGCTTTATTCCTTTACAGAATGGAGATTATTATTAGTTAACATGCTGGATTGAATAGCCTGGTTGCTAGGTTGGTATGTCTATCTAATGAGGAGAGTTTGAGTAATCTCAACATTGGTTCCTGAGAGTTTAGAAATATGGAAAGAGATGTCATTGAAACAGAGGTGAGGATATCATTGAAACACGGCAAAGGAGTCACAAACCAAGGATAACAGCCCCAAGGTAAAAGGAGAACTGATGAGATATTTCTTTCTTCGGCGGATGATGAACTTTTGGAAGTCCCTGAAGGCTGTAGATACTCAGTGATTCATTGCATTCAAAGCTGACGAGTGAGGCTTTCAATTCCAAGTCAAACATGTAGATAACATTGACACGGCCCACCTCGTCAACTTCAACCATTTTGCCCATTTACACAAATCCCATTTGCCTGCATTAGGTCTGCATACATGGATGCCTTGCTTATTAAATCACCTGTCTAAATGTTTCATAAACTTAGTGATTGTATCTGCCTCCACCACTTCGTATGGCAGCATGTTGCAGACATCAACCACTGTCTGTGTATAAAACCTTTCCCACCGATTCCCTTTTCTCCCCTCTTGTGTCAGGCAGAAGGAACAAAAGCTATAAAGCATGTCCCATCATTCTCAGGAACAACTTCTCCCCCTTTGTTATCAGACTGCTGACCGGTCCACTCATAAACTAAGGATGCAGTCGCGATCTTCCAACCTATCTCTCCACGTTATCCTTACACTTTAAAAAAATCTGCAGTTTCTCTGTAACTGTAAAGCTCTGATGCTGTAACACCATATTCTGCACTCTGGTATAAAGTGCTGCTGGAAGAAAGGAAGGTGGAAGACAATGATGAAGATGAAATTCGTAGCAGTCATACTTACAAGGTATCGAGTGAGTAAATCTGCCTGAAGATAGAAGGTAAAATGTGCATGATGTCAGCACTGCAGAAGCAATATTTTCAGAGACATCTATCTCCTACTACCGGGCGGTCATGGTGGTGCAGCAGTAGAGTTGCTGCCTTACAGCGAATGCAGCGCCGGAAACCCGGGTTCGATCCCGACTACAGGTGCTGTCTGTACGGAGTTTGTACCTTCTCCCCGTGACCTACGTGAGTTTCCTCCGAGATCTTCGGTTTCCTCCCACACTCCAAAGATGTACAGGTTTGTAGGTTAATTGGCTTGGTAAATGTAGAAATTGTCCCTAGTGGGTGTAGGATAGTGTTAATGTGCAGGGATCGCTGGTCGGCGCGGACCCAGTGGGATAAAGGGTCTGTTTCCGTGCTATATCTCTAAACTAAAGTATACTACTGACACTGAAATCTCAGAACAGAACATGGGCGGCAATACAGGTCCCTGTCAATGTGATCATAGGCATACCATTTTCCTTGCCTGCATTCTATCAGAAGGGAACAGAATAATCAATTTTTGCTCTCAAGGCAAAGAAAAAACATTGTCATTCATTCTTTAGAAACGCTGAAATTTTGGGAAAATTAATGCCTCAATTCTTAAAATATTCCATTCTTGTGCTAGAATTGAAATTGGAAGTATGTTTTTTTTCCATTTAAAGCTTTTCATTTTGTTTGCTGTCATGTCTACTGTGTCCATCCTTTAGCTACCCGTACTTACAACCAGCCAGAATAATTTCCAAGCAATTTTCCAGAATTATAACCCACTGAACTCAATTATAAAAGCTTCATTTGCCACGCATTTGCCACTCTATTTAAGGTAATCCAAAAGATTTTTGGAACTTCACTCTGATTACTTGAAACTCATTTAAGTAATTCCTGAACTACTGCTACAATAACTCCATTGATTTCAGACGAATTGAGGTGTTTAGTTTAGTTTAGAGATACAGCATAGAAACAGACCCATTAGCCTACTTATTCCATGCCATCAATTACCCGTTCACACTAGTTCTATGTTATCCCACTTTTACATCTACTCCCTACACACTAGGGGCAATTTTACAGAAGCCGATTAACTTACAAACCTGCACGTCCTTAGGATGTGGAAGGAAACCAGACATTGGTTTAGGGTCTTTTTCTTGAAAATCAGCATTTGAATTTCCGTGTAGAAACATAGAAAATACGTGCAGGAGTAGACTATTCGGCCCTTCAAGTCCGCACCACCATTCAACATGATCATGGCTGATCATCCAGAATCAGTACCATGTTCCTGCTTTCTCCCCATATCCCTTGATTCCCTTAGCCTTAAGGGCTATATCTAACTCTCTCTCGAATACATCCAGTGAATTGGCCTCCACTGCCTTCTGTGGCAGAGAATTCGACAGATTCCCAACTCTCAGGGTGAAAAAGTTTGTCCTCGTCTCAGTCCTAAATCGCCTACCCCTTATTCTTAAACTGTGACCCCTGGTTCTGGACTCCCCCTACATGGGGATTTTTCCTGCATCTAGTCTGTCTAATCCCTGAAGAATTTTATATGTTTCTATAAGACATCCTCTCATCCTTCTAAATTCTAGTGAATACAAGCCCAGTCGACCCATTCTTTCATCATATGCCAGTCCCGCCATCCTGGAAATTAACCTAGTGAACCTATGCTGCACTCCCTCAATAGCAAGAATGTCCTTCCTCAAATTAGAAAACCAAAACTGCACACAACTGCAACTTGTATCCACAAGGCGCTCAATCCAGTTGAACCTCTGTAACCATTTCCAGGCATCACACATCAAAAAATACCTAAAGGGCTTGGAGAGGGAGCAAAGGTGTTTTGTAGAATGGTAACAAAGGTAATGGGTTTCTATTTATTCAGCAAATCTGGAGATGCTAGAATTATTTTCTTTACAACAGAGATGGTTAAAAAGATTTATTTACTGAATTCAAAAATTCTGTTTTTTCCCCACTGTTACACTAGCACTAGGGATCTTACCCAGAACACATGGGGTTTAACAATTGTAAAAATAGCCAGTGGGGATTCGTAATATGTTTACACAGTAAACTATGATGAATGGGATTGAATTATCTGAAATCACCATGAAGGCGCTTTCATATTTGAAGCCTTCCATGGTGAATTAGTTCTTTACTTGAAAAGGTTCAATTAATCATAGAAGACCGTTTTGGGTCTATGGTGGCTCCATCCATCCTAGTCCTGTCTTTATTTCCCTGTGTACCTTTGCTGATTCTCACTTATGCATGCTCATCAGCTGTCCTTGGATTCATAGTCACAAAATGCTGGAGTAACCTGCTCAGTTACTCCAGCATTTTGTGTTGACCTAATGAGTTACTCCAGAATTTGGTGTCTATCTTTGGCATAACCCAGCTTCTGCAGTTCAGTTTAGAGATACAGTGTGGAAACAGGCAGTTCGGCCCACTGAGTCTGTGTCAACCTGCCATATTGCCCCGTACACTTACACTACCTTACCCACTGGGGACAATTTACAATTATACCAAGTTAATTAATCTACGAACCTGTATATCTTTGGATTGTGGGAGGAAACCGGGGATCCCAATGAAAACCCACGCAGATCAAACATACAAAACATCATACAGAACATATAAACTCTGTACAGACAGCACCCATAGTCAGGATTGAACCCGAGACTCTGGTGCTGTAAGGCAGCAACTCCACTGCTGCACCACTGTGCCGCATTCCTTTTTGTTACTCCTTGGATTCATGGTGCCATTAGCCTATATAAGAAATAACACTGACAAATTAACCTACTTGCACATCATAATGTTATGGGTGGAAATTCCAGCACCTGGTAGATATTCATGTAGCCATAGTGAGATTGTGAAAAGCCCACATAGAGCAACCAACCCAGGTCAGGATTAAACCTGGTCCCTGGATATATGGAACAGCAGTAATTATTGCTGCGCACCAATTTATGCAACCTGCTGGGCTGTTTGTTCTTGGCCAGAAAGTGAGGGTACTTATTTACTCTGGGAGTGGTAGGGTGCTACAGTGGTGCAGCGGTAGAGCTGCTGTCTCACAGCGCCAGTGACCTGGGTTCGATCCTGACTATGGGTGCTGTCTGTATGGAGTTTGCAGTTTCTCTCTGTGACCATGTGGATTTTCTCTGGGTGCTCCGGTTTCCTCCCCAATTCTAGAAATATGCAGTTGTTTACGTTAATGGGCTCCTGTAAATTGGGATAACATGGAACTAGTATAGGTGTCAATGGTCGGTGTAGACTAGATGAACTGAAGGGCAAGTTTCCATGTTGTATCTCTAAGCTCAACTAAACAGGCATACTTACAGACTCATCCACGCCGACCAAAATGTCCCATCCAAGTGAGTCCAATTTGCCTATGCCAGGATCATATCCCTCTGAAGAATCGTTCTGACCCAAACCTTCACCTATTCCTTTTCTCCAGAGATGCTGCCTGACCCGCTGGTTTACTCCAGCATTTTGTATCTATCTTACCTATTCTTCTAAACCTTTCCTCTCCCTCAGCCAAATGAGCTCCTTCTCTTTTCACGCTGCCAAGGGCGATGCTTCACTTTAAATCTACTTGTAAATTTATTCTTTATTATGTTTCTTTAATCTGGGTTTGTTGTTCTTTTGACTATCTGTTTATCCAGTATGTAACGGTTGGTTCTTTCAAAGCCATCCCATCTGTCTTCTGTTCATGTGTTATTAAACATCATTATCCAAACCATTTGTCTCAATTCTCGCTGCATCTCTTTGAATTTAAGCTTCGTCTAGTTCTGAGCCTGGCTCCTGCTGTTTGGTACAATTGTGTCCCTGATCATGTTAAACTTGAACATACTAAGACAAATGCATCACAGAGGTTGTTTGATTTCCATTTCTTATTTCTTATAATAATCTGAATGCTGGGTCAACACAATTACTGCCTCTGCAACTTTTACATCCATACTAAGTCATCAATTATTTTCTGTTATTATTTCTTAGAATACTTGGGCATTACCGTTTATAAGAATGTATCATTAACTCTTCAAATGGAAGGCAGAAGAATAATTCTATCATATTTTCTATTTAGTGTATCTAAAAGGTCAATAAATAACTAGAATTAAATTATTTTATTTCACTCCCAACATTTCAAAATGAGGATAGGTGTGCTTTCTCATGGAGACCCTTCGGCCCAATTCATTCATACCGTCCAATTCTATTTGCCCGCATTTTGCCCGTATTCCTCTAAACCTTTCCTATCTAAGTGCTTGACCAAAGGTCTTTTAAATGTTGTTATTGTACCTGCCTCAACTACTTCCTTTGACTGCTCATTCCATATACCCACCACCCTCTGAGTGAGAGTGTTGGACCTCAGCTTCCTATTTAAATCTTTCCATTCTCAACTTAAACCTGTATCCTCTCATTCTTGATCCCCCTGTCCTGGGAAATCCCCCCTCTATGAATTCACCCTATCTATGCCCCTTTTCTACATTTTTATAAGATCACCCCTCAGCCTCCTGCTACCCGAGAAATTTTGTCTTAGCCTTCCCAACCTCTTTCTCCCCACAGATCAGATCCTTGTGTTGTGGCAACATCCATATAACTCTTCTTTGCATCTTTCCTGTAGCAGGGTGACCAAAATTGAACTCAATACTCTAAATGCAACCTCATCAACATAACATGAAAACAAATAAAACTAAATTGAAAAAGAACTGGTGAAAGAAATTTAAAAAATAGTACAGATGCTGGTTGATAAAAATACATCTATTGATGCTCCTGAACACATCATCAGTGATGTAACTTGGGGTAATTTGGTGTTTCGGGTCTTTCAACATTAGACACCCTCACCCAGGCGACCCAGCCGTGGTTGATCAGACCACGATTTGCATCCGCTCCTCCCCATGGACCTTCTCTCCTGATCCAGAGCCATCTCGAGGCCTTCTCCGCTGCCTTTGTGGTGTTCTTGATGGCTCTTCTCCTCGGCACTCCGTTGATGCCCAGAGCACTCAAGGCTTTGTAGAGCAATTGCCCTGCAAAGCCTCAGCAGCCAACATCGATGGGCATACACCTTGTCTTCCAGCCCTGCTTACGGCAGTCTATGACCAGCTCTTCATACTTGGTCATCTTCCTCTAATGGGCCTCCTCCAGACGGTCCTCCCACGGCACTGTCAGTTCCAACAAGATGATGTTTTTTGTCGCCTCTGAGACCAGGAGGATATCTGGCCTCAGGGTGGTCATGGCAATGTGCTGTGGGAACTTCAGCTGTTTCACCAGGTCTACAGAAAGCTGCCAGTCCTGTGCAGTCGCCAGGAATCCTGACGGATTCCTGGCTGCTGTGGTTCTTGGCAGCTGCACCCCGGCCTTCACGAAGGTGATCATCTGGGTGGTGGGGCGTGCTCGTCTGCAGCTGCTGATTCCCATGCTGATGGCTTCTGCAATGGGTTTAAGAACCTGGTCGTGACGCCAGGTGTACCGGCCCTGCCCAAGAGCCTTCGGGCGGCAGCTCAGGATGTGTTCCAACGTCCCCTTCTCTGAGCATTGCGGGCAATCTGGAGATTCTGCCTTGCCCCAGATGAAGAGATTCGATGGGCTGGGCAGGACATCATACACTGCCTGGACCAGGAACTTGATGTGCTGTGGTTCAGCCTGCCAGAGCTCAGTCAATGTGACTTTTCGGTCCATGGCCTGCTCCCACCTTGTCCAGGCTCCCTGCTGCCTCAATCCAACTGCTCTGGTACACCTCTCCTCCTCCACCATTGTCCTCACTTCCTCCTGGACCAGCCTGCGCCTCTCCTTCCCCTTGGCCTTGTCAAACTGGGGAGTTGGGAAGATTCCCAGGCCAGCTCTTCCCCAAGTCACTGCTCCCACCAGGACTCTGTGGCGTATCCGAGACTCCGCTTGCAGCACGGCTTCCCCGGCCCTCCACTTCCTCCCAGTTTTCACCTCCACCCCTGCCTGAGCCACCTTGGGGTCACTGGAGTCCATGTGCAGCATCACCTCTCTGGCCCGACTCACCTTAGGCTCCTCCTCCAGGGACTAGAGGGGCAGCTGAAGCTTGGTGTTATTTCCGTAAAGGGCGATGCTGCTAAGGCTCCTGGGCAGTCCCAGCCGCCTCCTGAGAAAGCTGCTGCCTTTCCTCTCCAATCTCTCCATGATGGATATTGGGACTTCGTAGACAAGCAGTGGCCAGAGTATCCTTGGCAGGATACCGTGCTGGTAAATCCATGCCTTGAACTTGCCGGGAGGCCCCGACCGGTCCACTGCTCACAACCAACTCTCCAGCTCCTGACAGGTTGCCTGGACAGATGCTGTATCCTTCAGGCTGCTGTTAAACACCTTGCCAAGATTCTTCACTGGCCTTTCGGAGACAGTTGGGATTGGCGTCCCTTCGATGCTGAAGCGGAACCTGTCCATGACTTTGCCCTTCTTCAGCACTGGTCACCTTGATTGTCCTGGCTTAAACCTCATCCTTGCCCATCCAATCAGTTTGTCCAACCCCTGCAGGATCCACCTGCCTCCTGGCACTGACTCAGTGGTGACAGTCAGGTCGTCCATGAAGGCTCTGATTGGTGGTTGGTGCACTCCTGACTTGGTCCAAAGGCCCCGGCACTCTGGCTCAGCAGACTTGAAGATCATGTTCATCGTCAAGGTAAAAAGGATCACAGAGATGGCACAGCCTGTGATGATCCCAACCTCCAGTCTGTGCCACTCTGATGTTACTGACCCTGATGAGACTCTCATGCTGAACTGGTTGTAATAGTCCAGGATGAGATCTGCCACCTGGCCCGGCACATGATGCTTGGCCATGACTGTCTGGATCAGCTTGTGTGGGATGGAGCCGTAGGCGTTGGCCAGGTCAAGCCAGAGCACTGTCAGGTTTCCCTTGTTCTCCATGGCTTCTCTGATGAGCTGGGTCACCACTCCCGTGTGCTCTAGACACCCTGGCACTCCAGACAAGCCTCCCTTTTGCACTGAGCTGTAGATGTAGCCATTGCTGGAGAGGAAGTTGGGCAGCCGCCTCGCCTCTGTGCTGAAAATGATCTTGCTTTCAACGCTTAGCAAGGAGATGATCCTGAACTGATCGATCTTCTTGGAATCTTCTTCCTTTGGGATCCAGACTCCTTCAGCGAATCGCCACTGCTGCGCCACTTTCCCTCCCCTCCAGATGACTTTCAGGATTTTCCACAGCCGTTTCAGTAACAAGGGGCAGTTCTTGTAGACACTGTAGGGGACTCTGCTCGGGCCAGGGGCTGAGCCAGATCTTGCTCTCTTCACAACGTCCTGGACCTCTTTCAGGAGTGGCTCTCTACTATCAAACTCCTTGATGGGTGGAGATGGTTTTATCAGGCTGTTGCACTGGCCCAGCTCCTGCTGCCTGACTGGGTCGATCTCCTCCTTAGAGCAAACCAAACTCCCACTGCGCTTCTGCCCTACTAGTTGTTTGGTGAAGCCGAAGGGGTTGGCTATGAAGGATGCTCGCTTCCTGGCTCTTTCCTTCCGGCGTCTTCGGTGCCACTCAGCCCTACGGAGGGTCATCAGCTTCTTCCTCAGGATGGTTCGCAGCTCAGCCAAGGGGGGACATTGCTCTTCGCTGGCCTCTTTATACTGCTTCTTGAGGGACTTCAGCTCCTGCTGGATCTTGTGGATCTTTGTTGCTCGTTGGTTCATGGTGAAAGGAGTTCTGGCCGGCTTCTTCTCCACTGCCCCAAACCTTTCCACAACTAGGCTGATGATGATTGTCATCATCCGCAGCCTTCGGTCTACGTCTCCTTTCACAGTTGCATCTAGAAAAATGCTGAGAAAAATCAGTGGGTCAGGCAGATCCTTCAACTGATGCTGCCTGACTTGTCGTGTTCCTTCAGCAACACAGCTACTTATTCCAGCATCTCTTGTATCTCTTTTATGGTTCACTTTTAACAACAGTTTTAATTTATGGTTCAATTTTAACAATAGTTGCTGAGTTGGCAAGTGAAAAGCCTGATTCTTTAAAGTCGTTTCAAAAGAGCACATTAATTATATATTTCTCCAATTCTGATACATTTTTCATTGAAACATTTTTAGACTTCTGCTGGACACAAAATATAACAATGTAAACCAGCATCTGCAGTTCCTTCCTACACATGTTTTCTTGAATGTTTTATAATGCAAGTATTTATGTTATTAATACTTAGAATAAAGGGGAGGTCATTTAAGACTGAGGTGAGAGAACAACGTTTTCACCGAGAGTGGGAATTTATGGAATTCCCTGCCGCAGAGGGCAGTGGAGGCCAAGTCACTGGATGGATTTAAGAGAGAGTTAGATAGAGCTCTAGGGGCTAGTGGAGTCAAGGGAAATGGGGAGAAGGCAGGCACGGGTTATTGATAGGGGACGATCAGCCATGATCACAATGAATGGCGGTGCTGGCTCGAAGGTCCGAATGGCCTCCCCCTGCGCCTATTTTCTATGTTTCTATTAAGCAAAACACAAAATTCTGGGGACACTCAGTGGATCAGACAGCATTGGTGGAGGGAATGAACAGATGACATTTTGGGTCAGGGCCCTTCTTCAAACTGGAGTCTTCAAGGTCTGAAAAGGATCCAATCTAAAGCATCGCCTACCCATCCACAGTTCCTTGTGTCTCTATTTACATTGTTATTGTTACAATCTTACTTTGAGATTGGAATTTCTAAAATATTTCTTATCAGCAATGGTTCTCAAGAATCCCTTTCAAAGTTCTCACAAATGCCATCTTATTTATTCCATTAAAAAAAAAGATTAAAGCAATTCTTTTCATGAGTCTAGAGAATGGTAATTATTTGAAATAATGTGTGGGAATAGATATTATTTATTATTAAAGATACATCAAGAGACAGCTGAGATGTTTTTTTCTCCTGTCTCAGCATGTTTGTCAGTTCCCAAAATAAAGATGCATTTAAACATTTCAAAATACATTTATGAGAAGATGAAATTGAATTTGTGCCTTTTGTGAGTTCTATTTTGAAAATTAAGCATTTTCATGCTATTGTTTTAAATTTAAAGGTTATATCCACTGAACTGAATTTGAGCACTGACTAATGTAAAGTCAAACAGCACGGAAACAGGCCATTCCGCCATTGCTTTCTCCCTCCTTCCGCTCCCTTCCCAGCTCTCCCACAGCCAACTGTCTCCGCCTCTTCCTTTCTTCTTCCCCCCCCACCTCCACATCAGTCAGAGGAAGGGTCTCGACCCGAAACATCACCTATTCCTTCGCTCCATAGATGCTGCCTCACCGGCTGAGTTTCTCCAACATTTTTGTCTACTATCTACCGTATATATCGTCCAAGTGTCCTTTAAATGTTGTTCTAGTATCTGCCTCAACTACTTCCTCTGGCAGCTTGTTCCATATACCCACCACCCACTGTGTGGAAATAGTTAAATCTTTCCCCTCTCACCTTAAACCCATGTCCTCCAGTTCTTGATAATCCTGCATAGAAAAAGTGACATAGTGTCGGAAGCAGGCCCGTCAAAACCTATGCGGTCATAGAGAGAATGTGCAAACTCCATACAGGCAGCATCTAAGGTCAGGATTGAGCTCAAGTCTCTGGCACTGCTAGATTCCAGCTCTATCAGCTGTGCCCTGTGCTGCCCTCAATGTTGTGTTAGATCATTTAAAATATTGAAATATGTTAAATAAAAGATGCTGATTCATGAGGAGACAGTGCTGACATGTGTCTTCCAAACTGCCAGCAACAGGTTGGAGCCAATCCTTCAGTGGGAACAATCTAAACTCAATTAATATATTGACAATCTGCAAGCTTGATAACTTCCTAATTAGCTTCGCAAGCCAATTAATCTGTCATATTGTAAATGATGTGCAATACTAGATCCCTTTGGGTTATTAAACTTCTGGAACTAATTAAAATAGTGCTGAATTTTCACTTCAGCCTCTCTGGCACACACAGTTTTAATATAATCAACATCAAATCTTCATTACATTGTTTCTGCAGATTCTCAGAAGGCAATTCTGGCATTTTAATGGAACGTTATAGAAAGTCAGTCTCTTTGCACATTTATTTGTTTTTAAAAATATGGATGAGGAATTGTTAATCGGTGTATGAACCAGACTAGAGAAAGGATGATCATTATGCTGAATACCGACAGTCAGTCCGCCTTGGCTTATGCGATTTTCCAGTTGCCAAACAATTTTATCTCCCCGTCCCATTCCTAAACTGACCTTTCAGTCCTGGGCCTCCGCAAGTCGAAGAGCGCGGCCATATGCAAATTGGAGAAAAGAGCAGGAATTAAAACTTTGGGAGATTTGTATGATATGGAAAAACTATTATCATTTAAACAATTACAACTAAAATACAATCTGGGTAACAATCAGTATTTTAAATATTTCCAAATATGTGATTATTTGAAAAAACATGCACATGAATTTCACAAAAAGCCATTACTTACTAGATGAAGTAATGAATACAAAGGCGGAATCTGCAAATTTAATTTCACATATATATAATATACTAAATGCAGTAATACCAACAATGGAAGGTATTAAAGGTGAGTGGGAAAACGAACTAAGCATAAAAAATTCCAATGAAAGGTGGAAAGAATACTTATTAAATGTGCACAAATGCTCAATTAACGTAAGACACACTTTAATACAATTTAAAATTATACACAGATTATACTACTCAAAAACTAAATTAAGTACATTTTTCCCTAACGTTTCACCAATTTGTGATAAATGCCAGTGTCAAGAAGCTACTATAGCGCACTCATTCATCTTTTGTACAAAAATCCAAAGGTTTTGGATTGAAATCTTTGAAATTTTCACAAAACTGTTTAAAATAAAAATGACACCAAAGCCAGAATGGATTATTTTCGGAATGGCAGAAGGTAGTTCGGAATTAAATGAGTATCAAAAGAATTTATTTGATTACGGCTTAATAATAGGAAAAAAACTAATCTTAAAATTCTGGAAAAATGCTCTTATACCAATATTAAATATGTGGATTTCAACTATGTTTGAAACACTACATCTGGAAGATATGAGACCTGGAAGGAAAATCAGAACGTTTCTATCAGACGTGGTCTGCATTTATAGAATTACTACAAAGATAGGGAGTACCTTGGGCCTTGGTAAACTATCGAGTTGGTGGATTCCTTTTGCGTGATATATATAACATAGCAACTGGCCTTTTTTTTTTCTATTTCTTTTTCATTTTCTTTTTTTAGGGTCTATCTCTTAAACCCCTTTCTCTAATTCTTTGACCAAGGGTTTCTTCACCCCCTTGGCACACTCTTTCACTCTCACAAATCTTTTCACCTATTTCATTCTCTTTTTTTCTATTCTTTTTCTTTAAAAGCCATAAAAATATGGGGTACAATGATTGCAACAATATATATGTGAAGTACATTGATGTATTTACCTCTAATAAATAAAACTAAAAAAAAATTGGAGGAACAACACCTCATATTTTGCATGGGCAGCTTACAACCCAGCAGTATGAACATTGATTTCTCTAATTCAAAGTAACTCCTGCATCCCTCCCCCCCCCCCCCCCCACCCCTCCCCCATATTAATCATCCTGCTAGTTCAACTGCTCACATCCTTGTATCCCTGTCATTTGCACAACCTCCCCAGCCAACATTGGGCCATAATGACTCCACCCTTCCTGAGGTCAGCTTTTGCCAACCCTGTTTTGCTTTGGTCTTCTCATTCTTTCAGTCTGAGGAAGGGTTCTTTTCTCCAGAACTGCTGCCTGACCTGCTGAGTTACTGCAGCATTTTGTGTCTATCTTTGGAAAAAGGTAATGCATGACATTATGAGGCATAATTGAAAATAAATAAACATAAAACAAAAATAATAGCCTACTTCTGCTCCTATGACATAAAAAATAATCTGGTACAATGTTTGTAGCATCACTGAGCAAAACGCAAAGTGCTGGAAGAACTCAGTGGGTCAGGCTGCATCTTTGGAGGAAACGATAGGTATCCTTTTTGGGTTTGGACCCTTCTTCAGACTGTCTAAAGAAGGACCCCGATATAGTGATTGTCAATAGTGTTCACAGACTATCCTTATACCAAGTACCCTTCCCACTAACGTGACCCCCTAAGCTGATATCCGTTCCCTCGTTTGAGGGCGTCTCCACCCTGCCCCCCCCAATATGCAGCAGCGGAAGGTCCCTAGCCTGTGGTTCTCCCCCACAGTGCCTTGGTGTTGGCTGCACCGAGCTTCAGTGCATCCCTAAGCACGTACTCCTGCAGTCTGGAGCAGGCCTGTCGGCAACATTCCCTGATGGACATCTCGCTCTGCCGGGAGATCAACATGTTTAGGGCAGACCGAAAAACATCCTTCACCGAGTTGCTTTCATTTCCACCCACAGATGCTGCATGACCTGCCGAGTCCCTCCAGCAGATTCAGAGATAGCGTCTCCCTCTGTGTATGAGGCTTCTAAAACATTTCACTTCTTATGATTAATGTTGGAATTGTGGCAAAGAATGCAATACATATTAATATCTAAATCACAGTATCGTCGATCTTTTTAAAAACTATTTTCTGCCCCATACAACATATGATGTACGTAACGCTGCAAGATGGTAACCATCAGGAATGTTTAATTTACTTGGCTCACGGCGACCAGCTTTAATAGCGGCAATAAAACTGACAGTTTCCAAGGTGGCATGAAATGATTATTAGCAAGTTTGCTGTCAGTTACAATCTAATAAGTTTTTGGGAGGACATTGAATTTTAGTCAGTGATAATGGTTTAGCCCTGAAGCATTCAGCTAATGTGAAGTATTTAATCTCATTGTGCAAGAACTCAGTGTAGTGCGTTCTGTGTCATGGCTGGCAAACCTGAAACAGATCATGGCCGTGTAAGAGATGTAAAGCAGAGTTCAGCTATGTTTTCTATCTTCCAATTGAGAGAATCTGCCAGTCTTTATTTTGCCAGACTCTAGAGATTCAGCGTGGAAACTGGTCCTTCGGCCCATCGAGTCCGTGACCACCAGTGATCACTTTGTACTTTCCTATACATTAGGGATAATTTATAGTTTTACCCAAGCCAATTAATCTACAAACCTGTACGTCTTTAGAACGTTGGAGGAAATCCACGTGGTCACAGGGAGAATGTACAAACTCCATACAGACAGCACACGTAGTCAGGATTGAACCCGGGACTCTGGTGCTGTGAGGCAGAAACTCTCCCACTGCGCCTCTGTGCCACCGCTAAACTTCTTGATATCACCCTTGTTTTCCGCTTGTGAATTATTGCACAAGGCCAAACCTGACACTAGCTTGATGATGTTTCAAATAGGTGTTGAAGATTTGAGGGATGGCACAGTGGCAGTGTGATGTAGTGCTGCTGCCTTACAGCACTAGAGACCATGTTTGATCCTGACCTCAGGTGTCCTTTTTGTGGAGTTTTGTACATTCTCCCTGTGACACTGTGTATTTCCTCTGGGTGCTCCGGTTTCCTCCCACATCCTAAAATCGTGTGTTTTTTGTAGGATAACTGGCCCTAATGTGTGGGGAGTTGTTGCAAAAGTGGGATAATGTTGAACTAGTATGAGCGGGTGATCAATGGTCGATATGGACTTGGTGGGCCAAAGGGCCTGTTTCCAAGCTCTATCTCTAACTTTCAGATTTGGAGTTGGGAGGAACATTTAGTTGAACGGCAGGATTATCCAAAATGCAGGCATTCGGAAAGGACACGTGCTCTGACAGTCAGTTGCCTAGCAATGCTGTGCCAAAAATTGCACTTCCACAAGGAAGTTGCCTTTTGTGCACTCTGTTTCTAAACATCTTGGGTAGAGTAATCCAACCTCCAGGGAAGTATCTACCAATTTCCTCCTATTTTAGGGCATGCACTCATCCCTTATCAATATTCTACAGCTGTATCTTGTAGAGTGACACTGCTTATTGAGATCAGAGCTATGAAGATAAATGAGAGTAGAAGTGCCCATGGTGCCCAGACCAGTAACATCATCTAAGCGAGCCAATGCCACTGTTTGTGAATAAGCACAAATGCATTTTGCAGCATTTATATCGCTTTTCGAAACAATTAGGGAGAGTTTCCCAGTATGCTTTAAATACCCCCAAAACAGGGCAGAGAGATTTTGAGGCCTTTCATTCAAGAAAGTAACAAGAGGTAAAGAAAGTTATGGTAAACCCATCTTCATTGGTTGGGGGCATTGGTTATGAGACTCAGGAAGTCATGTTGCAGCTCTATAAGACTTTGTTTAGGCCGCATTTGGAGTATCGTGTGCAATTCTGGTCATATGGAGGCAATAGGGAGGATACCAGAAGAGGTTTACCAGAATGCTGCATGGATTAAGGAGTATTAAGTGCAGGGAGAGGTTGGTCAAACTTGAATTGTTTTCTCTATAATGCCTGATGCTGGTAGAGACCTGATAGAAATATGTAATATTAGGGTAGGCAAAAAATAAGGTAGACAGTCAGAACCTTTTCCCCCGGATGGAAATGTCAAGGATTAGAAGGTACAGCTTTAGGAGTGGGACAAAAATTAAAGGAGATGTTGGGAGCGAGTTATTTTCCACAGAGAGTGGTGGGTGTCTGTACTGCACTAGCAGAGGTGGCGGTGGAGGCAGATACGATAGTGGTGTTTAAATGACTTTTAGATAGGTGTGTTGATATGCTGGGACTGAAGGGATACAGATCATGCACCTGATAAGCAAACTGGTTCCATTGGGCCTCGGCACCCCCAAGTGTAACTGGCTACTGGACTTCCTCACTGACAGACCCCAGTCTGTGAGGGTTGGAAATAACACCTCCAACACCATCTCTCTGAGCACCGGCTCCCCTCAGGGCTGTGTCCTGAGTCCACTGCTGTTCACCCTGATGACTCACGACTGTTGTGCCAGGTTTAGTACAAACCACATCATGAAGTACGCAGATGACACAACAGTGGTGGGCCTCATCAGGGACGACAATGAGCTGGCTTACAGGGAGGAGGTGAAACAACTGGCGGATTGGTGCAATACGAACAACCTGATCCTGAATGTCGAAAAAACAAAGGAGGTTATCGTCGACTTCAGGAAAACCCGGCACAGTCCCACACCACTTCACATCAATGACAGCGATGTGGAGGTGGTCAGTAGCACAAAGTTCCTGGGGGTGCAGATCACTAACAGTCTGACCTGGTCGAATAACATCTCATCAACTGTTAAGAGAGCGCAGCAGCGGTTGCACTTTCTGCGCCGGATGAGAAGAGCTCATCTCCCCCATCCCATCCTCACTACTTTCTACAGGGGCACCATAGAGAGTATTCTGACCAGCTGTATCTCTGTCTGGTTTGGGGACTGTAGAGCCTCCGACTGGAAGTCTGTGCAGTGAGTGGTGAGGACAGCGGAAAAAATCATCGGGACCTCTCTCCCCTCAATCGGGGATATTGCGACCAAACGCTGCGTGTCTAAGGCCAGCAGTATCATAAAAGACCCCACACATCTCCATCACGGACTGTTCACTCTGCTGCCCTCGGGAAAGAGATATCGCAGCATAAGGAGCAGAACATCAAGGTTCTGCAACAGCTTCTTCCCACGAGGCACCAGACTCCTGAATGCCATGTAATGGGCTGCCACCATTGTCTATTTATCCTTTTCATCCATGCCTATCCTTCGGTTAATTTATTGTGTTGCACAGGGAGCCAAATGCAACGTAATTTCGTTTGGAACTGCATATATCAATGTATTTCTAAATGACAATAAAGTTTGTTTGACTTTGATGTGTGGGCAGATAAGATTACTTTATTTCTTGACATCATGTTCAGCACAGACATTGTGAGCTGAAGGGCCAGTTCCTGTTGTGGTACTTTCCTATCTTCTATGTTTATTACCCAATGGAGGTGATGTAAATTTATCAATAAATAGAATATCAGAAGTTTATATTTCTAGCCTGAACAATAAATATTCAGAAATGTAATAATTGTGTGATAAATCATGTAATTAATTTATGTAACGATTTATCTGAATATTCATTACCAATTTAAAAAATCCTTTTTTAGAAGTGTCATTGCTAACAGATTATAAAATATTTGTCTTGTTTTCTTTCTCAGTTTCCAACATGCTGGCTTACTGGAGAAGATAGAAGCTATTGCCCAGAATGTTTCAAACCTAACAATCAAAATGGAGCAGTTTATGCAAGCAAGCCTAATGGCCGGGAGAGAAGGTTCCTTCTCTGGGAAAGGTACGTTATTTTACTGACATCCAACTTAACTCCACCCGTTGGGAACCCAATGCACTGTAAGGCTGATCTAATTATTGGGACTTGGGAAGTGGGTTAATCTGATTACACATCCTTACTCCACATACCATTTTAAGGTTAAAAAATATATTTGAATTTGCATTGATTTTTGAACTGAGAATCTGTTTTATATTTGATTTCTGATTATATATTTCTGAATGTGCTCATTTGATTTCATGTAGCTTAATTCAACAACTGGCATAGTTCTTACGAATCGAGACACATTCAATGCTTCATTGAATACCTGCTTCAAACAATTCTACTTTGATGGTTCCAGATTCGATTTATTTACAATGCTTAGCAGTCACTTTCGATGTACCAGTAAATATAAAATCTAGCAGACTTGATTTGAAACAGTATAGACTTAAGGGCCTGTCCCACCAGCATGCGCTTGCATGCGGCTAGCGCGACCTAACGCGGTCGCTTGAGCCGTACGGCCTCGCGGGGCCGGACCAACTTTGATCGCTGGAGCCGTATGGAGTTGTGCGGAGCTGTTACCGGCATCGTGCGGGGCTCTGAAAAACTGACAATGTTCAAAAATCCCACACGGCAACGGCCTGTCATCCTGCAGCCGCATTGAGGCTGCACGCAACGCCGCGACGTCGTACGCAGCGTCTTGACAGCCGAGTGCATGACGTTGCGCGATGATGTCACCGCCCGGTGTGCCGTTGCGTGATGACGTCACTGCCTGACGCCGTGCGACGTCCAAATTCAGTCGGCCCACCTCCTGCCCAGCTGATTGGTGAGTATGTTGTCGGGACCAGCTCCATACGGCTCTGCGGTTGGAAGTGGGACTGGCACCGCGAGGCCGTACGCTTCAAGCCGCCACGTTTGTTCGCGTTCGCCGCATGCAGTCGCATGCTGGTGGGACAGGCCCTTTACTTATTACCAAGAGGGTTACAAATTTTATTTTGGTTACAGTGCAAAAAAGGCACAGTGAATCGACAATCCATTTTATACACTGCTCGATTTTCTTCTATAAAGACACATGAAAAGAAGGTGACTTATTGTTAACTGTTTTGTGCTGAAGCTAAATACAAATTCATATTCCAGAACTTTGAGCTGGTGGTATTCTATATAAATTCTTCCATTTGCCACTTTATATATTCGGATTGGACAATTAACGATCTGTCTTGGATCAACCACATAGATGCGACAGCCAAGAAAACATATCATCACCTCTACTTCCTTGGAGGACTAAGGAAATTTAGCATGCCTCCAAGGACTCTTACAAACTTCCACAGATGTACTGTAGAATGCATCACATCTTACTTTATAAACAGCTCTGTCTATGACTGGAAGAAATTGCAGAGAATTGTGGATGTAGCCCAGTCCATCACACAGACAAGACTTCCGACAATTGACTCATTCTGCACTTCACACCGGAAAAGCAGCCAACATAATCAAAGATCTTCCACCCTGCCCATTCCTCCTCCTCTCTGCTCCCATCAGACAAAAGGTACAGAAGCTTGAAAGCGCACACCACCAGACTCAGAAATAGTTTCTTCCCCTTTGTTATCAAGCTTCTAAACAGACTTTCCTCGTGCTAGGGCGCTGTCCGATTCATCTCCACACCATTGTGGCCATTGGACTCTGTCTATGGAACTGATATGCTACAATGCTGGGATCTATAGTCTGTACTCTACCTTTCCCTTTGCAGGACCAATTGAACCGAAGTTTCACTTGATTGTATTCATGTTGACTCTTTGTATTTATGACGAGTGTCAGGGGTTATGGGGAGAAGGCAGTAGAAAGGGGTTGAGAGGGAAAGATAGATCAGTCATGATTGAATGGCAGAATAGACTTGATGGGTGGAATGGCCTAATTCTGCTATAATTTATGAACTTATGAACATGTATTGTATTATCTGATCTGATTGGATCACATGTAAAACAAAGCTTTTCATTTTACCTTAGTGCACATGACAATAATAAACCTAAACTTATATAAATACCTTTGATTTTATTTTTGATTAACATGATTCTTCCTTATGCTCACCATATTGTTTCTTTAAAAATACTTATTTACTTTTGCAATTAATTTCCCTCTTGATTTTATTGATTACTTGCCTTAGTTTTTGTTTCTTCCAAATGCTGACATTATCTCCATTCTGGTAGCAGATGTGGAGATTCAAAAGATTTGTCATAGAATGACAATTTTTACTCATCTTTTGTGTCCATGACTTTATATTATTGCTCGTGTTCTACTAGTTCATGATTTGTTGATGAAATGTGTCTGAAGGATTGAAAAATAGGTGCCATTGAGACTTCACTGGTGTTTGACAGTGTTTTTCTGATTAAGAAAAAAATATATAGCAGTGTATAAAAGTGTAGCAGGCAAGTCTCACATTTTGTTTGTAGAAACAAGGAACACAACATGCTGCAGTAACTGAGCGGGTTATGCAGCATCTCTGGTGTACATGGATAAATGATGCTTTGGGTCGGGACTCTTCTTCAGACTCAGAATGTCACCTAGGCAGTCATAGAGTCATACAGCATGGCCACAGGCCTTTTTGCCCAACTTGCCCACACTGACCAACATGTCCCTTCTACTCTAGTTTCATCTGCTTGCGTTTAGTTCGTATCCCTCTAAACCTACCTTAACCTTGTACCTGCCTGAATGTTTCTTAAACATTGCGATAGTACCTGCCTCAATTACCTCCTCTAGTAGTTCATTTCCTACACCCACTACCCTTTGAGTAAGAAAAATCACCCCTCAGGATCCGATTAAATCTTTCCCTCCTCACCTTCATCCTATGCCCTCTGGTTCTCTATCCATGTTCTTCAGAGACCCATGAATTACTCCAGCACTTTGTGTCCTTTCAGATTCTTTGTTAACACTGCCTGGAACACCCTATTATTTTCACATAGAAGGCACAAATTTACAGTATAATACACTTTATTTGTAAAATATTGAACACTATTAAGTGTGTTAAAATTCTTTCTATTTCAAATGATTCTAACATTGTTTTCATTCGAGTAAATAGGGCCCTCATGTTCAACATTAATCATGACAGTGGAAATATAAATCTGGGTGGCATCTGAGTAGGGCAGAACAGTAGCACAGTGGTAGAGTTGCTGCCTTACAGCGCCAAAGACCCGGGTTTGATCCTGACCACGGGTGCTGTCTGTACGGAGTTTGTACGTTCTCCCCGTGACCACATGGGTTTTTGCTGGGTTTTCTGGTTTGCTCCCACAATCCAAAGATGAATAGGTTTGTAGATTAATAGCTTCGGTAAAAATATAAATTGTGCATAGTGTGTATGATAAGGCTAGTGTACGATGATTGCTGGTTGGCATGGAGACTCGTTGGGCAGAAGGGCCTATTTTCACACTGTATCTCTAACTTAAACTAAGCTAAACTCAATTTCCATTTACAGCTCTTGCATTAGGAAGATGTTGGATGAATTGTTTCATTTTTCAATTTAGATTTTAGCTTTAACATGTATCAGTGCAGCGTTTTGCACTGTTGTAAATTTTAGTAGCAGGTAACCAAAGATCAGTAATTGCAGTAATTGCAGTTATCAGGCAAACGAATCATCCTACCGCAACCACAGAGCTGTCCTGAACTATTATCTACCTCATCATGGACCCTCGGGCTATCTTTGATTGGCCTTCACTGGTTTTACCTTGCATTAAACGTTAATCCCTTCACATGTATCTGAATACTGTGAATGGCTCGATTGTCACGTATTGTCTATCTGCTGGCTGGTTAAAGCCCTGTCTCACGGTGCGAGTCCACCCACGAGTGACCCCAAGTGAAAGAAAAAAAACCAGACTCGTGGTTATGCACGAGATTAAAAGTTTATGTTCAAGTGTTTAACCGAGTTCCCACGGGTATGTCATTTCTGCGATGTTCCAAGGTGCTCTCCCGAGTTACCAAGTTCCTCTCCCATTACTCTTGAGCCAACCGTGAATGAAGGTGAGTGTGTGAGGGTGTTAGAAGTCCATTCCAGGTGGCAGCCGCTGTTCTTTCATATCAGTTGCACATCAGATTGTTGGGAGACGGAGCTCAGGGTTCGCCTCCTGGGCTGTTTCTGTCTTTCTCCATCTCATTGTTGACCCTGTCTGTCGCCACCCCCACACCCACCCCTCTGCTTCCCGGCCATGTGTGTGACCCCTTCCCTCCTCTCTCCCCGCCCATTGCACCGGGCGCGGGGGTTTCGCACCGTCTTCACGTCGGCGACGATCCCAAGGCTTTAGACGGAAGCTGGGGTAACAAGGGTACACAAAAGGCTGGAGAAACTCAGCGAGTGCAGCAGCATCTAAGCAGCGAAGGAGGGTTTCGGCCCGAAATGTTGCCTATCTCCTTCGCTCCTTAGATGCTGCTGCACCCGCTGAGTTTCTCGAGCCTTTTGTGTACCCTCGATTTTCCAGCATCTGCAGTTCCTTCTTTAACAGCTGGGGTAACAACGCGGGCCAGGTAACATCTCTGGAGAATGTGGATAGGTGACGTTTCGGATAAGGGCTCGTCTTCTGAAGAAGGATCTCGACCCGAAAAGTCACCTATTCCTTCTCTCCAGAGTTGCTGCCTGACCCGCCAAGTTACTCCAGCATTTTGTGTTGGGCATCAAACAAACCCTCGTCCTGTACTGACTAATCTATTTATTTTAAATGCCAAGCAACATATTTCCTACTGCTTCCCCTAATTCCCATTCCTTGAGAAAGGGTTGAAGCATTAACTTATCACAAAAGGTCACAAAATGTTGGAATAACTCTACGGGTCAGGCAGCATCTCTGGAGCAAATGGATAGTTGACATTTCGGGTCGAGACTCTTCTTCAGGGCCTTTTGTTTAGTTTAGATACAGTGTGGAAACAGGTCCTTCGGCCCAACGAGCACATGCTGACCACAATCACCCGGACATTTGTTCCATCCTACACACTGCGGGGCAATTTACAGACGACAATTAACATGCAAACCTGCTCGTCTTTGGAATGTGGGAGGAAACTGGAGCACCCGGAAAAAGTCTACGTGGTCACTGGGAGAACGTGCAAACTCCGTACGGACAGCACCAGTCGTCAGGATTGAACTCGGTTCTCTGGCGCCTTGAGGCAGCAACTCTACTGCTGCGCCGCCAATATGACATTCCAAGTTTTAGAATGAAGTTAGATGCTTACAAATCCCATTCTCTGCCCAGCGTGGAGAATCATGAATTGCCAAGACACAAGGCACTGTAGATGTTGGTTCCTTTTAAAAAAATCACGAATTCAAAGTTATCTATTCGAGAATAATGTAGTGTGGTTCGTTGGATTTGTCCATACTCAACTTAAAATTGTCCATAATCTAGAACTAATTTTTTTTTAAAGCATTTAGTGAAACACTACCCCCCCGCCCCCCCACCTTTCCCTCCCAAGTCCAGTCCCATCCCGACCCCCTGGGAAACAGAAGGGAGCGACAATCAACTGCCATGGATAGAAATAATGTCATGCACAAGAAAGGGCAGATGCTGGTTGACAAAAAGTGAACACATGGGGCTGGAGAAATTTGGAAAAGTCAATCCGTCACCCATTCCTTCTCTCCAAAGATGCTGCCTGTCTGCTGAGTTAAAGAGTTCTCACGGTAGACTCAAGAATCACTAAGGTAAACGCACGGCCCACTACGTTATTACAACGAGTTTAAATGTTTCCATTTTTAACTTGAACGGTAAATTTGAATCGTGGAAAATATCAAACATGTTTGATTTTTATCACGAGTTAACAAGTTTGACGGGTACCTGCCGTTAGCGCCACGAGCGCTAAGTTGCTCGTGCGAGTTCTAACGTTCCCGCTACGTTGATTGTACGGGATTACTGCGAGTGAAAACTCGAGGTACCTCGTGGGACAACTCGCACAGTGAGACAGGCCTTTTAGCATGCAACAAAAGCTTTTCACTGTACCTCGGTACACGTGACAATAAACTAAACTGAACTAACATAAAACGTGGCAGCATTTTAAATATAGATCAGAGTCAGTTCAAATTGAGTTTCCATGCTCTTTTGTGCTAGTGTAAGAACAGTATTGTGCAGGATATGGATCCTTATGCAAAAGTGAATGAGTTACTTTGAGAGTTTCTTGAAATTACATGAATTAGTAGATCTTCACAGAAGCTCTCAAATTAACTGGTACTTTGACACAATAGTTTTGTGTGCATATTGGTTGTGCTTACTTTCCTTTGTCATTTGAAACATGTAAGAGTTTAGTTTTTAATTTTAGTTTTAGAGATACAGCGAGGAAACAGGCCCTGCGGCGTACCGAGTGCATGCCAACCAACAATCACCCCACACATTAGTTCTATCCTGCACTATGGGGACAATTTACAGAAGCCAATTAACCTTCAAACCTGCATGTTTTTGAACTGTGGGAGGAAACCGGAGCACCCGGAGAAAACCCACACGATCACAGGAAGAATGTACAAATTCCATACAGACACACACATAGTCAGGATTGAACCCGAGTCTCTAGCACTGTGTGGCAGCAACTCTCCACTGTGTCGCCCAGCTCTTTAGAATAAATCCAGGAATATCTGGAAACACTTTACAGGTCATGCAGTATCTGTGGAACACAACTGTGATTGAAGAATTAACTCTGTTTTCCTTTCCACATTTGAAATGACATTCTGTGTTTCCAACATTTTAGGATGGCACAGTGGCTGGTGGAGCAGCTGCCTCATAGCGTCAGAGACACAGGTTCAATCCTGAATTCTCTGTTCTATCTGATTTTTCTTTATGTAATATATGTAAATATATTAGGTCTTTATTCTTTGGAGCGCAGAAGGTTAAGGGGGGGACTTGATTGAGGTCTTTAAAATGATGAAAGGGATAGACGGAGTTGACGTGGATAAGCTTTTCCCATTGAGGGTAGGGAAGATTCAAACAAGAGGGCATGGCATGAGAATTAAGGGACAGAAGTTTAGGGGTAACATGAGGGGGAACTTCTTTACTCATAGAGTGGTGGCTGTGTGGAATAATCTTCCTGCAGAAGTGGTGGAGGCAGGATCAATTTTAACATTTAAAAGTAAAGTGGATAGGTATATGGACGGGAAGGGAATGGAGGGGTATGGTCTGAGTGCAGGTAGATGGGACTAGGGGAAAATGAATGGTCGGCACGGACTGGAAGGGCCGAGAAGGCCTGTTTCCGTGCTGTAATTGTTATATGGTTATTATATGGTTATATAATACAATTTAATAGTAAGATTAAAGGAGAACTTACCAGTTTTTAGTTTGATCTTTATTTTATGAGGAGTTACGATGAGCGATTATGTGAAGAAGTCCCGCCAGAGCGTATGCGCGTCAATCTTCAAAGCTGCGGCGTGAAATCACAGATAATGGTAATTTAAGTAATATAGTAAGATTATAAACCTAGAAACTACCAGATGACCTTTGTGATATGAGGGTTGGGAGTGGTGGGCACGTAATCGTTCATCGTAACTCCTCATAAAATAAAGATCAAACTTCAAACTGGTAAATTCTCGTTTAATCTTACTATTTTACTTCGGAGTCACGTGAGTGATTCCGTGAAGACTTCAAAGCTCTGTGATTTCATGCCGTGGATACGAGTCCATACGACACACTGCCTCGATTGACACAGGAGGAGTAATAACAAATAATTCATTCAAACATGATACAGAATTAAACAATTTGAAGCTTTATTTAACAAAAGAAAAAAACAATAGCGACTCCGCTCTCCCAGGGGGAAGCTACAAAACAGAACTCAAAATAGAATTGCCATACACCACTGGTGTGGCAAGCGGTTTGTGGTAAAACCGTTCAAAAGTCATTTCTTTGGACCATCCTGCGGCCGCGAGGATTTGATCTAGAGGGACGTCCAGTGCCCTCGCTGCTGACGTTGATGTCGCCCTGGTCGAATGAGATTTAAAAATATCAGTGTCAAATCCGGCGGAAACCAGAACCTGTTTTAGCCACCTTGAGATGGTCTGTGCCGACATCTTTTTATGAGGCTTTTTGTGACTGATAAATAAAGCCAATTCGGCGCCTAAAAGGCACTTGGTGACCTCAATATACTGCCGTAAGTGCTAAACTACACATAGGCGAAGATCCATGGGGTATGCCCTAAATTCAAGTTTAAGCCCCAACATCCCTGGCCTGCTCTGTTTAAGTAAATCATAAACATAAAATGTCCAGTCTAAGTTTCTGCAATGTCTGGACACGTTGCGCTGAAATCAGCGCCATGAGCATAACCACTTTAAGAGTGAGTCTGGGCAATGACAGAGATGTTACTGGGGCCCATTGACGAAGCAACACGAGAACCACACTCACATCCCAGATTTCCATGTACCTGGGCCTGGGGGGATTACAGTGAAAAATACCCTTCATGAACCGAGATATTAAAGGGTGAGACCCAACAGATTGTTGTCCCCTTCCTTGCCATAGGTAGGACTATAAGGCACTTCTGGCACTATTGATGGCACTATGGTTAAGCCACTCATCAAAATATAGCGTGGAAAGAAATTCCAACGCGTCAGGCACGCTTGTCGTATGATAGGAAATGTTCGACTGCAAACAGAACACCTCCCATTTCTTGATATGAGAAATATATTGTTTTTTAGGGCTATCCCTCCAGGCTGCAGTAATCAAATCCACCGTACGCCCTGATAGTCCTAGCCCCAGGAACGGTCTCCTCAGAATCTGCAAATCAATAGATTTATATGATCATGTAGTGGATAATTCTCCCCAGTTACAGGATGAACCAGCAGATTACTGCTTTTGGGGATCGCCATAAAAGGCTGTGTTATTATTCTCAGAACTAGTGGAAACCATGGCTGCGTAGGCCAATCAGGAACTACCAGAATACCTGAGGCCGAGACCTGCTCAATTTTAGTTAAGCACCGGCTGATGAGGCAAAATGGGGGAAATGCATATAAAAACATTCCACCCCAGTGTAGCGAGAATGCATCTACCGCCACTGCCTAGGGTCTGGTTCCCATGAGACATATTTTGGTAACTGGTGATTCAATCTGGATGCGAACAAGTCAATCTCGGGTACGCCATACCGAGCAACAATATCATTGAATATTTCACGATTCAACATCCATTCTGTGTTGTCATTAAATTTTTGTGATCTGGTGTCTGCCACCACGTTAAATCTACCTGGTAAATAGGTAGCTGAAATCCAGATGTTTCTTATAATACACCAATGCCAGATAAGGTTAGTCAAGTTATCACATGATACCGACTTGATTCCACCCATATGATTAGCATATGCTACTGCTGTAGTGTTGTCAATCTGAAGCTGCACATGCAAGTTATACATAGTAGTACAATACGCTTTTAACCCACAGAGTGCTCCCAACAATTCTAAATAGTTAATGCCACGGGATTGAAGGATTAATGCTTCGTGCATATTTCACCTGTTGCCAACTGGAGATAGTATCAGTAGCTCCCCATCCTAGAGCACTTACATCAGTTTGTAAAATTACTGAAGGTGCATCAACCCGAGCAGTGAGGAATGTTCGTTATCCACGATTGTAACTCAGCACCAGCTTCAGCTGGTAATTGCATAGGCCTATCAAAATGACCTGCATGACCCGAGTTCCTTTGCATGTTGCAAATTTTGATAATGTAAAGGTCTGAACTGTGTGGCTGGAAATGCTGCTACTAATTTGCCAATTATACTAGCCATGTGTCGAATAGAAGCTTGTTGCTCATCAACGAGGTTGTTACAAGCTTCTATTAATTCTGACCTCTTGCCTGGAGGCAGAGTCACAGACATTTGAATTGAGTTAATGGTGAAAACCAAATAATCAATGACTCCAGATGGTATCAATTTGGACATAACTGGATAGATAAGAAATCCCAATGTTTCAAACATGAGTTTGGAGCTGCAACAGATAGTTCAGTTGACTGTTTAGTTTTACCTATGATATGAATATCATCCAAATAGGCCATGACAATATGATTCTGAGCCCGGAGTAGACCCAACACTGGTTTTTAACAACTTTGTAAAGAGCCTGGGAGCTGAACTTAATCCATTAGGCAATGCCTTAAACTGCCATAATTGCTTCATCCAGTTAAATTTCAAGTATCTCCAGTGATTATGATGAATGGGTACTGAATAGTATGCATCTTTAAGATCTATGCATGCCTTATAGTATCCTTTGGAAACTAGTTGTTTAGCAGTAACAAAAGTTTCCATTTTGAAATGTTTATATTGCACATAGGAGTTAAGCCGATTCAGATCCAGAATGATGCGACACCTACCATCTTTCTTTTGTGTAGGGAATATATTAGACACAAATTGGTGAGATTGATGAAAAGATTTCCCAATTACCCCTTTTTTAGCTAGTGTTTCAATTTCAGCTTGAACATCTAAAGACTGTTGTTGTGAAAAACAGTACATCCGTTTAGGTGTATGCTGTGTGGGTGAACATAATTTGAAAATAACCCCAATTCGGAAACCTAGTATACTGTGCAGTATAAACAAGTCTGAGGTTATACAACTCCACTCATTGAAAAACAAATGTAACCTCCCACCAACTTGTGACTGGCCCATATATTTTTGAAAAGAACCAGATGCACCTACCTCCATAGTTGGTGTATACTTCTGCCCCCGTGTTTTTGAGGGGAAATTTGGCGTACGCACCCATGTGACCCCAAATTGGGTGGTTCACCGTCGGAACTCGAAGGGAAGCACAATTCGTAAGTGTTAGGTATTTCTTGGAGGTGTCCTCCATGGTGAGTTCTTGCAACTGGTGGGAGACTATATAATTAATGGTCCTGGCCAAATTTTCATTCAGCGGACCGCCTGTTCCAGCTGGAATGGCAAATCTGGATGCCAGGCTTGGCACCCCAGATTTCTGGTCTCCTTGTCTGGGGGTATGCTCACTGGTTTCACCCCCGACCTCGGAGTCAGAACAGAACTGACTCCGGGCACACTGCTCCTCCATGAGGGGTGCATTAAGCAGCCCTTCTTCAGGGACAGCTGCCATGGGCCCGAGAGGGGTCCCGCGGATATAAGGATCGTCTTCCCTGAGCATGTTAGCATGGAGCATCCCCTCCATGAGGAGCTCCATTCTGGACAGCCGCCCAAAAACGGCATCCATTATAGGCGGGCTTTCCTCCTAGCCCGACTCATCTGAGCCTATGGGCCGCACCAACTTTTTCGTAGCTTTCCGGCCCACTGGAGTAGCCATGGTACCTCCTACTGGCACTAAGTCGGAAGCCACTGGCCGTGCCGCCTGTGACTCTGCAGGGGAAATGGACGGCCGCCTGCTACCCACACTGCTGCAGTCTTCCGAGGTCGATTTTGTGGCGGACCGTCTCTACTTTCCCTTCAGCATTTTCACACGGTCGACTTGTTCCTGTGGACAAGAATTTACAAATCGCAAAAGAACCGAAGTTAAGTTTAAAGCACTTACCTCGGTTTTTAAACTTACCGCTGGTGGGGCTACGCGCCTGCCAGACCGTCAGTGCGCCATGCGTCAGACGTAATGACGCGCATGCGCTCTGGTGGGACTGCTTCACAGAATCACTATGACTCAGAACGTGACTCTGAAGTAAAATAACATATAAATGATCAATTATTGCAATAAAGTTTATACTTTAGAGATACAGCATGGAAACGAGGCTTTCGGCCCACTGAGTTCTCATCAATCACCGATCAGGCCTTACACTAGCATTAACCTACACACTAGGGACAATGTTTCATTTACAGAAGCCAATTATCCTACAAACCTGCATGTCTTCGGAATGTGGCAGGAAACCAGAGCACCCCGAGAAAACCCACCCGCTTACAGGGAGAATATACAAACTCTGTACAGACAGAACCCGTAGTCAGAATTGAACCCCAGTCTCTGGTGCTATAAGTCAGCAAATCTGCTGCTGAACCACTGTGCCACCCAGCTGTTTAACTAAGCTTAGCTTTTCATCTTTATGTAGTTTTATGTAGTTGGGCTGAGTAATCTCAGGCACAGTTTGCCCATGGTATTGTCAGCCTTTGAATCAAGGGTTGTAAAGGCAACATGTAGAAGCTTTGAAGAGCATCCCTGCATTCACAGGATGACACAAGTGCGCTGAGACTGGAGCATCAGTGGCATTTACTATCTATTATCTGACCCCCAGCTTTCTAACGCATGCTCACTGTTGAGTGCATGGTGACTGATACATGCATATTTACAGTACTCTGTTTTGCAATGCACCACATTGTTAGCTGACAGAGAGAAGCAGAAAGCTATTTTAAAATAAGCTGATTGGAAATATTTGAAGGAGGGGAGAAAAAATTGAAAATTGTGCTATGAATAATATTGTTTTATCATATCATTGCACATGAGATTTTTTTAAATTTACAGTAAATATCGATCATTAAAACACTGAAGCCGACCAATTTTATGTTCCACCATCCTCTTCAACTGACATCTCACTACATACTGAATATTGTTAAAGTAACTCAAGACGGCAGAATACCAATTCTGGTTTCAAAGAAATCAACATATCTCTTCTAAATGCACAGTTTATCCTGGTAATAGGATATGTTTTCAATGAACATCAGTCTAAGAAAAAAATTCCTGCAAGTCATCTCATTCAATATTTGCCTTGTAGTGGAATGTTAGCATAGCAGTCCAATGCAGTCAAGTGCCGTCTAATGCAGACCAATGCTCTGTGCACAGAAAGCTTCTGCAAATGCTTCTGTGCAAAGTCCTGCTGGATAAAGGAACTAATATCAGCCTCCTCTCTCTAACATCTTCAGTTGTTGGCCCTATTTACACCTCGACAAATTCATTGAGCAAGCTGTGCCATTGGCATGCAGTTATCAGACTCCTGAAACAGGCACTTTTTATTGAGCTGTGCCATAGGAAGATGTTACCAGGTAGATGGAGGAAAAGATCCAAGGTTGTTTTCAAATTCCCATTTAGAAAGTGTGCAAGACCCTCGCTGACTCGGTTGAATCCAGGTCCTGTTTCTACCCATAGCACCCAGAGCCTCCACGCTATGTGGTGGCACAGTGGCAAAGTGGTAGAGTTTCTGACTTACAGAACCAGAGACCTAGGTTCAATCCTGACTACGGGTGCTGTCTGTACAGAGTTTGTACATTCTCCCTGTGACCGCGTGGGTTTTCTCCGGGTGCTCCGCTTTCCTCCTACACTCAGAAGACGTGCAGGTTTGTAGGTTAATTGGCTTTTGGAAATTGTAAATTGTCCCTAGTGTGTAGGACAGGGGTGATTGCTGGTCGGCGTGGACTTGGTGGGCCGAAGGGCCTGTTTCCATGGTGTATCTCTAAAGTCTAAAGTTTAAAGTAAAGTCTGAAGGCAGCTGCATGTACTGTGAAGGTTTGAAGAGCAGACCACCTCCCGAATTACCACTCATCTTCCCTGCCATGCATCGCTTGCATCCCCCTAAAGTCAAAACTGCAAGTCCCATCACTACCTCCAAACCCATGAAACAGAAGGAGGAGCAAGCATCCTTCATTCCAAGACCATCCCTGAGAAGAAGAGAGACACACATGTTTGTTCCTATGAAATACTGATCGATGTTGACTCCCTTGATGTTGATGGTGGTTGAACTTATGATGGTAATGTCATGAGTTAGATGAACATTGACTTCTCTAATGTCAAATAGCCCTTGCTTTCCCTCTCTCCCCATCCCCTCCCCCTTCTCCCACCAGTTTTACTGTCTCCAACTACATTCTATCTCTGTCCCGTCCACTCCCCTAACATCAGGCTGAAGAAGGGTCTCGACCCAAAACGTCACCTATTCCTTCTCTGCATCATTCTCTCCAGAGATGCAGCCTATCCCACTGTGATACTCCTGCATTTTGTGCCTACCTTCGATTTAAACCAGCATCTGCAGTTCTTTCCTACACATTAATTTGTCCTGCCTTTTGTGAACAGAATGTATCCGGGTAATTTCTGCATGTTGGGTATATTCCAGGATTGTAAAGATACCAAAACAGCTTGGTGAGAGGTACAAAAAGTTCTGGCTGCAATCTGCCATAATATAGCTTGGATGTTACTTGATCCCACTGATTCAGGGAGAGTGTCTTCCCTGGCTGTTATAGGCCAACTGAACCGTCCTCCCATCTAAACATGGTCTATCAGAAAATAGTGCTCTCACCTAAAAGCAATTATTTTGTACATTCCCCATATTGTTCCCAGTCATAAGATAGGCTGCAATAATATTTCTGGTAGACTTTATAATATTTTGCTCAGACTAATTGTTACATCTTTCCAGAGGCAGAGACCAGACTTAAGCCTTATTCTTTTCACTCCAACTGTTGAAAGTTTATCTCCAAATCTGCATAAATATGTTGTTTAGGGATACAAGTAACAAGATTATCCCAAGAGTCTATAATTATGAAAGAAAAATAAGAAATGTAATCCAAGAGATAACAATTCAATTACTAAAAGAAGAATGAACAGAATTCCTTTCTTAAGAAAAGCTTAAAGCTCATAATTACAATTTCTCTGCATTGTAAAAGATTTGTAGTCAGTAAATAAGTTTAAATAAATTAATACATCAAAGTGAATCAACGTAACATTTTACAATTCTTCCAATGCAATCCTTCTGCAATTTCTGTAATTGGAGAATAGGGATAAATACTCTTTTACCACTGTAAACAGCATAAAGTAATATAATCATACAGCACAGAAAAAGGTTAATCAGCCCATCTCGTCCTTGCTGACCAAATTGACCCATCCAAGCTAGTTCCATATGCCCATGTTTGGCACATATCCCTCAATCCTTTTGAAGAATGAATGAAAGATACAGCATGGAAACAGGTCCGATGGCCAACCAAGTCCACACTGACCATGCATCACCGGTTCACACTAGTTCTATCCTATCCCACTTTCAGATCCATACTCGACACACTAGGAGTAATTTACAGGGGCCAATTTATTACAAACTTAAACTAATCTCCACTGCTTACATGTGATGTACACCCTTGAATTCACTGCATATTCATGTACCTATCTAAAAGCCTTTTAAACAATACCATTGCATCTGCCTCCACCATCACCTTTGGTAATTCATTCCATGTACCGACTACAATCTGTGTAAAATAAAATCTTGCCCCACACACTTCCTTTAAACTTTGCGCCTCTCACCTTAAAGCTATGCCCTCTCGTCCTTGATATTTCCACCCTAGGGAGTAGAAAGGTAATAATCATTCTTCTTTAAAACTGAACCACTGGCTTTTAAATGGCACACTTTAGGCTTGGTTGAGCGTGGTTGTAAAGCTGCAGCAAATAAGAATGTAATTGTTTACAATTAATAACTGTTGAGTGTGGTTAAAGGGAAAGGGCCATTCCAAGTATGGAAGGATTGGTTTGGAAGAAACATGATTTTTTTTACATTGAATAACTAAGATGTACTAAATAACCACAAGACATATTTATTGACCATAAACCTTTCATAAGGCAAATAAATGCTAGTCACAAGGTTTTAACTTTCTAAAAAAGAATTCTAATCACCGTTCTTTAATTAATTGAAATGTTATCTGTTGGATTACTTTTCTGTTTTCCCTTCATAATTATAGATACTTGGGATAATTATGTTACTTGATCTCCAGACGACACATTTGTGCAGATGCAGAGATGTGCAGAGTTTATAACTGATTCAACTCTGCAGGGCAATTAAAAACATTGTTGTCCTCCAAATTGTTCACACTGTCAGCTGATCTGCTGACTATCCTTTGGTAATTAAGTTAACAATTCATTTATTTTTACTGTTTTTTCTAACAACCCTTAAGCTCTTGCAGCAGCAAGCAAGGAATTGAGTGTTTAGTTCAGTTTAGAGATACAGTTGAAACAGACCTTTTGGCCCGGGACCACGCCGACCAGCGATTACCCCATACTCTAGCTCTATCCTACACACTAGAGACAACTTACCGTTTTGTTTTACCAAAGTTAATTAACCTACAAAGTAATCTATGTTTATGGAGTGTGGGAAGAGGCTTGGGCACCCGGAGGAAACCCCCACAGGTCACGGGAGAACGTACAAACTCCGCACAGACAGCACCCATAGTCAGGCTTAAACCCAGGTCTCTGATGCTGTAAGGCAGCAGGTCTACCGCCCTTTAGTGCTGGCATAGAAAACTTATCTCGTTGAAAATGTAGCATTTGCTGCTGGTGCTTTAAATTTAATATATTCCAATGGGGATATTCTTTAACAAACATAATAGTAGGCTTTCAGTTCCACATAAGCAATCAAAGTAAGCAAAACGACATTAAGCAAAACAACATTAACCTCCTGCCGATTGTACATATCCTGAGCAAAAACTCTCATAATTCTCCTTATTATTCTGATACATAGTAGTGGGTTGAAATTATGTTATAATGTTAAAGGTCATCTTGTATCTATTTTGTTGTTCACAAACACTCCCACTATAATCCAACCCTTCATTAAATATGATATGAGGAATTTAATACCCAAAGTTTGGAAGATCAATTTTGTTTCACATTATTTTGATCTGTGTAGAAAATACTGAATCAGATTTTCATGAATTAATGGTACAATTCCAAAATGAGCTAGAGAAATAAAAAAAAATATGCAAAATGTTAGTTACATTTTTAATCTCGTAAGGGGTCATTTTTCTCCAGCAGTATGATTATTTCCTCTGGGATATTCTTTAGGATTTCAATGAGGTGGTTAATTGTTAGACAATCTAATGCATTATTGGTTATGCTGTAACACACAATGGGTCAAATATGTTCAGAGGTTATTACAGAATGATTTATAATGAAAGTATTATTATTCTTTTGTTTAAAGTCTGCACAGGATATAGAACAGTACAGCACAGCACAGGAACGAGCCCTTCCGCCCACATTGTTTGTGCCGAACATGATGCCAAGTTAATTTATCTCCTCAGTCTGTACACAATTCCTTTTATTTCTTGCACTTCCATGGGCCTATCTACAGGCCTCTTAAACGCCTGTATCGTATTTACCTACACCACCATCCCTGACAATGCGTTCCAGGCCCCCATTACACTCTGTGTTAAAAAAAAACTTGCCCCACACATCTCCTTTTAACATTCCTCCTTTCAGCTCCTAGCTATGCCCTCTGATGTTGGACATTTCCACCCTGGGGAAAAAGGCTCTGACTGTCTACCCTATCTATGCCTCTCACAATGTATATACTTATAATATGGTAAAATAATAATATTCAGAATTAATCAAAATGTTTATTAGCTGTATGGTTTATTTAATCATTTGGTGTTTGAAGTATATTTACGAAGTATAACATGCAGGAACTTTGAGAATATATATTTTTTTGCATTCCCCAAGTTGAAGTGTTGGCTCTTAGGAATATCATTATAAATCAGCATTCAGTAGAACAATGTAATTTATTTCCATCTTGTACACCACTTGGTTAGCTTGGTATGAATGCACAATGGTATGAATGTTGAATCCGCTGGGTACAAGTAATATTACCCCCAATTATTTCCTCTTCCTCTCCCTCTACCTCAGTGTGCACTCATTTCTGCCACCATCTCCCACCACCCCGTCACAGTGCGCCTTTGTACATCTATTTCTCATCCCCGCATCCAACATTTCCCCTTTTATTCTCCCTCTTTCTCCCTCTCACTGTCCCTTGCACCCATAACCCTCTCTCTGTCTTTACATTTAATTCCTTCTTTTCTTTCATTATCCAACACCCATTAGTCTCCTTTTCACCTCCATCTTTTGTCACTTACTTCACCCATCTGCCATTTATCCCACATTCCTTGCCTGTATCTAACTGTATCACATGGCAGGAAAAAGAGAATCAAAGTGGTGGATGAACTCAGCGGGCCAGGCAGCATCTCTGGAGGTCATGAATAGAGAGCATTTTGGGTTGTAACTCTTTTTACGACTCTTCAGATACATGTCAAGCCTTGTCCCATCAACTCTCTTTTCCAGCTTTATCTTTACTAATATAATAAATGTGAAGAAGAGCCCAGACCTGAAACTTCATCTATCCATCACTTCCACAAATACTCCCTGACACACTGAGTTCATCCAACACATTGATTTTTGCTTATTTAGTTCCAAGTTCTTTGAGAAAGTTGAGTGGATTTTTGCAGTGATTTGCTGTGAATAATTCTCAGTACCAGGAATCCACATTGTGTTCCTTGTAAATACTGTGCAAAACTTTAGACTTTAGAGATACAGCACGGAAGCAGGCCCGTACACTAACACTAACCTACACACTTGGGACAATTTACAATATTTAGCAAAGTCAATTAACCTACAAACCTGTACGTCTTTGGAGTGTGGGAGGAAAACAGAGCAGCTGGAGAAAGCCTTCGCAGTCACAGGAAGAAGGTACAAACTCCACATAGACAGCAGCCGTAGTCAGGATCAAATCCTTCCTCTGTCCCTTGTAAGGCAGCAACTCTACCGCTGTGCTGACCTACCTCTAGATAACATATACAGTATTTCTGTGTCTAAGGAGACTGAGTTTGAGGTGAACTTTGCACTAGGTGGATTTCAAACAAAAGATGAAAGAAACTATGTTTAAACCATAGTTTGGGAATCAAAAAAGCAGCAGAAATATCAAACTGTATTAACAAATTCCCAGGGAATCAAATCTGGGAATTTAATATTGCAGTTGGATTACTACAAAATTAAATTTGTTTGCAATGTGGGAATTGTTACCAGGCTATGTGGCATTGGGAATACATTCAAGGAGATTATAAAAACATGTAATCTTTCTATGCAAAAATTATTACAGTTGGAATGACCTTGGACTAAATTACATTCATTCAAAATATGTGCAAATGAATCCTATTTGAGCACAGTAAGAAAGGCACATAACTCTTTCAGCTCTGTGTGTTATGATTTATCTTTTCCCAGCAAATAAATTGGAGAGTAGGATCATCTTTGTCGAGTTGTTGGATTTTGTGTGCACCTGCTGTGTCGAATCAAATTCCATTTGAGTTTTCTTTGATGCTCAAAAATAAGTGAAAATTACCAATAATATACCCTAGAAATTTTTACAAGCAAGTTATTCCAATTTAAAGTTAAAGATCTGAATAAAATGTCACTGTGCTCAATTTAGGAGTTTTAAATTAGCCAAATGATACAGAAGTAAATTGGGGAGTTTGCACACCTAATTGTACAACAGGCTTTAACCTCTTCTCAGAAAGAAGGCAAACCTTATTTTCATGATGAAAACCAGTTCCAGCAATCAATTCTAACCCAGGCTGGAAAATGTGTATGTTAGCCAGTGTGATATTTTTTGATCTTGGTCAACCTAACTAGTGCTTCTTGAAGAAACTCTTGATGAAAGCATAAAATAGTTTAATTATTTTTATGCATTATGTTAAGGGGTATTAGTGTGTGTGTATTTTTGTATATGTGTATGTGTATATATGTCTATATAGGTATTATATATAGATAATAGGTGTGTGGGTCCGGTATATATTTATATGTCTGTATATGTGTCTATATAGGTGTGTATATGTATATATAAATAATAGGTGTGTGTGTACAGTATATATTTATATATGTGTATATATATGTATGTGTGTGCATAGATGTATACACACATACATCCACACACACACATATATATCTAGCCTCTGTCACACATACATATACATAACTGTTTGAAAATTATCGAATGACTTGCTAGTATAAATAGTCTTGTCCTTTCTTGTCTCATAGTACACTTGCAAACTATTAAATTAAAATAGTACAGGAAAGATACAGATCAATTAATGGAGTGAAAAGCTATCAAGACTCTAGACTTTATTGTCCATGTCCATGCACTTCAAGCGGAGAATGCACGGTTGGTGTCTGCATTGGTTTTGAACCGAAACAATACTCTCAATCTTGGAACAGCCCCAGTGAATAAGAAGATATAGTACAAAAAGGAGGAGAGAGGGAACCTGGGGAAATGTAGGGTAGTTAGCTGGACAGCAGAAAACAAGGAAATGCTAAAATCGACTTCAAAGTAACAGGGCACTTTGGAAAATTTCAATATTATTAAGATGAGTTGCAGTTTTATGAAGGATTTTTAAAAATATCAATTATAACCTTTTGAGGATACATTTTTTGAAGGACATGCCCTTAACCCACAAGTTAATAATTATTTGGCTCACAGGGGAAGTCTGGCAGTAACATGCGGAATCAGTCTGAAGAAGGGTCTCGACCCGAAACATCACCCATTCCTTCTCTCCAGAGATGCTGCCTGTCCCGCTGAGTCACTCCAGCTTTTTGTGTCTCTTTTTAGAATCATTTAGTTTTACATTTTAGTTTTAGAAAAACTGAAAAACAGGCCCTTCGGCCCACCATGTCCACGTCGACCAACGACCCCCGCACACTAACACTATCCTACGCACACTACGGACAAGTTACAATTTAACCAGGCCACTAGCCTACAAATCTGCACATCTTTGGAGTGTGGGAAGAAACCAGGGCTCCCGGAGAAAACCCACGCTAGGTCATGGGGAGAACGGACAAACTCTGTACAGACAACCCCTGTACCGGGTCTCTGGCGCTGCAGTTGTGCCTGACTCTATCGTTGTGCCACCGCGCACCCGATTTAAATCAGGTTCTCACTAAATTGCAGGTTTGGTGGCACTGGAAACCTCCCATGTTATCATCATTCCTCCTTCAAGGAGACTTCCCAGACTATCACAAGTTAATCCTATTAAAGGACACAAAGTGCTGGAGTAACTCAGCAGGTCAGGCTGGATCTCTGGAGAACATAGCTATGTGACGATTTGGGTCGAGACCCTACTTTAGATTGGGGAATTTGAGTCTGAAGAAGGGTCTCGACGCGAAATGTCAATTATCCATGTTCTGCAGAGATGCTGCCTGACCTGCTGAGTTACTCCAGCACTTTGTGACCTTTTTGTGCATTATCCAGCATCTGCCATTCCTTGTTTCCGCTCTTAATCCTGTCAATAACATTTTGAGATCTACAATAGCCTATTTGCTCGTTGGGTTCCACAAAATATTTATGCCAGGGAACTGTCTAAAATGCATTTCTTGCACAGTTCCACAAGGATGCATGTGTTGATTTAATTAGCTTAGTTGATGTGAAAATTAAAGTTGTTTGTGATTATTGCTTTACTTTTGTCACAAATCACATTTCTTAATTATTATTCTATCCATCAGTGCAGTATGAAAGTGCTATATTGTACCACCAATACAAATATTTTTTAGAGGCCTCCACACTTCTCCCACCAGTATATTCCAGATGTATGTCAGCTATAGTACTATAGCTTCAGTCAATTGAATAGGCTTCTCAACCTTCTTTAAAAAAGCAGGTGAAAGAGAAGATTTATTATTTAATTAATTTTATTTTATTTTCTATCCATTGTGGTGTCAGGGATGATGCCGGGTTAAGAATGGCTACACTGACATGTAGTAGGGTGAATTCATGTAATATGGTATATTTCAAATGATAGTTAGAAGAGACGAGAAGGCCCGTGTCCATGTGGGGGCGCAGTCCCTCGTCATCATTGGACTTTGCCCAGCAGCTCACTCTTGCCTCAAGAGGAGTTGCTAGTGGTCTCGGGCTTCTTCTGAGCCTGTGAAAAGAGGTGCAGTTAGTAGGGGGTCGTCCATTTTCTCTCCCTTTCTTTCTTCCCATCTTGCTTCCTCTCCACCCTTAGCTGGAACTCCCAGGGTTTCTAAGGAGTAGGTCTGATGAGGTGCAGCTAAGCTGTCCCAATTACCCAGCTGTATCCCCTTTGCCTGTGGCCTCAGCTCAGTCCAGAGTGCAGCTCGTGGACTTCCTCGGGCCTGCCGGTGATGGGGATCGAATCGGACCACCTCTTAGGGAGGGCGTGTCATCACACCATGTTTTGATAATAAATTTACAAAATGCATTGTTTACTTCAGTAATTTAAAGAAAAAGGTTAAATACACCTCGGCTATATTTCTAAATGCCGCTGCAATCAAAGGTATTGGAGTCGGGCTAGGAAAGGTTTAGAGGGACATTGGCTAACAGAGATGCTGCCTGACCCACTGGGTAACTCCAGCATGTTGTGTCTTTTTTGTAAACCAGTATCTTTTTTTGTAAACCAGTATCTGCAGTTGCTTGTGTCTAGAAGGAAGGGAGCCCTCCAGAAGCAAGGAGAATTGATGTTTCTGACTGGAAAACCGACATTCCATTTGGAAATCATTTTGCAAACATTGTATTTGCCACTTATTTTCTCTGACAGACAGCATCAAAACAATCAAAAAAAGCAGTGAAAAGCCAAGTTGTTAGTGAAGCTGCCACAGTATAGACTACACAGCTTGCTGATGTAAATGACTCACAGCCACTAACAGTTCTCTGGTTCAGTGCACCGATAACAAATGTAAAACTGTGACAAATACAGACCGATAAACATTTATATTACATTATGTAATTTTATTTGTTATATTGACGACCTTATTTTACTTCCAGTGCTTCGAAACCAACGCGCTTGATCACTGATTCCTGGAATATATATTCTAATTATTGCTGCAAATCAAGTATATTTTATGATTTAACATGTTGTTAAAATAACTTGCATTGGATTTCATAATTTAACTAGTATTGTTTACTTTAGTTGCATTTTAACTCTTCACATTGACAACATGTGCTATTTAGATTCAAAAACATCAATCCTGTGGTGTGGAAGTCTAATATTGGCATCTATTCTTTAAAGTACGAATTACTTTGGATGACAAGAACTGAACCCTACGAGTAAATGTACTGTGATGCCAGCCATTGCCGCCTCATTTAGGAACTGTCCACCATACTGGTATTATATTGACACATAGCTGGGCGGTTGTGTGAAGAAAATGACTGCACATGGGATTGAGGGAAGTCATATTCCTTGTCTAATGCATCATAAAATACAGCACCATTGAATGAGATAGTGCAGGAGACATTTTCTGCTTATCTTTCAGGCCGGCTCTCTGAAGGAACTACCTAATTCTTTCCAAAGATAGGCACAAAATGGTGGAGTAAAGGGTCTGTCCCACTTGCCGATTTTTTTCGGCGACTGCTGGCAGCATATCAGTGTCGCCAAATTATTTTGAACATTTAAAAATCCAGCGGCGACAAAAAAAAATTGCGAAACTTGAAAAAACACTGCGCGTCAAACGCCGCGAATTATTTGGTGACCTGATACCATGCCAATGATGCTGGCAGTCGCCAAAAAAAATCGGCAAGTGGGACAGGCTCTTAACTCAGCGGGACAGGCAGCATCTCTGGAGAGAAGGAATGGGTGATGTTTCAGGTCGAGACCCTTCTTCACCTGTTACTTCTCTCCAGAGATGCTGCCTGTTCTGCTGAGTTACTCCAGCTTTTTATGTCTATCTTCGGTTTACATATACCAGCATCTGCAGTTCCTTCCTACCCAATTCTTTCCACTCGTCTGTTTCGTTATCATTCTGCAAGTTTTTTTTCTTGCATTTATCCAGTTTTGTTTTTGAGGGTTTCAATTAACTCTTTGTTTAACACCCTTTCATGACATGCTTACCACTTGATCCAGTATATGTTTTAAGAAAGTCTTTGATAAATGCCCAAAGAGAGACCATTAAACAAAGTTAGAATATGCAAACTTAGAACAATAGAGCACATGTGTAGGAAGGAACTGCAGATGCTGGTTTAAACTAAAGATAGACACAAAAAGATGGAATAAGTCAGTGGATCAGGCAGCATCTCTGGAGAGAAGGAATGGGTGACATTTCAGGTTGAGACATTTCTACAGGCTGAGAGTCAGGGGAAAGATAAATGAAAGCTTTCTATGATGATATAGAGAGATATAGAACAAATGAATGAAAGATATGCAAAACTTAACGATGATCAAGGAAAGGTGGAGCGCACAATGGTCCATTGTTGGCTGTGGGCATGGTGATAACAAGTTATACAGACAGTGAAACTCAACAGAACGACAGTGCAACTAGTATGATGACTCGGATGAGGGAGGGTCAGGAAGAGGAGGATACAAAGGTTGCTTGAAGTTAGAGAAATCAATATTCATACTGCTAGGTTGTAAGCTGCCCAAGCGAAATATGAGGTGCTATTCCTCCAATTTTCAGTTGGCCTCTCTCTGACAATGGAGGAGGCCCAGGACATAAAGGGAATGGGAAGGAGAGTTAAAGTGTTTGGCAACCGTGAGAGCATGTAAACCAAGGCAGACCGAGCGAAGGTCTAAGATTTAGCAAAGATTTAAACAATCGAGCGAAGATTTAAACAATCGCCAAGTCTACGTTTGGTCTCGCCAATATATCGTGGTTTACACCTGGAACAGCGGATACAGTAGATGGGGTGCAAGTGAACCTCTGCCTAATCTGAAAGGACTGGCGAGGTCCCTGGACAGAGTTGAGGGAGGAGGTATAGGGACAGGTGTTTCTTCTTCTAAGTTTGCAGGAGAAGGTACCGGGGAGGGGGTGGTTTGGGTGGGAAGGGTTGAGAGCACAGGAACAGAACCTTTAGATCACACAATGCCGGTGATGAATGTGATGCCAAGATGAACTAATCTCCTCTGCGTGGCTTTTTAAATGATAAATGACAGTGGAGTGTGGATTGCTGTTGGACAGAAAATCAATTTGTGTCTATAGAGATAAATACTGTATAACCAGCTGTTTACAACCAGTATCTAGGATGAGCAAGAGGGAGTGACCCCTAAAGGGCCTGTCCCACTTACGTGTCTTTGGCATGCAAATTACGCAACCTCATGGTCACGTTGAACCGCGACGCTCTCGCGAAGGTCGCGCGCGATTTCATGCGTATGCACAGCCGTCTGGAGTGTGAGACGTCATTTGAAGATGGACGCGAAATGGACGAGTAACTCAGCGGGTCAGGCAGCATCTCTGGAGAGAAGGAATGGGTGATGTTTTGGGTTCTTCAGTCTGAAAGAAATGTCATCCATTCCTTCCCTCCAGTATTTTCTTCTTTTCTATCTTCAATTTTCTTGGCCCCGCTCTGGGAGTAAAAGTTTACTGATGATATGTGGAGAATGTGGAGAAGCTTTTGATTGTTCTAACTACAAATTATTGGGACTTTGGGCTTTGTTTTGTTTTTGCACTCCGGACTTTGATTAAAACCAGGCCAGGCAGCACGTTCCAGGCACCCATTAGGTTTTCTCATTTATTGAACTTTTTTTCTGTTTGTTTATTATAATTATAATCTATTGAGTACTGTGTTTACAAACCTGTTGTGCTGCCACTGCGAAGAAGAATGTAATTATTCCATTTTGGGACATGTGAGAATAAAACATTCTTGAGTTGAGTTTTTTTAGTAATGAAGATTTTCAGGGCTGGGGAGATCCGTGTGGTCAAAGAGAGGGGGCGATATTAACTCCCATCGTCAAGTCCAACAGGAGGTTGTGAGAGGGACGGTAGTTTGGGGTTGACTACTGACTGCTCCTAGTCCTCATCCTACCTGCCTGATGCAACCCCAAACACAGAACAAAGCAAATTACAGCACAAGAGCAGGTCCTTTGGCCCACAATGTTTGTGCCGAATATGATGCCAGGTTAAACTAACCTCACCTGCCTATACATCATCCATATCCCTTCATTCCCTGCATATCCATATGCCTATCTATAAACCTACTATAAAGCCACTATTGTATCTGCCTCCACCACCATCCCCAGCCGTGTGTTCCAGGCACTCACCACTCTCAGTAAAAATAAAAATCACTTTAAAGCTGTGGCCTCTAATCTTTGACATCTCCATCCTTGGACAAGGTTCTGTCTGTCTATCCTATCTATGCCTCTCATCATTTTATATTCTGCTATAGGGGCTGTCCCACTTAGGCGACCTAATCTGCGAGTTTAGAAGAGTGACTTCGACCTTCAAACTCACAGCATGGTCGACACGTGGTTCTAGGAGGTCCTATGAGGTCGCTGGAACTCTCCTTCATGCTCGAGAGAAGTTCCCAAATACTCGTGGCCTCAGCTAGGTTGCAGAAAATTTTTCAGCATGTTGAACAATTTTCTGCGAGTAAAATTTGATCGGCATGGTTGACTCTATGACTTTAACCTACCAGAACTGGGGCGGCTCAGTGGCGCAGTGGTAGAGCTGCTGCCGTCCAGCGCCAGAGACCCAGGTCGATCCTGATCTAGGGTGCCGTCTGTGTGGAGTTTGCACATTCCCCCTGTGACTGTGTGGGATTCCTCTGGGTGATGTGGTTTCCTCCCATATCTCACAGATGTGCTCGGTTTGTAGGTTAATTGGCTTCAGTAAATTGCTCCTAGTGTGTAGGACATGTATAGAACTAGTCTAGTGTGTGAAAAAGGTGTGGACTCATTGGGCTGAGGGAGCTGTTTCCATGCTGTGTCTTTAAATTAAAATTAAACTACAGTACTTGTGTGAATGTAAGAGGAAAATGGAGCCTCCTCATTAAAATAGTCCCATTGATTTTATACTGCCTCTCCATGTTATTTCTCCCAAAGCATACGTATTCTCCACAGATTATTGGTCTGAAAATGTAATGGAAGTACAAATATGAGAAACAACTTTCTCCTTTAATGATTGAAATTAGTTTTAATGAACCAAGACAGGATTATGAGAAGCGTAGATCTTAAATTTATTGTTAACATCAATATCTATAACTCTTTTATTTGTTGCGAGGTATCCTGCCAGCAAATGCACTTTTTTAGCTTGGCATTCTTTCAAATTTTGTGCATTTAATCAGCAGGTTCATGTTATTTAATGCTTCATGCGCTCAAGAGCATTAGAAGCGCCTGCAAAATTACCCAACCCGTTGAATAATGTATGACACTCCACACCGCTGATGGTAGATTAATGCAGATTTATTTTCCATGAGAGTATAGATATAACAAAAGCGATGAATGACATTAACGCTTAAATTAACAGTGTACATTGAAATTATGCAATTTGGATAGACTTATATTCAATCAATTTCCTACAATCAACATGAGCGATTATTTCTGGCTGAAATTGTACCATTCATGAAATTGGACCAGCCACCTCTGATTGCAATCCTAAATTAGAAAACAGAACAGTACAGCACAGGAACAGGCCCTTCAGCCCACAATGCCCATGCCACATATGGTGCCAAGCTAAACTAATCTCAAAGATAGACACAAAATGCTGGAGATAAATCAGCGGATCAGCCATCTCTGGAGAAAAATGTTGGTTGACGTTTCTGATCGGGACTAATCCCTTCTTCGGACTAATCTCATTTGCTTGCACGCGAACCCCTTCCCTCCAATGGTTCGATGCTTCATTGGTACTTTATTGACACATATGCCTGTTCAATTAAATTATTTTGTTGCATTGACAGTCTTACTATATATTATGCACAATCATACTAAGTATAAGAATGTGAGACTTATACTGAAGATAGACACAAAGTGTAGGAGTAACTCAGTGGGTCAGGCAGGCAGTGGGTCTGGAGAAAAAGGATGGGGAAGAAGGGTCCTGGCCCGAAACCTCACCCATCCCTTTACTCCAGAGATGCTGGCTGACCCGCTGAGTTACACCAGCACTTTGTGTCTATTTTTAGCATCCTAGTAAGCCTCCTCTAGCAAAGCCTCCACATTCTCCACATAAGGGAAACCAGAACTGCATGCAATACTCTAAATGTGGCCTAACTAAAATCCTACAAAGCTGCAACTTGACTTCCCGACGGGTATACTCAATGCCACCACTGAAAAGGCAAGTATTCCATCTGCCTTCTTTACTCTCTCTATTAGTGTTGCCACTACCAAAGAGCTGTAGACATGGACACCAAGATGCCCCTATACATCAAAATGTTAGTTTTGTGACCCCTCTATACAATGTTAATGTGCCCAGTGGTTTCCTAAAGTCAGACTCAAATCAATTGATGTCAATCATCCAGGAACACAAGGACATAAACTGGAGCTTGGAGCTGAAACCTGCACAAAATGATTGTCATGAAACAGTCTCAGGCGACCTGGGGGAACATCGTGCTATGTCCTCACTTTACTTGGAATTGTAAGGGACATGTTGCTGACAGAAGGAAACTTGACAGGGAAGCTGATACACAGTATTCTCCAAAGTGCTTGGTTCTTTAACAATGTGTTGTTTTAGAGAATGTAACTCGAGGGAAATTAATGAAAAGGAAACATTTGAATATTGCTTGATATCTGAGATAAGAACAAAAAGTACTTTAAACACATAGCAGGTCAGACAGCATCTGCAGAGAGAGAGACAAAGTTAACATTTCAGGACAAGAGTTGTTGTGTTGTGTTGAGCTTAATGATAACCTCACAAATACAGTCCTAGTCTGGAACCTCATTGGCAGCAGCTCTATGAGGGCAGCTAATCCCTATGTAGGAAGTAATAGGAAGGCATGATTGTCCAGACCTTAACCTTTGGACCTTCCCTGTTCCTCATTTGCCTCCAAGGGTAAAGTCCTAACCTGCCCAACCTCTCCCTATAACTCAAGTCCTGGCAACATTCTCATGTTCATACGTTATAGGAGCAGAATTAGGCCAATCGGCCCATCAAGTCTATTCTGCCATTCAATCATGGCTGATGTCTTTCCCTCTCAACCCAATCTTCTGCCTTCTCCCCATAACCTGACACCAGTATTAATCAACAATCCGTCAATCTCTACCTTAAAAATAGCCAATGACTTGGCCTCCATCACCGTCTGTGGCAATGAATTCCACAGATTCACCACCCTCTATAGCCTCTGGTCCTAGATTCTACCACTCGTGGAAACACTCCCCACATCCACTCTATCGAAGCCGATTCTTATAAATCTTCTTTGCACTTTACAGCTTAATTATGTCTTTCCTATAGCGAGGTGACCAAAATTGTACACAATATCCCAAGAAAAGATGCGGAATACTGGAGTGGCTCAGCAAGTCAGGCAGCATCTCTGGAGAACATGGATAGGCGATGTTTAGGGTCAGTCTGAAGAAGGATCCCAACCCAAAATGTCACCTATCCATGTTTTCCTGAGATGTTTCCTGATCCACTGATCTTCTTTTGTAAGACAGCATCTGCAGTTCCTTGTTTCTACAATACTCCATGTGTGGCCTCACCAACATCTTGTACAGCTGCAACATAATGTCCAAATTTCAATTCTTAGTTCCCTGAGTAATGAAGGCCAGCTGGCCAAATGCCTTCTTCACTACCTTGTCTCACTCAGCCATGTCCTGATACTTGTATTCCTAGGCCCCTCTGTTCTACAACAACACCCCCCCAAATTTCTACTGTTTACTGTGAAAGTCCTGTCCTGGTTTGACACTGTAAAATGCAACACATTGCACTTATTTGAATTAAATAGGATTTGCCATTCCTCAGTCCACTTCCCTAGCTGATCAAGATCCCTCAGTAAGTATTGAAAGCCTTCTTCATTGTCTACAATGCAACCTATTTTAATGTAATTTGCAAAGTTACTAACCATACTTACAAATACATCCAAATTATTTATATAAATAACAACACCAATGGGCCCACCATCTATCTCTGTGGCACAGCACTAGTCACAGGCCTCCAGTCTGAGAAACAACCTTCCACCACATCGCTGTTTCATTCATACTATCAAGAAAATTATATAATCCAATTAGCTAGCTCTCATGAGATCCCATGCGACTAGTCTACCATGTAGGACCTTGTCAAAGGCCTTGCAGCAAACCTGTGGCAGTTTGGTCACAAGATCTGTTGCATTGTGTTTCAATGCCTCTTATGAGATGGAGGTATAACACAAACTAATAGAACTGCTGCCTCACAGCGCCAGAGAGCCGGGTTCATTCCTGACCTTGAATGCTGTCAGTGTGGATGGAGCTTGTACGTTCTTCCTGTGACCGCATGCTTTTCCTCCGGGTTCTTCGGTTTGCTCCCACATCCCAAAGATGTGTGGGTTTGTAGCTTAATTGGCCCTCAGTAAATTGCCCCGATTGTGTCGGGAGTGAATGAGAAATTAGGATAAGATAGAACTAGTGTTAAAGGGTGATTGATGGTCGGCATGGACTCAGCGGGCCTAAGGGCCAGTTTCCATGCTGTATCTCTAAACTCTAAACTAAATTCTGTGATCTTTTGGAGGACTTAATTTGGCTTGAATGTTGGATAAAATGATATAAGGATACCAAAAAAATCTACATCTAGGAACTGTCCAACAAATATTTTCTTCATTGGAAATTCTATCTAAATATGCTATAATTTTACATGATACGTAATATCTGCTGATAAAAATGGCTGATAATCTATCTGGCTTTTCTCCCTGTACAAATAGTAGAGGACTTAATGCTTCTCCTAAAGTAAATCCCAATTTAAATGCAAGACCATGCCTGGTGTAAACAGATTTGATTGCATTTATTTAATGATTTAAAAAAAACAAATTTCAGAGATGATTAAAGCCTGACCAAGATTCCCTAACTCAGTAATTATAGATGGAAAATTCACTTTGGCTATTGAAATAGGATGTGGCATAATTTTTTAGCTGTAATTATGTAGGGAAATATATGACTCAGTTGACTTTATCTACATTTCGTGCTGCCTCGGCAAAGCATCCAACATAATCAAACACCTTTACCTCCCCATACCATTTCCCCTTCTCCACGTTCCCTTTGGGCAGAAGATAATAACCTTGAAAGCGCACTTAACCAGACCTAGTAACAGATTTTTTTCCCTCTGTTATCAGGCTTCTGAACAGTCCTTCCATAAGCTTGGGTCCTGTACAATTCGCCTCTAACTCATCTTGGACATTGGACTTGATTTCATGAACTATTAAGCTACAATGCTGAGAACAATATTCTGCACTCTTGCTTTAACTATTGTACTTGAGATTGTATTTATGTATGGAATTATCTGATTTGATAGCAAGCAAAGCAAAGATCTTGACTGTACCTTGGGAACAGTGAAAAGCTTTGGTACAGGTGACAATAATAAACCTAAACCTAAATATATTGTCATTCTACTATATGGACTGGGAATGTTTGTAGAATATTAGAAGGATTCAATAAATTACATTATACTTAATTTCATTGTATTTATTTTCATTGTCACACTTCAGATTTTTTATTGAATATCAAAGGGGTAACTTCCCTCTGTTTTTGCTTGAGTAGAGGCAATGGTCGGGTAGATGGAAGGTGTGATAAAGTATCACCTTTATCCCTTTAGAACACGGAATTCCAGAGTAACTTCATTCTGAAGAAACGTCACATATCCATGCTCTCCAGACATGCTGCCTGACCTGCTGAGTTGCTCCAGCACTTTGTGTCTTATGTCATTCCAGCATCTGCAGTTCTTTGTGTCTACCTTTATCCCTTCAATGCTACATATGCCAACAGGATGATGGCCATGGTTTAATCAGTACAGGTTCCAAATTGGCACAATTTTTGGCATCTCAAACAAATTTGATGCCAGCACTGTCAAATAGGAGTTCAAACCTCCAGCTTGCTCCCTGTTTTAGCTTCACAAGATTTACATATGTTCACCAGCAGGAAGAACTGCCACCAGCACTTTCTGTTGCTGATTGATTTATTGTAGTTATTGCTGTGATTTTTTGCATGCCTGCTGCTTTCCAGAAGTCTTTGGAGTTGGTAAAACCCTGCAGAGAGTGGTATCACAGCTGCGAAAAGATTCCTGATTTCAAGGATTGTGCGTGAACAAGACACGGGTTCATTAGCAGGATCTCCCTTGGAGGTACAACATGACTGGGAGAGTGATCAGGGCAGGGTGCACTAAGCAAGAAGCTGGGTCAAGAGTGTTTAATTCAAATATGTCCTGACAACGGAGCAACAACATTCTTACTTGCGGCAGCTAAACAAGCCCGTAAACGAAATAACACAAAGAGAATATATAATAATGATGGAAAATTCAAAGAATTTATAATCGTAATATTAGTGCAAACAAAAAATATATTAAAGAAATAATCCATAGCACTTGATTGTTACTGAGCTCAGCATGGTAATGTGTTCATGAGTCTGATAGTTGCTGGGAAAAAGCTGTTCTTGAACTTGGTTGCTCATGCAAGTCCAATCAGAGTCTTGACACGTGGCAACATTTTGCATGCTGCTGTATTGTCAGCTAAATGAAAATGAATTGAGAAAAAAATGTAGGTTGAGTTATGACAATATAGAAATGATCAAATTATTCCAAAATACTGAAGGCTTATTATTCATCCCAGACCAGTATCTCCAAATGCACTAAATTGGAATGCCAGGAACTTAGCGGGTCAGGCAGCATCTCTGGAGGACATGGACAGGCAACGTTTCCATTTGGAACCCTTTTTTTGGATTGATTGCTGGACTTCTGTAAAGCCCCTGGAGTGTTTTTGACACACATTGGCAGCGCTCTTCAATGAACGCCAGAGCTCTGAGCATGTGTTCCATCAGCCTGACATTTGGATCACTGCAGCGGGATTCCAGTGAACACTGTTTTGGGCATTGACATATTCTGTCCTCTGTAAGGAACTACAAAGCCTTTCAGTTCTCAAAACAATTGTCTTGTGAATATAGAACCAACTGAGACAGTTGGAAATCCTTGAGATAGATTAGCAAATTACAGAAGCTGACAAGAGGCTGAAGAAGATTTCATTTGCTGCTTTTATGTTTACGCCATATAATTCTGACTGTCACAGCCAACCATCAATAATACAACACTGAGTGATTGATCAAAATGAACTCCTGAATTTAATATCTCCAAACTGCAAAAGTCATTAAAACAGGAACATCATGGCAGCTAATTTACTGCTCTTGGAGGAACCTGCAAAGCATCATTGCACTCGTTTCTGCCTCCAAAATTTATTCCATTGAAATCAATAAAATGAATTTCCCAGACAGAGCACAACAGACTAGCATTACCATTTAGTGTATTTGGGGATACTGAACTGGGGTGAATAACAAGCGTTCAGTATTTTGATAATTTCTATATTGTCATAACTCAACCGTCATTTTTTTTTCCTCAATGCCTTCTCATTTGGCTGACAATACAGCAGCTTGCTTAACCTTCAATCAGCTTTGAGACGCTGATTGAACTTGCTTTCAGCAAAAGAAAAATTGCTTGGTTGTCAAGTCCCATTGGAATATCATTAATTGGCAGTCACACACATTGTCATTGCTGTTCAGATTACTCAGTAACTTGCATGGCTGCCAAGTGCGACCGATGTGAACATTAGTATCTTCTGTCAACAGTGGGTCTGTCAGATACTGTGGAGAAAACATTGATTATTTTTTCAGTGAAATCTGGCATAGAATTCACAATAAAATTGATATAATTGATCTCAGAAGCTCTGATTAATAACTGCAAGTGAGATTGCTGTATCAATTAAATGTTGTTTACTTATTATTTTTAATAATATTTTTACACAATTGTATCTCTCTGTGCTGCATGAGATTAAAAGAACTATGCACAAGCATTTTTTGGATGTTTTTTTTTGTAATAATGCATCAAACAAATGCAAAGGGTCTTATATTTAATCACATTTTTAATACCATCCTGAATTGTGTGTGTATTGCAGACACAATGCAGGATGGTATTAAAATAAGTGAAGTTCAATACTTGCTGTGACTAAATATGACCCTTTGCATTTGACTGATGCATTATTAGAGAAATGTGCCTATTTTTTTTACTAAGGGCTGTCATAGTTCCAATGATGGAAATTATAGGGGGGGAAGGGGGGGTTATTTTATGGAAGTTCTGAAAGCATATTAATGGATGAAGGAATTCCAAAGTATTGTGCCGAGGCAAATGGAGACATGGCAAAAAGGTTGGGAGATTCAAAAGAGGTAAATGTCAAAAGAACATATAGCCTTGGGTGATTTTTCATAGAGTCAGGCAGTGTAGAAACAGGCCCTGGCCCAACTTGCCCATGCCAACCAACATGCCTTATCTACACTCGTCCTACCTGCTTGCATTTGACCCATATTCCTCTAAACCTATCCTATCCACATATTCATTCTTGGAATTATCAACAAAGTATATTATTCATGTAACAGATTATAGTGCTGGCCAGTTGCTTTCTTCATAACGTTCTTTTCTCATTCTAGTCAAGAGTTAACCAAATGAAAGTATCCTTAATAGGCCACTGTTTGCTCGTGTCAACATTTATTGCCCATTGCGCACCATCATTGAGTTAGTGTTTGTGAGATGCCTTCTTAACCATTACAACACGTGCATTAAAGATAGTCTCATTTGGACAGTAAAGTGGCGCAGGGGTAGAGTTGTTGCATTACAACGCCAGAGACCCATGTTCAATCCTGACTGCAGGTGCTGTCTGTACGGAGTTTGTGCAGGATAGAAAAATCAAATAATAGAGGCATAGCTATAAGGTGAGAGGAGCAAAGTTTAAAGCAGATGTCTGGGACAACATTTTTACACAAGGTGCCTGAAATGCACTGAAAGGGTCAAGGTTGAGGCAGATTTTAGAGTGGCATTTCAGAGACTTTTGGATGGGCACATGAATATGCAGGGAATAGAGGATTATGGATTATGTGCTTGTAGATAAGAGATGGTCCTGGGCTGATGTTAAGCACAAACATTGTGGACCAAAGGACCTGCACCTGTGCTGTTCTGTTCTATGTTCACTAACCTGCCACTTACCCTTCTCTCTTGCCCCCCCTGATATGAGTGGGCGCATTGCTCTTCCACCGGAGCAGATTGCGTGCAAGTTCATAGCTAAATCCCAGGTGTAAAAGCAGGGGGGTGCAGCAGCTTCATACTCTAACATTGGATTCCGCAAGGAACTAAACATCTGAGATAGTAGTGAAAATGTAATTTGTGAGTTGCCCGGAAGGTTGTGCCTTTGGTAGAACACGGGAAGAAACTGTTGGCATGTTCACGCAAGTTCCGGGCCAGATTTGAACAACCTTCTCCAATTCATTTGAAATGAATTATTTATACCATGTTGTGTTTATTCTGCTTTATATATATATCTGTTCATGTTTCAAACATCTTCAAAAGCTAACTAAGCATAACAAGTTAAGTAAGCATAATGTACAAGATATATATATATATATATATGCAAATAGAACTAATTTAATGATGTTTGCAAAGAAAATGGTTTGAATCAACCCAATGAATCTGTAACACTTTGGTGTAAACGATTAATCAAGAAGAACCAGAATTACAAAGTACATGAATTATGTGCTTAAATTGTGAGCAAAAAATATTCATTCAGCTCTCAAAGTTGTGTAATCAAAACTGCTATGAGCTTCATTTATTTTTCGATGAAGCTGTGATTGAACAATTAATTCAACATTGTTGTGCTTTTGTTGGTCAAATGTGCTATTTATTTGTTAGTAAGATAAAAGTCGTCCAGTTTAATTACAGGAACTTGCTAGAGATTTGACAGCAAACCAGACTGGTGAGGGAATTTCTATAGATTGTTTTAACCCTGCAGGAATTACAGCACACAATTTACAAAGCAATAACACAAACTAAAACAAATAGACAATTACACCCTGAATAAGGCAGATACCACGTTGGCCCTGACGATCAATACTTCCACTAACTGCAAACAAGTGATCTTATCGTGTTGTTTTGCAGGAATTTAGACCCTCGGATTTAAATGTTTTGTTTAGTTTAATTTATCTGTACAGCTATTCATCTGTACAGGTCTAAGTTCTCCACCTTTCCGTTACTCTGTGGGAAGTGCTAGAGTAGCACACCATGGAAATAGGCCTTTCACCCCAACTCGTCCATGCCAACTAAGGTGCCCCATCTAAGATCATCCCATTGGACCACATTTGGCCCTAATCCCTCTGAACCATCCTAATCCAAATTTATTTTTTAATGTTGTTATTGTACCAGTCTCAACTACTTCCCCGGCAGCTCCTTCCATATACCCACCACTCTCTATGAAGAAGTTGCACCTCAAGTTCCAAAGAAATCTTTCCTCTCTCTCCTTTTGCTGTGCAGTTTCCATTACAGTAAGCTTGCACATTTAAAATGATAAAGGTTCCAATGTCTGCAACCATAAGTGATTCCAGATTTTTTAAAACATATTCTCATCGCCAAATATATGTGGCATGTTTGCAATAGCTTGCCATTGATTCTTATCAATCTCAAGAGACAAGAGTGTTTTATTATCATGTGTCCCAGAATGGAACAATGCAATTCTTATTTTGCATCAACAGCATAACAGGATTGTAAACACAGTACTCAATAAATAATATGATAAATGGACCAAAAAAAGGTCAATAAATAAAACCTAATAAGTGCAAAAAAAAGCAAAACAAAGCCCAGAGTCCCTTGTGCAACCGAGGCCATTAGTAATTTAGAGTTTAGTCGGAGTCTGTAGTGTTCAATAACCTGATGGTTATTGGGAAGAAGCTGTTTCTGATCCTGGGCATTACAGTATTCAGGCTCCTCCTTCCTGATTGCAGGAGTGAAATGAGAGCATGACCAGGGTGGTGAGAGTTCTTAATGATGCTGGCTGACTTTTTGAGACAGTGTCTCATATAGATCCTTTGATAGTGATGTGGTCAGTACCTGTGATGGATTAGGCAATGTTAACCACTTTTTATAATCTCCTTCATTCCTGGGCGATTGAGTTGCCAATATGCCAATATGCTATCTACCTTACACTTGTAGACGTTGAATGGTGTATTCGTTGACATATCGAATCTTCTCAATCTTCTAAGATGAGCTTTCTTTAAGACGGTACGTTAAAGTACTGGGTCAAGGACAAATCTTCAGAGGTATGCATGTCCAGGAATTTGAAGAGATGTTTCCTGTGGGATATGGTAGAAATAAATTGCAATTAATTATGTTTCTGTTTCCAGTGTGCTACATGGCATATGCACGGCTGAGTTAAGAGGTTCTGATGAGAATCTTATATAAAAACGTTGTTGTCTACCATTGCTTTGCTTGGTGCCAATCTAGTCTAAAACTGCACTGGAATAAGGTAACAACTAAAGTGGAGCAGTATTTATATCAGAGTGGCACAGTGGTGTAGCTGGTAAAGCCTCTGCCTCATAGTGCCAGAGACCTGGGTTCAATCCTGACCTTGGGTGCTATGTGTGTGGAGTTTGCACGTTCTCCCTGTGACTGCATGGGTTTCCTCCGGGTGTTCTGGTTTCCTCCCACAACCTAAAGATGTGTGGTTTGTAGGCTAATTGGCCTCTGTAAATTATCCCTAACATTGCAGAGTGAGGATGATAAAGTTGCATAACATGGAACTAGTGTGAATGGGTGATTGCCAGTTGATGTGGACTCGGTGGGATGAACGGCTTGTTTCCACGTATCTCTAAACTAAATATTTAGAACTCTCCAGCAACATCCAATGTTCACTGTAGAATATATTGCAATGTCTATATTCCAAATCAGATCATCCAATTATGTTACATTTTCCATGGCATGCCAAAATTATCATAAAACAGCATATATTTTATCCACTGTAATTCAAAAATCAGAAGAAAAGGGGCAACCCATTATTAAAAATACTTCATATCGGATTGATGGCATTTTAAGAATTATGACAAATAGTCAAGAGTGTTTTGTTGTCATATGTCCCGAAACCAAAAAATGAAATTATTATTTAATCACCACGGACATTAGTGCCACTTCTCGACGGTCACACCACCTTACTCTTCTATAGTACTGGTATTATTGTTGCCTTTTTAAAGTGGTGGGAACCTCAGACCTCATGAATGAGAGGTTGAAGGTTTCCACAAAAACTCCAGCTAGTTGGTCTGTACAGGTTTTAAGAACACGTCCGGGTATACCATCATGTCCAGACGCTTTACAAGGGTTCTCCCTTCTGAAGGATCTTCTGACGGCGGCCTCTATGACTGAGATTGTAATACTTTCGGGGGCTATGGGGGCCTGGGAAGGCACATCAGTTCTCCCTATCAAAGCGTGCGAAGAAACATCATGTCAGAAAATTTGGTTGATGAAACTGGGAAAATCAGATGCCATGCTTAGATTGGAGTAAAGAATGCCTGACAGGTGATGAGAGATAATAGACTATGTGATTCACTTGAGATAGTACACAGTGGAGCAAATTAAAGCTGCCAGCCAAGAAAGTTGCTAAAGATGGATACAGTGCAGGGAATAGTGCATGCTCTATGTTAAACTGACCATAGCGGATAAACTGGAATAAAACAAAAGGTAAGATATATCACCTCATTCACCACACGAGCTGGGAATTTTTCTGTACCATAAAGCACTCAAATGCTACTTTGAATAATTAATTTGTTGCATTGCAACCACACTACAGAAATTAAACTCTCGACTACCGATTCTTTACATGTGTAATCTTAGTTTATTGTATTGCATTTCTTATGTTTATTTTACAGTATTATTGTTGTTCTTGTTGCTGTAGTTATGTCATATAACAACTAATTGTTCTATTATTGTTGTTGTATAAGATTCTTGGAAGTCAGTCACACCCCACTTGAATTAGTTCGTAAAGGCAATTATTATATTGGGGACATATTTTGTGGAGCGCAGCAAGTCCCCTAGGGGCACATAGAGATGGCATGTTGAGCTGTGATTGCCTGTGAAAAGAGGCGGCTCAGTGTTGCTGCCTTACAGCACCAGAGACCTGGGTTCGAACCTGACTACAATTGCTGTCTGCACGGACTTTGTACGTTCTCCCTGGCTTTCTCCGGATGCTCTGGTTTTCTCCCACTTCCCAAAGACGTGCAAGATTGTAGCTTAACTGGCCTCTATAAATTGTTCCTGGCAGGAGAGAACTAGTGATCATTGCTCGGCGTGGACTCGGAAGACCGAAGGGCCTGTTTTCACGCTGTATCTCTAAACTAAACTAAGCTAAGATAGCCCAATCTCTGCCAAAGGTTCAATATGAAATATTTTTTATATTGGGTTGACGCTTTTCCTGATTTGTGAGTTACAATAAATAAAATATATGTTGTTTTATGATAATTTCGGCATGCCATGGAAAATGTAACATAATTGGATTATCTGATGTGGAATATAAACATTGCAATATATTCTACAGTGAACTTTGCATATTGCTAGAGTGCTTAATCATACTTAAAGAATTATATTGTAGTTTGATGAAACAAATGAAAGAAAATAGTATATTCCATATCTGGCAACTGGACAAATACCTGGGTTACTAAACTGTACCTACCGATAAGGATATGAGTAAACCTGAATTCACACAGAGCCATTTTCTACCAGTTTTCTGTTATTGGAGATTTGTCAGGAGATTAACATACCTGGCAAGAAGTATCTCAGAAGTTTTCACACAATCTCTCGCCCATGTCTTGCCAGTTTAAAACAAAATTTAAGACACATATTTGATTTTTTTTTAACCAATATATTTATTCACGATCATGTTCATTTTTACAATAATTAACTAGTTTTTAATGAAGCAATTGAAGCCTATTTTTCTGATTTATGTAGATTTAGTTTAGCTTAGTTCAGAAAATACAGTGTGGAAACAGGCCCTTCAGCCCACCGTGTCCGCGCCGACCAGCGATCCCCACAAATTAACACTATTCTACACCCACTAGGGACAATCTTTACATTTACCAAGCCAATTAACATACAAACCTGTACGTCTTTGGAGTGTGGGAGGAAATCGAAGATCTTTGAGAACACCCACGCAATTCACAGGGAGAACGTACAAACTGACGCTGCATTCGCTGTAAGGCAGCAACTCTACCTCGATATACTAAAAAACCAGCAGGAAAAGTGAAGAATAAAAATAAGCCTTTATTCTCTACAAAATGAAGGTACACGTGATACCACTTTTAAAAATTGATTATATATTTAATTTGATGGTGATAAATTTTCAGATGAAGTAATTATGCACTTTTATAAGTGATGATTATGTTGGCGATAGTTCCTATTCTAAGCAGCACTTGAAATCAATGGTTAGACGTGAAAGATATCATTGCACTGCTTGAAGAAGGGAACTTTTATTAACCAACACCGTTCAATAAATAGATTAGTCGATGATTTATCTCATTTGCTGTTCATCCCAGTTGAATGTCAAATATATGTTGACACCGTATGTAAGAGCATGATTGTTTTTTTTTCCAGGAGACAAGTCTAATCATTTTTGATTCATTTGTAAAATTAATTAGTGAGGACTCAAAATAGGGACAGATTAACACATTCTGAATTAACACAAAACTGGTGTCTGATGCTTGATACATTAAATTACACATCAAATATGCATTTTAAATTCATCTTTATTCTAATAACGGGGATGCTGTTTATGTAATGGATGTACATGAATATTTTAAGAATTACAGTAGTGGAGAAATCACTATTTTAAAATAAGAGCAAATAATTACAATGGTGTTGAAGCTAAAATTGGCTGAGGAGTATTAGATCTTAATACATTCAAACCCTTATAGGAGGATTATTACACAATACATGAATTTAATTTTTTTTATTTTTTTTTAATCATTTATAATTGAAAGCTTTGTTCAGTTGCAGCAGCCCTTGTGAAAAGTTCTTTGAGCAAATTAAGATAATATTTATTTTGAAACGGTATAAAAATTAGATTTTCAGTGAGTTTGCTTTCCGAAGATATTGATTGTTTTAAAAACAGTGTATTATTTTATAATAAGATATAATCTTTACTTTGAGATGCTCCTTAAAACTTACGCTTGACTAAGCCCTTTGGTAATCTGTCTTAATGTTCCTACTGTGGGGAAAGGAATTTGCATTCACCCTGTCTATTCCCCTCACGATTTTATACACTTCTGTAAGATCACCCCTCAGCTTCATGCGCTACAAGGAATAAAATCCTAACCTGCTCAACCTCTCCCAACAGCTCAGACCCTCGAGTCCTGTCACCAACCTTGTAAATCTTCTCTGTACTCTTTCCACCCTTTCTGTGTGAATCTGTTGTATTTTACCTCCTGCTTCCAAGCCACAGTAATAATTAGCTTTTAATAACCTGCTTGCACTAGTTATTTATTATTAGGTAATTCATCATCGATTAGATCATTTGCTTTTATCTTCTATGTCACAATGTCAAAGTTCAGACCTGCATGCCATTAATTCTTGTGACAGCATCTCAAGTAAAGTTGCCTCTTGCACAGATTAAAATCATTTTCAATGTAAAAAAAATCTAATTACTGTATCTGGAATTGTGAATGACTTTAGATGTGATAGGGTCAATGTTTAATGTATTATAATGACTCTTGTAACAGCTCCTGCTCACCCATCAAAGCACCAGCAATCTAGGAACACAAGTTCAAATCCCCCTTGTGGCCGCAGTGGATGTCGAATTTCATTAATTGGGGATTGAAACAATAATATTCAATTTCAATGATAATTGCAAAATGGCCAGATAATTTTAAAACATTTGATAATATCCTCAGAGATGAGAATTTTTAATTTAATTTAGAGATACAGCATAGAAACAGGCCTTTCAGCCCACGGTCCACACCAACCAGCCTGTACACAAGATCAAATCCTATACACTAGGGACAATTTACAGTAGCCAATTAACCTGCACGCCTTTGGAATGAGGGAGGAAACCAGAGCACCCGGAAAAAACCCGCGTGTCTCAGAGGGTACAACGTACAAACTACATACAGACAACACCTGTACTCAGGATCAAACCAGGGTCTGTGGCACTGAGAAGCAGCAACTCTACCACTGTGTCACTGGGGCAGGATCTAGTGGAGATACCTCTCAAACAAGAGAAGAGATATCAACCCAGGGGGGGCCACATGAGCGGTAAAGATGCTTGGCATGGGGATAGTTTACGAACACTACCATATATAACACTATGAATGTATAAACGTCGAGAATGTTGGAAGAATGTTTGCACTGTTCGCGTTTTTGAAAAAAAAAATTCTTATTTGGAATAAAGTTTATTTTTGGGGAAAAAAATTATATTCTGCTGCCATTTACAATTCCGTGCCAATAATTCACTTCTCATGCTGAACTCATACCCCAAAGGACTATATGACAAAGCCTTTGAATGCATCACAGAGTTAGCATTTTGAAGGCCTGAATGGGTGATTGAATTCAATCATTTATTTCAAAACTGAATTGTACGATAACAAAGGAGAGGAGAAATGTTTGAATGTGGTGAAAGGACCGGACTTTCTGCACTACCGCGTGATAGATCCAACACGGAATCAATGGAGACAAAAGACTGCGGATGCTGGAATGCGGACCAAAAAGTAAACTGCTGGAGGAACTCATCACGCCATTGAGCAATTGTGGACAGAAATGGACAATCAATGTCTTGGTACAGGACCCTTCATCTGGGCAGGACCTATAGGTCTAAATACGTACTTTAGACTGTAGAAATACAGCACGGCCCACTGAATCCGCGCCGACCAGCGATCACCGCATACACAGTAGAACCAAAACCAGAGCACCTGAAGAAAACGTTACATTTGTTGCTTTATTCATGTGTTTGCAAGTTTGGTGCACTAACATAATTGTCATTGCTGCTGCAGCTGAGCAAGGGTGTTGTCTCGAGCTCAGCTACCTGTTGACTGGGAAGATCTCAAGGTGAGATAAGCTTATGTAGCAGGACACTCCCCCTAGCCCATGACGTCACGTGCCAGCCTTCATAGCTACTGACGAGGATTCGACCATAAGTGGTCTGTGTATCAGCTGATGCCACAGAACCCCCCCCCCCCAGCACCGGAGGAAGGAATAGAATGGTCAAGGACGGCTTCTGCATGTGGGTCGGGGCACTCCGGGCGTGGGTTGGGACGGTGGGGCCCGCGGGCGCAGCTAATGCTCCGGCTGTGGGCCATCCCGGCCATATGCCAATGGGTGCGAGGTGACCGATGCAAAAGCCACCAGACGGAAGAGACACAGTCACATCTCCTCAACAAGCTAGGGGATCGTGTCTTGAGAAATACGGCCACCAGCAACAGCTGGGAGACGTCGGCAACAATGCAAACAAAGAAGAAAAAACAAAATAAAAATAAATAAACTGATTGCTAAACTGATTGCGTGGTGATAGTGTAAACAAAGGGAAAGAGACAAAACAAACTACAGTGAGCAATCACGTGTAAAATGGTAGGTTAAGTTAGGGCATGGTGCAGGATGGGAAGCTGTCCTGGAAAACTAGAGGTTGCAGTGACATCCTCCGATCTGAATGTGGCGCTGTTGCCGTTGGTCAGGCTGCAGGGATGGCATCCGGCCGGAAGATGGCGCTGTGGACGGCGATCAGGCTGCAGTGACTGCAGCCAATCTGAGGATGACGCTATTGCCGGTCGTCAGGCTGCAGGGACGGCATCCGGCCGGAAGGTGGCACTGTGGACGGCGATCAGGGAAGGTCGAGCTTCTCTTCCGGCCAGCCGCGGTGGCCATTTTTGTAGTCGGGTGGTCGCTTGTTTCAGTAGGCCATGGTGGCCATTTTGCCAGCCGGCTGAAGCGGCCTTAACCAGTGATTCAATCCCTGGGACAGACAGGCAGCCAGCACCCAGGGATCTTCGGGGTCCGCGCCAGTGAGGAGCAGAAGGGCGTCTTCAGTCAGTCACCCCAGGTAAGCCCGCCCTTTCGGGTGGCTAGGCCCTGGGCAGCAGCCTGTGGGGTAATGGGCGTGCCGACTCTCTCCCCGCTCCCGGGGCCGTTGGGTGTGCATTGGAGGCTGCTAGAGTTACGGTTCCAGAGAAAAAGATTAATGTCCGCAATGAGGTAGGTTGGAAGATCAGCACTATGCCTTATTTTATGGGAGAACCGTTCTATAGTCTGATTGCAGAGAAAATTAGTATTGATTTACAGTACTAATAGGGGGTGAGCATTGATCAAATAATAGACGATAGACAATAGGTGCAGGAGTAGGCCATTCGGCCCTTCGAGCCTGCACCGCCATTCAATGTGATCATGGCTCCCAATATTTACTTAAATTAAATATGATTGGTGCTGTGGCTGTTTGTTGCAAGGGATTGAAGATGAATTTCTGCATAGAAATCTTTGTAGCTTTCTGCTGTGCAATCCTATAAGTAACAAACCTGAAGTTGGATCATATTCAAAGGTTAAATATGATACAGGGTGGAAGTACCTTGCTGAAAATATTGTCAGTAGTTAAATGCGGCCTAGTGGTTTTATATCCAAACCATAAAACTCTTAAATTAACTATGGAAAGCAAAATAAGAAAACAACGTACATACCATTAATGTGTCCATTAAACATGAGGCAGAGATAGTTTGCTTCACAACTGCAATTTATTGGGACAACTCCAGAGCGGGCAAAAGGTCTTGTGATGCATTTACAGTGATTTCGATAGTGTCATAGAGTCATCATATGGCGTGGACAGAAGCTTTTCAGCCCAGCTTGCCCATGCCGCCCAACATGCCCCATCTACACTAGTCCTACCTGCTCGTGTTTAGTCCATATCCCAATGAACCTATCCTATCCATGCACCTGTCCAAATATTTTTTAAACCTTGAGTTTGTAACTGCCTCAACTACCTCCTCTGGCAGCTTGTTACACATACTTACCATCCTTTGTGTACAATAAGATGCCCCTCAGGTTCCTATTAAATCTTCCCCCCCCCCCACCCCCCCTCACCATAAACTTATGCCTTTTAGTTCTTAATTTCCCTTCTCTGGGTAAAAGACTCTGTGCATTTACTATATTTATTCCTCTCCTGAACTTTTACGCTTTTAGAGAAATTTAGTGAAATAAATGTTTTTTAAAACGTTTTTCATATCCTTTATTTCTTCAGTAAGATAATGGAACAGCTCTGATAATGTCAGGTTGTATCACAGATCTGTGCTTTCAGCAGTCTCAGTGAATTCCAGCATGATGGATCTAGTTTACCCACATGCTTGCATGTTCTGGTGCACTCTCTCCATTTCTCTTTCAGTTCCCAACTTGCTATTGCTTCTTCTGAGAAATTGTTGATTTTTTTAATGCTTATAGAACATAGAACAGCACAGCACAGGAACAGGCCTTTCAGTCCACAATGTCAGTGCCAAACATGATGCCAGGTTCAACTAATCTCCTCTGCCTGCACGTGATCTATATTGCTCTATTCCCTGCAAATCCACATGCCTATTTAAGTATTTTAATTGCCGCAATGATATCTGCCTTGGCCACTACCCTTGACAACTCGGTCCTGGCACCTACCACCCTCTGTAAAAAATACTTCTCCTTTAAATTTTTCCCCTTGCACCTTTAAGCTATGCCCTGTAGTCCATACATACGGACACATGCATTTCCCAACTATGTTTATTCCTAGATTTCTGCCTTAGTATACATTCTTCCCGTAATGGTCTCAAATATCATCTGATTTGATTTGACATGTTTGCCACATAAAGGAAACTTACCTTTGAACATAGTGAATATTAAATCTATGTTTTAAAACAGATACTATCTAAAAGGTTGGGCATTTGTAAGGGTGAAAATGCCTATTCGTTTGATTATTAAGACTAAATGCACAGAAATCTAACAGCCAATCGTTGGATCAGCAATATAAATATATTAAATATTTGCAGCAGAATTTAAAAAAAAATCTCACTCTGCTACAATTAGATCTATCATGCACTTGTTCCCAGACTCTGGCATTAGAAATTAAAGACGTTTTGCCTTTTATGCCATCTGAAATTGATACTTTGTTTAACGAGAAAACAAAGTAAACCTCTGTTAGATTAGAAAGAAGTCTGTACTGTGGATACCTTGAGGGAAGGATTCAAACAGTTCTCTTTCTGGTGAACTTACTCCACAGTGGGTATCAATTTTAAAGCTAATGACCTGGGATTCAAATCTGAGTCCTTTGGGCAGGAACCAGGAAACTGGTCCAAATACGGTTTTTGCTCATTGCCACGATTCTGGATTTTCAGTACATTGCAGGGATTCATGCCTAATAAATATAGTGGATAAACCGTGAAATTCAACTTGTGATTGACTGAAAGATACAGCATGGAAACACACCCTTCGGCCCACCGAGACCACGCCGACCATCGATCACCCATTCACACTAGTTCTTTGTCATTCCATTTTCTCATCCACTCCCTACACACTAGGGCCAATTAACGTACAGATCTGCACATCTTTGGGAGGTGGGAGGAGACCGGAGTACCCGGAGGAAACCTATGCGATCACAGAGAGAATGTGCAAACTCTACGAAGACAACACTCGATGTCGGGATCGAAACGGGGTCTCTAAAGCTGTGCGGCACGACTTTACCTGTTGCGTCACTGTGCTGCCCAATAACAATTATGCAGTGGTATATTAGGTAGCTATTATACATTCTGCATCTCCATAAGAATCAAGTTTATTGCTGGTTTTGTGTTACAAACTCCTTGTCTGAGTGAACTGCTAAATAGTTAGCATAACATTGACATTTTATAAGTTGAGGATTGGTATTAATTCAGTGTTTCTCTGTTTGGGGTAATTGGGAGTCAAAGCATTTTCACGATAGTATGGGCATCGAACTTCTGTTTCTACATGCTATGACACTGTAGGCCTGGCTTTAATGGTTATGAAAATTTGCTGAGATGTAATAGAGTGTTCTGACCTCATTAGCATCCCACCAAGAGACAAGTTAGAACTGCATGCATTATTCCATTAATGTGGCAGTTTGAGAGCTCTGCTGATTAGAACCATAAATGTGTTTTATTTTCTATTTTAGCTAGCCGTTGTTTCCTCTGCCCTCTTTGCTCTTTGAAGCACCTGTAATGCATCAATTTTTATTTAATGCATTTTTAAGCCTTCTGATGCAAAGTTGTCAAGCGAGATGATTGGCAGCTGAAAACAAAACCCCAAATATGAATAAATGCGAGCATGTCTGAAAATGACATGGATTAAGAGGCTGGTGTGTGGTGGAGAAGGTTGGAAATGTGGGTGTGAACCATTGTGTTGGATTAATAGAATACTCGTTGTCCAAGCAAAAATGCCATGCGGGGAAATATTGTTGCTTTTTTGATAGACACAAAATACTGGAGTAACTCAGCGGGTCAGGCAACGACTCTGGAGAAAAGGAATAGGCAATGTTTTGTGTCGGAAACCTTCTTCCGACTTCACCTATTCCATTTCTCCAGAGATGCTGCATAGCCCGCTGAGTTATTTCTGTATTTTGTGTCTATCATTGGTATTAAACAGCATCTGCAGATCCTTCCTACACGTTATTTTGCTGAATTCCTTTACTAAAAAATATTTATGTGTATTATTGATGTGTATTTATGTGTAACATGGACAGGTGATGTTTCAGGTCAGGTGCCTTCTTTGGACTGCTTGTGGTGGGCGGAGAAAGCTGGAATAGGTGGGAGGCAAGTATGAGGTAGTTACAGGTGAGGGGGGGGGAGTGTGTGGATAGGTAGATAGTTGGACAAAGGCCAGAGAAAAATAAGTCAAAAAGTGTGAGATGAGGAGGGAAGAGGTATGAATTGTGAAGCCAGTGATAGGAATGTAGGTGGAAGTGGGACAGGTGTAGGAGGTGAGGGAGAAATGGGTGTAAATCCAGATGGGGTGTAGGGACTAGAGGGGGGGTTGAAGGGATGATACCCATCCCGACAAAAGGGGATCATTTTGCTCCAGTATCAATAAGACCCTTCTTGGGGGTTTTCCAAAACTGTGTCGTTGTGACACAACCATCACCATCAGCTTCTCCTCATTGCCAACTACATTGACCTCCATGCCAAGCAGAATCACCAAGTTACAACAGAATGCTGATTCAGAATGTTTAGCTCCACTTATCTTATGACATTGATGTTTGCTCATGGAAAGAGAGAAGGATGCCCATATCAAGAATGGACGGGGCTTCCAACATCCCCTTACCATCGTAATTCTGGAGTTACATTTTCCTTTTTATTCATGGAAACTTGTTACGTATGGGTTTGATTACAATGGGCGTCAGGGGTTATGGGGAGAAGGCAGGAGAATTGGGTTGGGAGGGAAAGATAGATTCGCTATGATTGAATGGTGGAGTAGACTCAAAGTGCCAAATGGTCCTATAACTTGATGGCAGAAGACATGTCAAAGCAGTTACACTAACTCCATCCACTCACTTCTGCATGAAACGGAGATCGAATTGCAACCAGAAAACCATTAGGTTTAGAGAAGTCTTGCATCATTTCACCTCTAATTGAAGAAAACCAAGGAATCAATTGTTTCACTGAAACATGGTCACTGTCAGGCCTAATGGGCTACTTAATCATGACTTTAAAAATAAAACGTAGATCCTACCATAACTTAGCTTTCTATTTGGCTTTGTAGAAACAAGAAAGAAATTGCTGGCTGCGGAGTGATTTAAAGGTGAGGAAGAGGCTTTGTGTGCCTCTGCACTGGGTAGTTAATGGATTAGGAATATTCTCTTTTACAGTCTAATGGACATGAAAGTAAAGACAGTGAACTGTTGGGATTACTTGCGAATTTAATCCTGTTGGGCAATATGCCATTAGACATTCCTGAAAAACAAATTAACAGGGAATTGATATTCTGCACTTGTGTCTAGAGTTGTCAGTGATGCCTTTTAATCTAATTGTAAATGCTGTGAGAATGTTGGATGTGTTGTGTGATGTTTGATTAGCTTTTCTGCTAACTACAGTTCCAAGGGTACAGATTTAAGCTTACTCTACTTCTATTACAAAAGCTCCTATATTGTTAAGTGAATATCAGTGTTTAGATTTCCATCTGGCTAACAAATCTAAGCAATTCACCCAAAATTAATGAACTTACTCCCATTCAGGTCCTCTCGTGATTTACGATGCAAGTGTTTCTTGACTTTATTTCTTGAACTATGAAGTGTGGAAACTATTTACATCTAATTACCATTTTAATTATACCAGGCAGATGATTGGATTTGGAGCAAAAAGTATCTCCTTTAGTTTCAACCAGGGATCAATTATATTTTTCTCAAAGTTCCTCCAGTGTTGTTAGATTGGGAGATGGTTCTCTTTTGCATGTACACAGAGGTTTGATTTGCTCAAACAAGCCATTAACCAGCAGTTTTCTGAACAATGCAATTAGAAACTATCTATGAACAGTAATTAACTAATTAGCTAATGTAAAATAAACAGGCTAGCTGTTACTTTAAAATGGAACACAGAGTTATGTTTGGGAACCAGTTGAATAGTTTACTACTGGAGCAAATTAAAAGACCAAGACTTAGAAATGTATCCCAGTAAATCACCCATCCAGAACACGTGGAATTGGCATAAAGACTCAGTCCTTCAATTTCATGATTCACAATACTTCGCTGAACATTTTTGTACTGAACTTGTCATTGACAGTTTCAGCGTGGTGTTCACCTGTTTATATTTTGCAAATTCTCCGAGCTTTCAACCTGTGGTGCAGTTTCCAATTTTCTGGTCTAATCTGCTCATCTTTACCCTGGACATAAAATCCTCCCACACCTCCATCTCTCATCAGAAAGGTCATTGAAATGAGGTCCAAACGTTTCCTCTCCACCATTTGCCTGGCTGAACTCCTTCTTGCATACAACAATGTGGACTTTAACTCCACTAATTTCTCCAAATCACAGTGATGTCCTGCCTGTTTCCTCCCATCCTGTATCTGGTGATGATTCCTTACCTTTCTCCCTTTCCAGCGACGAGATTGTCCCACCTGGTGCCTCAGATCTGTTTCCTCTTTATGACATGTGGATTCCTGTCTACAATATTGATGGAGACCTTGATCGTATCTTATCTATTTTCTCACACCTCTGCTCTCCCTATGCAGAACAAGGATGGGAGATCCTTTACTCACCTTCCACCCCACCAGCCTTTGCATGCAACTGATCGCCTTCCACAATGTCTGTGAGATTCCATCACCAGGCACCTCTCTTCCCCTACCAGCATTTCATAAGGATCATTCCTCTCAAATCTCGCTCGATCTCTCTTTCATCCCTATCACCCGTCTTTTGGAACTTCATTGTGCGACCGCAGGAGTTGCAGCACATGTCCTTTCATCTCTTCCCACCTTGGAAATCCTTCCAGCTGAGATAGTAGTTTAGTTTAGTTTATTGTCACATGTAGCACGGTATAGTGAGAAGCTTTTGTTGCGTGCTTACCAGTCACTGGAAAGGCAGTACGTGATTACTATTGAGTCATTTACAGTGTACAGATACATGATAAAGGGAATTATGTGAATAACATTTAGTGCAAGATAAAGTCTGGTAAAGTCTGATTAAATATACTCCGAGTGTCTTCAATTAGGTTGATAGTAGCTCTGGATCACTCTCTAGTTGTTGGTAGGATAATTCAATTGCCTGATAACAGCCTGGAAGAAACTGTTCCTGAATCTGGAGGTGTGCGTTTTCACAATTTTGTACCTCTTGCCTGATGGGAGAGGGGAGAAGAAGGAGTGGTTGGGGTGTGACTTACCTTTGATTATACTGGTGGCCTTGCCGAGGCAGCGTGTGGTGTAAAGGGCGTCAATGGAGGTGGTTTGTGTGGTGGTCTGGGCTGCATCCACAATTCTCTGCAATGCCTTGCGGTCTTGGATGGTGCTGATGCTGTAATTCACTTGCACCTCTTCCAATCTACTATATCATGTTTAGTGTTCATAATGTCTCCTCTGCTCTGCTGGAACCTAACACAAGAACCCTTGCTTTCAGTCTGACCTGGAGCTGCTTGTATCCTGCCAGTCCATAATCCACTCCCCCACTGACCATTTGAGTGTGCCCTCTTACACTGTCAAATTGAGAGGCATTGCAAACCTCACTTCTGTCTGGGAGCATTGTAACTCCAGGACTTCAGGTCAGACTGAAGTGCAGGAGACTTTGACCCCCTCTCCCTACTATCCTACTGGCCAATGTACAGTCCCTTGAAAACAAAGTGGAGGACTTAAGGGCAAGGCTGCTTTATCAAAGGGAGCTGAGGGAATGCTCTGTGTTCTGTTTCACAGAGACATGGCTCACCCCCCAGCTCCCCAGACTCAGCGGTCCAGCCTGAAGGGTTCTCCATCCACCGCATGGACCGTACACTGGCTTCGGGGAAAGGGAGAGGAGGGGGCGTCTGCCTCATGGTCAACTCTGCGTGGTGCTCAGACGTGGCAGTCCTGTCCAACTCCTGCTCTCCACACCTCGAACATCTGGCGGTGAAGTGCCATCCCTTCTACCTACTGAGGGAATTCACCTCCATCATCCTGACCGCGGTCTACATCCCACCCCAAGCAGACGTCCGTCTGGCACTGGAGGAGCTGCACGCCGTGGTCAACAAACACCAGACGTCTTACCCCGAGGCTTTTACCACCATTGCTGGGGATTTCAATAAGGCAAACCTAAAGAAATCACTCCCCAGCTTCCACCAACATGTCTCCTGCTGCACCAGAGGACCAAACACCCTCGACCACTGCTACACCACCATCAAGAATGCCTACCGCTCTATCCCTCACCCTCACTTCGGTAAATCCGACCATACCGCAGTGCTGCTTCTCCCTGCCTACAGGCAGCAATTAAGGAGCGTACCCCCAGAGGTGAAGGCAGTACAGAGTTGGTCGGGGGGGGGGGGGGGGGGCAGGGGGGGCAGAAGAACAACTACAGGACTGTTTGGAGTCTGTAGACTGGGCAATGTTCAAGGACTCGGCAATCGACTTGAATGAATATGCCACAGTCGTTACAGACTTTATTAAGAAATGTGTCGAGGACTGCATCCCCACCAAAACCTTCCGAGTGTTTCCCAATCAGAAACCTTGGATGAACTGTGAGATCCGTACTCTTCTGAAGACCAGACATCGGGCATTCATGTCTGATGATACAGTGGTCTACAAGAAGTCCAGATATGACCTTGGTAAGGCCATCAAAAAGGCCAAAAGGGAGTTCTGCTCCAAGCTGGAGGATGAGACAGATGTTCGGCAGCTGTGGTGGGGCCTGAATGCTATCACCTCCTACAAGGCGAAACCAGGAGGCAGCTCGGATGTCGGCGATACATCACTCCCTGATGAGCTCAATGCATTTTACACACGCTTTGATAGGGAGAACACCGATGTGTCTTCCCGAGCCCCCATTCGCTGTGATGGTATTTCAGTCTCAGTCACAGAGGCCGATGTCAGGAAATCCTTCAGAGGGGTGAACCCTCGAAAAGCATCTGGACCGGATGGTATACCTGGTCGTGGCCTAAAAACCTGTGTGGACCAACTGGCTGGAGTTTTTACGGACATTTTCAACCTGTCACTTCTGAGGTCTGAGGTTCCCACCTGCTTCAAAAGGGCATCAATAATACCGGTGCCTAAGAAGAGCAAGGTGACATACCTCAATGACTATCAACCAGTGGCACTAACGCCTGTGGTGATGAAGTGCTTTGAGAGGTTGATCATGGCGAAAATCAACTCCTACCTCGCCAAAAACCTGGACCCACTGCAGTACGTTTACCGCCACAACAGATCAACGGTGGATGCGATCTCGCTGGTCCTCCACTCCGCTCTGGACCACTTGGACAACAATAACTCATATGTCAGACTGTTATTCATCGATTACAGCTCGGCATCTAACACAATCATCCCCTCCAAGCTGGTTACCAAACTCACAGAACTGGGTCTCTGCGCATCCCTCTGCAATTGGATCTTCAACTTCCTCATTCACAGACCACAGTCTGTTCATATTGGTGGAAATATGTCAGACTCGATAACAATCAGCACGGGAGCACCTCAAGGCTGCGTGCTCAGCCCCCTGCTGTACTCACTCTATACTCATGATTGCATAGCCGGTCATAGTGCGAACTCCATCATCAAGTTCGCTGACGACACCACTGTTGTGGGACGTAACACTGATGGGGATGAGTCAAAGTATAGAAGAGAGATCGAGCGACTGTCCATATGGTGCCAGCACAGTAACCTGGCCCTCAACACCAGCAAAACCAAGGAACTGATTGTGGACTTTGGAAGGAGTAGGATGGGGACCCACAGTCCTGTTTATATCAACAGCTCGATGGTTGAAAGGGTCAAGAGCTTCAAATTCCTGGGCATGCACATCTGTGAAGATCTTTCCTGGTCTGAGAAACAGATGCAATTATTAAGAAAGTTCATCAGCGCCTCTACTTCCTGAGAAGATTACGGAGAGTCGGTCTGTCAAGGAGGACTCTCTCTAACTTCTACAGGTGCACAGTAGAGAGCTTGCTGACTGGTTGCATCGTGGCTTGGTTCGGCAACTTGAGCGCCCTGGAGAGGAAAAGACTACAAAAAGTAGTAAACACTGCCCAGTCCATCATCGGCTCTGACCTTCCTTCCATCAAGGGGATCTATCGCAGTCGCTGCCTCAAAAAGGCTGGCAGCATCATCAAGGAGCCACACCACCCTGGCCACACACTCATCTCCCTGCTACCTTCGGGTAGAAGGTACAGGAGCCTGAGGATTGCAACAATCCGGTTCAGGAACAGCTACTTCCCCACAGCCATCAGGCTACTAAACTTGGCTCAGACAAAACTCTGAACATTAATACCCCTCCATCTGTTATTTGCACTTCATCAATTTATTCATTCATGTGTGTATTTACGTATATAATTGTAGTCAATGCCTACTATGTGTGCTATGCAAAGAAAGAATTCCATTGTCCTGTCAGGGACACATGACAATAAACTCTTTTGACTTTTGACTTAACTTGAACTCCCAGACTCAATTCTCAACACAACTTCACTTTCTCTCTCTACATCTGAACTGGTCATTTCTGCTGTAAGCCATCTATCTGTGACTTTGTGGTTCCTCTCCATTAGCACAGTGTGATCTGTTTTAGAGATACAGCAGGGAAACAGGCCCTTCGGCCAAGGAGTCCACGCCAACCATCAATCACCCATTCACACTAATTCTATGTTATCTCACTTACTCATCCACTCCCTACACACTAGAGGCAAATACAGCGGCCTATTAACCAACAAATTCTCAAGTGTTTGGGATGGGGGCTGAAACCGGAGCACCAGGAGGAAACCCACACATCACAGGGAGAATGAGGAAACCAGGAGGCAGCTCGGATGTCGGCGATACATCACTCCCTGATGAGCTCAATGCTATTGAGGGAGTGCAGCCGAGGTTCACGAGGTTAATTCCCAGGATGGCGGGACTGTCATATGTTGAAAGAATGGAGCAACTGGGCTTGTATACACTGGAATTTAAAAGGATGAGATGGGATCTTATTGAAACATGTAAGATTATTAAGGGATTAGACCACTGGTGCGCTGTGTAGATGGCTGCACTGACGAGAGCTCCGAGTCATCTCAGCAAACCTGTGTGTATTTATTTTTTATTACTTGCTCTTTTTGCACATACTGTACTTTCACGCATTCAGTATGATCGACAATCACTTTTGGAGGTAAGAAAGTCAGCCAACGGGGACTTTAAGCCAGTTATTGATATCACGGATGACGGGCTCCGCTGGGTGCTTTGCGTACCTACACAGCGGCGGTGGCGGAGGAAAGCAAAGAGAGGGAAGCGTGCCGGCGTTCTGTGCAGAAGCCGGCGAACAAACAATAAACCTCCTCTGCCCAGCATCCTGCTAGTGAATGTGCAATCCCTGGACAATAAACTGGATAAGTTGCGAGCACTCTATAAAGCCCCTCTCCCACTTAGGAGACCTAAACACCAACCTCTGGTGACCTTGCCCGCCACCCAAGGTTTCCATGATGTCACCGGAGGTTTTGGTCACTCTCCCTAATGGTCGAAAGTGGTTTCCACGTGGTCGAGGCTTCATCTAGGTTGCTGCCATTTTTTCATCATGTTCGACTAAAAATAGGTTGCCGTTTTAAAAATCGATAATTTTTTAGTCGCAGGTCTAGTTGAAGCTGGTTTTCTTCATAGTCGAGGAAGGTTTTCAACATATGCGTGGGAGGTGGTAGGAGGTTGCAGGTCACCTTGACCGTGATTTATATTTGGGTGACGGGCAAGGTCACCAGAGGTTGCTGTTTAGGTCCCCTAAGTGGGACAGGGGCTTAGACTGTAAATGTGCTGGAGAACTCCCACCCTGAGTCTGCGGTCATTGTTCTGGGAGACTTCAACAGAGCCAACATGAAGAAGGTTCTCCCAAAATATAACCAACACATCACTTTTCCCACCATTGCTGTTACACCCCATTCAGAGACTGCTACAAACCCATCACTGTCCCATTCTACTGCTGCCTGCATACAGGCAGAAGCTAATACAGGAAAAACTGGTTTCCAGGGACATTTACAAATGGAACAATGAGGCTGATGTGCTCTTGCAGGACTGCTTCGACTAAACTGACTGGCAGATGTTTGAGGATGTTTGAGGATGCAGCAGAAGACGGCATCAACGAATCAACAGTCTCTGTCTTAGGCTACATAAGTAAGTGCATCGATGATGTTGTTCCAAAAGCCAATATCTGCACTTACCCAATTCAGAAACCCTAGGTCAGAAATTCGTGATAAACTCAAAGCACGGATCACTGCCTTCAACTCAGGGGACCCCGATTCCTACAAAGCAGCCAGATATGACCTCCGGAAGTCCATCAGGAAAGCCGAGAGAGTCTACAGGAACAAAGTGGAATTTAATTATTACAGCTCTGACCCCAGACGCATGTGGAGTGGATTATGTTGCATCACGGATTACAATGGGAAAAACAGGAGCACTGTCCAGCCTACCGCTTCGCTTCCGGACGAGCTTAACACCTTCGATGCCCGGTTTGATGCAGACAACACAGAGCTCACCATGAGTCCACAGGTCTGCAGGGGGACTACCTCACTGACCCTAAAAACGGCAGACATGAGGAGGTCCTTCAAAAAGGACCGCCTTCAAAGCTCCAGGGCCGGACGGTATTCCAGGGCGGGCTCTCAGAGCATGCCCTGGTCAACTGGCAGAGGTGTTCACCAACATCTTCAACCTCTCCCTGAGTCTGTGCTTCCCACCCCCTTCAAAGCATCCATTATTGTTCCTGTTCCAAATAAACCAATAATCTCCTGTTTAAATGACTACTGTTCTGTCGCACTGACATCAGTCATCATGAAGTGCTTCGAGCGACTAGTCAAAACCCACATCTGCTCCTCTCTCCCTGACACCTTGGACCCTCTTCAGTTTGCTTATAGACCAAACTCACCCACCTGGACAAAGGGAATACATATGTGAGAATGCTCTTCATTGACTACAGCTTGGCATTCAACACTATCAGTCCCTCAAAACTCATCCTCAAGCTCCTTGATCTTGGACTGGAGACCTCCATCTGTGGCTGGATGTCCGACTTCCTGATGGGCAGGCCCCAGGTGGTGAGAATTGGCAGCCACACCTCTTCCTCACTGATCCTCAACACAGGCGTACCACAGGGCCTGTGTGCTCAGTCCTCTCCTGTACTCCCTGTTTACGCACGACTGTACTGCTAAGCACAACTCTAACATCATCCTAAAGTTTGCTGATGACACAACCATCCTGGGCCTCATCACAGACAATAATGAGATGGCCTATAGGGTGGAGGTAAAGGAACTAAACAGCTGGTGCCAGGAAAATAACCTCTCTCTCATTGTCAGCAAAACTAAAGAGATGATCGTGGACTACAGGAGACAACAGAGGAGTGGACACCTCCCCATCCACATCGGTGATACTGAGGTTGAAAGGGTCAGCAGCTTCAAGTTCCTCGGTGTGCACATCACTGAGGACCTCTCTTGGACACTGCACACGGACACAATAACAAAGAAAACCCACCAGCGGCTCTTTTTCCTGAGAAGACTGAGGAAGTTTGGCATGAACGCCAGCATCCTCACAAACCTTTACAGTTGCACCATCGAGAGTCTGCTGACGGGCTGCATCACCGTCTGGTACGGGAAGTGTTCTGCCCACAGCCGCAAATCACTACAGAGAGTGGTGAAGGCGGCACAGCACATCACTGGCAACTGTCTCCCAGCCATTCAGGACATTTTCCAACAGCAGTGCCTGCGGAAGGCACACAGCATCATCAAGGACCACAGCCACCCAGCATGTATACTGTTCTCCTAGTTACCGTCAGGCAGACGATACAGGAGCATGGCTGCACGCATCACCAGACTTAAGAACAGTTTTTACAATCAGGCCATCAGGCTTCTGAAATCATAAACACATCATTTATGTTGATTATTTTATTTATTATTGTCTTTTACCTACCAATGTCACTTTTATCTTATGTTTTTTTAAAATCTTATTTTTATCCTTGTAATATCATTGCTGAGGTGACCCGTTGTCTTGTCAAACACATTTCATTGTACTGTTGACCCTGTGTTGACCTATAAATAACAAATGAAACTGAATCAGAATCAGAATGCCTTTTATTGTCACTATACACATGTCCAATGAGATTAAAAGCTGCTCCTACTCAGTGCAAAGCAAAACAAAAAAGGGGGGGGGGGGGGAATAAGGTGCACAGTTTCTGCAGCGCTATATACATATCTATAAAAAGACAATGGATAAATAGAATGGATAAATAGGATTCCTATATCCAGTATGGGTTATTGCACATATTGGAAATTACAGTTACAGTACAAATTACAGTAGGTGGATAGATGAAAGTCCGGGGGTTAGGCTGTGAAGTCAGTGCATGTGTGAGTTCAGGGAGATAATGGATTTTGGAAAGAAACTGTTCTTGAGTCTGTTTGTCCTTGTGCTGATGCACCTATAGCGCCTCCCTGAGGGTAGCAGGTTGAACAGGCCAAATGCAGGATGGGAGCTGTCCTTGATAATGTTCTTCGCCCTGCTGAGGCAGTGGGAGGTGTAAATGTCCATCAGAGAGGGGAGAGGGCAGCCGATGATCTTCTGTGCTGCCCTAACTACCCTCTGAAGCCTCTCCCTGTCTGCCATGGTGCAGCTGCCGTACCACGTTGTAATGCAGTATGTCAACAGGCTCTCAATGGACAAGCGGTAGAAGGTCAGCAGCAGGTTGGAGTCCAGGTTGTGCTTCCTGAGGACCCTCAGGAAGTGCAGCCGCTGCTGAGCCTTCTTGATGACCGCTGTGTCCACGAGATGTCAGCGGAGATGAGGACGCCGAGAAACCGGAAGGTGTGGACCCTCTCCACACACTCGCCATTGATGTATAAGGGGGCTAAGTCGGTGCTGTGCCTCCTGAAGTCGACAATGAGCTCTTTGGTTTTCTTGGTGTTCAGAGCTAGGTTGTTTTCTGAGCACCAGGCTGTCAACTTCAGGACTTCCTCTCTGTAGGCTGCCTCGTCTCCCCTTGAGATGAGTCCGACTACTGTAGTGTCGTCAGCAAACTTGACGATTCGGTTGTTGTTGTGGGCCGGACTACAGTTGTGGGTGTAGAGACAGTATAGGAGGGGGCTTAGCACATAGCCCTGCGGGAAGCCGGTACTCAACATGCGAGTGGAGGAGAGGTGGGGGCCGAGTCTCACAGTCTGGGGCCGGTTGGTGAGGAAGTCCTTTATCCAGGCACATGTGAGAGTGGGGAGGCCGAGAGTGACCAGTTTGTCTATGAGAATGTCCGGAATGATAGTATTGAAAGCTGAGCTGTAGTCCACAAAGAGCATCCGGACGTAGCTCTGCCCCTGCTCCAGGCATCCACAGACACTCCTCATCTGCTCATTGTTCAGTGTTTCTCGCATTTTTTTTATTTTTATTTCAGATTTCCAACTGAGCTGAACTAGAGGCAGGAAACATGTTCCCGATGTTGGGGGAGTCCAGAACCAGGGGCCACAGTTGAAGAATAAGGGGTAGGCCATTTAGAACGGAGATGAGGAACAACTTTTTTACCCAGAAAGTTGTGAATCTGTGGAATTCTCTGCCTCAGAAGGCAGTGGAGGCCAATTCTCTTAATGCTTTCAAGAGAGTGTTAGATAGAGCTCTTAAAGATAGCAGAGTCAAGGGATATGGGGTGAAGGCATGGGGTGAGTACTGATTGTGGATGATCAGCCATGATCACGGTGAACGGCGGTGCTGCTTTTAAGGGCCTAATGGCCTACTCCTGCACCTATTGTCTATTGAACCATTAATGCTGTTTCTCCATCCACAGACGCTCCTCATCTGCTCATTGTTCAGTGTTTCTCGCATTTTTAAAATTTTTATTTCAGATTTCCAACATCAGCAGTCTTTTTACATTTCAGCATTGCAGTTGGGATCATTACAGCTTGGTCTTAAAGGAACATATCATTAGCACTCTTACTATTGATAATTGCTGTAACCTTGGAATCTGGCGTAGAGTTCTTCTTGAATGTCAAAGGGAACCCCCAAAGGTAGCCACAGAGAAACCCGAGGTGATAAAAACAATGAAAAAATGTCAAAAACTCTGCAAAATTATATCCAGAAAATTGCTTCTTTAAATTGCGTTAAGAAACGTAAATATCTTGCAGATATGCTATGAAATTACTGTTAATTGTTAAAATATCTCAACCAAATGATGAAAATGTTGTGAACGATTGCTTATTAATAATGTGCTAAGTCTGACTGCTCCAAACCATTAAAAAAATGTTTGAACCGTATGAGCATTCAGTGCTATTGATGGATCTAAGGAACACCAATTAATATTATTTGATAGCTGTAGCAATAAAACTAAATACTCCCTGGTTGCAGGTGAAGCAATTGGCTGTTCACATAATGCTCAGACGACAATATTTTTCTATACTGTATGAATGAGTTCAATATTGATTCAATATGGGTAGGCAATTTAGTGCCAGCAATTAGCAACCTTTCAAGTTTTTTCCCCATTCCAAACCCGATGACTCATCTTTGTCACAGACAAGAACGATGTCTGTTCTTTACCTAGTAATGCCAAACTTGCTAACCAAACGTGAACCTCGACATTGCAGGAATATGCTCAAACGGAAATAGAACCAACTCTTTTACAAAGAGTGTTAAAAAGAGTGAATTGAGTAAAGACGCGGACAATCAGAGAGGAAAACGCAGAGTTCTGGTCATTGACGACTGCAGGCATGATGATAGAGGCGTTTAAGTAACTTTTGAACTGGCACATGGATGTGCAGGGAATGATGGGATATGGATTAAATGCAGTCTGAAAAGGGTCTCAACCTAAAACATCACCTATCCATGTTCTCCAGAGATGCTGCCTGACCTGCTGATTAACTACAGCACTTTGTATCCTATTGTGCAGGCAGATAAGAGTTGGCTTTAACCATGTTCAGCACATATATAGTGGGTCGAAGGGCCTGTCCTGTACTGTATAATTCTAGGTTCTATAACAAAAGAACAGAAGTTAAATTAATTCCACCCTTAAACTGTTGGTCACACGTCTACAGTTAAATGTTTCTGTTGCATTTTCTTATTTTCCCCAGTTCACACATATCATGCAGAGCCAAACAGTAGAAACTGAAATATTACCATATTCTGTTGAATAATAATTTTATTGGTAACAATGGATGTGTGCAGAACATATGCTGTTATTTGAGTAACTTGGCTGCATACATGTTGAACATCCCATCCATTTCTTCACACTTGGGCAAGGTTACTATTTGGCAGAATCACTAATTTGCTTAACTTGTTCTCTGCTCTAATTTTTGGTAATTAATTCACTGTTTTAAAGGTATTGATGAAGGGGAATGAACGTTGGCAGAAAAAGCATAATGTAACATTCCAGGAAAGACCACGTCAATGATTAAGAATTGGTCTCTGGGCAAGAGCCCCATAATAAATTATTGCCTTGAAAGTATTCCTGCAGGAACATATATTATCCAGTATCTAGGGTACACAAAAGGCTGGAGAAACTCAGCGGGTGCAGCAGCATCTAAGGAACGAAGGAGATAGGCAACGTTTCGGGTCGAAACCCTTCTTCAGATCGAGTTGTTGGGGGTTCCATTTTTAGCTTTTTCATTTTGCCAAAAGCCTTTTTTTTTCAATAGCTTTCAAAGTAAAAGGTTCATATTTATGTGATTGGAGTAGAATTAGGCCATTCGGCCCATCATGTCAACTCCACCCTTCAATCATGGCTGATTCTATATCTCTCTCCTAACCCCATTCTTCTCCCCATAACGTTTGACACCCATACTAATCAAGAATCTATCTATCACTGCCTAAAATATATCCACTGACTTTGCCTCCACGGTCTTCTGAGGTAAAGAATTGTGATGCAGTGTAAAGATGTTAGCATTAACTTTGCTAATAAACTGAGAGAGGTGCTGCATCACAGCACTAGAAACCCAGGTTTGACCCTGACCTTGGGTGTTTTGTGTTTGGAGTTTGCATGTTCTCCTGGTGAACTTCCTCCAGGTGCTCCAGTTTCCTCCCACAATCCAAACGATGATGAGATCGAGATTCACAGCCTCACCTGGCCAAGATGCACATTTTCGGGGGGGGGGTGGTTCAAGTGCGCTCTTGTAATTTTGTCCAGATGAAAGGAGGTGCCGGACCACCCAATTGACGGAAATACGTGGTGGACCTGTATCAGGACCTGTATCAGGAAATTTTTCATCTTTATATTCATCAAGGAATATTTTTCCAAAGACCTTTACCATGCTGACGGATTGTACTGGTCTATAACAGATTGTGTGCTCATTGATATTCATAGGAATTGTTTCCAATTTTAGATAACATTTCTGTTGGAAAATTACAGATTGGCTTCCATATTGAAGCAGAAAATGTATGGCTCTTTTCTTATTTAACAGTAATAAACGGATAATTTTATTTTAAAATAAATTCATTGGGATTGTTGATACATCTTTAATGGAAATAATAGCAAAAAAAAAATCAATATTGGAAATCTGAAGTTAACAAAGAGAAAATCTCAGCAGATGTAGCAGAATTAGTGCAGATCGAAAAATAACTTTCTGGTTAATGAGCCTTCCGCAGAATTGGAAGGATATCGGACAATTTTGAATCTTTAAATGAAATCCTAAATCCTATTTCTCTTCTTCTGTCATTTCTTTGCAATCTATTAACCCAAATTTTGATTACATTTTCCACATTGTGGGATAAATTATTGCCTTTTGGGTTACTGAAAGTTCATAAATTCCACTAAATTTCTTGAGTGAATTATTTAGTGAATTGTTCACTAGAGCTGTATGATCTGGATCCAATCTAACAAACATCTTTGAAGGGACTTGAGAGCTGAGAGGTCTTCAATTGAAGATCTATCAGCTCAACACAATTTCAGGTATCTCAAGATTGCTAGTTAGGTGTGATAGGTCGCATGAAATAATGTGCTTTTACTTTAGTTGAGATATTGAGGAAAGGACTTGGAATATGGGTTTAACGTTGTTGAAAATAATAAGATTAGCTAAGTCAAGAAGTGGCAGCTGAATAATGTCTAGCTGTAAAAGTCCACAGATTCATGAAGATTGGGATATTTCACAGATCATAGAACAGCACAGCCTAGGAATAGGCCCATTGGCCTACAATGTCTAAGTTAATCTAGTCTCCTCTGCCTTCATGTGATCCATACACCTCTATCCCCTGCATATCCATGTACCTATCTAATAGCCTCTTAAACATTACTACCATATCTGCCTCCACCACGACCCCTAGCAGCACATTCCAGGCACCAGCACCCTATGTAAAAATAAACTTGCCCCATATATCTCCTTTAAATTTGCCCCTCTTACCTTAAAGCTTTGCTTCTATTGTTTGACATCTCCTCCCTAGGAAAAGGGCTTTGAAGGATTCTTGAAGGGCTTTGAAGTGAGAAACAGTCAGTTGTGTCTAATATACGGAGGTGAAGCCATGACATGAAAGTTAAATAGGAGACGTGTGGAAATGTAAAACGCTTATGTACAGAAGAAAATCCAAAAACAGACTCACTTAATGAGCAATGATTTATTACTGCAGCCTAGTAATTGGAATTAATGGTTAAGTTTGTAAAATGATGTAACATCTGAAAATTCTAATCCACTTTCATATATTCTCTTTAAAATTTTGATATCAAACAGCGAAGGGGAAAGATAGTAGCCAATGTGAGATTCCCAAAGATCCTCGTTTTCCTGACTGCCTTGGGAAAATAGAGGTGAGTAATCAATATGCTATTTTCTTCAATGTTGTTGCAAAAACTGCTGGCGATGGATGGCGATGTAAAAATGTAAAAATGCCCAGGAATCCAGATGTTAATGTAAATCCTAATATTTCTCGCAATTATATTATTTCAGCCAGGGGTAAATACTGCTCCATCTTAACAGCATGTTTTTGATCAGTCTAACAGATGAGAAAGTTGAAGAAAATGCAGAAGTGAGAACAAACTAGTAGAATAGGCATCATAAGGCACTGGCCAGGCTGCATTTGGAGTATTGTGAGCAATTTTGGGCCCCATATCTGAGTAAGGATGTGCTGGCTCTGGAGAGGGTCCAGAGGAGGTTTACAAGAATGATCCCAGGAATGAGTGGGTTAACATATAATGAACGTTTGGCGGTACTGGACCTCTAATCGCTAGAGTTTTGAAGGATGATTGGACATGTCATTGAAACTTATCGAATAGTGAAAGGCCTGGATAGAGTGGAAGTATTCCCACTAGTGGGAGAGTCTAGGACCAGAGGTCATACCCTCAGAATCTTGTGAAGGAGATGAGGAGAAATCTATTTAGTCAGAGGGTGGTGAATCTGTGGGATTCATTGCCACAGAAGGCTGTTGAGGCCAAGTCATTGGATATTTTTAAGGCAGAAATAGATAGATTCTTGATTAGTATGGGTGTTGGGGGTTTTGGGGAGAATGCAGGAGTATAGGGTTAAGCCCCTGTCCCACTTTCCCAAGTTACTCACAAATTCTCCCGAGTTTTCCCCTTGATTCAAACTCGGAGAATTATGGTAATAGCTAGCCGTAGGTACTCGGGGCTATTTTTTTTAAACTCGTGGACATTTTTCAATGAAAAAACGTCCTGACTTACCTGATGCCCCGAGTGCCTACGGCTGGCATTACGAGCCACTACAAAATATCTATGGACGCCTACGGCCTCCTGCGGACTCGCTACGGACATTCTCCGAGTTTGAAGCAAGGGAAAACTAGGGAGAATTTGTGAGTAACTCTGGAAAGTGGGACACGGGCTTTAGGAGGGAGAGATAGATCAGCCATGATTGAATGGCAGATTCGACAATGGGCCAAATGGCCTAATTCTGCTCCTATCACTTATGAAGTTATGAAAGGAGAATGGAAGGTCTGATTTAACCTGCAGGCCAGAGCAGAGAGGTAGAGATTGCCTGAGCTATATCCTACATGGAAAACTAATCTAGTACTTTACATCATATAGGATCCACGCAGTTAACAGATTGCTCATATGTTGAAGATATGTTAACAATTTAGTTTAAAGTTTAGGACGATTGTCACTTTAAAAGGTTTTGATTGTTTTCCCCAGTGTAGCTTGTAGTTTGACACAATTGTTCACAGAGAAGGATACACAGTTTAGTTCTAGAACGTTTTTCCTAACAGGCTGCTCAATTCTGTATATTTTCTGATTTGCTTTTGATAATTGCTGATGAATTGCTTTTACTACATTTTGAAAAATGTACTTCTTAGCTTTCATTAACTTATCTAAACTTGACATTTTCCTTTGTTCTTTAAAGTTTGTAAAATTATCAGAATCAAGCCAGATACCCAATCTTAAAAGGAAAGCACGGGATTATTGGATACTTGTTAGGAAGGTTCCAGTTTCTGAATATTAAAGAAAACTTATAATAGACTAATGAAAAACTTGGAGGGGCACCCATTCACAGATAGGTTAAGAAAAATAGTTCATTTCTAACCTCCCAATAACAAAATATTCCTACCTGGGAATTATTTATAAATCCAAATATCTGATTTCCAGCAGCATTTAATATTAAACAGTGTCATATTTTACAATTTAATGTTATCCATGTTGTCTGATTTTTGATGTTCCATAGATTCGCCAAAGTTCACCTGATTAGAATTGCTATTCATATGAATGAGAATAGTAAGATTAAGCGAGAACTTACCAGTTTGAAGTTTGATCTTTATTTTATGAGAAGTTACGATGAGTGATTACGTGAAGAACCCCGCCAGTCGGCATGCGCGTCAATCTTCAGAGAAGCGGTGTGAAATCACAGAAGAAGAAGAATTTAAGTATTATAGTAAGATTATAAACCTAGAACTACCAGATGAGCACGTGATATGAAGGTTGGGAGCGGAGGGCACGTAATCGCTTATCGTAACTCCTCATAAAATAAAGATCAAACTTCAAACTGGTAAGTTCTCATTTAATCTTACTATTTTACTTCGGAGTCACGTGAGTGATTCCGTGAAGATTTCAAAGATCTGTGATTTCACGCCGATCCAAATCCAGGCGTCTCACACTGCAATCAGTTGACTCAGGATGAGTGAATAATTAGTAATACATTGAAACATCATACTTATTAACATGTTAATGCTTTAATTCAAAAAATAAACAAAATATACAATAGCGACTCCTCTCTCCCAGGGAGAAGCTATGAAACAAAACTTAAAACAGAATGGGCGAACACCCCGGATTCAACAAGCGGCTTATTATAAAACCTCTGAAAAGTCAATTCGGCCGCGAGGATATGGTCTAGAGGGATGTCCATTGCCCACGCCGCTGTCGTTGATGCCGCCCTGGTGGAGTGAGATTAAAAATTGTCAGTATTAACTCCTGCACACCCCAACACTTGTTTCAGCCATCGTGAAATAGTCTGAGCTGATACTTTCATATGTGGCTTTTTGTGGCTAATAAACAATGCTTCCTCAGAGCCTCTAAGGCTCTTCGTGACTTCAATATAACGCCGCAAGTGCGCCACTACACACAGCCATAAATCCGTGGGATAAGCTGACAGTACAAGCTTGAATCCGGACACCCCTGATCTGCTTTGTTTAATGAGGTCATAGATGTAAAATTTAACGTCATTTTGTGATGACACCATCCTGTCCAGACGCAGTTTTTGTGCAAGGTCTGAACCCTTTGCGCTGATACGAGCGCCATGAGCATAACCAACTTAAGGGTAATCTTTATTAAGGACAAGGATGTGGCTGTACCCCATTCACGAAGCAGCGTTAGTACCATGCTTACATCCCAGATTTCAGAATACCTAGGCCTGGGGAGATTAGAATTAAAAACACCCTTCATAAATCTGGAGCTTTACGGATGAGATCCTACAGACTGAAGTTCAGACCCCACCATAGGTACAATGACAAGGCACTCCTGGCACTGTTGATGGCACTATAGCTCAACCCTTCATCGAAATGTAACTTGGACAGAAATGCGAGCACATCTGGGATGGAGGCTGTGTGGTATGTAATGTTCCCCTGTTAACAAAATTCCTCCCATTTCCTGACATGAGAGATGTACTGCCTTTTTGTACTATCCCTCCAGGACGCTGTGATGACATCCACATTCCGATTGGATAGTCCCAGACCCAGATATGGCCTTCTTAAAATCTGCAAATCAACAAATTTAGACGATCATACAACGGGTGTTGACCTCCAGTCACAGGGTGCACCAATAGATTATGACGTTTTGGAACCACCATAATAGGCTGTGTAATAATGCCCAAAATGAGAGATAACCATGGGTGTGTAGGTCAGTCGGGTACCACCAAAACCCCTGAAGCGGAGTCCTGCTTGATCTTAGTCAAGCACCGACTGATGAGGCAGAAGGGGGGAAATGCATATAAAAACATTCCGCCCCAGTGCAGTGAGAACGCATTCACTGCAACTGCCCCTGGATCTGGTTCCCATGAAACATACTTCGGTACCTGGTGATTGAGTCTGGATGCAAACAAATCGATATCTGGCATCCCATACTGGAGAACAATTTCATTAAATACATCATGATTCAACATGCACTCAGTGTTGTAATTGAATTTGCGTAACCTGGTGTCTGCCACCATATTGAATCTGCCTGGCAAGTAGACAGCTGAAATCCAAATATTATTTTTAATGTACCAGTGCCAAACAAGGTTAGCCAATCCATCACAAGATTTCGACTTGATTCCACCCATGCGATTAACACACACCACTGTCGTGGTGTTGTCAATCTGAAGCTAAGTCATGCTTAGTGGTACAGTAAGCTTTGAGCCCAGAAAATGCTCCTAAAAGCTCTAAATAATTAATTCCATGTGATTGGAGAATCAACGCCTCATGCATATTCCATCTGCCTCCACAGCTAGACCTGGTATCAGTGGCGCCCCAACCTAGGGCACTAACATCAGTCTGCAAAACAACTGAAGGTGTTTCAATCAATATTTTGCGAGAACAATTTGAAATGTTTCTAATCCACCACTGTATTTCTGTAATGGCTTCAGATGGTAAGTGCATGGGCCGATTGAAATGACCTGCATATATTCTGAGTGCCTGTACCTTTGCCCTCTGTAAATGTTCGTAATACAAAGGTCCATATTGCACAGCTGGAAAGGCAGCTACCAATTTACCAATTAAGCTGGCCACCTGTTTAATTGAATGTGATTGCTCTCCCAAGAGCTTGATACAGCCTTCAATTAAATCTAATCTCTTGCCCTTGGGCAGAGTCACAGGCATGTGAGTTGAATTAACTGTGAATCCCAAATAGTCAATTATGTTAACTGGCACCAATTTTGATTTAGCTGGGTGGATAATGAACCCCAACTTCTCAACCATCAGTTTAACAGCTGAAACTGATAACTCGGCTGCCACAAAGATTTCCAATTATTAAGATGTCATCCAAATAGGCCATTACAATATGGCCCTGTGACCATAGTAACCATAGTACTGGTTTTAGCAGCTTTGTAAATAAACGAGGGGCGGAGGTTAACCCATTAAGCAGTGCTCTAAACTGCCATAATTGCCCTATCCAGCTAAATTTCAAATATCTCCAATACTCTTTATGCACAGGCACTGAATAATATGCATCCTGAAGATCTATACACACCATATAACACCCTCTGGAAATCAATTGCTTGGCAGTAGCAAACGTTTCCATTTTAAAATGATTACACTGCACAAACGGATTAAGTCCTGTCAGGTCCAAAATAATCCAACACCGTCCATCTTTCTTTGGTCTAGGAAACACATTAGATACAAATTGATGAGTTTGATAAACTGTCTTCTCAATGACACCTTTAAAACATAATTTTGTTATTTCAGCTTGATTCTCCAAATTCTCTCGTTGTGAGAAAATGAATGCCTGCTCTGGCTTGTGCTGGGTGGGTGGACACAGGTTGGGAATAAATTCAATTTGAAACCCTTGTATACTCTGCAGTATAAACAAGTTTTATGTTATTTCATACCATTCTTTGGGAAACCTATGTAACCTCCCCCCAACTGGTAGGTAATTCTCACTCAATATGTTTAGACAAGAACCAGACCCACCTATCTCCATGGTTACCGGTGGAGTTCTTTGTCCCCTGGTTCTGGATGGAAAAGGCATGTTTGCCCAAACTCCTGCTGGAGTGCGCCAGCTGCGCACATTGAATGGCCGGCTTGGTCCTTGACCGGACCCGGTTTCAGCAAACCGTTTGTAAGGGTACGGTCGCCAAAGGGTTCTGCTGGTCACTGGCGCCTTGATGAGCCTGACGTTTTTGGCCTCGCCATCTAGTTCTTTCACCCTCTTTGCGAGGTCTTCCCCGAACAATAGGTTAGGCGGCTGGATGTTGCTAGGCTTACACAGGGCAGCGAACCTTGGGTTAATGGTAGGGCGGATGGCGCTCTTTCTAAGGCAGTTAATCTCAAGTGCACATTGCACATGAGAACTAGGGCATCCTGCTGAACTTCAGTCAGGAGCCCACCATCCACCGACCTACCAAAAGCCGTAATGCCAGCTTCGAGCAGCTTCAGCACCTGATGCAGTTTTATCTCCTGCGCTCGGATGCCTATTCCCATATGGCCCCAAATGGCATGGTTGAGGGCCGGCACTTTGAGCAAGATACAATTTGCTGGGGGGTCATATTTTTTTGGCCGTTGTATCCATGGCCAGCTCCTGAAGCTGGTGCGAGGCCAAGTAATTTATACTGGCAGGCAGCTCTTCCCGCAGTGGCTCTCCAGAGTCTATTGGGATGGCAAACCTGGCCACCAGGAATGGGACCTCTGGCTCTTGCCCTTGGTCCCGTGGGGCAGCCTCCAACGCTAAGTCGGCGTCAGAATCGTACTGACCCGGTATGCTCTCCACCTCCAAGAGGGAGAAACTAGGCAGTTCTGTAGATGCTGCTGGCTCGGGGTCTTGGAGATGCCGACACTCTTGATGGAGCATCCTCTCCAATAGGAGTTCCATCCTAGATACCCATTGAACAGTATCCATTCTTGAGGGGGAACCCTCCCGACCGGAATCGTCCGAGTCTATCGGCCGGACAGACTTTCGGGCGGCCTTACGCCCCTCCAGCGTAGCCACGGTGCTCTCTGACACCAAGTATGTAGTCGCTGGTCTCACTACTAGCGACTCTGTAGGTGAGCTAGGCGGCCACCCGCTACCCGCACTCCCGCGGGCATTAGACACTTTTGCTACAGCTCGCCTTGCTGCTAACAACTTCTTCATGCTTGAACTTGCCCTCCTGTAACAAGATTTAACAAGCGCAGAAAATCGACCTCCACCAGGCACTTACCTGAGGCTTTTTAAACTTACCGCTGGAGAAGCGCTGCTCCTCCCAGCCGGTCGCTGCGCCATGCGTCAGACATAATGACACGCATGCCGACTGGCGGGGTTCTTCACGGAATCACTCACGTGACTCAGAAGTAAAATCCAAACTTTCTTATCCAAACAACCTTCCAATTTATAATTCTGTGTCCCAGACACTGCTTTGTGCATGTTGTTCCAACTTCTCCTTTTAAGTAATACCCTCTAGTCCAGGACGCATTTGAGTAAACCCCTTCTGCACCCTCTCCAACATATCCGTTCGTGAAGTAAATGAGGACCTGATTCTGCTGTTCTGTTTCCATCTCACTAGCAATAACAATTGGGGTGGATCTGTATTCAAGTCTCAGAATGAATATTTAAAAAAAAATTAAAGACTGACAAAAATGCTGGAGAAAATCAGCGGGTGAGGCAGCATCTATGGAGAGAAGGAATAGGCGACGTTTCGGGTCGAGACCCTTCTTCAATCTGATGTCGGGGGGGGCGGGAAAAAGAAAGGAAGAGGCGGAGACAGTAGGCTTGTGGGAGAACTGGGAATGGGGAGGGGAAGGAGGGAGAAAGCAAGCACTATCTCAAATTGGAGAAGTCAATGTTCGTACCGCTGGGGTGTAAAGCACTATATATTGTTGCTATGGGAAGCATGCACCAGTTATGCAATAAAGTGAGTGACAACATAATGACAGCCAATTTAGATTCATATCATAAACAAAATGGAAAGTCATCTTGTTTATCGAGTTGAACAGAGTGACTTGAAGAATTGGTTAAATCAGTATTTTCATTCAGTGACATCCATAAGATTTTCACTTTGTTATTTAGCGTTAGCGATAATTTTTGTGCTTTTGGCACTTTTCACAGTACATAAAGTTTTGAGCACAAACAAGAGATTAAGGTAGAAACTGGGAGAATGAAAATTAATCAACCACAGTCAATCTGTTCTTCATACTTTTGTGATTTATTTTCTTTAGATTAATTATCCAGGTCTCAGATTAAGAGATCACTTAAGAATCTTGCATCATATGGTCATTCTTTTGTAAGGGCATCTTTACAATGGAAGACACAAAGTGCTGGAGTAAATCAGTGGGTCAGGCAGCATTTCCGAAGAGCATGGATAGCAATGTTTCGGGTCAGGACCCCATTTCTCCCACTAATCTTAACCCCCCCTTTCCCCTTCCCCCCCTCCACCCCCTTCCACCTACACCTCACATTTCACTCCTCTTCTCCTTTCCCTTCCTCCCCTCCACCCTTTTTCTTTTCATCTGCACCTTTTTTTTCGTCCATCTGCCAATTAAATTGCCCTCACCTTCATCCACCTATCACTTGCCATGCGCCCATCTATTTACCAGCTTTCTCCCACACTACTATAATCGGTCTGAAGAAAGGTCCCTTTCCGAACGTCGCCTATCAATGTTCTCCAGAGATGCTGCCTGGCCCGCTGAATTAATCCCGCACTTTGTATCTGCTTTTGAAAACCAGCATCTGGAGTTCCTTGTTTCATGGGCCACTTTATCCTACTTAGTAAGATTATTTTTCTGTTTCCCTATTTTAAAGCATGTAAACATTGCAACCATAGATAGTCATTTTTAAATAAATTTTAACTCAGTGCAAGAAAGTCGCTATTCTACACATGTGCTCCGGCTGCTTTTGATTGATTGAAAGATACAGCACAGGAACAGGTCTTGCGGCCCACCATGTCCATGCTGACCATTGATCGCCCGTTCACACTAGTTCTGTGTTGCCCCACTTTCATGTCCACTCCCTACAAATGAGGGGCAATTTACAGAGGCTAACTAACCTACACACCTGCAAGTCTTTGGGACCTGTGAGGAAACTGGAGAACCCCACATTGTTACAGGGAGAATGTGCAAACTCCGTAAAGACAGTCGGGTTTCTGGCGCTGTAAGGCAGCAACTCTACCTCTGCACCACTGTGCTGCCCATCGATAGGATGAACGCTGAACTTTTACTTCAGTTCACACAGTAATCTGTACACCTTGATTCCCCTTAACCAAATAAATCTATAATTCTCCCATTTTAAATATACTCAATCGGGGTGGCACTGGTGGAAATCTATGCGGTCACAGGGGTAACATGCAAACACCACACAGACAGCACCTGAGGTCAGGATTGAACCCGGGTCTCTGTCGCTGAGAGACAGTGGCTCCATCAGCCTGCACTGCTGATGTTCTGACAACTAGTCTAACAAATCAACAATCTTTGGTGTGAGACATGTTTGGAATTTATCCTGCACATTACTAACATCATTGTGACACCATGTACATTGTTATCATGATGAATCAGCAATGAAAATAGGACCGGGAGGACAATTATCCCTTCATCCTTTTTATCAAACACAAAATCCACAGCTGAACCATGTTTGATTGCAACTTTCATGAATATTCAATGATAAGCCATGAGAAGTGTATGCATTTGTCTTTACAGTGGAATTCTGATTTCAATCACAGGCTGGTTGAAAAGTGAAAGCCAGAGGCTAAATGGAAATATAACACCAGTAGATTCATGATGAATTTTAATAGATAGAGAGATTCCTTGATTTTAGTCCTTAATATTATTTTCTGCAACCCCCATTCATGCGCAAAGAGAAGATTTAGTATTTGCTGGGCCCACATTTTATTAGCCGAAATGTTATTGTTTCGGTCTATTTGCTCAGTTGAATACTTACAAATCAGTTAGATAGCTGAAGGAAAAGGCAATAAAGGATCCGTGGGGCAGATTCGATGGGCCTCACAAAAATAGTCGGGTTTGATCCTGACCTCGGGTGCTTCTGTACAGTTTGCATATTCTTCCTGTTACTGCGTGGGTTTACTTAGTTTGCCTCCTACATCCCAAAAACATTCAGGTTCGTTGGTTAATTTTGCCTCTGTGAATTGTCCCTGATGTGTCGGGTGTGGATGAGAAAGTGGGATAACATAGAACTTGTATGAACTGGTGATCGAGGGTCAGCGTAGACTTGGTGGGCCAAAGGGCCTGCTTCCATGCTGTATCTCTGAACTAAACTTAATGAAATACACATAAGTTTGGATGAGAATGTGCAAAGCAAGATTAGTAATTATTCAGATCAAACTAAAATAATCAGGAATTATAGTGAGATATTGATCAGCTGGGCAAGTGGGCTGAGGAATGGCAAATATGGTTTCGTTCAAATAGGTTGAAACACGAGAAACTGAAGATGATGGAATTTTGAGTAAAACACAAAGTGCTGGAGGAAGTCAGTGCATCAGGCAGTATCTTTGGAGGGAATGGACTGGCGACGTTTTGTGTTCGGTCTTGCCTTCAGACCAATTGTAGTAGGGGGGAGAGAACAAAAAGAGTGGATGGGGCAGACCTTGGAGAGTGATAGGTGGATACAGGTTAGGGTGTGTGGTTTGATTGGCAGATGACTGGAGATTGTGGGTGCCAAATGCTTGAGATGAAAAGGAGACAAAAGGGTGTCAGATGAGCAAATGAGTGAAATGTAAAGCCAGTGGGTGAGATATGTGTGGAAAGGGATAGGGACAGGGGAAAGAGGGGTTAAAAATACTATTGGTCTGGAGGATGAGGAGCATATGAGGGAGTGGGGGTGATGGGGGAAGCCTCAGGGTGATTGGAACGGTGAGAGATGGTGGAATTGATGGATGTGTAACTCTGTCGGGAGGGGGATGGGGAAAGAGAGGGAGGGGTATTACTTGAAATTGGAGACTGCAATAATCATACCATTTGGTTGTAAGCTACCCAAGCGGAATATGAGGTGCTGTTCCTCCACTTTGTGTGTGATCTCACTCGGGCAATGGATGAGTCCCAAGACTGAGGAAAGACATCCTTGCCATAGAGGGGGTACAGAGAAGATTTACCAGACTGATTCCTGGGATGTCAGGACTTTCATATGAGGAAAGATTGGATAGACTCGGCTTGTACTCGCTGGAATTTAGAAGATTGAGGGGGGATCTTATAGAGACTTACAAAATTCTTAAGGGGTTGGACAAGCTAGATGCTGGAAGATTGTTCCCGATGTTGGGGGAGTCCAGACAAGGGGTCACAGTCTAAGGATAAGGGTGAATTCCTTTAGGACCAAAATGAGGAAAACATTCTTTACACAGAGAGTGGTGAGTCTCTGGAATTCTCTGCCACAGAAGGTAGTTGAGGCCAGTTCATTGGCTATATTTAAGAGGGCGTTAGATGTGGCACTTGTGGCTAAAGGGATCAGGGGGTATGGAGAGAACGCAGGTACGGGATACTGAGTTGGATGATCAGCCATGATCACATTGAATGGCGGTGCAGGCTCGAAGGGACGAATGGCCTACTCCTGCATCTATTTTCTATGTTTCTATGTTTCTAAGACAGAAAGGTTAGAATGGGAATGGGAGTTAAAATGGCTAGGAACTGGGATATCCAGCAGGCCTTGGCGGACAGAGCACATGTTGGATGTGGTGGTTGATGGGGTCAACGGTGAGGACCAAAGGAACTATATTCTTGTTGTATCTTTCAATCAGTCAGTCAACAGCATCTTGGTTCGGTTTTCTCATGTAAGAGCACCAGCTTGTAACATAAATACAATTGCTTCTGTGACTTGTCAGATTTCATTCTGTATGACCTCATAGCTAAAGCAGGATTGCATGCAGTTTGTCCCATATTTAAACACCTTAGTTTTATTGTGATTCTATATTTCATGTAACCAATTATTTTCTCACTGTCTGCCAGAGCCAGAACCATGCAGATGAAGAATTAATTCCATTTATTTCACAATGCACAAAGTCTGGACACATCGGAATAAATTACACCCAATGTTCTCGCTATCTTACTGCAGAGAACACAATAACAGCAAAACAAAAAAATCCATCCAGGATACGTAATTGCTATCATAACTTGTTCGTTATCCAGAATGCATGATTATTCCGCAGCAGACTATCTATTTAGTTTGTAAATTTATTTTATGGTATTTCCTGCAGCCAACCCCCTAGCAATTGGAAGGTCCATTTGAAACACCGCATACGATTGGAAACGATACCATGCGATACGATAGAACTTTATTTATTCTGGGAGGGAAATTGATCTGCCAACAGTCATAAAACACAACATACATGAAACATGAAATTAAAGTGATGAGTGGAAAGGATTGGAAATGTGCAAAGGTAGGTGGGGGGGGGGAGAGGATTGTATCTTGGTGGAACCAATCTGTTGCGGAAGGAACTCCTCAGGTTGACCAGTGCGCCATGGAGGGGGTGAGCTGTATTGTCCAAGATGCTCTGCAGTTTGAGGAGCATCTTCTCCTCCAAGACCACCTCCCATGAATCAAATTCCGCCCACAGGATGGAGCCAGCCTTCCTGATGAGCTTGTTAATCCTGTTGGTGTTTGCAGCCTTTGCCCTGCTGCCCCAGCACACGGCAGCGAGGAAGATGGCACTGGCCACCACCGATTGGTAGAACATGTGCAGCATCTGGAGAGAATGCCACAGGAGATCCTTCTTCCCTGTGGCTATCACAGTTTACAACACTTTCCCCTTCTGTTTTGGGGTAGACTGAGACTGACTCCCCCTCCCCCCCCTCCCCCCCCTCCCCCCTCCCCCTCCCCAATATTTGCACATCACCCAAGCCTTTCCACTCATCACTTTAATTTTATGTTTCATGTATTTTGTGTTTTTATGACTGTGGGCAGATCAATTTCCCTCCTGGGATAAATAAAGTTCTATCGCATTGTATTGTGTCGTATCTTACTGCAGATGTCGAAGGGGCGGAGACCTCAAAAAGTACGGCGACTCAAAAAGACAGCATATCCACTCCCCTCACAGATGCTGTTTGACCCACTGGTTACTCCAGCACTTTCTGTTTTATTCAAGATTCGAGCATATGCAGTTCCTTTTGACTTCACAAACAATTACTCTGCAGTACAATGTTCTTCAGCCAATACAGTCATGAAATGTGGTGCATGTTATCCAAGTCACATCATTATCTTACATGATCAGTGCAACTTTGCATTAAATCTTACAATGCAGACAGCAATATTGAATCTCTTCATTCATACGATGGAAGCATTAACCCAAATGCATTGGAGCAATTAAATGTTAACTATTCCGCTCACTCTGTTAAAGTAAATTAATAATACTAACAGGCTTGGTTAGTCTTCTGAAAAATAGCTGTTTCCACAAACATAAATTGACAACAGCTAAACTGAACTGCAGAGATTTTAATGAGATCTTAAACATGCAGAAATATCCAGCTTGATTTCATAATTAGGCAAAAGAAATGTACAAATTAATGGAATTTTTTAAAGTAAAAATAGATACATCAAAAATTAGTAACCAAATCTATATGATTATAATTTAAGAGCAACAGTTGTTTAAGTTGAACATTAAATGCCCCAGCATTTTGTGTTTTACTCAAGATTCCAGTTTCTTGTGTCTCCACTAATCTAACTTACTTTTGAATTAATTTGCATGTAAAACTGACTTTTCTTTCTAAGTTACTTCAGTTATTTCTATGTCACTCTCATGTTGATGTAATCTCTTTTGCCACTGTTCAAATTAAACTCCAGCATACAATATCAGAACCAACTCTATAGCTTCGTACATTTGGCACAACAGGACTGGTTTGGTTAACAAGAATCGCAGCCCTTTCCCAAATCCTGTGCCTCTCACCATCCAGTTATTTAGCTATTCTGAATGTTCTTACACTTTAGCAAAACACAAAATGCTGAGGAACTCAGTGAGTCAGGCAGCATCTATGGAGGGAATGGACACACTATGTTTCAGGTTGGTACCCTCCAGACCATACCAGCTATTGTCTTAAAAGGGGTCCCGATCTGAAATATCATCTGCCCATTCAATCCACAGATGCTGCCTGACCTGCTGAGTTTAGTTTAGTTTAGAGATACAACCTAGAAACAGGCCTTTTGGCCAGCATTACCAGCGATCCCCTCACACTGGTACTATCCTACACACTAGGGACAATTTACAATTTTTACAAAAGGCAATGACCCTACCAACCTGTAGACTTTGGAGTACGGGAAGAAACCGGAGTTCCCGGAGAAAACCCACGCTGCCAAGGGGAGAACATAAAAACAACGTACAGACAGCATCCATAGTCAGGATCGAACCCGGGTTTCTGGCGCTGTAAGGCAGCAACTCTTCCGCTGCGGCATGGTGCCACCGTAGGTTCCTCCAGCACTTGTGCTTGGCACGAGATTCTAGCATCTGCACTTTCTTGTACTTGTGGTGAATTTAGCATTACGTCTTGCATTTCTACTTTTGGGATTCCTTTTCCTACTTTTTTTTCCTCTTGACTTCACTTTCTAAGATTGATGTATTTTCTTCCTTATTTAGTTAGACCTATTTTGCATTTTATCTTACTGTTACCAGAGAGAATTCATTTTCTAAATGTGCCATTTAAATTTACAAGGGGCAATATGTAAATTTCTCCATCCATGGACCAAAGGTTTACGTTTTTAAATCTAAAATGTCGTACAGCAAATGCTGCAAAGTTACATGTATTTGGAGTGATTTATTTTTGTCCATTTGTTGATCAAATTAATTTACAGTGAGTGTTTACTCTTGCCTCTTTATAGGCATTAATTTATTGTAACATGATTTCAACTGAAGTTCAAAAAAATTTCCATATCAGTTTATGATAGCTACAATGTTATAGCTAAATTTGGCTTAAATGCTGCCAGATGCTTTTTAGTGCATTTTTCACATAAATTATTATCTGGTTTAGTTTGACATTGATAAGTCCTTCTAGTTGTTAGCTGGGGGATGTGTGCAGTTTGCTGCTTCTCGTCACCGAGCAAAACTGGGCTTTTTCCCACACTGTTCCAGGTTGGCAAATGGGATCAAAAATGTGAACTGAAATTAAAATTCCCTTAAACAGCTAACACAACACCAAAAAAAGGCCTGTTTCCTTTATCATCATTACATTTTTGCATATCTTTCATTCATTTGTTTTATATCTCTCTACATCACCGTCTATATCTCTCATTTCCCTTTCTCCTGACTCTCAGTCTGAAGAAGGGTCTCGACCCGAAACATCACCTATTCCTTCACTCCAGAGATGCTGGCTGGTCCGCTGAGTTACTCCACCTTTTGTGCCTAACTACAAAAAGACAACCCAGTTTTGTGCTCTATATTAGAACACACCACACCTCTACTTCCTTAAGACTGAGGAAGCTCAGCATGTCTCCAACAGCTCTTACAAACTTCTACAGATGCACCATAGAATGCATACTGCCGGGTTGCATCACAGCTCGGTTTGGGAACAGCACTGCCCAAAACTGCAAGAAATTGCAGAGAGCAGTGGGTAAAGCCCAGTCCATCACACAAACCAGATTCCCCACCATTGACTCCATCTACAGTTCATGCCTTAGAAACAAAGAACTGCAGATGTTGGTTTATACCAGAGATAGGCACAAAGTGCTGGAGTAACACAGCGGGTCAGGCAGCATCTCTGGAGAAAAGGATGGGTGAAGTTTTGGGTTGGGACCCTTTTTCAGACTGAAAGTAGGGGGTAGGAGGGAAGGAGGGGTAGATGAAGAGCTGTAGGCGAGAAAAGACCAGGACCAAACAAGGGCCAGCTACAAGTTACCTCAGGCAAGGCGGTGCCTGGTTGGTACAATGTAGGCCAGGGAAGGTGTTGAGAACTGTTAAATTGGTAAAAAAGACTCGGGAAGAGGAAAGGGACATGCCTTCATGCCGCCTTGTGAAAACAGCCAACATAATTAAAGACCTTTCCCACCCCCGTCATTCTTTTTTCTCCCACTTCCATCAAGTAGATGTTACAAAAGCTTGAAAGCACACACCACCAAACTCAGAAACAGCTTCTTCTCCTCTGTTATTAGGCTTCTGAACAGTCCTACCATAAACTAGGGTACTGTCTGCTTCTCCAACTTATCTAATCGCGGACATTGAACTTTGGCTCTGGAACTGTTGCACTACAATACTGAGAACTCCATTATACATTCTGTATCTCTCCCTTCGCTCTAGCAATTATACTTGAGTTTGGCTTGATTGTATTCATGTATGCATTACCTGATTTGATTGGGGATAGCATGTAAAACAACACTTCTCACTGCACCTCAATGCATGTGACAATAATAAATGTAAAAGCTCTGGATAATTGGATTCAAAGTTATGCAATATACAGCACAAGATAATGTCTGCAGAAATTCTAAACATTTGTACATGAAGCCATCCTTAGATACTTCCCACTGTAGGTGCTGTTCCACCATACTAATGGTGGACTCAGTAATTATATTGGAGGCCACATGTACCTTGCAATCCTGTATCTTTGTTAGTTTTCTGATTGTAGCTGGTGCCAAGGGGATATTCTCTGGAGTTGAAGTCTTCACAGTCTGGACAGTCTTCATCCCTATCTTTGAAATCAACTTTCCCCTTAAAATACGATTGCCGCAAAATATTGCAGTGAAATAAAGAATCAAAGTGCTTGAGTTGATGGTGGCGGTAACAAATTAGCTAGATGTTCAGCGGTACATTTTTAGTTAACAAAGGACCGTAATGGAATAGATCTCGGCAGCTGCAAGGTTACAATCAGTCACCCCTGTTACTTATGGGACACTAGCAGTGGAATGGAATTGTAAAGCCCTCTCGTGCTGCTATTGTTCAGAGGTGAATGTTATAAAGGCCCTCTATAGATCATCAGTCACTTTTCTCCATGCATGTCAGTGCACTGGGCTGTGTAAAACTGCAGATGTTCCTGGAGTTAGCCAGCGAGAAGCCAGAAACCTAAATACTGAGAAACACATTGACACCGAAGGGTAATGACATTGCTATCCAGATTGCAAATGCTGCTGTTTGAGATGGCACAGCTTGGATTTTATCTATCTATTAAACGTTTACTTCCTGAGCAATTCTCTTCAGAAAATTATGTCTGGGATAGTGCATCGATATCTTGCATTGTGTTATCTATCAATAGCATACCTCTGTCGATCCTCTGCCTGAATTATGTGCAGTGTCAGTGGGTGATCTGCATGCAGTCCCCATTCCATGGAGTGTGGAGGAACTGTTCATTCTAAATCAATACGTTCCTGAGGTAGCTCTTTTACACTAAATGCTGTCTCATTAACACTTTGTATTTGATTCCTTCTTTAAATACTTAAGCAAGCTAACATTAAGATTCTATACCATTTTCCCATCATTTTGCACTCTACCGTAAGATATTAACAAGGTACTGAGGATGCTGGCTTACAAACAAAAGCCCACAAAGTTCTGGAGAAACTCAGAGGGTCAGGCAGCATTTCCAAAGGACCCAAAACATCATCTCTCCACAGATGCTGCCTGACCTGCTGAGTTACTCCAGCACTTAGTGTTTTTTTAAACCGTAATATATGCTCTTCTTAATATCAGCAATACGGATCAGGGTGAAGAAGGGTTCCGACCCGAAATGTCGCCTATTTTTTTTCTCCAGAGATACTGCCTGACCTGCTAAGTTACTCCAGTGCTTTGTGTCTTTCTTCGGTATTAACCAGCATCTGCAGTTCCTTCCTACACATATCGGTCTGGCTGTTGATCAATCAGAAAAAGGATACAAAGCCATATTCTCAAACATCATGGTTCATTACATTAGCATTAGTTTACACCCTTTACAGAATTGAGTCACACAACATGGAAACGGGCCTCTCAGCCTAATTTGCCCATGCCGGCCAACATTTACACTAGTCCCACCTGCCTGCGTTTGGCCCATATCCTAAACCTATCCTATCAATGTACCTGTCCTGAGATAGAGCTGGGGATTCAATTTAACTGATGCCTATTTTGAGTGGCTGACAGTGTTTGTGTTCCTACTAACGTCTGTGCTGTGAGATCCTCCCAAGAATTAAAATGTCGGACGGTGGTGTTTTGAACAGCAGTGTTTTCAGGATTCTATTTATATATTCACTTTTTGAAATCGCGTTACCATTAACTTTTGATTATTGTTTGGCTTCTGATGAATGCACAGCTGCCCCAATCTGTGGCAGTCATGTAAATCATTAAAATGCAGGCTTGTATAATGCTAAATTGATCGGTTTCTGTCTAAAAAATATTGGTGTCCAGTGAATTGATGAAATCTTGATGACTGTTGTATGGGATAACAGTGAGGTTCTGGCCTGAAGACAATTTCACTTGTGATTTATGAACTTTATCTGTTCTCGCACATTGATCCAGGTGTTCATTTTAGCACACAGAGGTATGTGCCAAAATATGTTCCTTCTTGACCAGATAACAGATGCAGAGGCAGGTCTGACTGGCAAATCACTAGATGATGGTTGTCAGGAAGCACAGTTTGGTTCTCAATGTGTAATAAATTCTAAAATGCAACATCAAATCAATCCATTTATGATGCATCTTGGATTCATAGACAAAGCTCCATTTATAAAGAGTAAATTATCGAATTTTCTGTGAGTAAAATAAAATACACGTTACAGAGAGGATGTATAAGGATGTGCAGGAAGGAATTGCAGATGCCCAGCGGGTCAGCCAGCATCTCTGGAGAAAAGGAATGGGTGACGTTTTGGGTCGAGATCCTTCTTCAGATGGATATATAAAAGGATGTTGCTGGGACTCAAGAGCCTCTGCTGTAAGGAGATGCCTGCCAGGCTAGGACTTTATTCCTTGGGACGCAGGAGGCTGAGGGGTGATCTTTAATGTGTATAAAATCATGAGGGGAACAGGTTGGATGAATGCACACAGTTTTTTATCCAGGGTCGGGGAATCAAGAACCAGAGGGCAGGAATAGACCATCAGCCTGAGGAAGGGTTGCGACCAAAAATGCCACCTATCTCCAGGGTATTGCTTGACCCGCTTGTTACGCCAGCACTTTGTCTTTTTTTTTCAAAAACAAGAGGATATAGGCTAAAGGCGACAGGGGCAAAATTTAACGGCAAAGTGAGGGTTCCTTTAACACCTTTATCACTCAATGTGGTGAGTATGTAGATTGAGCTGCCAGAGGAGTTGCAGTGAAAAGCTTTTGTTGTGTGCGAACCAGTCAGTGGAAAAACTATATATGATTATAATCAAGCCATTCACAGAGATTCATGTACCGATACAGAATAAAGGGAATAAATAATTCACTCCTGCTTTTGGTTCTCAGCATTACATGTTGCACACTTCATGAGATTCCATTACCCTTCGTTGAAAGTCCAATTTCAAATTTATCATTGAAATGCAATCAGTTTAGTAAAAATGTGCAAGAAACTGCAAAGATTACATAGGCAGATGGGACTAGCGTTGGCAGGTGGGAGCCAAACGCAGTGTAGATGGGACATGTTGGTTGGCATGGGCAAATTGGGCCAAAGGGAGACACAAAATGCTGGAGTAACTCAGCAGGCAGCATCTCTGGATAGAAAGAATGGATGATGTTTCGGGTCGAGACCCTTCTTCAGCCAAAGGGTTTGTTTCCATGCTGTATGACTCTATTACTCTCTCCATTACAATTAACAATATATATTTTTTCATTCTCTGCTTCCTTTCCTTGTGCTGGATTCATAAAGTGGATGCGAGCCAGATGGACATCTGACCCATGCTATGCTCACTATGGTGTTGATGGTACAGACTGTTCCTTCCTTGAATACCTCAGTGAAAGAGAGTGGTTCTGCCCTCCTTTACCATGGAAAAATCGAACAGCTGCTCCAACTAGAGCTAAAACAAAAGAACAGGTATGCAAATCGCTTACTACGAAAGAATGATCGATATATTAAGCACAAAGGAACATGCACGGATCATTGGAATGTGAAAGCATTGTATGAGTGTTGTTATCTTATTCATGTCTGAATAATCTAAACAGGCAGACACAAACTGCTGGAGTAACTCAGCAGGTCAGGCAGCATCTCTGGAGAAACTGGATACGTGACATTTCGTGTAGGGATAATTCTTCAGTTTGAAGAACTTTGAAGAAGGGTTCGTACCTATCCAGTTAATTCAGAGATGCTGCCTGACCCGCTAAATTACTCCAGCATGTTGTGTCAATCTTTGTTATAAACCAGCATCTGCAGTTTATTGTTATTAAATCTAAACAGACAATTTTATTGTCCATTTCCTATGAATGTTTCTTATTCTAACAGAACCCACTAAACATAGAATATAGAAAAGTACAGCACAGTAACAGGAACTTCGGCCTATGATGAACATAATTCTGAGATAGTCTCTCTGCCTGCAGATGATCCATATCCCCTGCATATTGAAAAGCCTCTTAAATGCCCCTATCACATCTGCCTCCACCAGCACCACTGGCAGAACATTCCTGGCACCCACCGTCCTGTGTGTAAAAATATTTTCCCATACATCTCCTTTAAACATTACTCCTTTCACCCCCTACAGCTTAATGCTATGCCCTGTCGTCTTTGACATTTCCATCCTGGGGAAAAAGGTTCTGACCTTCATAAATTTCATAACATTTCATAAATGTTACATTTTTAAAAGTTTATTTTAGAGATACAGTGCAGAAACAGGCACTTCGGCCCACTGAGTCTACACCAACCAGGGATCTCCAAACACTAACGCTAACCTGCACACTAGAGACAAATTATAATTTTTGCCAAAGCCAATTAGCCTACAAACCTGCACGTCTTTGGGGTGTGGGAGGAAACTGGAGCACCCGAAGAAAACCCATGTGATCACGGAGAGAATGTACAAACTCCATACACACAGCTGCCGTAGTCAGGATCAAACCCGGGTCTCTGGTGCTGTAAGGCAGCAACACTACCACTGCACCACCATGCTGCCCCTTTTGAATGTTGTTGAGATCAACATTCAGAACTGAGTACTGATCCCAGCAATGTTCGTGAAAGAAAGATAAATGTTCAAATCCATTGCACTTTAAAATTATTGCGAGCTAAAGTTTTAGTATTTATAAATTAAGGTCTTATGCAGGTAGAGGTGACTTTCTGTTAGCAGATGATGAAACCAATGTTAACGATATTGTCATTGACACGACAGTCACCTTGCAGGCTTACTGCTAATGGCTCATAATAGCACATATTATGCAGCTGATAGTGAAACTACCTAAGTACCAACTGCATAACAGAAACCATGGAATACTGCCAATCTGATCTCTTTCCACATCATAAACTTAATAATATGTTTTGTCCTGCACTATGATGAAATGGCACAAAGATAATCAGTAATAAGAAATATTCTTAATCAAAATTCTCTGTCACATATAACAAGTTAGAACACAAAACTAAGGGAACACGTTGTTTAACAATCTATTCTCTGGGTAAGATGCTGAATGTAAATGCTGAACATTTTGCTGTTGTGTTGTGCTGTCATCTGAATTTCCAAATTAGATATCTGCTATGTAATTCATTAGCAATTCTCCTCTCTATTGTGGAAGATTATTTAAAATAGAATGATTAAACGAGAACTTATCGTTTGAAGTTTGATCTTTATTTTATGAGAAGTTGAAGTGAGGGATTACGTGAAGAAGCCTGCCAGCCCGCATGCGTGTCAATCTTCAAAGTATCTGTATGAAACCACAAAATAGTTGCTGACCTAAGCTATAGAAAGGTGAAAGGCTGGAACTACCGAATGATATTTATGAGAATAGGGTTGGGAGTGGAGGGCACGTATTCCCTCACTTCAACTTCTCATAAAATAAAGATCAAACTTCAAACGGTAAGCTCGTTTAATCTTTCTATTTTATTTCGAAGTCACATGAGTGATTACGTGAAGATTTCAAAGCTCTGTGGTTCCATGCAGTGACACAATCTGTGTGTAAAATACTTAAACAGATAAATCATAAATGGTAGGAAAAAACATGTGTTATTAATACCATGATGGTAACTTGCATACATGGCCATTGCTCTAAACTGGCCCGTGGTCCCAAAAGACTGTTGAGTTAGACAATAACTTATGCAACAAGGTGCATAATTCTATCTGCAAATATCCAGACATATTCCATCAAATGTATAATTTATTAACCTGCACTATGTAAACCTCATGCTGTATGATGTAAGGAAAATCCATTGTATTGGCTGCCAATGAGCCATCAGCAATATCTTGAGACTATTGGAACAAAATAACTATCTTCCATTTCATAGGCACTAGCAACTGAGTGCACTTGTATACCTAATGACATCCCTATCTCTGCTCTGGTGGGTATGATGTCAACCTCAAATGTACCTAATCCTGCTCATTTGTTTATGAGATTATTTCTATAACAAGCTACCCTTATGTCAATATGACGTGGAGACCAAGCCAGAGATTGAGTAAAGTCTGTGTTCTTTTGTGCTGAGATCAGCTGCTGAAAGCATAATCGTCTTAAGATACTGCTCCCATTAGGAACATTTTGAGGAATATTTGCATAACAATTTACTGATATACATCGCACATCACAATGAGTGTAGGCTATTAGAGTGGTCAAATAAAAGACACCCTGCATAACGTTAGAGAATAGTGGGTAAAGAACCAATCATCTATGTCCCACTTCTGGTATTACAGAAATGATAAAGCAGCAAAAGCAATGTCAATTGTGCTACCCCATAAAGTTTCTCTAGGCTCAAACTGGAAGCCACACAAACCTCTGTTACTTCCGTATGAAATTGACTCACATATGTTATTCACAAGCTTCTCATACCATCGTGCAGAGCTAGCTGCCCGAGAAGACAGGCTGTCCCAGACGTCACTCGTGACTGAGTAAATAAGAGTTGCTTTAACCGCCTATCATGGCATGATTGAATAGGCAAATTGGTACTGTTACATTTCATGTTGCCTCATTTGTAATATTGCAAAAGATACCTACCGACAATCCATAAGTTTTATCAGTTGCAACTTTGCATATTACCTAAAACGCAATGACATAATGCCCTTTAATCTGAGAAGGGCAGCACAGGCTTTCACCACTAGCTTTGTTATTAGAACAGCAGAATTTGTGCCTTATGTGTATGGATATGACAGATTATGCAACTACAAGTTCGATTCTCTGAGTCAGTTAAATTGCAGACACCTAATCATCCATCTTAAACTGGGTAAGTAAACCCACAATTTGAATAGCCTAATGCTAACGCAATTCGGCCTGCACCATATTTCTGTAATCTTAAGAAATATACCATTCTAGTCCTTGGCCAGACCACTCATCCTCGGATGAGTTGTCACTGATTGCACTCGAAACCGTTGTTCCTCTGTTGATCCTATGGACGGAAATGTTTTGGCTTTCCTACCTACAGAAGATGCATTATCTAGTTATTCATACATGTCGCTGATAATATATAATCAGCAGCTAATTACTAGAGCTGAAACCACAGTCTCCCTTAGATATGGGAATACGAGTTCCCTGTCAACTCTTGATGAAGAGTCACCATGAATACGTAGCGTTTTCCTTCAGAGTGGAGATAAGTATAATGCATGGCTGAATCAGGAACTACCTCACAGTCCTTTGACTGAAACGACATGTCTAAGTTGCCAGAGTGCATAACACAATCTCTTCGACCCGCCACTCAATCGGGAATATTGGTATTGAGAGCCTATGGACTACTATGAATACATTGTTGATTCACAACATGAACCTGCAGGTCAGATAAAGTTATATTATATGCCAGACAAGCTTCCTACTGGTAACTACCTGTCCCAGAGAGGATGGCAATGATGATTCCAATCAACCAGTAACTCTACAAACTGAGGAGCAATAACCCATATGTTTGAGAAAACTTCAACTACTTTATTCTATTGAGCAGTCAGATAACCTCTCATAGATGATGAAGCAGTGCTTCTCTGGTCTCTATGATTCATATGGCCAGCCAGTTCCATGATCGTCTACCCCGATCCAGGATAATCAAATTGTTCCTATTTGGAACTTACAGAGGTTGCTGTGCAAGGCACCTTGCCAATGTCTCTACATCAACCTGATCTTATCCCAGAGACAGTGAAAAAATGACTAGACAGCCCATGCTGGCAGTAAACCCAACCTGGGCCGACAGACTGTTCCATTTCGGAGTTTACGGAGGTTAATAACGAGACCTTACTTACCAGCGTCTCTAACCCCAGGTTGATTTCTTTTGTTGGAGCTTCAGCGAAGTTCCATTTGCAGACTTTGTCCATTATGCTTGTCATTTCTGTTAGATAGCTGGCCAACTTCTCTTGTAATGGTTTGTTCGTCCCTGAGGGAAACAGTTTTACAGGCAAGATCACACAGCTTTTCCTCATGCAATTGTCGTACATCATGCATTAAAGCATGGGATCCCGGCACATAGTCATGTTCGGGCTCATGTTTGGAGTCAGTCTGTACTGATCTCTGACACTCTCTTAGAGTGTGAGAAATTGCACCCTGAACCAGGCGTTGCCATATCCGTATGCCTCAGACTGTCTCTGCATGCTTCCATAATACCGAGCATATTTTGTGACACCATTTCCGATAGTCTTTCAGATGGAAGGAAAACACGAACCCTGAAACCAGGGCATCTACAGGCATATGGCTTGAATTGCCTGTGCATGCTTCCGTAATACAGAGCATAATATATATGGCTCCATCTCCATCACTTCATACATCCGATTGGGAGGACTTATGCAACCCTAAACCAGGAGCTGCCTCAGGCATGTGTGCATATACTTTGACACCTTCTCCATCACTACGTTCAACCGAGTGGGAGGAAATTGCAACCCTGATCCAGGAGCTGCTTCAGGCATATGTGCATATACTTTGGCACCATCTCCACCACTCCTTTCAGCTGAGTGGGAGGAAAATTTACAACCCTGAACCAGGAGCTGCTGCCTGACATACCTTCATAAGACGGAGCATTCTTTGTGTTATAATTTAATTCATCAGATGTTTTAATTGGGACAAAGCCCAATCACATCTGCTATAGATGTCCAAAGACTTGGCTATGAGTTTGCCCCGACTTGGGGTTGTCAGGCTGCCTTCTTTAGCAGCCGAACCGTGACTAGCAGCAGATCGGTGCTCTGTTATTATCATGATTTATCAAACAGACTGCAGTTGCTAGTGACTCCGAGTCCTTGCTCCCTTCCAGAGCCAACGGAATATTACAGGGAAGGACTGGAGCGCCTCTGGCCTCCATACGCCAGACAGAGTGGTAGAAATACTGCAACCCTGCCAGGTGTTGTTATAGTCAATGATGTTTATATGATTAAAGAAAGCTATGACGCGCATACGGGCGGGCTGGCGGGCTTCTTCACGTAGTCACTCACGTGACTTTGAATAAAATCCCAGTATTACTAATGGAATGGTCAGGTAATATTGCATGTTTAGCTCATTTTTCTAATGCCTAAGATTTAAGTATATCAATGCCTAAGCTGCAATGGTGAACTACAAAATCTTCAGCTTTTCTTCCAGCACAGGGAAGTCCTTAATCTTCACGAATCGTCCTACTGTGGGTGAAGGTGTCAGGATATCCCATAGAATTGTAGAAACAGGGAACCGCAGATGCTGGTTCACCAAGGAAAGATTCAAAATGCTGGAGCAACTGTGGGAGGAACCCGGATCTGCCGGGTGGCACAGTGGCACAGCGGTAGAGTTGCTACCCTAGAGTGCCTGAGATCCAGGTTTGTTCCTGACTACCGGTGCTGTCTGTATGGAGTTTGTATCTTCTTCCTGTGACCACATGGGTTTTTTCTGGGTGCTCCGGTTTCCTCCCGCACTTCAAAGATTGTCCCTAGTGTTTATGATAGTGCTATACTATACATTGATTGCTGATTGGCGCAGACTCGATGGGCTGAAGGGCCTGTGTCTTTACTGTATGTCTAAAGTCTAAACTCAGCGGGTTAGGGCGCAACCCTGGAGAACATGGAACATGATAGTAAGATTAAACAAGAACTTACCAGTTTGAAGTTTGATCTTTATTTTATGAGGTGTCACGATGAGGGATTACGTGAAGACCCCGCCAGCACGCATGCGCGACATTCTTCAAAGCAGTGGTGTGAAATCACAGAACAAACAGTCACAATGACTGACATAGTAAGAGAAAAAAAAGAACTTTCATACCAGGTGATCTTTATAATAGAGGGTCGGGAGCGGAGGGCACGTAATCCCTCATCGTGACACCTCATAAAATAAAGATCAAACTTCAAACTGGTAAGTTCTCGTTTAATCTTACTATTTTACTTCGGAGTCACGTGAGTGACTACGTGAAGATTTCAAAGCTCTGTGATTTCATGCCCTGGAAGCTCCATGCTCACACACCGCTAAAGCTGGGATAAGAGGATGGACGTGATTCAGACAAGACACTGGCTGAAAAACAAAACAGGTATTTATTCATACCAAACACAATATTGTGTCCCATAAGGGTTATTTATCTGGCAGCACTTAAAATCCTCCCTGCATAATTGTCAGGGGAGGTCACGGGTTTGTTATAAAAGCGGTGGAAGGTTTTCTCATTGTTCCAACCCGCTGTGGCCAGGATGTGATCCAGTGGTACCTCCATCCTTCTAGCCGCCGAGGTGGATGCTGCGCTGGTGGAGTGAGATTTGTACACATTAGTATCCACCCCCGCCGCATCCAGTACCACCCTTAACCATCTGGAAATGGTTTGCACCGTGACCCTGTGATGAGGCTTCTTGTGACTGACAAGCAAAGCTGTTTCCGTGCCCCTTAGATCTTTAGTGACTGAAATGTATCGCAGAATCAATGTAACGATACAAAGACAGGTGTCCGCTGGGTAAGCCAGGAACTCCAAAGTATGTCCAGACACTCCGGGTCGATCTTGCTTCAATAGTCCCTGCACCTGGAATGTGATTTTCCCACTGGTAATTGCCATGGCATCCAGACTGAGTTTGTGCAGGGACTGGACCCGTTGCGCCGTGATCAGTGCCATTATCATGACCATTTTGTAGGTTAATTTGGCCAAAGGGAGTCCCGTGTTCGGTGTCCATCCTCGCAGCATCGTCAATACCGTGCTGATGTCCCAGGTATGGCTATATCTGGGCCTGGGGGGATTAGAATTAAATATTCCCCTCATAAATTTGGATACTAGGGGATGTGACCCAATTCCCAATTGGTCACTCCCCTTGCCCAAGTAAGACGATAGGGCACTCCTGGCACAGTTAATGGCGCTGTAGCTTAGACCCTCATCATAATGAAGGGTAGCCAGAAATTCCAGCACTTCCGTGATGGTGGCGGTTTCGTATGTTGTTTTAGTAGTCACGCAGAATCCTTCCCATTTCCTGATGTAGGTCAGGTACTGCTTCCTTGTGGACTCTCTGCAGGCTCCCGTGATGGTATCAATGGTCCTGTTGGAGAGTCCGAATCCATGAAGTGGCCGTTTTAAAATCTGCAAATTAACAAATCCATGCGGTCATGACATGGATGACATTCTCCTGTAACAGGATGAACAAGCAGGCTTGGTCTTTTATTCACCCTGATACAGGGTTCTGTGGCCATCTTCTGTACGAGAGGGAACCATGGTTGAGTAGGCCAGTCGGGCACTACCAAGATACCCGATGCGGAGTCTTGCTTGATTTTTTGCAAGACCCGACTGATGAGGCAGAAAGGGGGGAAAGCGTAGCAAAATAAATCCCCCCAGTGTAGCGAGAAAGCATCCATCGCTACTGCCCCCGGGTCTGGCTCCCAAGCAACATACGTTGGTAGTTGGTGATTTAGCCTGGACGCGAAAAGGTCGATATCTGGTGTCCCATAACGTTCTACAATATCTGTGAACACATTCCGATCCAACATCCATTCTATGTTGTCGTTGAATTTCCGTGACCTGGTGTCTGCCACTGTGTTTAGTTTACCTGGAAGGTAAGTTGCAGAGATCCAAATTTCTCTTTGCAGACACCAGTACCAGATATTGTTGGCCAATTCATCACACGATATCGACTTTACACCGCCCATGTGGTTAATATAGGCTACCACCGTGGTGTTGTCAATCTGTATTCTAACATGAACTTTGTGCATGTTAGTGCAGTATGCCTTAAGGCCGTGAAATGCTGCCAGCATTTCTGAATAGTTAATCCCTAAGTTTTTAAATAGGGTTAACTCTGGTGCACTCCATCTACCTCCACAGCTAGAGGTAGTGTTAGTAGCTCCCCATCCTTTGGCACTGGCATCCGTTTGTAAGGTGATCGAGGGATTGGTGATAGTTATGGGTTTGGAACAATTTTGGGCATTACCCATCCACCAATATAATTCGGCTTTTGCCTTTTCTGGAATTTTCATGGGCCTATCAAAATGTCCAGCATGTTTTTTGAGCGCCGTAATTTTGGCTCTTTGTAAGTTTTGGTAATGTAAGGGCCCATATTGTGCTGCAGGAAAAGCAGCTTCTATCTTCCCAATCACCCTGGCCACCTGCCGAATGGATGGGACCTTAATGCCAATGAGGCTCCTGCAAGCCTCTATCAGGTCTTCCACCTTGCTTGGTGGTAACGTGACAGACATTTGCACTGAGTCAATAATGAACCCCAAATATTTCATGGTGGTAGAGGGTTCCAATATTGATTTATCTGGATGTATCGTAAACCCCAGTTTCTGAAAAATATGTTTCGTGGCTGTGACTGCCAAGGTAGCCATCTCCAAATTCTCCCCCACTATGAGGATGTCATCAAGATAGGCCATAACAGTATGATTCTGTTTCCTTAAATAGGCCAAAGCTGGTTTCAATATCTTGGTAAACAATCTGGGTGCTGACGATAACCCATTAGGCAAAGCTTTATATTGCCATAATTGTCCCATCCAGATAAATTTTAAGTATTTCCTATGATCCTTGTGTATGGGTACTGAATAGTATGCATCTTTGAGGTCAACGCATGCCATGTAGTACCCATTGGCTATAAGCTGAATAGCAGTGTCGAAGGTGTCCATTTTAAAATGAATATACTGGACAGAAGTATTCAGGTCAGTCAAATCTATGATGATGCGGCAACCACCATCTTTTTTGTTTTTAGTGAATATATTAGACACGAACTCCTGAGGTTCTTTAAAGGCCTTCTCAATTACCCCTTTTTCTATCAACCTCTGTAGTTCAGCATGCCCTGCTGCCTTATCTCTATGAGAAAGGACGAATTTCCGACTAGGTGCATGCTGTACCGGGGTAGGGAGTTCGTGAATAAATTCAATTTTGTAGCCCTGAATACTCCTGAGTATATAAGGATCAGAGGTAAAAGTGAGCCAATTCTCGAGGAACATGTGCAACCTGCCCCCTATGCAAAGTGAATTTGGGTCAGTAGTGTTCTTGGGGATCCCAGACCCACCTACCTCCATGGTTACTGCCGGTGTGGTGGTTTCTGCCCTTGCTTCCTCGGCTGGTTGTAGGTGTTCTGGGAGTGGCGCATCTTCCAAGGAGGCCGGCCTGGGCCTTGGCCTAAAAAAGACCGCTGAGCAGGTATGCCGGCCTTCGAGCTTTCACCACCGGCAGACCTGTTAGGGTAACTCTGCCCAGTGGGTGCGTAGGGGTGCGTTCTGTGTGGGTGATGAGGCTTAGTGTACCCAGGTACTTTAATAAGGCCCAAAGCCTTAGCCTCCTCGTCAAGATCTTTAACCTGTTTGGGGAGATCTTCCCCAAATAGCAGGCTTGGAGGCTGCATCTTCCCAGGCTTACACAACCCCGCGAACTTGGGGTTAAGCGCCGGCTTTATAATGCTTTTCCTGAAATTATTTATTTCATACTGTGTGTTGCACAGTAAGGCCAAAGCATCTTGTAGTTCTTCCGGCATATCCACTCCCACTGCTGTTCTGGCTACTGCAGTAATCCCTGCGGTAAGGAGCTTCAGGATCTTCTGAAGTTTCATCTCCTTCCCTCTACTCGAGGGGCTCATGTTTCCCCATATCGGGTTGTTCACCGCGGGTACATTTAATGACTTGCAGTTTTCTGGCGCCATATATTTATCTGCTGTGGCATTGATGGCCTGTTCCTGAAGTTGGTTAGTGGCCATATAATCAATGCTGGCAGCCAGCTTGGGGTGGATGGGTAGGCCCTTCTGGTTGGGCATGGCATGTTTGCTCACCACATCCATATAATCTTCACACACCCCTGACGCTGCAGGTGCTTCAGCCAACTCCCCTTCTTCTGGGTCAGCCCAGTTCTGACCCTCAATGCTCCCCTGTATAGAAGGGGATACATTAGGCAGTCCTCGAAAGGAACTTGCCGTGGGCCTACTAGGGGTCCCACTGTGATCCTGCCCCTGCTTTAGCAGGTCACGTTGGAGCAGCTGCTCCATCATCCGCTCAATGCGGTCAAGGCGACCTCCGTCGCTGCCAGCGAGCGGGGTGCCCTCGGGACCGGACTCCGCTGAGTCGGCCCCGGCCGACTTCCGGGTAGTTTTCCCCGACCGTGGCGTACCAACGGTCTCAAAGTCCGAAACGTCGGGAGCTGCAGGTAGAACCTGTAGCTCTGGAGAGGCGGTTCTCCGTTGGCTGCTGTCCTTAGCCGCTGATTTGGCCGCCGCTCTCTTTGATTTTCTCCCTTCCATAATGGTCGACTCACTCCTTCGGTGAGACTTACCTGGCGTGAGCTTTTTAAACTCACGCTGGAGGAGCCCCGCTCCTCCCGACCGTCGCTTCCGCATGCGCACGACGATATGTCGCGCATGCGTGCTGGCGGGGTCTTCACGTAGTCACTCACGTGACTCCGAAGTAAAATCAAGGTTTTAGACCTGAAACATCACCTATCCTTGTTCTCCAGAGATGCTGCTGAGTTTCTCCAACATTTTGTGTCTTACTTCAGCAAAATGTTGGCAACCTGGTCTGTTTCCTATTCCTCAACTGCGTTGTTTTCTTTGGCATCCAGAAAGATCAGAAGAGATGCACTCCTATTGAGAAATCCACTGTTGGCATGAATGGCTGTGGTGGAAAGAATTGGCAAGGCAGAATAACGAGCTGATTTCTTGAACTGATGTACACTGTGTACGGAAGGTACCTTCGCATCTAGAAAAGGGAGTGGTCCAGAATTTTGACCTGTATTTCCACATCAGAATGGTCCATGACTTACAGGAGAGTAGATAATAAAGTCACAACAAGTTCAAATTTCAATTCAACCGAACAGTAACTGTATATTTTTTGGTATCCTGCATTGGTCTTCAGTGTGCATAAAGAAGAAAACTGAACTTTGAAAAGTGACTCCCAAATAAATCTAATAAAGTCCGACAATCCAATATAATAAAAAGGGATTTGGCTCATTCATTTGCCTTAAAGCAATACGCTTTGTCACAGACATTATTTTTTTCTCTCTCAGTTATTCAGGCAGCTATCAGCTTTTATCATGGTGTGTTAGATTTTTTTTTTTTGAAGCTGGTTATCACAGAAAAACAAATGGAACTTGAATAATATTCAGAAAATTCATTGTGAAACATCTTGAAATTATTAATTTAATCTGATATGTATTAAATTAAATTTCAGCTGCAGCTGGTGCCTTGGTGATCCTGCATGCATAATAAAATGGTCAGAGCTATCCTCTTGTGTTTTAGCAGCCACAATATAAGAAAAGTTGTGGTATCAACGCTTCTAGTGCCTGGAGTGTGTTGCCAGGAGTGGTGGTCGATGGTGGTGTTTACGAGGCTTTTAGATAGGGACGTAGATATGCGGGGAATGGACAGATGTGGATCAGGTGCAGGCAGAGGAGATTACCTTGGCATCATGCTCAGCTCAATATTGTGGGCTGAAGGGCCTGTTCCTGCACTGTACTGTTCTATGTTCTATCATTTACATTATTTTCCTGTTCTCAACCATTTCATAGAGAATTATCAATATGAAACTACAATGTCCTACATCTCAAAACACGAGCATAAATATAGCCTGGCTTCCACTGTTTCATCATGATTTCTCTCCAGGAAAACAGAAAATGCTGGACCTGATGTGCATTTCATAGACCTGCCTGACCTGATGTGCATTTCAAGCATTTTGTAATTTAACTTCAACCTTCCAACATCTGCAATTTTTAGAATTTCATAGCTTTAAATCGTTTATCTGCTTCTCTGCCTCTCTCTGTATATCTCTGTCTCTCTATCTTTCTCTCTTTCTGTCCCTGTCTCATTCTCTATCTGTGTTTCTTTCTCTCTCTCTCTAGATTAGATTAGTGTAGCATTAGTGTAAATGAGTGGTTGGTGCAGACTCGGTGGGCTGAAGGGCCTGTTTCCTTGTTGTATCTCAACGTCTAGAGTCAAGAGTGTTTATTTATCATATATACCGACAATGGAACAATGAAATTCATAGGAGAAAGGACACACAAATTGCTGGAGTAACTCAGGGGTCAGGCAGCATCTCAGGATAACATAGATAGGCAAAGTTTCAGGTTAGGACTCATCTTCAGACTGGCAAAATTGATAATGAAATTCTTACATGCAGCAGCATAACAGGCCTGTAACACAATACAAATTGATAATTTATATACCGGTAATAAACAAAAATCCAATAAATTAATAACTCGAATACTAGTGCAATAAAAATGGCAATAGACCTTAATGCAACTAAAGACAGTACATAGTTTATTGTTTAGTATTCTGGAGCACGATGGATGTTGGGAAGAAGCTGTTCTTCAACTCTCCCTAATTAATCAGCAGTCATGCAATCCTTTTAGAGAAGGAACAACTAATTTAAATGTGATAATTGTTTAATTGAGGCAGGTTTAACAGCAGTTTTTCATTTTAACTCTTGAGTCCACAGTGTTCCCCAACTCTGTGATCCCAAAGTGAAACTAGAGGCAAGAAAAGAGCAGCAAACAGTGATGGAGGCATTGAATACCTGGTTCACCATAAATATTTGAACATAGCATCTGTCTTCAATGCCTCTGTGAAAGGCATTCTTTAGAATAGTTGCATTGCTTTGAGAGGCAAATAATTTTTGTCAACTTATGCTGTGTAGCTTCAGAACTTTAGTATTTTTATTTCTGCAGTTAGCAGCTCTTCACCATTGACAGTCATAGTCATAGAGTCATACAGCATGGAAATAGGCCACTCTGCCCAACTTGCCCATGCCAACTAAGATGCCCCATCTACGCTGGTCCCACCTGTCCGCATTTGGCCCATTTCCCTCTAAAACCCCTATCCATGTATCTGTCCGAGTGTCCTTTGAATGCTGTCATTGGACCTGCCTCTGGCAGCTCGTTCCATATGCCCACCACCCTCGTTCCATATGCCCACCACCCTCTGTTCCATATGCCCACCACCCTCTGTTCCATATGCCCACCACCCTCTGTTCCATATGCCCACCACCCTCTGTTCCATATGCCCACCACCCTCTGTTCCATATGCCCACCACCCTCATTCCATATGCCCACCACCCTCGTTCCATATGCCCACCACCCTCGTTCCATATGCCCACCACCCTCGTTCCATATGCCCACCACCCTCTGTTCCATATGCCCACCACCCTCGTTCCATATGCCCTCCACCCAAGCGGAGGCTTGGCGATCGTTTCGCCGAACACCTCCACTCGGTCCGCAATAACCAACCCGACCTCCCGGTGGCTCAGCACTTCAACTCCCCCTCCCATTCCGTATCCGACCTCTCTGTCCTGGGCATCCTCCACGGCCAGAGTGAGCAACACCACAAATTGGAGGAACAGCACCTCATATTCCGCTTGGGGAGTCTGCATCTTCTTGGCATGAACATCGAATTCTCTCAATTCTGTTATCCCTTGCTGTCTCCTCCCCTTCCTACCTCTCCCTCAGCCCTCGGGCTCCTCCTCCTTCTTTTTCCTTTCTTTCCCCCCGCCTCCCCCCACCCCCCCATCAGTCTGAAGAAGGGTTTCGACCCGAAACATTGCCTATATCCTTCGCTCCATAGATGCTGCTGCACCCACTGAGTTTCTCCAGCATTTTGTGTACCCTCGATTTTCCAGCATCTGCGGTTCCTTCTTTAACACCCTCTGTTTCCCCTTTGGTTCCTACTAAATCTTTCCCCACTCACCTTAAACCTATGTTCTCTCGCTGTTAATACCTCTACTCTGGGTAAAAGACTGTGCATCTACCCGATCCTTTCCCCTCATGATCTTATACACTTCTGAAAGATTATCCCTCATTTTCCTGGAATAAAGGACTAATTTCATAGCCTGACCAACCTCTCCCTATAGCTAAGGCCTTTGAGTCCTGACATTGATGATACAATACTATGGGACACAGCGGAGGGGTGAGATGGACAACCCCAAGCAGCCTGTTTCCATATCGATGTCCAGTATGATGCTCTGAAGATTTTTCCTAGTGTGAATCTGATTCCCAGATAGCTGCACTTTGAAATCGAAGCACGCTGCAAAAATATACCTTGCAGGAGGTTATGTGGTGTGAACAAAGAATAAAGGCTTAATTTCTTCAGCATGTTACAACATAGAGCCTCAGCTATTCATGTTGTCTCAGCTGGCAGTGGCAGTTCTTTGCAACTTCCTACAAAAAGACACTTGAACTTCATCTCTTGAAGCCCTCTGTTGCCAGTTCATGCTGGATTTCACTGACAGAATTGTACATTTCTGTGAGGGGTGGCACTAACAAAAAGTTCATGATCAGTAAGAAAACTTTTTAAGTGTTTTTTTGTCCTGACAACAAAACAATGACATTCTTACCTGCTGCAGCTTTACAGGCCCATCAATATAAAATGCAATCATAAATAATAATATGATAAATTCATAATCAGTAATACTAGGTAACCACATCATAATAGCGCAAAAACTGAAGAACGTAGTACTACCAAAAACAAAGTCCAATGCAGATCATAGTTGTTGTCGCTTTGGTTAGTTTTGTGCAGTGTTCAAGAGCCTGACGGTTGCTGGGAGAATCTGTTCCTGAACCTTGGGAGTATGGTTCTCCGGTTGCTGTATCTTCTTCCCGATGGTATTAATGAGATGGGAGTGGGGCCAGAATGGTGTGGGTCCTTGTTGATATTAGCTACCTTTTTAGAGACAGCACCTCCTATAGATCCCTTCAATGGTGGAGGGGTTCAATAAACCTGCTATAGACCACCTTCGGTACTTTAATTTGGAGATACAGTGCAGATGCAGGCCCTTCAGCCCACTATCCTACACACGAGGGACAATTTACAATTTTTACCGGTCAGTTAACCTACAAACCTGTACTTCTTTGGAGTGTTGGAGGAATACAATGGATGAATATAATTTTATAGAAACATATAAAATTATAAAAGGACTGGACAAGCTAGATGCAGGAAAAATGTTCCCAATGTTGGGCGAGTCCAGAACCAGGGGTCCACAGTCTTAGAATAAAGGGGAAGTCATTTAAGACTGACGTGAGAAAAAACCTTTTTACCCAGAGAGTTGTGAATTTATGGAATTCCCTGCCACAGAGGGCAATGGAGGCCAAATCACTGGATGGATTTAAGAGAGAGTTGGATAGAGCTCTTGGGGCTAGTGGAGTCAAGGGATATGGGGAGAAGGCAGGCATGGGTTATTGATAGCGAACGATTAGCCATCATCACAATGAATGGCGGTGCTGGCTCGAAGGGCCGAATGGCCTCCTCCTGCACCTATTTTCTATGTTTCTATAATACGGAGCACCCGGAGAAAACCCACGAGGTCACGGAGAGAACATACAAACTCCATACAGACAATACCCTAGTCTGGATCGAGCCTGGGTCTCTGGCACATATTTGAAGAGAGTAATTGACTGCACTCATGACAATAAAAATTCTCCTTTCGAGAAGGCTGGAGTATTCATTAATTAGAATCCTGTTCCATTGATGGTAAGTTGGCTCCAATCAAAGGAGTTTTTATTCCACAGGCGCTATCTTCAGATGAGTGCTGCCATTGTTTCATCCTGTGGCACTCTGCTGTGCAGCCACCAAGCAAACTGAAGTGACAAAGGCTACCCGTTGAATACATGAATCTTGACATGAGACAAGATTTCACACTATCGTTGAATTCATCTTTGGTAGTGCCTTAGTAGTTCTACAGATGCGAATTAGAAAGCATTTTATCAGAATGCATCACAGCATAGTTTGGGAACAGCTCCATCCAAGACCACAAGAAATTGCATAGAATTGTGGATGGTGCATCACACAAGACCATCACACAAACCAACCTCAATTCCATTGACTCCATCCATACTTCATGCTGCCTCAGCAAGGCCACCAGCATAATCATGGATGAGTCTCATCCCGGTCACTCCCTTTTCTCCCCTCTCCCTCAGGCAAGAGGTAGAGAAGTGTGAAAAGACATACCTCCAGATTCTGAAGGTAGACAAAAATGCTGGAGTAATTCAGCAGTGGAGGCAGCATCTTTGGAGTGAAGGAAATAGGCAACGTTTCGGGTCAAAACCCTTCTTCAGACTGATGTGAGGGTGGGGGGGCAGGAAGAAGAAAGGAAGAGGTGGAGCCAGTGGGCTGAGGGAGAGCTGAGAAGGGAAGGAGAAAGAAAGGACTACCTGAAATTAGAGAAGTCAATGTTCATACCGTCGGGATATTGACTTCTCTAATTTCTGGTAGTCCTTAGTTTCTCCTCCCCTTCTCAGCTCTCCCTCAGTCCACAGGCTCCACCTCTTCCTTTCTTCTCCCCCCCCACCCTCACATCAGTCTGAAGAAGGGTTTCAACCCAAAACGTTGCCTAGTTCCTTCACTTCATAGATGCTGCCTCACCCGCTGAGTTTCTCCAGCATTTTTATCTACCTTCGATTTTCCAGCATCTGCAGTTCCTTCTTAAACCTCCAGATTCAGAGCTTGCTTCCTCCCCGCTGTTATTGGGCAAATGGACCATCTTACCAACAACTGCAGAGTGGTCCTGAGCTACTATCTACTGTGCCTCATTGAAGACCCTCTACTTTTAATCAGACGTTATTGGACTTTATCCTCCACTAAACATTATTCCCTTTATCATTTATCTGTATACTGTGGATGGCCCGATTGTAATCATGTACAGTCTTTCTACTGACTGGTTAGTATGCAACAAATGGCTTTTCACTGAACCTTGGTACTCTTGACAATAAACTAAACTAAATTAAGAAGTAAAGGAAAATACTTTATTAAAATCAGAAACTGAGATTGGTTATGGCACGAACCAACTTCACCTTCAGAAATGGCCTGGGTCTGCTTCAATTTGCCAAGAGCTTCAACTGGTCAACAGTAGCTGCTATCTCACTGGCTCTCCGCTGTACTCTCGACCATCTGATACCAGGAACACGTATGGCAGGCTGCTATTCAATGACTACAACTTAGCGTTCAACACCATCATCCCCTCCAAATTCATGATCAAGCTCCAAGACCCTGGGCCTCTTTACCTCCCTTTGCAATTGAATCCTTGACTTCCTCAACGGCAGACCTCAACCAGTATGGATCAGTAACAACATCTCCTCCTCACTAATCTTCAACACAGGTGCACCTCAAGGCTGTGTGCTGAGATCTTTGCTCTGCTCTCCGTGCACCCTTGTCTAAGTTCAGGACTAATGTTATCTGTAAATTCCCTGGCCGCATCACCGGTGGAGATGTGTTTGCGAACAGGAGGCAGAATATCTGGCTGAGTGTTGCTGCAACATTCTTAGAAGAATGAGTGGGGACCTCATTGGAACATACAGAACAGTGAAAGGCTTGGATAGAGTGGATGTGGAGATGATGTTTCCCTTAGCGGGAAAGTCTAGATCTAGAGGTCATAGCCTCAAAATTAAAATACGTTCTTTTAGGAAGCAGATGAGGAGAATTTTCTTTAGTCAGAGGGATTGTGAATCTGTGGATTTTTTTCCCACAGAAGGTTGTAGAGGCCAATTGAGTGGATATGTTTAAGGCATAGATAGATAGGTTCTTGATTAGTACAGGTGTCAGAGGTTATGGGGAGAAGGCAGAAGAATGGGGTTAGGGGAGAGAGATAGATCAGCCATGATTGAATGACGGAGTAGACTTGATGGGCCAAATGGCCTAATTCTACTGCTATTCCTTATGACCAATGTCAACAAGACCAAAGAACTGATCCTAAAAGTAGGGGCCCAAATGCCTGATTTAATTGGTGCTTCAAATTCCTGGGACTTAACATTTCGTATGACCTGTCCTGAGCCCAATACAGAGCTAAATCACGAAGATCAGCACCCCCACTTCCTGACTGGTTGCATCATAATCTGGTAAGGCTGTTCCAATGCACAGGAAAGCAGGAGGCTGCAGAGAGTGGTGGACAGCCTGGTCCATCATGGGCACAGAGTTTTTATGCACGATCAAAAGCACCTACATGAGGCAAAGCCTCAAGAAGGCAGCATTTATCATCAAGGATGCCCACCATCCAAGCCATGCCCTCTTCTCACTGCGACCGTTGGGCAGGAAGTACAGAAACCTTAAGTCCCACACAGCCAGGTTCAGGAACAACTACTTTCCTACAAACATCAAATTTTTCAACCAACCTACACAACCCTAACTCTATCTCAACAATGGAACACTAAAGACCTGCATCTGCAGTTCCTTCCTACACACTGTAGTTCCTTTCTACGCACCAACATAGATTTGTTTTTTTGCTAAATGTGTTTTGTACTCATTTTTTTGCAGAGTCTTCTTTCTATTTATTGTCTTGCAGAATCTGAGGTGTAATCTTACGTATCATTTATGGACTATTTAATTTTTTGTTTGTGTTAAGTCTAAGTTCATGTGCCTGTGCGGCTGCTGCAAGCAAGGTTTTCATTGAACCTGTACCTCACCGTACTTGCGCAGATGAGAATACACTGAATTTGACTTGACTCGCAAACAAATTGCAACAATGTATCAAGAGTCATACCATGTTATGGAAGTTGTTTCTTAAATGTCACATATATACATATACTTATTTACTGTGTCCCCACCTGGACTTGAACCTATTTCGCCCATACCCCTCCACTCACATTCCTTCCTCTGGCTTCACTATTTGCAACTCTTCAATCCCTTTGTCTCACAACTTCTGTTGTAATCTCTGGCCTTTGTCCAAGCATCTGCCTATCAAACCCCTCCTCCTCGCCTGTGTTTACCTATTCCCTGCCATGATTGGTCTCGCCCCTGTTCTGCCCCAGCTCCCAGCTCCCCCCACCCCCGAAGAAGGGCGGCACAGTGGCACATTGGTGGAGTTGCTGCCTTAAGGGCCTGTCCCACCAGCATGCAACTCTATGCGATGAGCGCGACCTAACGTGGTCGCTTGAGCCGTCCGGCGTCGCGGGGCTGGTCCCACTTCGCTCGCCGGAGCCGTGCGGAATTGTGCTGAGTTCGTCCCGACATTGTGCGGGCCTCCGAAAAACTGACCATGTTCAAAAATTCCGCGCGGCAACGGCTTGTCGGCTCGCAGTCGCCTCGACGCATTACACACCGCCTCGACGTCGTGCCTCCGTGACCCTCTCTGTAGGTGCCTCCGTGACCCTCTCTGTGTGTGGCTCCGTGGCCCTCTGTGTGTGTGCCTCTGTGCCTCTCTCTGTGTGCCCCTCTCTGTCCTGGCGAACTTACCTTTAAGACTTTGCTCCAAGTTCGCCTCACTTTGCGCCGCGTTGCACCACTCACCCGACCTCCATGCGGCCCCCACTGCCGGTTTGGTCGCGCTTGCTGCATGCAGGCGCATGCTGTTGGGAACGGCCCTGTACAGGGATCACCCGACCTCCGCGTGGCCCCCGCTTCTAGTTTGATCGTGCTCATTGCATGGAGTCGGCTGCTGGTAGGACAGGCCCTTTACAGCACCAGACACCCAGGTTCCGCCCTCACTATGGGTCCTGTCTGTACAGAGTTTGTACGCTCTCCCCATGACCTACATGGGTGTTCTCTGGGAGCTACGGTTCCTGCACACCAAAGATGTGCAGGATTTTAGGCTAATTAGCTTTGGTAAAATTATAAATAGTTCCTAGTGTGTGCAGGATAGTGTTAGTGTGTAGGGATCACTGGTCAGCTGGGACGCTGTGGGCCAAAGGGCCTACTTCTGTGCTCTATCTCTAAACTAAACTAAACAAAACTGAACTAAGGGTCTCAACCAAAACATCACCTATCCACCTTCTCCACAGATGCTGCCTGACCTGTTGAGTTACTCTAGCACTTTGTTCAAGTTCAAGTTCAAATGTATTTGTCACGTGCACCAAAAGGTGCAGTGAAATGCAATTTATCTTGTGTATCTTATTATCCTTATTTATTTACTATGTTACACCCCCTTTAAAAGAGGAAATGAACGAGTGGTATCAAATAAACCGTTTAAGTACATAAAATTATTTGGTCAGTTAAATATTTACTTAATAGTCAGCTATAAGTTCTGCCAATAATGAATTCTTGGTCTCTTCATTCACTGAATTCTTAACTTCAAGTTGCATTAAACATCTGAGTGGATTACTCTCCCAGCAAGACCTCACGCACCTCTTACATCATCTTCTGCAGTTGTTCCTTCAATAGAACTGTCTTCATGAATTGAAATCTATTGCATTATTTATTCTGGAGTGTCAGCTTTTCTCTGTGTCACCTAGTAAGTCTGCAAATAAAAAATAACAGAATCTAATATTTCTTAAAAATAACTAGTTGCAATTGTACATTACATTCTGCACATAACTCGATACCGCGATTGCAATAATTGATATAAATTGCTTCTCAAGGCCGGTGATATTTGTGGCTCGTTCCCACAACACCTTATATCCTAACCCTCACTCTGACTCATTGTTGACAGTGGACTTTTTATTCTCATTCTGCTGTCACTTTTTAGTTCACAAAATCATCTCCACTGACTTCTGCATTTTGAATTTGATTTCTGACATGATTGTTTTTGATCTGCCCTGTAGCATTCTCTCAAATCCTTCCATGGCCTTCGATCACACTTTCCTTTTTTAACCATCCTAATATCTGAAGTCCCTGCATTACTAAGTTCTAGCCACTTTCGCATTACTCTTTTCGCAGCCTGTTTTTTTCCACTTGACCTGGCTCAGAACTCTGTCTCTCTGACTCATAATTCCCCTTTACCAGTTAGACCATATAATTTATTAGCTCATTTCAATATTTTCTTATTTTACCTGACAGTCCTATAGCACAGGAAAACATTTCCTTTGACTCAACTCATTCATGCTAACCAAGATGACCCATCTAACCCAGTCCCATTTGCCCAGGTTGGATCTTATCCTTTTTCCTATCCATCTACCTCCCCAAATGTCTTTTAAATGTTGTCATTTTACATGCTTTCTCTGGCAGCTCATTCCACATACCAATCACCCTCTCTGTGAAAATGATGCTCCTTGGTTTCCTATTAAATGTTCCCCTCTCACTTTAAACCTATGCTTTTCTAGACTTTGATTTCCCAACCCTGGGGAAAAGACCCTGTAACCCCCACTCCCCCCTTCTATATGCTTGCGATTGGCCTATATTCCTCTAAACCTTTTCTAGCCATGTACCTGTCCATGTGTCTTTTTAATGATGCCAAAGTGATTTGCAATTGTACCTAAAGTACTCCTCAGAAGGTTTTAATAAATGAAAAGATTTATTTTAATATTGGCTCTAGTTGATTTGGAAACATTCACACTGCAGGCAACAAACCGGTAAATGGTTACCATTTGGGCTTTAAATTTATGAGAAAGGAGTTGAAGATCATGATCCTCCCACGTTCATTTCTGCTGCATTAAAGTGGAAGTGAATTTATCATCACTGCCTGCCTTTGTTGAGAGATTGCTCGCAGTATAAGGAAGGCGATCCACATTTTTCAGCGAGAGACAAGGAACGGCAGATGCTGGAATCTTGAGCAAAACACAAAGTGCTGGAGTAACTCAATGGGTCAGGCAGCATCTATGGTGCTCAGGGCTAGGACAAAACTACAGTTGAGTTCTTCAAAGTATGGGTGCTTATTGCCTTTCTGGCCTTGACAAGTTCAGCTCTGATCTTGGTTCGTAGTAGCGTGGACCATGAGGGGTCTGAGTTGTTGATAAGTCTGAAGAATTTGCACATCATGGTTAGCAGTAAATTGCTGTACTTCCTGAGCTCTTTTAGTCCACTGTCTGTTCATGAGCTCATGGATCTTATGGGTAACCTGGACTTTTAGCTTGTAATATGCTAGTACCTCTGTCTATTTTGTTCCTTGAGGTACAATGGTGTTTCCATTGCAAGAATGCATTGCTTGAGCAGCTTACAAAGTCATGGATCACCTGGTCCTTTTTATCAAGCCTGTCTTGATGGTTTATTTGGTAGAGAAGACAAGAGTCTCTGTATAATGCCTAATGTGGTGAACTTATGGGTACGCTGACAACCTGTGACTCTTGTGGTTTTTGGGCGTTAGGTTTTGTGAGATCTGCTGTCTGAGGAAAATTATTATTATGACGTTCTTGAGGCATCCAACAATGATATATTTGCAGCAACATTTCCATTTCTGTCCTTGCTTTGAGGACAAACTTAACAGCTATAGAGAATATGTTAGGTTAGGTGGTCCCTCCAACATTAGTTGGTATCTGTCATGGCACAGATGATGCAAACATCCTTATGCTCTCTTGCTAAGAAAATGAACTCCATCAATGAGAGACATTCTCTGTGGTATTATACACAATCTTAAGCTGATTTGTGAATATACTGGATTCATCTCACACTGATTTTGAATTTATGCTGGATCTGTATTAATGGTAAACTTTGAGGCAGATGCCGCTTACGAGTTATCGTGTTCTTTTCCTTGATTCTACTTTTATTATGCCACTAAAATAAAATGCTATCTTTAAATCTTGGTCTCTGTCAACCATGAAACTCTGGCAGAATACAAAAATAGATCTGACATTCGGTACTTAAAATGTTATTGTTTCACATTATCATCAGATATTTATTTTTTGTTCAGCCAACTGGCGAAAGCAGAAAGTCTTTGAATACTTCCAATGACCTTTGGCCACTTTGGGACATGTTTCCTGCATCATTTATCAAGCATAATATTCTGATGTGCTGATTCTCAGCAGGTGCATGAAAGGATAGCTGTATTGCACTGGGTCAATTATAGATGTAACTAGACTAAGTGGGACCCGTTCGGTCCCAACATCACATGGGAGAGCTGGTCACCCAACGCAATATTCCACATCTCCACCAATTCCAATATTGATGGCCAGTGGGGGGGAGGGGCTTTCTGTTGCGCTAGTATGGGTGCTGTGGGCCAAAGGGACTGGTTTCCAGAGGGCTAGTATGGACATTGTGGGATGAATGTATTCTTGGGCTGGCAGCTCAGTCGCTGAGGCCTGGCAGTACAGTCACTCGGACATGGCAGGCTGGCAGCTAAGAAACTGCCAGAAATTCTGCCCAAAACAGGTGACAGACTCTGTGAGAGAGAAGGGGGAGAGGATGGACTGAATGGATCATTGGGCTGGCACTTCAGTCACTGACAGCTGGTGGGCTGGCAGTTCACTTACTCATGGCTGGTGGGCTGGCAGAGCAGTCACTCACTCCTGGTGGGCTGGCAGTTCAGTCACACACAGCTGATGGGCTGGCAGTATCCTTAAAAAAAAATCACAAACCGTATGTGGGTTTTAAATTATATTTTACTCAGATGCAAGCCAAGGAATGGCATAATTGTTAGCTGTTAATTGGACATAATCAACCTCGGCAAATTGACAATATCCTATTGAAAGGGAGTGGGTGTTTAAGCTGTCAGGACATTTTATTATTTGCCAAAATATACATCTCAATACCATAATGATAGAAAACTTCAAGGTTCAAGGTTCAAGGTTAGTTTATTTGTCACATACACCAATTGGTGTAGTGAAATGCTTCTTGCCATGCAGCACATAAAATAAAGAATACAGACGCAACACTAATAAGGAGATTTAAACATAAAAACATCCCCCCACAATGGTTCCCATTATGAGGGAAGGCACAATGTCCAGTCCCCAACCCATGTCCACCCATAGTCAGGCCTATTGGGGCCTCCGCAGTCGCCTTCACGGAGGCCCGATGTTCCAGGCCGTTCTCGCCGGGTGATGGTGCTCCGGCGTCGGGAGAGTCCTCTCAGCGGCTTGGGACTCCCGGAACGGCCGCTTCCTGCTGGAGTCCGCGGCTTCCAGAGCCGACAAGGCCGCGCTGAATGGAGCTCCTCCCTGGCTCCCAGTGTTAAAGTTCAGCGCCGCCGCCCGCAGTCGGCCGCTCCACAGACCCGCGGCTCCACGATGTTTGTCTCGGGCGGTCTCAGCTCACCGGAGTTCCAGCGCGGCGACCCAGGCAAGGCATCGCCCGCTCCGTCCCGCGATGACGCTCCAGCGCTCCAGCACTCCGCCGCTGCCGAAGCCGTGGCTCTGGGCGTCCCCCCAGGAAATGCCGCTCCAGGCCCGCTGGTAGGCTGCGAGGACGGGTCGGAGTTGCAGCCCGGAGAAAAGCTGCCTCTCCGACCAGGTAGGGACCAGGAAAAGCAGTTTCCCCCTCCCCCCCCTACCTCCCCCCCACATAAAAAAGAATAGACTCCCAAACAAAACACTTTAACACACTAAAAAAAAGAAAAGAAGGAAAGACATACAGCTGCAGGCTGGGCAGCCATACCATACAGGACGGCGCCCTCCTGTTCACCCTTACTTTCTTGTCTTCCTGTCGCCCTTACTTTTCCACACACCACTCTAGAGATTTTTTTAATGATACATTTAGCTTCAGAAGCGTTTTCCTTTTGCATGTAAAAACTAACTTCAGAACCATGGGCGATTTTAAAATTTTACAGCCAGATTTATCACGTCTGAAACTTTTTAGATATCAATGGAATCAAGAAAAAACGCAAATAATGCCTTACCGTTGATGAGATGCAGTGAACAAATGCGATAATTCACAATATTTTCAATCTCGATATCTGCATGGCCAATGTTTGGCAAGCACTTTAGCTGTTGTTGTCCCTTCAGCTCTCGCTTCCCTTTTCCTTCATTTCTCTTCACTTTTGGAATTGTAGGATAGATGTCCCTCATGGTTACCCCGACTTCCACAATTATTTACAGCGCAAAAATTCACAATTTTGGCATTTTTTAACAGGTAGGAAAGTACACGTTTCATGTATTAACAACATATACTCCTGCGATATCCTCCAGATGGATTGAGCGGTTCCGTTCGTCAAGCCCTTTCACCCGGGGACCTTACGTGCAACCCCCCTATACACACACAGACACACACACACACACACAGACTCACTCACACACAGACACAGACACACACACCTCACTCACAGCCACACACACACATACTCACACACACAGACTCACTCACACACAACCAATACTAAAATGCCAAGTAACTTCAGAACGTGATGAACATACAGTGTGTAAACCGAATGATTCAAACGTTTCAAACCTCCTGGCGAGGTGCTGCTGAAGCAAAAACGTGCTTTAAATAACGTCCAACAAACACACTCACCATAGACAGAGCAGTAAGCTCTCTTAAATTATTCAACGGCGTCTTCACTTCTGCAGTCAGCGCCATCTTGCCACGAACCGGAAATGACGCACTCAGCGCCATCTTGCCGCTAACCGTAAATGATGTCATCGGCACCATCTTGCCACTAAGCGGAGGTCACGGAATGAGCGCCAAATTTGCAATTAAACACAGTCCTGATCTAATAGAATGTTTATTCACGCTTTATCCATCCAAAAACTGTTGAAAGCCCTTTAAAAGCCAAGTCAATTGGGCAAACACTTTGCAAGCCAAAAAACACATTTTCTGAAAGCCTTTTAAAATCCAAGCCAATTGGGCAAACACTTTGCAAGCCAATAAACACATTTTCTGAAAGCCCTTTAAAAGATAAGCCAATTGGGCAAACACTTTGCAAGCAACAACACATTTTCTGAAAACCACGACTCGCCGTGGAGTAGACGTGCATTCAGTGTTATTCACAGTTCAGGGAGCCATGACCCTCTCGCTTCCTCCGTCTCGCAGAGACTGAGTGAGGCACGACACTTCCGTGTTTTATAGTCCCTCCTCCTTGCCGCCAGCGGGGGCAGCAGAGAGAATGGTGACATTTTTAAAAACATTAATAACTCTCTGATTTTTCATCAATGTGAAAAATCGTCTTGTCCAGTCTGGCGGAGGGCGACTCTGAGCGAGGTGGCCAAAAATGACGGCCGTAAGTGGTGATGTTCTCTCGGAAATCAAAAGCGGTCAAGATCTTAGTTTTAGTAATATAGATATGTGAGTAAACTTTGAATTAAATATACCGCATGGAAACCAGTCCTGCGGCTCACTGAGTCAAAGCCAATTCGATAGTTGGTTTACATTAGTTCAATTTTATCACACTTTTGCATCCAGTTAACCTACAATTAACCACACGTCTTTGGGATATGGCGGGATACCGGAGCACCCAGAGAAAACCCACTTGGGCAGGGGGAGAACGTGCAAACTCCATGCAGACAGTACCCAAGGTCATGATCAAATCCGGGTTTCTGGCACTGTGAGGCAGCAGTTCTGCCAGCTGCACCACTATGCCGTCTGTGCTGTTTGCTGTGGCTATGGTTTTTATACTCGGTGCTGCACTTGTCAGGGTCTCCCAGGATGGAAATATCAAATACTGGAGGGCATAGCTATAAGGTGAGAGGGGCAAAGTTTAAAGGAGATGTGTGGAGCAAGTTGTTTTTTACACAGAGCGTGGTGGGTGCCTAGAACACACTGCTGGGGGAAGTGGTTGAGGCAGATACGATAGTGGCATTTAAGAATAATTTGACTAGGCATATGGATATGCAGGGAATGGAGAGATATGGATTATGTGCAGGCAGAAAGATTTGGTTATGGCATCATGTTTGGCACAGACTTTGTGGGCCGAAGGCCTGTTCCTTTGCTATACTGTTTTATGTAGACAGAATATCCCTGGCAAGTAACTGCAGTGCATTTTGGGGATGATGTACACAGCAGCCACGTTACATAATGAGATAAATGAATATGTAGGGAAGTGAATTTGAAGGAAAAGATGAGGATACTTGCACCTTGCTCCTTGTTTAAAAATTCTTCACTCAAACAACGTCAAAAATACTCCTGACTCTTCACTTGACACTTGACTCTTGTTTTAAATAGATTAATCTTGTGACAATTTTTAAATATGACAGCTCCCACAGAGCTCAAAAGCCACTATGTGAAGTCTGAAGCATAGGAAAACAAGGGTAGACTATTATCTGAATGGTGGCAGATTAGGAAAAGGGGAGATGCAACGAGACCTGGGTGTCATGGTACACCAGTCATTGAAAGTAGCCATGCAGGTGCAGCAGGCAGTGAAGAAAGCAAATGGTATGTTAGCATTCATAGCGAAAGGATTTGAGTATAGGAGCAGGGAGGTTCTACAGCAGTTGTACAGGGTTTTGGTGAGACCACACCTGGAATATTGCGTACAGTTTTGGTCTCCAAATCTGAGGAAATACATTCTTGCCATAGAGGGAGTACAGAGAAGATTCACCAGAATGATTCCTAGGATGCCAGGACTTTCATATGAAGAAAGACTGGATAGACTCGGACTGTACTCGCTAGCATTTAGAAGATTGAGGGGGGATCTTATAGAAACTTACAAAATTCTTAAGGGGTTGGACAAGCTAGATGCAGGAGGATTGTTCCCGATGTTGGGGCAGTCCAGAACAAGGGGTCACAGTCTAAGGATAAGGGGGAATTCCTTTAGGACCGAGATGAGGAAAACATTCTTTACACAGAGAGTGGTGAGTCTCTGGAATTCTCTGTCACAGAAGGTTGTAGAGGCCAGTTCATTGGCTATATTCAAGAGGGAGTTGGATGTGGCTCTTGTGGCTAAAGGGATCAGGGGATATGGAGAGAAGGCAGATACGGGATACTGAGTTGGATGATCAGCTATGATCATATTGAATAGCGGTGCAGGCTCGAAGGGCCGAATGGCCTACTCCTGCACCTATTTTTCTATGTTTCTATGTTTCTAAAACAAAACAAACAAGCATTAAATTATAAAACAATAAATGAGGTTCAATGGCTCCTCAGAAGTATGTGTTAAATTCATAGCTATGAGTTAGGTCAATAGAATTATTGACCCTCAGTCTGAAGAAGGGTCTCAACCCAAAATGTCTCCCATCCCATCTCCAGAGATGATGCCTGTCCGCTGAGTTCCTTCAGCATTTTGTGTCTCCAATATCTTTGGTTTAAACCAGCATCTGCAGTTCCATCCTACACGATAGAATTATCAGGTTGCTTTAAGTACTGAATTTCTGAACTTTTCATTTATTCTTAACATCTTATGCTTATGAACGAGCTAAATAAAATGGATTAATGTATAATAATGTATAGCATTACAAGTAATACAAAATGGCAGTTCCAACATTCTGATAATTGAAGTACAATGACTATTTTGCCATCTGTTTATTAATAACACATATGCTTTTTTCATCCTCCACTAATCAGATTTATAGCATGCCAAAATATTGCTTTTTGTTTAACCGGTGGTGTTAAGGTTTAGTATATGCAATTGTGAAAACTAAAATTAAAATGCAGCAATTTCTACTAAACTTATGAACTAAACCAACTTGTCAAGCACTAAAAACAGGTACAATGGTAAATATGACCAGGGTCACACTAACATTTTGATTCAAGGAAAACAAGAAAAGACACAAAATGCTGGAGTAACTCAGCGGGTCGGGCAGCATCTGTGGCGAACACAGATAGGTGACGTTTCGGGTTGGGATCCTTCATCAGAAGAAGGGAATGGAGAAAGGTCTCAAACCGAAATGTCACCTATCCATGTTCTCCCGAGATGTTGCATGAGCCACCGAGTTACTCCACCACTTTGTGCATTTATTGGTAAACCAGCATCTGCAGCTCCTTGTTTCTACAAGAAACACAAGAAAACTATTTTGCTGAATCTTGTAATTAACAAACCATTTGAGCGAAGGCAGATTTTTGTTTGGTGCAATTAGTTTTAACCGCAGCAAGTGTAGTTTTGTTTAGCTGAATTCAAAATCTGCATATCTGGCTGAGTGACAGGACTGGTTGCTGTGTTTCCAGCTGTAACTACTCTTAAACCTGCAAGTTAAATCAAAGACTGTTAATCTCATTACAATAATTAATTGGCCAAACACAAGGAACTGCAGGTGCTGGAGTGTTGAGCAAAACACAAAGTGCTGGAGGAACTCAGCGGGTCAAGCAGCATCTGTGGAGCGACTGGACAGGTTATGGTTTGGAATTCTTCTTCAGAGTGATCTATCAGCTGGAAAATTGGGCGTAGTGGTGGCAGACAAGTTTGACCTAATAGAAGGACATAAAGTGCTGGAGTAACTCAGCAGGTCAGGAAACATCTCTGGGGAACACGGATAGGTGATGTTTCAGGTCAGGACTCTTCTTCAGACTGATAATTGAAAAAAATGATTTTGTGTAGCGACCAATAACAGGGACTTTATGAGTGTTGAAGTGGAGAGGAACCTTAGAGGGCAAGTCCATACCTCTGAAAGTGAAGGCACAGATGAAAAGTCTTCTGTCCATTCCCTCCACAAGTGCTGCTGGACTCGTTGAGTTTAGTTTTTTAGTTTAGTTTAGTGATGCAGGCCCTTTGGCCCACCAAGTCTGTGCCGACCAGCGATACCCATACACTAACACTAAGCTACACACACTAGGGACAATTTACAATTTTACCAAACCAATTAGCCTACAAACTTGTACGTCTTTGGAGTGTGTGATGAAACCGGAGCTCCCGGAGAAAACCCACGCAGGTCACGGGGAGAACGTACAAATCCGTACAAATGGACAGCACCCATAGTCAGGATCAAACCCGGGTCTCTGGCGTTATATGGCAACAACTCTACTACTGCGCCACTGTGCTGTCCAGCACTTTGTGTATTGCAGCATCTCCTGGCTGTAGGTTGGCCATCCATTCTTTCCTCAGTTTGTTCCAGAGGTTAGCTGTTGGCAAACATGTTTGATGAAATATAGCACTTTCACATTCTCCCTTTAATTTATATTTGTGGCATTAGGATCAGTTCAGTTATATAATATTCTTTACATTTCAGAATTCCTGGTTCTTACCTACTATTTCATGTTTTTGAAATGATTTTTAGCAATCCAGTGGAAAGGTTAATATGTCATGACATGATCTAGGATGGGAATTTGGCAAAACACAGTTAACAAAAGTAAGTGAGAGGGAGACGTTAACTTGTTTCTGGAAGAAGGCCATGGAGATGAGTTGGGTTTTGTGACGAGCAGTATTTGCAACATTTCAAAACTTCATAGAGTCATTCATAATGGAAACAAGCCCTTTGGCCCAAGTCTTCCAAGGTGCCCCATAGATTAGTCATATTTGCTAGTTTTGGGCTATATCCCTCTGAACCTTTCCTATCCATGAATCTATCCAAATGTCTTTTAAATATTGCTATTATTCCCACCTCTACTAATCACAGACCTGCCCTCTTTGGTCAATCTCCAGGGATGCATCTATAGAGATCATCTTTCGGGTGTCTATTACAGATGATAGTGAACTTAGTGGTGGAACAGATTTCTGATCATTAAGGAGATGAAACCTTCCATATATTGGGAAGTAGTCTGTCACAATATGTCAATTTCTGCAATCACAAATTCCCAGTTTGACATCAAAGTAGCAGGCGGGTGCTGTCTATGTGGAGTTTGCACATTCTCCATGTAACTGTGTGAGTTTTCTTCAGGTGCACCAGCTTACTCCCCCATCCCAAAGACGTGGGAATTTATGCTAATTGTAAAAATTTCCCCCTCGTGTAGGGAGTGGATGAGAAAATGGCATAACATAGAACTAGTATGAGCGGTTGATCGATGGCCGGCATGGACTTGTTAGCCGGAGGGCCTGTTTCATGCTGTAACTCGAAACTAAAACAAAGAATTACCCGAGAATTCAAAATGCAAACTATATCAAGTAGCAACCAACTTTCACAACTTTTAATGGTGATATAAGATTGACTTCTTCCAATGTTGGCACTCACTCTATTGAAACTGGTTCCAAACTGAAGCAATTTGCAGATGTACACGGGGCTAAGTTATGCATCTGTCACTTGCAGATGGTTTTTAAAATAGAACATGGGCTGACAGGAAGAGTCAAATGAGACAGATTTTCCAGGTTGAAAGAAACCTAGTGCAGACTTAACTGAGCAGAGTACCACTGAGAGCAGTGTGGTAATGCATCGACCCATTTTCACTGAACCGTCACAGCAGTGAGTAGCCGAGAAACAGATCTTTGACTTCCGGAAATTGGCTGTACCATAAATAACTCCAAAACTTGATGTTGAATCTCTGCTTCAACTAGAACAGCAGCAGCCTTGAAATGTGTCTCCAGCACATCCAGCAACCCCAATAGATTTTAATTGTCCCCCAATCGAAAGTTCAAGGAAAATGAACATATTTGTCCAAGAACTTCACTTTCCCGTCACAGTGAGCTTGCGAAATTGAGAAACAGAATCTGAAAACCATTGCAATAACAAAAAAGAAATTGATATTTTAAGTACAGTTAGTCACTCTAGCAGTGGAAAAAATATATTTCAAATGATTAGTTCCACCTAAATTTTGTACAGTATCAGCGGGTGAATCATGATCCGTGAGCTCGAGGTTACAAGTCAACACCTTCTGCTATTCAAGTGAATGATAATGTGCGAATAACCATGAATCTTTTCAAGTGCCCAAGATCTATAAGAAATCTATGGATATTTAGGATACATTTCAAAATATTTTCTATTCACAATAATGGAGATTGGATGACTCAGGTTCTTGTTGAAGTGAATCTGATATTCATTGTATGTCCACATTCCGACAAACACGTTATGGTAAATCTCTGATCTGCCTTGCCATTACTGGTCCTGAGAGGTGAAATAGGGTCTTACAGTATGTAGTCTCTGCAACAATATTTTGGGTGTCTATACAATTTACTGGCATCCTCAAATATCCTTTCTTTGCTGATTCTATTTTAATGCAACTGCTTACTAAGTCCAAGGAGAATGCACTACATTAATATTTCATAGTTTAGTTCTTAATACATAAACCCCACATATGTCATTATCTGTCTGAGGATAAATACACCATGTTATAAGCATCAAATGAAGTTTATGCTTTGCCCCAGATGAGCCCTCATAGAGCAATTGCAAACATCATTCCAAATTATTAAAGGAAATAAAATAGTGTAGACAATTTTATTGTAACTTTCTAACAACACAAAATTTATGTATTTGTGCTGAAGAATTCCCAATGTACATATCGGTTAAGAATGCGGGAAGAATAACGCAACTAACTGCAGTTCAGTCTTCAGGAATAAAAATCTCATTGAGGTTTACAGGGTCATGAGAGGATAACACAGAGTTTTGCCCTGAGTAGGCGAATCGAGAACCAGAGGACATAGGTTTTTTTGGTGAGGGAGGAAAGATTTAATGGAAACCTGAGGGGTAACATTTTTACACAAAGGGTGATGGAGGGGTATATGGAACGAGCCGTCAAAGGAGGTACTGTGGTTGAGGCAGGTACTATTATAACATTTAAGTGTTATTTGGACAGTTACATGGATAGGATAGGTTTTGAGGGTTATGGGCCAAGCACAGGCTGGTGGGACTAGTGAGGATGGGGCATGCTGGTTGGCATGGGAAAGTTGGGCCGAAGGGTCTACTTGCAAACTCTATGACTTTATGATGATAAATTGACCGCAAAGGTTTGCCACTCGTAATGTCAGTGAGTTCCAGATAACAAATAAACAATCTAGAAAGAAATGATGTATAGGTTAATTCATTGTCACGTGCACTGAGGTACAGTGAAAAGGTATGTTTTGCATGCTATCCAAGCAGATCAGATATACCATATATAAATACAATCAAGCCAAACTCAAGTACAATAGCGAGAGCAAAGGGGAAGAAACAGAATGCAGAATATAGTTCTCAACATTGTAGTGCATCAGTTCTTTAGACAAAGTACAATGTCCTCATTGGGGTAGAGGCGAACCAAACAGTACCCTAGCTTATGGAGGGCTAACTCAGAAACCTGATTACAAAGGGGAAAAAATTGTTCCTGTATGTGGTGGTGCACACTCTTCTGCTGGACAGGACCAGAGAGAAGAAGGAATTACTGAGGTGGGATAAGTCTCTGATTATGTTGGATGCTTTTCCGAGGCAGTGTGAATGAAGCATGAATTCCTTAAAAATAGGTAATGATTAACGTTGTACAATTTTTCAAGCAGTCACTAACATGGAAAAAGTGTATCCTATTCACTGCTATTGTCCGCATAGACTTACGTAAAATATTTGATGAAATGTCCAATGGATTCAGACAATCAATACAACACACGTAACCAAACAACTCATTGGGTCCATGGTAAAGGGGCTGTCCCACTGCGGCGACCTAATCCGCGAGTTCAGATGAGTTTGCCCTCGACTCATACTCGCAGCAGGGTCGACACGAGGTGTTTGTAACTCTCCTTCATGCTCAAGAGTAGTCCCCGCGTACTCGAGGCCTCAGCTCAGTCGCGACATATTTTTCAACATGTTGAAAAATGCCCGCGAGTATAAAAAGGTCGCCATGGAAAAAAATCGATACATTTTTTACTCGTAGGTTTAGTCGAAGTGGTTCGTAGTAGGTCAGCATGTTATTCATAGGCAATCGAGGGTAGTCGAAGGTAATCGAAGGTAGTCGAAGGTAGTTGTAGGTAGTCTTCAACATAGTCGAAGGGAGGTCGAAGGAGGTTGTTTTCACTCTCCACTATTCGGTGTCCAATTTTGTAGAAGCTAGTCGAAGCTAGTCTTCAACATAGTCGGAGGAAGTCTTCAATATGACATGTTTTCAAACTCTCCTAAACTCTTCTAAACTCACCAATTAGTACGCCACAGTAGGACAGGCCCTTAACTCTCATAAAGCACACTAATCAATCCAATTCCCTGCCTTTTCCCACAAGCCATACAACGTTTTGCTGCATGGGTACCCATAGCCTGCATACCACTTAGATCTATTATAGAAAATAAGAAATATGGGGAGGTGTAAACCATATTGCTCCTCAACTCAGTTCTGCTCTTCATTAAATCTATTGCTAATCTGATCAGGAGTGCAGCTCCTTTTCCCCTGTTCCCCTGTTCCCCATAATCCTCATAACAGTTTCTGTATGATAGCATACTGCAGACTCTTATAAACTGAACAAAGCTTGTCTAATCTTCCTCACAATTTTCCACATTGCAGTCCACCTGCCATTATTTCACTGGTTAACATTCTTAACATTCTTCTGTCCATGTGCAAACTTCTTGTGTCCTTGATTGTATTATGATTTTCTCAATTTCCTGCAACCACTTGTGGGCGGCTCTGTGATGTAGCTGGTACAGTGCCAGAGACCCAGGTTCAATCCTGATCTTGCGTGCTGTCTGTGTGGAGTTTGAAAGTTTTCCCTGTGACCTCGCAGGTTTCTTCTGTGTGCACCACTTTCTCCCCACATCCCAATGAAGTGCGGGTTTGAAGGTTAATTTGCCTCAGTGAAAAAAGTTCCCCCTCATGTGTAGGGAGTGGATGAGGAAGTGGGATAACTAGGAACTAATGTGATTGATGGTCAGCGTGGACTCGGTGAGCCAAAGTGCTGTTTCTATGCTATATCTTTTAACTAACCTAAACTAATTGTTTAATAATGGATCCCGACTGTTTCCAAATGACAGATGACCAGCAAATGAGTCTGTAATTTTCTGTATTCTATCTCACTCCTCTTTTGAACACTAGTCACATTCCAGTTTGTTGTGATTTTTCCAGAATCTGACGAATTTAGGAAAATCACATCCAATGCTTCAATGCAGCCACTTTCTCTTCCTGATTGTGAGTTTGCAGGCCACGTCTTTGTCTATTAACTTGACGAGTTAATTCAGCCCAGACCTTGTGGCTGGTTTAAATTTAAGATCATTTGAGGGTACATAATAGAACCTTAAACCTCCTCTTCTTTTACCCTCTGATTTTCTTTATAATTCAGATGCTTTTGGTATCACAGTCATAGCCGTGCCCATCAATGAACAACCACATGACGCTCTGCCTCAAGAAGGCTTCATCTATCATCATGGATCCCCACCATCCGGGTCCTGCCCTCAGTCATAGTGCCATAGAGTCTTACAGCATGGAAACAGGCCCGTCCAAATTGCCCACACCAACCAACATGTCCCATCTTCACTAGTCCAACCTGCGTGCATTTGACCCATCTCCCTCTAAACCTGTCCTATCCATGTACCTGTCTAAATGTTTCCTAAACATTGCAAAAGTACCTGCCTCAACTATCTCCTCCAGAAGCTCGTTCCATAGATGTTATATATTCCTTAATATCCATGTATTCTTCGGATATACCTGATCAGGCTCAGGAGATTTGGCTATCTTTATATGCATCAGGACCTTCAGCACATCTGCGACTGTAATACTGTTCTCAAGACACATCCAATGACTATCCCAAGATTCCCCACCCTTCTCACTGTTGCCGTTGGGCAGGAGATACAGAAGCAGGAAGGCCAAACCACTGGGTTCCGGAACAGCTACTTTGCAACAGCCATCAGTTTCTTGACCAACTTGCACAACCCTAAAGAAGGTGTCTCGACTATAAACGTCACCTATCCACGTTCCCTCGAGATGCTGCCTAACCCGCAGAGTTACTCCAGCACTTTGTGTCATTTTTCAAACCCTAATCCTACAAAGGAACTCTACTGACCTTGGACTACCATGCATTCAATATTTTGCACTGGTTTTTTTCACACAGTCTTGTTTTATTTTTACAATAATTTATGTACAATTTATGTTTTTGTTTGTTTGTCTAAAGCTATGTGCCTGTGATGCTGCTGGAAGTAGAAGAAAGATAACTAATCTGATTTCCTCCAAAATATTTTCAATGGTCAATTTAATAATTGTATTTTTCTTTACTTTTTCATTTAACGCACTGAGCGGGCACAAAATAGTGTTTTCTTTTTATTCATAAATGATGTGTTAAAAGCTTGACTGATGAATAATATAATTTGTGGGTACATAACATAATCTCTAGTCACACTTTCTGTTTTAAATATGACATATGAATCAAACTTTTTTTTGTCTTCCATCACAGTGAGGAATGTGGAGGAGGTACTGTGGTGGATGTTTATGTTAAAATGTATTTTGTGTGTTTTGTTGCTTTTTATTGATATGACTGTATGGCAAATCAAATTCCTCACATATGTTGCAAAAAATACTTGGATAATAAAGTATAATTATGATTATAATTATTATGAACTTGCATGTTCCTGAATGATATTCTACCTTGCTTTATATTTCTACAAACATAGAGGGTGGCGGGTGTATGAAACGAGCTGCCAGAGGAGGTAGTTGAGGCAGGGACTATAACAGCATTTAAAAGACACTTGGACAGGTACATGAATTGAAAAGGTTTGGAGGGATATGGGCCAAATGCAGGCAAATGGGACGAACATGGATAGGGGATCTTGGTCAGCATGGACAAGTTGGACCGAAGGGCCTGTTTCTGAGCAGTATGACTCTACGAAAAAATAATCTGAATTCAAAATTATCCTCCATAATAATTTGTATTGTTAGGTATCTAAATATGCTAAGATTGAAATATAAATGGGTTCAGCTGATATAGAGATTTATTTTATCATGTGAGCTGTGTATGTAACGTTGTCTAGAAATGCCAGAGCCTAATAATGATGCATGTGTCTCATACTGAGGCTGTTGTCTATGATTTCTAGTACAACATAAGGAAACACGTTGTCCAATTAGGACAGACCTTTGGGGAATGTAAGCTCCGTGCAGCAAAAGACAAAAATGATTTATTAATCATTTATTTAGTAGACTGTTTTTGACATAAAAGATTGTATGTGGTTCCATTTGTGGCACAAAGCCTTGAGGGTGATGTAATGTTGCTGACCTAAATAAGATTATGTTTGAAACAAAGGCAGGTCTAATTTGAATCAGAAAATGCTAGTTAACTCGGAAGCTGAGCGATGTGCCATTATGTTATGTCTATTCAACGTCACAACATGCTGCACATACCTGTACATATACAATTAATATTATTCTTTCTCCTTGTTCTAATCTCCTGTGTTATAACTTTTAAAACAAAGCTAAATACAATGGGTGAGGAATTGTTTGTGCGGGGGCGACTATACTGGCATTTTCCTTGTAAATTTCTGACTTTCTGGACTAAATATTTGGTTTGGAAGGGAAAGATTTTGATTGCTACAACATTGCAAATTGCAGCTAATTAAGTGAAGACGGAGATCTGTGTAGGTGGGTCTTTCTTATCTTGAATTATAGGCAGCACAGTGGCGCAGCTGGTGGAGCCAGGTTCGATCCTGTCCTCGTGTGCTGTCTGTGTGGAGTTTGCACATTCTCCCTGCATGAGTTTCCTCCAGTGTCCTGGTTTCCTCCCACTTCCCAAAGACATGTGGATTTGTAGGGTATCTGGCCTCTTTAAAATTGTTGCTTGTGTTGGAAGTGGATTAGAAAATATGATAACATAGAAGTAGTGTGAACAAGTGATCAATGTTCTGCGTGGTCTGAGTTGGCTGAAGCACCCGTTTCCATACTGCATCTGTAACTAAACATTGTATGACGGGGCAAATTGATGATGTCCAGCAGTATTACAACTTGGTCCCACACCACTCAAGATATGTGTCAATTACACCACTCCTGTCTAGATACAGGTATAATGGGGGAGGGTAAGCTGGCAGAATTACATCAGAGTCAGAAGGTCGTAGTTACAAGGAACTCCGGATGCTGGAATCTTGAGCAAAAGCCAAAATTCTGGACGAACTTAGAGGGTCAAGCAGCATCCATGGAAGGAAAGGACAAGCGACATTTCTGATTGGGACCCTTCTTGCCAGGAAGTCCTACACAGTTGTACAGGGTCCGGGTGAGACTGAACCTGTAGTATTGTGTGCAGATTTGATCTCATAATTGGAGGAAGGGCATTCTTGCCATTGAGGAAGTGCATCTTAAGTTCACCAGGTTAATTCTCGGGATGGTGGGACTGACATATGGTGAAAGAATGGATCGATTGCGCTTATATTCACTGGAGGGATCATTTCGAAGGATAAGAGGGGATCTTATAGAAACATATAAAATTCTTGATGGCTAAATGTAGGAACATTGGTTCCCATATTGGGGGAGTCCAGAACCAGGGGCCCCAGTTGAAGAATAAGGGGTAGGATATTTTGGACTGAGATGAGGAAAAACCTTTTCACCTAGAAAGTTGTGAATCTGTGGAATTCTCTACCACAGAAGGCAGTGGAGGCAAATTCACTGGAGGTATTCAAGAGAGAGTTAGAATTAGCTCTTAGGGCTAAAGGAAGCATGGGATATGGGGAGAAAGCAGGAACGGGGTACTAATTTTCGATGATCAGCCATGATCATGTTGAAAGGCGGTGCTGGCTCGAAGGGCCAAATATCCTACTCCTGCACCTATTTTCTATGTTTCTATCTTTCTGGGTCAGAAGAGCAGATAGTTGTAGGCCCTAATGCCATTTGACATTTCTACGAGCGATCTGGTAGATCTGGTTTAAATAAAAGATACAAATTGTTGGAGTTACTCAGCAGGTAGGCAGCATCTCTGGAGAACATAGAGAGGCAACATGACCTGTTCAGTCACTCCAGCACTTTGTCTCTTTTTCATTTGATGTAATCAAGTTATGGAGTCGCAGAGTCAGTGAGCCATATAGCATGGAAACAGACTCTTCGGCAGAGCAGTAGATTCTTGCTCATGCTGACCAACATGCCCCATCAACACCAGTCCCACTTGCCTGGATGTGGCCCATATCACTCTAAATGTATCCTATCCATGCACCTGTTTTGGACTGTTGTGATAGTACCTGCTCAACTACCTACTATGGCAGTTCATTCCAGACACCTACCACTGTTTGTGTAAAACAGTTGCCCCTCAGGTTCCTATTACATCTTTCCCACCACTCCTTAAACCTATGACTTCTGGTTCTTGATTCCCCTTCTCTGAGTAAAAGGCTCTGTGCTTTTACTCTATTTATCCCTTACATTTCTATAAGATCACCCCACATCCTCCTGCACTCCGTGGAATAAAGTCCCAGTCTGCTCATCGTCTCGCTATAGCTCAGTCCCTTGAGTCCTGGCAACATCCTCGTAAATCTTCTCTGCACCCACTCCTGCTTAACAGCATCTATCCTATAACACAGAAACCAGAACTGAAACTGAACACAACACTAAAATGGAACACCACAACTGAACACAATACTCTAAATGTGACCTCACCAATGTCTTGTACAACTATAACACAGCCTCCCAACGTCTATATTGAATACTCTGACTGATGAAGGCCAGTTGTTCAATTCACTGAACCATCTCAGTCACGACTCATTGATGTTAAAACACTGACCTCTGCGCGGAGAACAGAAAGATAAATCTTTGGTAGGGCAGTGGATTTGGCCCAGGACAGGGTGAGCCAGGGAGCTGAGGAGTTTAAACCCACTCAAGGACTGGCAGAAGATCGAAATATTGACGCAGTGCAAAGAGGTGCAATCCATCTGCCTCCACAAAAATAAAACACAATTTTCAGCTGATTTGTTAGCAATCCACAATTCATTGTCTACTAAACTTAGCGACGGGTTCCTTCAACATTCTGATGACTTGCCTAGAATGTTAAATTTAACTATAGACAGAGTTTACTTTAGTTTAGTTTGGAACATGGAAACAGAAACAGCATGGAAACAGAAATTGAATTCTCCAATTTTAGGTAACTATCCGACAAACAACCCCTCCTTCTTCCTAACCCCCTTTCCCCGCTTCTCTTCCTTGTATTCATAAACACCTTACCCACCTATCACTTGCCAGGCTGGGGTTAAGGAAAGAGCATTCACGTCACTGCCCTGTTTTCACCAATCTTTCCACCACTACGCACAAAAAGCACAAGAAGCGCAAGGCAGACACCAATGTATGCAGATGCCGAGAAGTGTGTTCAGCTCTGGCTGAACAACTTCTAATCTTGTGTGCGGACTCGATAAGAAGAACTTGCCGGGCTTTGTCCTGCTCCTTCCTCTCTTACAGCTTCCACCACAATCAGTCTGAAAAAAGGGTTCCAACACAAAACGTTCTCCAGAAATGTTGCCTGACCCGTTGCATTACTCCCGCATTTTGTGTCTTTTTTTCATGGAAACAGGCCCTTCAGCCCACTGAGTCCATGCCAAGCATTGATCTTCTGTTCACACTGGTACTTTGTTATCCCTTTTTCTCATCCACCCCCTAGATATCAGGGACAATTTAACAGAGGGCCAATTAACCTACAAATCCACCAGCCTTGGGATGTGGATGGAAAGCAGAGAAAACCCATGCAATCACTGGGAGAACGTACATACTCCATACGGACAGCACTCATAGTCAGGATCAAACCTGGGTCTCTGCTGCTGCAAGGTGGCAACTCCACCGCTGCACCACTGTGCGATCCTTCAGTAACTAAACAGATTAGTTTCCATCAACAATTTCAGGCTCTGCTGTAGACTTAGATGTGATGTCAATATGGAAGTCATCATGGATTTTCCAGAGATGAGAGTGGGTCATTTATGGTTCATCATGGCCTTCCTTATCCCAAGCTTTCTACTTCGTTATCATTTTCCCCTTCATTACACTTTCACACAGACATAGTAGTTGAGTCAGGTACATTAACAACATTAACAAAGTGCGGAACAGTGTCACAGCTGGTAGAGCTGATGCCTCACAGCACTAGAGACCTGACCTTGGGTGCTGTCTGTGTGGAGTTTGCACGTTCTCCCTGTTACTGCATGGGTTTCCACTGTGTGCTCTGTTTCCCTCTCACATCCAAAATTTGTGCAGTGTTGCAGGTTAATAGTAAGATTAAATGAGAACTTACCAGTTTGAAGTTTGATCTTTATTTTATGAGGAGTTACGATGAGGGACTATGTGAAGAACCCTGTCCAGCCGCACATGCGACAATCTTCAAAGCAGCGGTGTCAAATCACAGGTAATAGTGACTGAAGTATAATAGTAAGATAACCGAAGACTAGAACTACCAGATGACATTTATGAGGGTTGGGAGCAGAGGGCACGTAGTCCCTCATCGTAACTCCTCATAAAATAAAGATCAAACTTCAAACTGGTAAGTTCTCGTTTAATCTTACTATTTTACTTCGGAGTCACATGAGTGTCTACGTGAAGATTTCAAAGCTCTGTGATTTCATGCCGCAGATTCAAATCCGGCCTCTCACTGCATTGATTGACTCAACATTATTAAATAATCAATAATGCATCAATCATAATATTGGTTAAATGAATTAACGGTTTATTTTTTACAAATAAAACAATAGCAACCCCTCTCCTTCCTCTAGGGGGAAACTATATAACTGAACTTAAAACAGAATCAGCAAATACCCCAAGCCTTGCAATTGGCTTATTGTAAAATCTCTGAAACGTCAGCTCACTGGACCATCCTGTGGCTGCGAGGATATGGTCTATAGGCACGTCCATTGCCCTGGCCGCTGAAGTTGATGCCGCCCTGGTGGAATGAGATTTAAATTTATCAGTATCAATCCCAGCACTCACCAGAACCTGCTTTAGCCACCTTGAAATTGTTTGCACCGACACCTTACTGTGAGTTTTTTTGTGGCTAATAAACAATGCTGACTCTGTTCCTCTTAGAGGTTTGGTAGCCTCAATGTAATGGGGCAAATATGACACTACACACAGGCGGGAATCCTTGGGGTATGCCAAAAGACAATCTTACACCCCGTCACCCCTATTCTACTCTGCTTGAGCAGATCCTAAACATAAAAAGTGATGGCATCTGCCGATACCTCCATCCTGTCTAGCCGCAGCTTCTGTAATGTCTGCACACGTTGGGCTGATACAAACGCCACAAGCATGACCACCTTCATGGTTAGTTTGGCTAGAGATAGGACTGTGACAGGAGTCCACTGGCAAAGGAGCATAAGAATTTCGCTTACATTCCAGATAACCGAATACCTGGGCCTAGGAGGATTAGAATTAAAAACTCCCTTCATAAATCTAGAGACTAACGGATGTGTCCCCACTGAATGTAATTCTGACACCATGGGTAAATAAGAAGACAGAGCACTTCTGGCTGTATTGATCAAACTATAGCTTAACTTTTGATCGAAATAGAGAGTGGACAAGAACTCTGGCACGTCTGGGATGCCTGCAGTTTGATATGAGATATTCTGCCGTAAGCAGAACACCTCCCACTTTCTTATCGAGGAGATGCACTGCTTCTGGGTACTATCCCTCCAGGCCGACGTGAGAACATCCACGGTGCGATCAGACAGTCCTCTCCCCAGGTATGGCCTTCTTAGAATTTGTAAATTAACAGATCAATACGATCATGTAAAGGATGTTGATCGCCAGTAACCGGGTTCACCAGTAGGTTTTTATGTTTGGGAACAATCATATGAGGCTGAATAGCCATCTGCAACACGAGAGGGAACCATGGCTGAGTCGGCCAGTCTGGCACTACCAATACTCCTGAAGCGGAGTGCTGCTTGATTTTTTGCAGCCATCGACTGATGAGACAGAATGGAGGAAATGCATATAAAAACATTCCACCCCAATGCAGCAAGAATGCATCGACCGCTGCTGCGCCAGGGTCTGGTTCCCATGAAACGTATTTAGGCAACTGATGGTTTAGTCTAGATGCAAACAAATCAATATCTGGCATTCCATATCGAGCAACCACATCATTAAATATGTCCTGATTCAACATCCATTCTATGTTATCATTGAATTGGAATGACTTTGTGTCTGCCACTATGTTGAATCTACCTGGTAAGTAGATTGCTGAAGGCCAAATGTTTTTGTCAATGCACCAGCTCCTGATATGATTAGCCAATCTATCACAAGATTCTGACTTGACTTCACCCATGTGATTAACATATGCCACTGCTGTAGTGTTGTCAATTTGAACCTGCACATGCAAGTGACTCTTGGCAAAGCAATAAGCTTTAGGTTCCCAAAATCTCTAAATAATTGATCCCTCGCAATTGCAGAAGGGATGTCTCATCACTATTCCATCTGCCTCCACAACTGGAAGACATATCCGTGGCACCCCAACCTAGAGCACTAACATCAGTCTGTAAGACTATAGAAGGTGGTTCAACCAAAACTTCCCTGGAACCACTTGAGACATTTGTGATCCACCATTGTATTTCTGAAATGGCTTCAGCTGGCAATTCCATGGGCTTGTCAAAATGACCTGCATGTGTCCTCAGTGCCTGTTCTTTTGCTCGTTGTAAGTGTTGATAATACAGAGGTCCAAACTGCACAGCTGGAAAAGCTACCACCAATTTACCAATTAAACTGGCCACCTGTCTAATTGAAGGTCGTTGTTCACCAAGGAGGTTGATACAACTTTCAATTAACTGCTGCCTTTTGTCACTGGGCAGAGTCACTAACATGTGATCTGAATTAATGGTAAAGCCCAAGTAATCAATAATTTTAACTGGTGTTAATTTGGATTTATCTGGATGAATGATGAACCCTAATTGCTCAAAAGTCAGTTTAACAACTAAAACAGATGATTCAGCTACATTCTGAGTCTTTCTGACAATTAAGATATCATCTAAATAGGCCATTACAACATGACCCTGAGCTCGGAGTAGCCCTAGAACAGGTTTTAACAATTTGGTAAACAATCTAGGAGCTGAGGTTAATCCATTAGGCAGTGTTTTGAATTGGCATAACTGACTCATCCAGCTAAACTTCAAATACCTCCTATCATCACAATGAACAAACACTGAGTAATATGCATCTTCAAGATCTATGCTTGCCACATAACACCCTTTGGAAACCAGCTGTTTAGCAGTAGAAAAAGTTTCAATTTTGAAATATCTATACTGCACAAAAGAGTTCAGGCTCGTCAGGTCCAGAATGATTCTACATCCCCCAGTCTTTTTAGACCTAGAAAAAATATTTGACACAAACTGATGGGATTGACGAACTGACTTCTCAATAACCCCTTTTTTGCATAATGTCTCAAGTTCTGCCTGTAACTGCATATTCTCTTCTTGTGAAAACACGAATGTCGACGTGGGACATGCTGAGTGGGTGTACACACAGTAGCGTAGAATTCAATTTTAACCCCCTCTATACTGCCGAGCACAAACAAATCTGATGTTATCTCCTGCCATTGTTTGAGGAACAAGTGTAATCTGCCCCCAACTTGAACATCTTTCCCACTTAATTTGTTTTCCTCAGGAGCAAAATCTCTCACCTGCACATTTCCTGACAGCGCTCGTTGCCCCTGGCCCCTCGTAGGGAAATTCATCCTTCCCTGTGTGCCTGTCGCAGGCTGCCAGCTGCGTGTGTTCAGGAATGAACGGCTCGTCCCTTCACCAGCCCCTGTCATAGCACCCTGTCAATAGGGGAAAATCCTCCTGCCTATTTTGCCGCTTGTTTTAATGAGGCCCACAGTTTTTGCCTCCTCGTCAAGTTCTTTGACTCGCTTTGCGAGGTCCTCCCCAAACAACAGATTAGGCAGTTGTACATTGGTCGGTTTGCAGAGTACTGCAAATTTTGGGTGAATGGCTGGGCGTATGGCACTCTTTCTTATACAGTTCATTTCAAAATGTGCACTGCACAGGAGCCCCAACGCATCCTGATGAACTTCTGTCATGTGCCCCTCGTCCACCATTCTGACAAACGCAGTGATTCCTGCTGCAAGTAACTTGAGCACCCTCTGGAGTTTTATCTCTTGTGCCCGCACTGCAACCCCCATTTGGCCCCATATGACATGGTTGACCACCGGCACCCTCAACAACCCACAGTTAGCTGGGGTTTCATACCTCTAAGCAGTGTCATCCATTGCCAGCTCTTGGAGCTGATGGGAGAACATATACTGGATGGAAGTTGCCAACTCCTCCCCCAATGGCTCCACTGCTTCTCTGGGGTTTGCAAATTTTGCAGCTAGGTTACGTATTAAACCCTGTTGCCCTTCACCCTCGAGTTCAGCCACTGACTCGACATCAGTATACCCCATGAGCCGGCAAACCCTCCTCCTCTATGAGTGGGTAATCATGCAGCCCTATTCCAGGTGCTGCTGGCACAGGCTCTCCAACAGCCTGGCGTGGACACCACTCCTCCTCCCGGAGTCCGTCCTTCTCGAGCATCCTCTGCAATAGGACCTCGGTCTGGGAGAGCCATGAGCACACGGACTCCCCTTGAGAAGGTGAAACCTCCAGGCTGAGTTTTTCACTTACCTTGAGGTGTTTTAAACCTACCGCTGGAGGAGCTCTGCTGCTCCAACCAGTCGCCTGCACCAATGCGTCTGACTTAATGACGCACGTGCGGATGGACGGGATTCATCACGTAGTCACTCACGTGACTCCGAAGTAGAATTGGCTGATCTCGACCTCATCGATTGAGGCTCTGGCACTTCGATCTGGACAAAGCTTGTAGAACCATTCCCATAGCCGACTTCTGCGGCTAATTGGTGGGTCGCATTTGCCGGCTGCGGCCCGGTTGTGGAACTCCAGCCGAACCGCTCCCATCGTCGACATCCGCGGCCAACTTTGTGAGCCGGTATCTCGGCTCCCCTCTCAGCCGTGATCTCTGTTGGTCAGGCAAAATGGATAATCCAAAAAGGCTTTGGAACCAAGGGTGCCGGATAATCGGTGACGGACCTGGACTACTGTCGGACCTTCATATCTCTCCATGTTCTGTTTTGCAATGCAAAGACCTGGATAGAGTCATAGATAGTTATACAGCATGGAATATAGTTTTGGCTCAATTTGCCCACACCGGCCAACATATCCCAGCAACATAGTACACTCGTCCTACTTGCCCGCATTTGGCCCTTATCCTTCCAAACCTGTCCTATCCATCTTAGATGTTGGGATACTGCCTGCCTCAACTACCTCCTCTGGCAGCTTATTCAATACCCCCACCACCCTTTGTGTGAAAAAAGTACCCCTCAGATTCCTATTAAATCTTTTCCCCTTCACCTTAAACCTATGTCCTCTTGTCCCCGATTCGCCTAATCTGGGCAATGTTGAAGATAGCATTGCTGGGAGTCGGAAGGGCAAAGGTCCCCTTTGGAACAACTGTCCATATTTTAAGATTGTCCCAAGAAAAGTTTATTCAGTTTTCAAAGTGTAACTTATGTGCAGATTCTGCTTTACCAAGAAATTGGAGATTAATAATGATGAATTTGAGTAAACGCATGTCAAAGGAAAATGAGGAACAAAATTGAAGACCGTTCTAAAATCTAAAAATAATGGATTGCTCATAGTTGTACTTCATATTGATTCATAAATTGACCATCTTTCTCTTGAATCCTTATATTCTAGATATACATTTTCATTATTTGGAGCATTTGAATTGAGTTCTTCATGCCCAAAATCTATTTATTCTGCAGCCTCGGGCATTATTTAAAAAAAACAGTTAACATTTTCAATATGAGGGTGTAAGAATGTAATATGACTTTTCCTGCAAAGAAAAATGTTCCATAATTTCTTCCAAATAAATTATTCAATAGCTTCGGTGAACCAAAACAGCAAAACTTGACTTGTCCGCATATTGCAAATAATGAATTGTGCATTCTTTTTGAAATTGCTGAAAGATTTACTTTTAACATTTAAAGCATATTGTCTGACAAAGATAATACTCAAGTAAATGCTACTGTACCTGCAAAATAGGTCGCACTGTCAGTGGCAATATTTTTCATTTACTCTTGACTCTTAACTTAAACTGTACCTGAATCGATAACATTAAATTATTTATCTTATTAGTAATGTCATTGTTACGGATTAATCCTCTGTTGGGCACTGATGTTCGAATTCTACATCATAACAAAAAAAGAAAGGGATTGCCGTTGATGTTTTTTTGTGCAGTGTAGCTATAAAAGAGACTATAATACAGGCGTGACAAGCAAGAAGTATTATTTCAATATAATAAATATGCTGTGTTAGTGATTTGTTTTATTACCTGGCAAGCCAATTATTATTATTATTCCCTGTTGAAAGATGCTGAAAGTGGAATTAATCAATTTGAAGTACAGGACGGTATGAAGTATCAATGAATTTCTTTGTAGGACAAGGTCAGAAAATGTAACAAATATCCAGAAATTGTGCAGAGTAAAAATTGCAAGAATAAAATCTCCATTTATTTGCAGTGATTCAGACTCTTTGTACAGTACTAGCAACTCATTGGTTCCAATCCTGTGTGGAACTGCAGACTTGGGATTAGATTCATAGTAGCTTTATCTACAATGTTTAAAACCCTGTTAAATTGTCCCTAGCAGGTAGGATAGAACTAGTTTATGGGTGATTATGGTCAGCATGGACTCAGCGGGCCGAAGGGCCTGTTTCCACACTGTATCCCTAAACTAAACTAAATTTTCATTGCCTTAATTGTTTTGCTTATGATCTGGGTAATTTTATAATACAAACTAATGTGCTGCACAAATCTGACTGAAAGTTAATTTTATTTACATTATTTCTTAGTGTCAGCCTCATTATATTGTCCCAAACACACCTCAAGAGCAACATGCAACAGTGGTTCTCCATGGTAGTGGATGCCTGGAACGCACTGCCAGGGGTGGTGGTGCAGGCAGATACAATAGTGGCGTTTAATAGACTTTTAGATGGGCACATGGATATGCAGGGAATGGAGCAATATGGACCATGTGCAAGCGGAGGTGATTAGTTTATCATCTTTGGACAGACATGATGGGCTGAAAGGCCTGTTCCTCTGCTGCACTCTCCTATGTTCGATGTGTATGCTCCCTGCACCTCATCTAATGTACACAGAATACACAAGGACATTTAAACGAGCAGGCCTCATGAACTTTAAGATGCAAAATATGGTGCTGATTTAGTTGTGCTATTGTCACCGCAATAGAACACTATGTGGCACACACTGATAAAGATTAATTGAACTATGTATCCCACAATTCAGTGTATTTACAGAATTAAAACTAAGATATGGGCAAAGATGTTTGTTTAACCAAGTTGATAATCATTATCTGAATCTGACAGGTTTCATCTCAGCGAGTAATTTATTGTATAATGCTCACCATTTATCATTTGCAGCAGACTGAACATTCACAACGCCACAATGGTTCTGTCATTAGATAAGGCTCTTAGATAGTTACTTGGTTGTGCAGGGAATGGAGGGATATGAATCATGTGCAGGCAGATGTGACTAGTTTATTTGGCATGGACAGTTTATGTTTAGCATGGACATTGTAGGCTGAAAGCATGTTCCTGTACTGTGCTGTTCTATGTTGTATAAGAAGGATCTTTGACCAGATTGATCAAGGAAGCAATGTTGTTGGGGAGAGTCTTTGGAAACATATAAATTACATTTGTTTGCCATTTTGTTTCCTGTCCATTGGTTTTCAACTCTATCACCTCTGACTCATTTACTCGAGTGAAAGGAAACTGAGTAATATAGCATCCCTTTATTTGTAGATTTAATTCTGACTTTTTGAGGTATTAGATCAAGTATGCAATAGTATAAAAATACTAATTTATCAGTTTAAGGGCCTGTCCCACTTAACCTATTTTTTAGGCAACTACAGGCGACTAGGCTGTCGCCACATGGTCGCTGGGGTGTCACCTGTATGGTCATGTGTAGTCTCCTTAGTCGCCCAAAGAGTTGTAGATAGTCGGCGATAGTGGGTTTGACGCCAATGAGCGTAGCTCGACTTCACCTGACGTAGGTGCTGTCGAGGATGTCGCCAGGTTAATGTAGGTTGTCGCCGGGGGATGTAGGTTGTCACCGGTGCTGACTTTGCTTTTTGTTTGTTGTTAAAGTAATGATTTTATTTCAAATTTTATGTTGAAGGGGGTGTCAGCGACCTGCTACGACTATGACTGTCGCCTAAAAATAGCCTAAGTGGGACAGGCCCCTAAGTTCATTGTCAGCGGAAAGACTATACATGATTACAATCTAGCCATCCACAGTGCACAGACACAGGATAAAGGGAATAACTCATAGTGCAAGATAATGTAGGGTGCAAGATAAAGTCCAATAAATTAATATTAGTATCAACGATTTGATTTTAATTTTATGTGGATAGAGTCAGGAAATATAGTCTTGAGGGTAAGAATCTGCTATTTCAGCAATTCTATGAGAAGTTTATCATTCTTCATTGTACACATCATTCATTATGTTGAAACAAGGAACTGCAGATGTTGGTTTACGTGCAGAAGACATGTACCACCAGATTCAAGAACAGCATTTTCTGTTTACGGTTCAGCATTCCATCCAAGACCACAAGAAATTGCAGAGAGTTGTGGACGCAGCCCAGACAATCACACCAACCATCCTCCCTTCCATTGACTCCATTTACACTTCACACTCCCTCGGCAAAGCCACTAGCATAAGCAAGGATGAGTCATACCTGGTCACTCCCTCTTCTCCCCTCTCCCATCAGACAAGAGGTATAGAACTGTGAAATTGCAAACCTCCAGATTCAGGGACAGTTTCTTCCCTGCTGCTGTCAGGCAAATGAACCATCTTATCACCAACTAGCAGGCAACAAAAGCTTTTCACTGTACCACAGTACATGTGATAATAAAATAAACTAAACTAAACATTCCTCTCATAGGCTAAGGATGTATTCACGGTCCCCAAATCTACCTCTACAGCCCTTACAACGTTTTTCAATCTGCATCTGTAGCAGTTACTCTATTGGATTGTAGAAAGTAACCTCAAGAACTAAAATAAATAAATGTCATGTTGTCACTTGGAGAATTCCGCACACTTAATTGCCTTGGACACTTTTTTAAATGTTCAATAAATTATTCAATAGCACCTGAGCTTGGTGTAATTGTACAGGTATTTTTCCGTGAGCATTTAAGGCAGATACAATGATAACAATTAAGAGATACTTGGACAGTTCCGTGGAAAGAAAAGGTTTAGAGGGATATGGGCCAAATACGGGAAAATGGGACTAGTTTATAGGGCATCTTAGTTGGCATGGACGGGTTGGGCCGAAAGGCCTGTTTTTGTGCTGTATGACTGTGAAACTATGTTGAAAAGCTATATCTCAACAAAATGTTGTTTTTATTTGCTACTAGACCAAGTGCAGACCCATTGCTTCTGCTCTCCTAATGCACCCGTTCCCTACCCATGGGAGGCGTGATCCTCCAACTCAAGCCATTCCTGAACATAAGATTTCAGCACTCCCCTGCTTCCCACAGCCGTGGTGGGCTTTAAAAACAATTACAATTGCACTTCCCCTGCATGTTGCAATAGCAATTCGCCCTCCCCCTCCTGTGAGGTGAAAAGTTCTGAGTGTTCCTGTGACATTACTGCTAGCCGAGCCATTGTGACGTGATCAGTTGATGCTGGTCATTTTCAATTTTTAGTCTTTTGATTTTTTTAAACTTTAATTAGTAATAAGTCGAGAAATAAAGCATAAAATGTTCAGTGAAAGTGATCTCTGCCTAGAGGGGAAAATGTGAATCAGAATATGTAAAATTCTTGTGAAAGTTGGCATTTTTAAAACCTTAATCGCGAATAACGTGAAATATAGAATTAAATCTTCAGTGAAGCTGATTACTGCTAGTCGAGCCATTGTGATGTCATCAGTGAAAGCTGGTTGTTTAAAATTCAAAGTCTTTTCATGTTTTTAAACTTTTTACTTATTAATCAGTAATAAGTCGAGAAATAAAGCATAAAATCTTCAGTGAAGGTGATCTCGGCCTCGAGGGGAAATATGTCAATCAGAATATGTAAAAATGTAATCCTTACTGCGTAGTGTTTTTGCGAAGATGTAATGACTACTACATATACACACATATACACACATGCAAAATCAGACTTTTAATAAGTATATGATTATTCTTTTGCTTTGTTAACTCACAGAATGAATAGCCCTTTCTAAACCTTGTTGCATGAATATTCTTTTCAAGCAAATTGTTTATTGTTATAACTTCTTGTATTTTGTATCTTTCTAGTGAGTCCTGGTTACATTATTTTCTTTCTCAGGTTTACGTCAACTGTAATGGAATTAATATCTTAGCCTTCTTACATGCTGCCATCTCAAATGTGTTTTGGGAAATAATAACAATTGTTGCCCTAGATTTGTGGTGAATAGCTTCTTCCCCACTGTTATCAGGCTTCCTCCCCTCTTACAGGTTTATCTCAGGTACAGCTTCTTCCTCCCTGTTATCAGGCTTCAGAACAGTCCTTCCATAAGCTAGGCTACTGTTCGATTTATCTGTACCCCATTGCGGACATTAGACTTTATGGAATTGATGCACTACATTGCTGAGAACTATATTCTGCACTCTGTATCTTCCCCTTTGCTCCACCTATTGTACCTGAATTTGACTTGATTGTGGTTATGTATAGTATTATCTAATTTAATTTGGATAGCATGCAAATCAAGTCGCTGCCTCAAAGAAGCAGCCAGCATCGTCAGAGACCCACACCACCCTGGCCACACTCTCATTTCACCTGCTGTCGGGAAGAAGGTACAGGTGCCTGAAAATTGTAATGTCCAGGTTTACGAGCAGCTTATTCCCTGCAACCATCAGGCTATTAAACGCTACAACCTCCAAATAAGCTCTCACTCACTCTCACTCTCACTCTCACTCTCCTGTGTTTACATATCCGTTGCAGTGCTGCAAGTAAGAATTAAATAATTGTTCCATTTTGGGCACATGATAATAAACCACGAGTGACTCCCTCGACTCTATAAATATTACACCCTCCTCTAAGATTCATGGATTGGTTTGCAGCCTGCATGAATTGTTTTTTATTGATGAAAGTTAATCATAACTTGAGTTATAAGAAACTCACTTTCTGCTATTTTCGGACATTTCACATAGATTATCTGTTTCTCTTACAGCAGGAGGCATTTTATCGAAAGGATTTTGCACAACTTCTCGAACTCATGGGTAGCGGAAAGGAATCTCTAATATTTATGAAAAAGCGCATTAGAAGGTTGTCAACACAGTGGGTTTTGGCTGCTCAGAACATCGATCAAAAACTTGAGATGAGAAAAAGGCAACGGAAAAAGGTGAAAGGATAAGATCAAAATATGATTCATAATGATTTAAACCGAAACAGATCAACTGCACTGTTCTTATTTAGCCGTAAAATATCAATTATAATTGAGAGGGCAGACGAGGTTTACTAAAATGAGTCATAATGTCATAGAGTCTTATAGCATGGAAACTAGCCCTTACGCCCAACTTGCCCACGCCAACCGACATGTCCCATCTACACTGGTTCCATCTGCCCGCGTTAGGCCCATATCCCCCTGAACCTGTCCTATGCATGTACCTGTTCAAATGTTTCTTGAAATGTTGCAATAGTACCTACCTCAACTACCTCCTCTGGCAGCTCGTTCCATGCACCGACCACACTTTGTATGGAAAAATAACCCCTACATGTTCCTATTAAATGCTGTATGAATTAGGATGGTATTGTCTCCAAGGGGTGTTTGGCTAGACTTTAATTGTTTTCTCTGGAGCACCAAAGGTTGAGAGGGGAACTGATGGAAATGTAGAAAATTATGTGGGATATGGTTAGGGTAGACAGAATCTTTTTCCCAGGGTGGAAATGTTAAAGGTAAGAGGGCATGGCTTTAAGGTGAGAGGGAAAGGTTCAAGGGAGATGTGCAGGGCAGGTGTTTTACAAAGAAGGTGGGGAAATACCTGGAACAGAATTCCGGGGATGGTGGTGGTGGTGGTGGAGGCAGATATGATAGTGGCATTTGAGGGTTTTGGATATGCAAGAAATGGAAGATATGAATCATATGCAGGCAAATGGTTTTGTTTATTTTTACATCATGTTTGGACATATACATCGTGGGCCGAAGGGCCTATTCCCACGCTGTACTTTTCTATGTTTTCTAATGTTTTTGGTAGGCTTACTCCTCTGCATTGCTTTTTTTTAAAATGGCATTTAATCCTCCCTCCCACACTGGACCACCATCAGTTTTCCTATTGGCCCAACAGGTCAACAGAGGATGCCATATCAGCGGCTCTTCACTCTGCCCTGGCCCACCTGGACAATACCAACTCCTACATCAGGTTGTTATTCATTGACTTGAGCTCTGCCTTTAATACTGTCATCCCCGCCAGTCTGATCACCAAACTCATCGGCCTTGGCATCAACACCTCCCTCTGCAGCTGGATTTCCTCACTAACAGACCCCTGTCTGTTAGGATTAACAACCTCACCTCCTCCACTCTGACACTGAACACCGACCGGCGTGCCACAGGGCTGTGTGCTCAGCCCTCTCCTCTACTCCCTCTTCACCCACGACTGCGTCCCTAGGCATGGCTCCAACTCCATCATAAAATTCGCTGACGACACCACGGTGGTAGGACATAGGTGAATACAGCGCGGGAATAGGTAGGTGGTAGGATCAGTGACAACAATGAATCAGCCTACAGGGAGGAGGTCCAGCACCTTGTCCTCAACACACAGAAGACAAAGGGAATCATTGTGGACTACCGGAAGACCAGAGGCGGCAGACACACCCCCATCCACATAAACGGGACTGAGGTGGAGTCATCTCCAACTTCAAATTCCTCGGGATACACATCTCTGAGGATTTGTCCTGGTCCCTCAACACCGCCAAACTGATTAAAAAGGTGCAGCAGCACCTCTACTTTCTGAGGAGGCTTAAGAAAGCTCACCTGTCCCCTCAGATCCTGTCCAACATCTACCACTGTACCATACAAAGCATCCTGACCACCTGCTTCACGATGTGGTACAGCGGCTGCCCACAGCTGACAGGAAGGCACTGCAACGGGTGGTGAAAACCGCCCATCACATCATCGGTGCCCCGCTCCCTGCCATGGTTGTCCTTCATCGCACACGGTGTCTGAGACGGGCTGGCAAAATCATTAAGGACCCCTCACACCCCAACCATGGACTGTTTGCCCTCCTCCCATTGGGGAGGCGGTACAGGAGCCTCAGGTCTCGCACCAGCAGGCTAAGGAACAGCTTCTTCCCCAACACCATTACCCTGCTGAACTCACAGGCTCGGCGCTAGCTCCCGCCCCTTCTCATCAGTATTATTTATAGTCTACATAATTTATAGTTAAGCTCTTATTCACCAAAATATAGCACATGTCAATCTTTTGCACCTTAACAATTATCTGTATATATCTATATGCCTATGTACATACACCAATGCAGATGCAAAACTGCATTTCATTGTACTGTACTTGTACTATGTGCAATGACAATAAAGTTGCATCTAATCTAATCTAATCTAATCTAATTATCTGTGAACAGATTAAAGATGTAAAAAAAAGATAATTTGAGAAGAATGCATCAAAACTGCTGCATCTGAAGTGCATTTCACCTCTCATGTTAATCTTTAATCTAATCTTAAATCTTATCCTGCAGACTTTGGAGATAGAGCGCGGAAACAGGCCCTTCGGCCCAACGAGTCCGTGCCGAACAGCAATCACCCCATACACTAACACTATCCTACACACAAGGGACAAGTTACAATTTTACTGAAACCAACGAACCTACAAACCCGTACATCTTTGGAGTGTGGGAGGAAACCGGAACCCTAGAGAAAGCCCACGTGGTCACAGCGAGAATGTACAAACTCTGTATAGACAGCACCAGCAGTCAGGATCAAACCTAGCATTTATTTCAAGCAAGCAGAGATAGATAGATTCTTGATTAGTATAGGTGTCAGAGGTTATGGGGAGAAGGCAGGAGAATGGGGTTAGAAGGGAGAGATAAATCAGCCGTGATTGAATGGTGGAGTAGACTTGATGGGTCAATTGGTCTTATTCTGCTCCTATCACTTTTGACCTTATGAACCCGGGTCCCTGTAAGGAAGCAGCTCTTCCTAAGCCACTAAAATGAAAAACAAATCATAGTATAGATTCTCACTGAAGTAACAGCAAAATTCTCCATCATTTTAAGTTCCAGTCTTCCCCTAACATAAATGATTAATATTGTTCAACATCTTTTCAGTTATCAGTACTACTACTCAGCAGGTTATGATCTCAGACCATTTTGATTGCGCTAATCTACTCCAAATCAATGGGGAGCTTGTTCCACATTTCTACTGTCGTGCAAAGGGCGAATAAATATATTTTCCGAACTCAAGGATGAAAACAATTTACGTCGCTGTTAAATTAGAATTTTGATGGCAGCATGAAAAATAAAAGCAGAACTGAAAAATCATTTTGAAATAATCAGCATGAAAAAGTTTGTAGAATTCAAAAACACTTTTCCTCTTAACATGTATTAGGTATGTTGCAAAACTTACCTTTAGCGGCGCTGCACTTCTGCCGCTCCCCGTGTGCGCGACTTTGGCGCCTTTCAGAGGGGGGCGGGCTTAAAGTGCCGTTTTTCGACAGACTGGGATAATCGATGAATGTCGGGCGATTTTGTTGCGGAAGAAAAATCGCTCCGACATTTCATCAATGAAGGTATTTTTAAATTACTCTAGATTATTTATTAACTAGAGTAATTTAAAAATCACCTTCAAAAGCCGTGACCGCAGACAACCGGAAGGATTTTGCGTAGGGGAGAAAAAAAGGTAAATAGTATATTTTTATATTAAAAGTTGGTTTTTCGGGAGGCTTTAATAATATTTTTATGTTGCAAAATGGGGTCCCAAAAAATGTATGAACAAACAGTATTTTTCCCCCCGACTTCACCGCTAACCGCAGCGTTCTAATCCACCGCATTCCACTAAAACCCACTCGCTAGTTGATTTAAATGGCCATTAATTTACAGGCATAAAACACTAAATTCCTTCCATTTGGCCCAGAAATTCATGAAAATTAGATTTAAAAATTATGGTATATTGTGGATTATTGTGTGAATGTTATTTAGACACTTAGGCAATTTTAAAAAAGTTTATCTTTTCTTAAGAAATGGATAGATGTTTAGATCTACTCATTGAATTTTGTAATTAGCTACAATTAGATAACTAACTAATTATATGCTTTAATTTCAGGTAATCAAAGTAAGATTGTTCAATATTTGTTTCAGAATGCTTCAATCTATAATAACTGAAAATTTCATTGAGTTCTCTTAATTTTTAATAAAGTTATGGGCTTTTAACTTTTCCAGATCACAGTTTTTGAGTTAAGTCAATTGAAAGGCAATGGGGAGCAAGATGCTAATTTCCGAGTGTGAAAATGGCCATAACTTTCTTAATACTGAAGATATGAAAGTAAATTAGGTGTCAAATTAAACTTCTTTTTATGCTTTATCTGATGGGATAAATTGCAGACTTGATTTTTTAAATCTCAAAATTTTGTAACATTGCTACATGTATCTTTTCTGCTAATTCCTCTGCATAAGATTTATTTTTCTTTTAATGATTTGTGCAGATGAAAATGGTGTACGAAACCACAAGGTCTATAAAAACTAGGCTTTATTGGGACGCCAAATGCCAAACAGCGGCCCTTATTTTATCAGATGTATGTTCAGCCCGACGAATAGACTGATCAATTGTGAAAGTAGAGAGAAGAATGTCCTTTTAACCCGTCAATATTCTCAGATTATCCAACACCATGTCAAATAAAACGGAAGACTAGGCAACCAAATTCGTTCTTTTCATGAGATCATCTTGGGAATATAAACTGAGTTCCTTTGAGAAGAACACACTGATCATAGAATCAAGACCAAAGGAAACCGTTCACCCATTTTCCCTGAGCCCCCACGGTATATCTGACCTCAGAAAACAATATTGCTTGTTCTTGTTCATCCTGTTCTTGATACCTTTTTGAGAAATGGCATATTATCTTTTATGAAATGCCACGAGATTGGATGATCTAATGACAGAGATGTATGTAAAAGTAAAGTAAAGACATAAGCTTCCAGCGGTATTATGTGTATATCTTTTGTGAGAAAGGCATATCTGTCAGAAATCTTAAATGTTTTGTTTAGTCTAGAGATACAGCGTGGAAACAGGCCCTGGGCCCACTGAGTCCGTGCCGACCAGCGATCCCCGTACACTAGCACTATCCTGCACACAAGGAACAATTTACAATCTTTACTAAAGCCAATTAACCTACAAACCTGGGCGTCTTTGGAGTGTGGGAGGAAACCGGAAAACCCTGGGAAAGATCACGGGGAGAATATACAAACTCCGTAGAGACAGCACCCGTAGTTAGGATCAAGCCCGAGTCTCTGGTGCTGTAAGGCAGGAACTCTTACACTGTGGCACTGTGTCACCCAGATCTACAAATGAAATAGAGGCCTGACCTCTATTGACTCATTATTAGTCCCAAGGATAAGGCAGCGACTCTACCACTGCGCTACTATGCTGCTCTGGGGAATTGTGTAGACCATTTGGTGGTCAGATCTGTGTCTTGATGTGGACTGAGATGGAAGTATTAGCTGGGAGAGTGCATTGTATTTTGATCAGATGAATGAAAACTAAATAAATGACTTAACCAACCAGGGTCTCAATCTAATGCTGCTTGAAACACCCATTTGTCCTGGAAGCACCCAACAATGATTACTGCAGGGACCACTTAGTCTAAACCCCTTTAAAACACACCAGAATGAGGAGTGAATTAAAATGTCTTGATGAATCTCAAGAGTAAGATGAAACCAGCACTGAAATTGCAATTGTCATGTTTTACCACAGAAAAGATAGATCATCAATTTCATTGGGAAAAACAGTTAGCTAAATTAATTTGTGGGCTATTATGTTGTGATATCCATTAGCCAAAAAAAATACCTGACAGACTTATTATACATTAGCTAACAACATAATGTAAGCATCCTCAGCTGTTCATATAAGTTTAAATAACATTGACAACTGCATTGCACAAGGACAATTTTGTGCAGAGACAACACCAATTAAAGCTGCTCCTTTTAAAGAGGAAGAGCATTGTTACTGCAGGGTACAGTGAGTGTTATTGTCAAGGTGACTGAGAACTCAGCCAAAAGATCATTGTAAAAGATCAAATGAAACCTTGCAGTCAATTCCATACTAATAAACTGGATAGTTTCAGACTGTCTGGTCTGATGTAGGGTCCCGATCCGAAACGTCACCCATTCCTTCTCTCCAGAGATGCTGCCTGTCCCAGTGAGTTACTCCAGAATTTTGTGTCTATCTTCAGTGTATAGCCAGCATCTGCAGTTCCTTCCTACTCAAAAAAACTGAATTGGGCAGAGCACCGCTCTGCTACCCCTTGTTATATGATTACAGCATGAGGATTGTTCTTGAAGACTGTGGCAAGATGGCACAGCAGTAGAGTTGGTGCCTTGCAGGGCCAGAGTCCCGGGTTCAATCCTGACTATGGGTGCTGTCTATACAGAGTTTGTACATTCTACCAGTGACTATGTGGGTTTTATACGGGTGCTCTGGTTTCCTCTCACACTCCAAAGACAGAGGTTTGTAGGTTGATTTGGCTTTGGTAAAATTCGTACATTGTTACTAATGTGTAAGATAGTGCTAGTGCACGGCGCTATTTGGCGCAGACTCGGTGGGCCGAAGGGCCTATTTCCGTGTTGTATCTCTAAACTAAACTGAACTAAAGATGACCTTGGCAGAGAGGACAATTTTGTGCAGAGACAACACCAATTAAAGCTGCTCCTTTTAAAGAGGAAGAGCATTGTTACTGCAGGATACAGTGAGTGTTATTGTCAAGGTGACTGAGAACTTGGCCAAAAGATGATTGTAAAAGATCAAATGAATGGGCTACATTCCGACAATGCACTAAAGGCTTTGTCCCTCCATTTTATTGCTCCACTGTGATTACCTTAGACTTTACTTTAGTCTTTAGAGATAGAGTGTTGAAACAGGCTCTTCGGCCCACCAAGTCGATGACGACCAGCGATCACCCCGTACCCTAGCACTATCCTACACACTAGAGACAATTTACAATGTTACATAAGCCAATTAACCTACCAAACCTGTACGTCTTTGGTGTGTGGGAAAATCTGGAGCACCCGGAGAAAACCCACATAGTTACTGGGAGAATGTGCAAACTCCGAACAGCATCCATAGTCAGGATTAACCCCGGGCCTCTGGCGCTGTGAGGTAGCAACTCTATTGCTGCGCCATTGTGCGTCCCTGAAAAGAACACTTGATTCTTTGTGTCTCCAATTTATTGCTTCATCGCGATTCCTTGTGTCTCTACTTGTGCCTTGATCCAGCATGAGTCCATTCTTCCCACACTCAGAAGGCAATGAGAGGATACAGTTGTGTCTTTCATTACTGGGACTCAAGACTCTGGAACTGATGCAGAACGATGTTCAATGATCTTGCACGTGGTCAGGGTCAGTTAGGACATGCCAATTCCCACACAACCAAGGTTCCCGACCTGAACCATCTCCCGTCCATTCCCTCCATGGTTGCTGCCTGATCCACTGAGTTACTGCAGCACTTTGTGTTTTGCTCAAGATTCCAGCATCTGCAGTTGTTTGAGCTTCAGAAGATACTGGTCGGTGAACCACACTTACTTGCTTTAAATGGCACTGTAAAAATGTAAGATTACAGAAGCTCTTGCACACATCCACTCCATGATATTTTCCTTTAAGAGCTGTCAAGTTTAAATCAGTGCTCCTACCCTTGTCTGACACCAGAATAAAATAAATGCCACAAAGATTACTGAGTTTTCAGTTTAGTTTAGTGTCACATGTACTGGTACTTTGCAGGGGGCTTTCATGAAGGTCAGCATTAAATGCCATCATCTCGCTTGTGGCCTGACAATTGGTACTGTATAAACATAGCTATGAAGCTTCTACAGTGGTCCCTTTTGTTCTGTAACACAATAGATTGTGTCACACCATCTCCAATAAGAATAAATCATCTTCAATATCATGAATTTCTGGGGGTACTTTAAATATGTGTACATTTATATTCCTCCCACCACTGCTGGTACATAATTTCCAGATTGCGCCCATTTACAGTAATGTCACTTTACTTATTGTCTTTTTGAAATGACTCTCTTTAGACTTTCAGCGTGGAAACAGGTCCCTCGGCCAGGGATCAGCGAACACTCCTGTACACTAACACGATTCTACACCCTTGGGACGATTTACAATTTTTACCAAGCCAATTAACTGACAAATATGCACATCTTTGTAGTGTGGGAGGAAACCGGAGAACCCGGAGGAAACCCATGCAGCCACAGGGAGAACATACAAACTCTGTACAGACAGCACCCATAGTCAGGATCGAACCTGGGTCTCTGGCGCTGTAAGGCAGCAACTCTACTGTTGTGTCATTGTGCCACCCTGGAGAGAGTTGGGGAGAGAAAACTAGTTTAGGGAAGTGAGGGTGGGAAAAGAGACTGAAGAAGATTCCGAACTTAAAATGTCGCCTATCCATGGCCTCCAGATATGCTTCCTGCTCTGCTGAGTTACTCCAGCACTTTGTTTTCTGCATTAGATTCCAGCATCTGTAGTTCCTTGTGACTAAGTGATAGGTAGATGCAGATGAAGGGTGTGGGTTAATTGACAAGTGGGTGAAGTAAGTAACAAAGGCCGGAGGTGAAAAGGGGACAAAAAACTGTAAGATAAGCAAAGATTACAAGGAATGAAATGGAAAGCAGGAGGGAGGGATATGGGTGGAAGGGGCAAGGGGGAAGTGAGGGGATTAAAGGGAAGTAAGGGACTCAGGGCTGAGAGATGAACATGAAGAGGTGCAGAATGTTACCTTATTCAGAAGTGTTGAGCTCTGAGCTTCACTTTATGTTCTCTGAGTGCAGCTCTTTGAAATATTGAGTGGAAGGGAGGCAAAGTGGGAAGGATTGGGTTGGGAATGAGGGTGTAGTGCTAATTCAATAAAAAATAGTCAGCGGAGTGGGGGGATGCTCATGTACATTAACGTCAGGAGTTGCTGTGACAAATGGCATTGTATTTGCACTGCAAACTTTGGCCATGCCTTATTAATGCTTTATTACAACTGAGATGACATTTTCTTAGTGCAGGACATGGTTGGCTGTGCTGCAATGTTATTGCCTCATTATTCATGTCACTCTACTATAGTCTGTTTACTAACCAGCAGATTAGATAAGAATGCATTTTTTAAAGATTAAATGGACATTTCAGTAACTGTTTATTGATTCCAATTGCTCATTACACGTGAAACAGACAAAACTGAAATGCTGTTCAAACCAGATATATTTTGCCTAAAACTGTGTTTCTTTAGAATATCTGCTGAAACTCGCATACAGAAACACTTCACACAATATTGCAATGACCATAAAGGCAACAGGGAAGCTCAATTCATAGTAATTTGAATTTGGGCGAAGTAAAACATGGTTTTCATGCAGTGCAGATCCAGATACATTGAAATTAAACCAGGAATTGCCTCAAAAAGATGGCTATCATAATCAAAGATCCATGGCACCCTGGCCATGCTCTTATATCACTGCCACCATCAGATACATTGAAACCAAAGTTTACCGCGAGTAAAAAAAAGATTGCCATGGAAAAAATCAATACTTTTTTTACTCGTAGGTTTAGTCGTAGTAGTTTGCAGTAGGTCGGCATGTTAGTCGTAGGTAATCGAGGGTAGTCGAAGGTAGTCGTAGATAATCTTCATCATAGTAGAAGGGAGGTCGAAGGGAGGTCAAAGGAGATCGAAGGAGGTCGTCTTCACTCTCCACTGTTCGGTGTCCAATTTCCCCAAAGTTAGTCATAGCTAGTCGTAGCTAGTGATAACTAGTCTTCAACATTGTCGAAGGAGGTCGAAAGAGGTCTTCTACATAGTGGAAGGAGGTCTTCAACATGTCATTTTTTTAAACACTTCTGAACTCGCCAATTAAGTTGCCCAAGTGGGAGAGCCTCTTAACTACCATCTCAGCAACTATGGCCTTCTATGTTTTTAGTTTTACTGCAACTTCACTGGTTTCTTAGCCTCATAAACCACGGAACCAGATTTGGCCCAACTCATCAATGCCGACCAAGATGCCCCAACCTAAACTCGTCAATTTCCCACGTTTAATCCATACCCCTCTAATTATTTTCTACCCATATACTTGTCAAAGTGTCTTTTAAATGCTATGGGAGTAGCTGCCTCAACTACTTCCTCTGGCAGCTCGTTTCATATATCCACCGCCCTCTGAGTGAAGAAGGTTCCTATTAAATCTTACCCCTTTCGCCTTATTAAATTATTGTATTATTGGTTATTACATATTTATTTGTGTGTTATTGCAGGTCTGTTAAACTGCAACAAGTAAGAATGTCATTATTCCATTGCTGGTACATATGACGATTAAATACTCTTGACTCACTTTGCTCTTTACTATGGAGCTGAATGGTTTCAATATGAGCTTCCTCATAGCATGAAACCTTTATCTGTTAGTTCTCAAGCTTGGCGGAAGTTGCATAGATAGGATCCAGATTGTTAATCAACGTTGATGAATCAAATTTTGGTTGTAAAGCCTTGGTTCAAATCTAGGAACTTTTATAATGTGTCAAATTTCTGCCTTTACAGATGTTGGTCCACCTGGGTTTCTTGACGGAGGAAGCAGGAGATGTTTTCAGCCCCATCGTGTCGAAGGGTGGTCCTTTAGGGGAATTGGTTCAATGGGCTGATATCTTGGCCACACTGTATGTGCTGGGTCACAGCCTGAAAATCTCCTCTACTTTAAGAGAGCTCCAAAGGTACAGTGTTTGTCATTCACTTCAATACCAAATTTAATGTTTTATGTCTACAATGTGTTTTAAAATTCTTGCAAAGTGGCCATCTGTTCAAAACGTAAAGTGCTGGTGGAACCGGAGTGCATAGTGGTGCAGCGGTAGAGTTGCTGCCTTACAGCGCCAGAGACCCAAGTTTGATCCTGACCACGGGTGAAGTCTGTACAGAGTTTGTGTGTTCTCCCTGTGACCGCGTGGGGTTTGTCCAGGTGCTCCGGTTTCCTCCCACATTCCAAAGACGTGCTGTTTTGTAGATTAATTAGCTTCTGTATATTGCAGTATTACGGAGTATGGAAGAGACTCTGGTGCGAGCCTCATCTATAGTAGGGGAGAGGAACCCCCGTTCCCTGAAGAATGAGGACATTTCCGATGCCCTGGTGTGGAACACCTCATCCTGGGAGCAGATGCAGCATAGACGGAGGAATTGGGAGTAGGGGATGGAGTCCTTACAGGAAGCAGGGTGGGAAGAAGAGTAGTCTAGATAGCCATGGGAGTCAGTGGGTTTATAGTGGATGTCGGTCAGAAGTCTATCACCTGCGATGGAGATAGTGAGGTCAAGAAATGGTAGGGAAGTGTCGGAAATGGTTCAGGTGTATTTGAGTGCCGGATGGAAGTTAGTGGTGAAGCAGATGAAGTCAGTCATTTGTGTGTGGGTGCAGGAGGTAGCACCAAAGCAATCGTCGATGTAACGGAGGTAGAGGTCGGGGATGGGGCCCTGGTACGCCTCGAACAAGGATTGCATTTGGAGGAAATGGGAGGAGTCAAACGAGAAGTTATTGAGGGTAAGGACCAACTCCGCTAGACGGAGGAGAGTATCAGTGGACAGGTGTTAAAGAAGGAACTGCAGATGCTGGAGAATCGAGGGTACACAAAAAGCTGGAGAAACTCAGCGGATGCAGCAGCATCTAAGGAGCGAAGGAGATAGGCAATGTTTTGGGTCGAGACCCCCAAGAAAGGTCTCAACCCGAAAACGCCGCCTATCTTCTTCGCTCCTTAGATGCTGCTGCACCCGCTGAGTTTCTCCAGCTTTTTGTGTACCCTCAGTGGACAGGTATAGGTTGTTTCTCTGGTCGAGGAAGAACCGGAGGGCTTTGAGACCATCCTGGTGGGGGTTGGAAGTGTAGAGTGACTGGACGTCCATGGTGAAGATGAGGGGACGGGGGCCTAGAGAATGGAATGCGGGAGATGACAGAGAGTGTCTGAGGTGTCTTGAATATAGGTAGGGAGGGATTTAACCAAGGTGGATAGGATGGAGTCAAGGTATGTGGAAATGAGTTCGGTAGGGCACGAACAAGCAGAGACAATGGGTCTACCGGGGCAGTCAGGTTTGTGGATTTTGGGGAGAAGGTAAAATCGGGCTGTGCGGGGCTGGGGAATGATGAGGTTGGAGGCTCGGGGGGGCAGGGAGCCAGAGTTGATGAAGTCGGTAATGGTGCTATAGATAGTGACCTGGTGCTCGTCAATTGGGTCATGGTCCAGGGGTAGGTAGGAGGAGGTATCCGAGAGTTGACGCGTGGCCTCAGCTTTGTAGAGATCGACGTGCCAGACTACCACGGCACCTCGCTTGTCGCCTTATTTATTGATTGTATTGTGAGGAAAATATACAAAATAATTATTTTTCTTCTGTGGACTTGAATATCTAGCATGCTTTATCAAATAGAACCAAGCCAAAATTAAAAAAATTGTGGCTGGAAGGTCAATTTAAAATCTAGTTACTTGTTGACTTAAAAAAAAAAATGTTATTTTTATTTATTACCAAATTTAATTATGAACACGATACAAAAACTAAAAACAAAAACAAAACTGTGGTAGCACACCACCACCATAGCACAAAATCACCAAAATATCTAAATTTTCAAACAGCTAAGAGACAATCCTTACAAATATACTAAATAATTACTACAAAACTATGTCCCTCTCTAATATCACCCGGGCGCGGACGTACCCCCGGTAAAGGGGCAAGCATCTGGGTCGAGCAAAGCCCTCTTTCGCCTGGTGTCGTGACTTGCGGATGACTAGCTTGGCCAGGACCAGGAGCAACCCAACCAGGACATCTTCAGCCCTGCCCACTAGCTAGATCCCGACCCTGGAGTGGCTGTGCTCCTTGCCCTCCGGACCACTTGTTGAACCATTGTAGTGAAAGGAGGGCTGTGCCTTTCCAGAAGCAAAATGAATGTAACACGGTAGTGTAATTATGTTCATAAGTTCTAGGTGCAGAATTAGACCATTTGGCCCATCAAGTCTACTCCGTGATTCATTCATGCTTGATCTATCTTTCCCTCTCAACCCCATTCTCCTGCTTTCTCCCCATAATCCCTGACACCCTTACTAATCAAGAATTTGTCAATTTCCACCTTAAAATTTCCATTGACGGCCTCCATGACTGTCTGTGGGAATAAATTCCGCAGATTTTCTGACTAAAGAAATTCTCCCCATTTCCTTTCTAAAGGCACGCCCATTTATTCTGAGGCTATGGTCTCTGGTCTTGGACTCTCCCATTAGTGGAAACATCCTCTCCACATCAATTCTATCAAGGCCTTTCACTATTCGGTAAGATTCAATGAGATCATCCCTCATTCTTATAATCTTCAGTGAGTACAGGCCCAGTGCCGAAGGGTCGCGACCCAAAATGTTGCCTATTTCCTTCACTCCATAGATGCTGCCTCACCCGCTGAGTTTCTCCAGAATTTTTGACTACCCTCTTATGTTAACTCAATCATTCCTGGGATTATTCTCATGTGTGGAAAAATGCAGGAAATACTCAGCAGGTCAGGCAGCATCCCTGAGGGTTCTAACCCAAAATGTCCCCCATCCATGTTTTCCAGGGATGCTACCTGACCGGCTGACTTACACCAGCATTTTGTGTCTATCTTTGTTGTGAACCAGCGTCTGCAGTTCTTCGTTATTACATTATAGTAGTGTAATTATTCTGTACTGTCAGATCAGATCCTTCACATGGTTTGACAAAACCGAGATATCATCTCAGAGGCCATGATCAGATCGGTTTCCTCCAATTCCCTTTTGCAGGTGATCTTTTGAAGTGTGGATTTATTCAGTTTCTTAATCGTAGCTTTAATGCAGCATTTATTGATGTCAAGAGGAAACTAAATACTTACGACAAACTTTACAAGTCTGCCTTTTAATTCCCATTATTTATTAATTGTGTTTGAAGAATGATAAATTGAATGTTTAATTAACTTACATTTAATAATTTAATGTTGAAGTAATTTTATTGAGAACGCCTAGCTGTTTGAATTACGGAAACGCTTAGTGCCATATTCAAGAAAGTAGTGCATGACATTTGGTTAGTTTTGGATGCTGCTTAAGTGGAACTATTGATGTGAAATGATTTGCTTGATGTCACTCTCAGCATCCTGTTAGATTGATAGAAACTATGGATTGTGTTTTGTGTGCATGCTGATATATCAACATCTACAAAAACAAAAATGCGACTTAGCCATCAGAAAGAGTTGAATATTATGTTGAATATTATCGATAAATCAGTGACGGAAGGCACCAGAACAAAAATAGATATGTGGTTGAAAAATAATGTTAGAAATAATGGACATTAAATTTAGAATTACAATTTACGAAGCGCAGATCAAGGTGATAAAAATGTATTTGTAAACCATGCTTTTGATGCATTTCATACATCCATAATGCAAGTTTGACACAATGGCGCAGCCTTAAGGTTGCTGCCTTAAGGGCATGTCCCACCAGCATGTGATTGCATGCGGCTAGCATGACCTAACGTTGTCGCTTGGGCCGTACGGCCTCGCAGGGGCCTGTCCCACTTCGATCGCCGGAGGCGTATGGAGTTGTGCGGGGCTGGTCCCAACATCGCGCGGGGCTCCGAAAAACTGACACTGTCCAAACATTCCGCGCGCCAACGGCCTGTCGGCTCACAGCTGCATTGAGGACGTACGCCGCATCTCGACGTCGTACGCAGCGTCTTGACGTCGTACACAGCGTCTTGATGGAGTATGCCTAGCGCATGGCAATGCCCGATGACGTCACCGCGCGGCGTGTCGTTACATGATGACGTCATCGCCCGACGCCGTGCGACGTTCAAATTCAGCTCGCCTGCTGCCTGTCCAGCTGATTGGTGAGTATGATGTCGGGACCATTATGACAATCTATTTTTATTACATTTCAGTAGCACAGTATTTGAAAATTGCATTACAATACATTTTCAAAAACGTATTTCTGTAATTTTTTTGTAAAAGGTCCAATGCAAACAAGGGACAATAACAAAGAGGGTTACACAAAAAGCTGGAGAAACTCAGCGGGTGCAACAGCATCTAAGGAGCGAAGGAGATAGGCGACGTTTCGGGTCGAGACCCTTCTTCTTCTCCGTCCTCAGTCCACTCACCTGCCTTCCTCCAGCCACAACCCCCATCCCTGCTGCGTGTTCACCATCCCCCCGGACCTCCCCCTCTCCGACACCGAAAGGTCGGTCCTCAGCAGAGGTCTTACCTTTGTCCCCCTCCGTCCCCACCTCAATGAGTTTCGCGCCCACCACGACTTGGAGCTCTTCTACCGTCGCCTCCGCCTCACAGCGTTTTTCCACGGGAACAAGTCCTCGCCACCCCACTGATGATCCCTTTTCCTAAAAAAATAAAATAAATAAAAGCAGTCTGAAGAAGGGTCTCGACCCGAAACGTCGCCTATCTCCTTCGCTCCTTAGATGCTGTTGCACCCGCTGAGTTTCTCCAGCTTTTTGTGTAACCCTCGATTCTCCAGCATCTGCAGTTCCTTCTTTGACACTTCGACAATAACAAAGATATTGGTATCTTATTGGTATCATAAAATCTATATACTTTTTAAATTATGTGTGTGTGTGTGTGTGTGTGTGTGTGTGTGTGTGATTTTGCATTTGAAATGTATCTCTTCAAAAACCCGAAGGAAAAACAGGGAGACGTTTACATATTTCGGTAGGGATTTACCTTATGATTTCAGAAATCGACTCCTCCACAAAATTCGTCAAGTATCTCCCCAGATTTTGAATAAAATTGTTCACAAAACTCCCATCTCTCTCACTCCTCCTCCCCCACCCTCCCCCCTCACCCACCGTCCCTCTCCTCCTCCCCTCCACCCCCCTCTCCCTCTGTCTCTTGCCCTTCTGCCTCTGCCTCTCTCTGTCTCTCCCCATTCTCTCTCTGCCCTCACTCTCTACCCCCCCCCCCCCCTTCTCCCCCTCAAGACGTGCCTGCGAGTTGGGGGCTATGCGTCAGTGGATAGGGTTATGGGGTAAAAGGAGCAAATTAATAATATTAATATAATATCAAGGGGGGTAGTTAGTGTGTGTGTGGGAGTGGTTAGTGTGTGTGTTGCCGCATACCGCCCTGCCCCCCCCCCCTGCAAACATGCGTTGGGGGAAGAGACCCAACGGGTGTGCACTTCGTCTGTATCAGTTAAAATTCTTTCCTATTAAAAATAAGATGATTAGTACAGGCTGGTCATAGCAAAAAGATGTTAGCTTGATCAGTTTCTTTCTTTTTTTCTCGTTAATATTAGGTGCATTTTCACAGGCATTACTTTTCATGACTATAGGAGCATTGCGGTTGTTAAACCCCATTGTGCCCCTTGGCTACTAAAGTGCAGCAGCAACTGAGCATAGCCTTCGAGAAGCAGAGATTGTATTGTCTCTGCCTTTCTAGGTCACTTAGAATATTCTTAAGACTTTAGATATACAGTGCGGAAACAGGGCCTTTGGTCCACCAAGTGTAAAGTTTTGTTTTGCATGCTATCCAATCTGATCAGATTTAAAATCAGGCATAATGCCACCATCATATCTGCCTCCACTACCGTCCCTGGCAGCATGTTCCAGGCACCTACCACCATCTGTGTAAAAAATAATCCTTGCCCCGCATATCTCCTTTAAACTTTTCCCCTCTCACCTTAAGGCTATGCCCTCTGGCTTTTGACATTTCCACCCTGGGAATATGGTTCTGACTGTTTACCCAATCAATGCATCTCATAATTTTATAAGCTTCGACCAGGTCGCCTCTCAGCCTCCGATGCTCTAGAGAAAACAATCTAAATTGGTCTGATCTCAGCTTGTAGCTAATACCTCCTAATCCAGACAGCATTTTGGTGAACCTCTTTTGAACCCTCTCTAAAGTTGCAGGATTTTGCACCAGTTCCTATTGTTCTTGCAGAGATCACTGAAAACTGTGGCTTCAGAATAAAACACAAGATTAGTAAATACAGTTGATCGATAAATTGAAAGTAATCTTCTGCATTCGTTAACTAGTGTCTTTCAGATGTAAGGTCAGAGTTTAAACAAAGGGATATTTGTGGACAAAATAAGGAATATATTTCCTAATAATTAAAATTTGTGTAGTGGAAAATATTGCAAAGCATACGTTGAACAAAATAACTTTTGAAGTAGAATATAGATTAAAAACATCAAACATGCAAGAAGCTATATTTCTGAATGTGCTTTAATAATCTCCCAAGTACTAAAATGAAATAGCTTGAAACATAGGCTACAGAATATAAATTGTTCTCAACAAGTTTCAGTATAATTTGTCCATTTTTTGATACAGCACAACTCTGTATTAATTTATCTCCTTATAGATTAGATTCTTCATTTGGATAATCTATGGGAACAACATCACAGTAGTAAGTTTATGACCATTTTTACATTGATTTATAATCATTGGGGTATATTAAAATCTTACATCTCCAATTACATCCAGGCTTTTTTTGATTATAAAGTTCTATATCTACATTTATGATGGGAATTACTCAAGCTTGAAATTATCTGGTGTTAATGTTGGCCAATATGTGCAATTCGTTGTACTCCCCTTTTAATGTTGTTCCATTCAATGGAACTAAATATCAGGAAGGAATTAAATCTAACATGATTAACTGCAGCAACCTATTTAACCAGATTACAAAAGCAGTCTATGATGGGGATCTTGCCAATCTGTTGGAAAAACCCATCTGATGGCCAACCAGTGATCACCCCGTACACTGACATTAACACTTACAGCGCCAGAAACCCGGGTTCAATCCTGGCTACGGATGCTATCTGTACACAGTTTGTATGTTCTCCCTGTTACCACATGGGTTTTTTCTGGGTGCGCCGGTTTCCTCCCATATTCCAAAGACCAACAGGTTTGGAGGTTAATTGGCATTGGTAAAATTGTAAATTGTCCCTTGTGTGTAGGATAGTGTTAGTGTATGGGGTGATTGCTGGTTGGCATGGACTCGATGGGCCGTAGGGTCTGTTTCTGCGCTTTATCTCTAAATTCTAAATCCCCTCCATAAGGAAGTACATATTTTTCAGGTATGGAAACCAAATTTGTAGACAGTACATCCGGTGTGGTCTCACCAAAGTCTCAATAATTATTGTAAAATGCTGTTACTCTTGTGTTAAAATCCTCTGACAAACAAAGCCAACATGCCATTTGGCCTCCTAACTGCATTAATAACTTTCAGTGATTTGCTGGCAAGGACACTAGGGTCCCTTTAAAAATCAATACTTAAACCTCTCACTATTTTTTTAAAGAAGTGTTTATTTGCTTTCGTGAACACCATATATTTTCTTGGTTTATTCAACGTTTGGGGTCTAGATGTTCTTGGCAAGACCAACATCTATTATTCACCTCAATTGCCCTTGAAATGCTGGTGATGTTGAATGTAGACTGCTCAGGCAGTAAATAGCCAGAGTAGGATTGCCCTGTCTTTCGTGAACTGGACATATCTGGGCCATTTTATACATTGTCCACTCGATGCCAGGGATCAAACATCTTGGTTGGAACAAAATTATTCTGGAGCACACAATGTCAGTCATGATAATTCTGGTACATCAGGCTTCACAGTTTGCCATTCACTCATCTACTTCATGATATTACAGGAAGTAATTTGAATTGGCCAAAGCCTGGGATCGGTTATGATAGGGATCTCAGGAGGCAGCATCCATCATCCAGCAATTCTGACTGAACATGACTGTGACTGTTTAAGTCTTTTCTTTACTTTAGAATTTAGAGGTAACAGTGTGGAAATAGGCCCTTCAGCCCACAGTGTACTGGCACTATTCTGCACACTAGGGACAATGTATAAGATACAGAAGTAAATTAACGTGGAGAAAACCCATGCGGTCATAGGGAGAATGTATAAACTACCTTCAGATAGCACCTCTAGTCAGGATTGAACCTGGGTCTCTGGCGCTGTAATGCAGCATCTCTTCCGCTGTGCCACTGTGTTGCCCTTAGCATTCCTTTTCCTTTGCAACCACTGGCTGGGCCCTATCAATGTTAAGTTGTTCTTTCAGCCTCCTCTCTGAGCTGTGTACCTGTCCACCACCATTCACATCTGGATGTGGCAGGACTGCAGAGTATTGAGCAGATCCATTGGGGGTGCGAACATTTAACTCTACCTATTACATGCCATCCTTGCTGTCTACATGTTTCTAGTCCTGCTTCCTAATGAAACCAGGATAGATCCACTGGCTTGACGTACCGGCAGGATAAGGGAGTTGCTGCCTTACAGCGCCGGAGACCTAGACTCGATCCAGACTACGGGTGCTGTTTGTATGGAATTTTACTTCGGAGTCACGTTAGTGACTACGTGAAGAAGAACCCGCCAGCCCACATGCGCGTCATTACGTCTAACGCATGGCGCAGCGACTGGCTGGCAGGCGCGCTGCTCCTCCAGCGGTAAGTTTAAAAGCCTACAGGTAAGTTTTAAACTTACTTTTCAGGTTGTCCTTTGTTGCAGGAAACTCTTCTCGCAGAGTTTCCTGTGCGATATTGCTCACGGTAACCGGGTCGGACCGCGGGGAAACCTATTGGACCACGGGGATGCCGGCTACGGACTGCGGTAATGCTGGTGGCCGTCAGGGTTGCTGCTCGAGTTGCTGACTGTCGGTCAGCGACTACCGAGGAATTTTAAAATTCGGGCCGCGGGGTTATTTAGACCGCGGGTGATGTCGGCTACAGTCTGCGGTAGAGCGAGTAGCCGGTGGCCGTCGGGCTTGCTGCTCGAGTCGCTGACATGCGGTCAGTGACTCCCGAGGGCTTTATATTTGGGCCGCTGGGTGCTTTAGACCGCGGGTATGCCGGCTACGGTCCGCAGTACAGCAAGTAGCCGGTGGCTGTCCGGTTTACTGCCCGACTCGCTGACAGTTCGGTCAGCGACCCCGACTTCAGCAGTCCAAAGGAGGGCACTTATGTGGAGTCAGAGAGGCCTGGGCTGGTCGAGGCCGGCCAGGCGGTTCCCCTCCGTCATTACAGTACGTTCTCGAACGTTCTACCTATCCTAATATGGTCCACGGAGCAGGGCCATATCAGCGCCGGTCCTCGGGGGACTAGGGCAGCGCCTGTGTTCAGGGCTGCTTACTATCTCCCCTCAGTGGAGAGGAGTGCAAGGGGCCAGTGTGTGTCTGACCCCAACCCCGGTAGTGTGTCCAGGGCACTTTCTACATTAGGAATTAGATTCCAGAATACCCGGGGGGGGGGGGTGACCAGAGTTCCCCTCACGTACTATGGCAACATCACCCTTACGTCTCCTGTGGCAGTAGTTTTTTCTAAAGCTGGTAGCAGCCAGGGAACTGATTCTGTGGGCAGAGGTCTTCAGGCCTAGGCCCAAGCTGGCCTTCAGGGATAATATACTATCCATGCACCATGGCAGTTCTACCCTCCAAATCAAGGCGGGAATCGGACCTACATCAGGGGCCTTTGGGCTTACAAGAACACCGGTATCTATGCAGGTACGTGAGTCTGGGTTTCCGAAACACAGGTTGTGTGGTCTAGTTATAGTGTATTCTATCAAAGTATGGCATTTATTTAGTTGCCACTAGGTCATGTTGTGACTATCATAACCAAGAGAGAATTTTATTTTCCCTTACACCAACAAATTGTGTAGTAGAATAGTAAGATTAAACGAGAACTTACCAGTTTGAAGTTTGATTTTGATTTTATGAGGAGTTGCGTTGGTGATTACGTGAAGAACCCCGCCAGTGCGCATGCGCGTCAATCTTCAAAGCAGCGGTATGAAATCACAAATAACAATTAGTGAAGTGACATAGTATAGGTATGTTACAAAACTTACCTTTAGCGGCGCTGCACTTCTGCCGCTCCCCGTGTGCGCGACTTTAGCGCCTTGCAGAGGGGGGCGGGCTTAAAGTGCCGATTTTCACCAGACCAGGATAATCGATGAATGTCGGGCGATTTAATTGCGGAAGAAAAATCGCTCCGACATTTCATCCATTAAGGTATTTTTAAATTACTCTAAGTTATTTGTTAACTAGAGTAATTTAAAAATCACCTTCAAAAGCCGTGACCGCAGACCACCGGAAGCATTTTCCGTAGGGGAGAAATAAAGGTAAATACTTTATTTTTTTATTAAAAGTTGGTTTTTTGGGAGGCATAAATACTATTTTAATGTTGCGAAATGGGGTCCCCAAAAAATGTATGAACCCCCAGTATTTTCCCCCCCGACTTCACCGCTAACCGCAACGTTCCAATCCACCGCATTCCACTAAAACCCACTCGCTAGTTGACTTAAATGGCCATTTATTTACAGGCATTAAACACTAAAATCCTTCCATTTGGCCCAGAAATTCATGAAAATGAGATTTAAAAATTATGTTATATTGTGGATTATTGTGTGAATGTTATTTGGATTCTTAGGCAATTAAAAAAAAGTTTATCTTTTCTTAAGAAATTGATAGATGTTTAGATCTACTCATTGAATTTTGTAATTAGCTACAATTAGATAACTAACTAATTATATACTTTAATTTCAGGTAATCCAAGTAAGATTGTTTAATATTTGTTTCAGAATGCTTCAATCTATAATGACTGAAAATTTCATTGAGTTCTCTTAATTTTTAATAAAGTTATGGGCTTTTAAATTTTCCAGATCACAGCTTTTGAGTTAAGTCAATTGAAAGGCAATGGGAAGCAAGATACTCATTTCCGAGCATGAAAATGGCCATAACTTTCTTAATACTGAAGATATGAAAGTAAATTAGGTGTCAAATTAAACTTCTTGTTATGCTTTATCTGATGGGATAAATTGCAGACTTGATTTTTAAAATCTCAAAATTTTGTAACATTGCTACATAGTAAGATGCGTGACTCGAGAACTACCAAATGATCTTTATGAGAGAAGGTTGGGCGTGGAGGGCACATAATCACCAACGTAACTCCTCATAAAATCAAGATCAAACTTCAAACTGGTAAGTTCTCGTTTAATCTTACTATTTTACTTCGGAGTCACGTGAGTGATTCCGTGAAGGGTTTGAAGCTTTGTGATTTCGTGCCGCAGATTCAAATCTCGGCGTCTCACTGCATTGATTGACTCAGGATGAGTGAATAATCAAAAAATGCACTAAGCATGATATTGATTCAAATGTATTAATGTTTACATTAATATAGAAATCAATAGCATCCCCTGTATCTCAGGGGAGGCTAAAGTGGACGCAAAACAGAACGGGCAAAAAACCCCGGGTCGGGAACCGACCAATGGTAAAACATTTTTAGAAATCAATTCAGTTGACCATCCTGCGGTCACGGTTTATGGTCAATGGGAATGTCCATTGACCTGGCCGCTGACGTTGATGCTGTCCTGGTGGAATGAGATATACAATCGTCAGTGTTAATACCTGCATAAACCAGAACCTGCTCCAGTCACCTTGAAATAGTCTGAACCGACTTTCCCTTGTGTGGTTGTTTGTCGATTAATAAACAATGCTGATTCCACACTTAGGATTCTGGTGGCCTTGATATAATATAGCAAGCCTGCCCTCCCACATAGACGTGAGACCGTGGGGTATCCGAAAAATGATCTTAAATCCTACCACCCCTGGTCTGCACTGCTTGTGTAGATCAGAATGTAAAATGTAATGGCACCTGCAGCCAATTCCATCCCATCTAGCCACAGCGTTTGCAATGTTTGCCCTCATTGTGCTGATATAAGTGTCATAACTAAGGATGTAGCTGGAACACCCTCGTGAAGTAATGTTAACACATTTTCAATATCCAAACTGCATATTCTTGTAGTGGGAGAACTTGTGTCAAGAATTCATTTACAACTCGATATCCGGGGTTGAACCTGACAGAGTGGTTCCCGTTTGTTGCAGCTGTAGTGGCTTTATAATTGAATTATTGTCAAATACCATTTAAGAATGTTAAAGAAGGAACTGCAGATGCTGGAGAATCGAGGGTTACACAAAAAGCTGGAGAAACTCAGCGGGTGCAGCAGCATCTAAGGAGCGAAGGAGATAGGCGACGTTTCGGGTCGAGACCCTTCTTCAGACTGGTCAGGGATCAGGGAAACGAGAGATATAAACAGTGATGTGGAGAGATAAGGAGAGATAAGGAACAATGAGTGAAAGATATGCAAAAAAGTATTGGTGATAAAGGAAGCAGGCCATTGTAAGCTGTTTGTGGTGTGAAAATGAGAAACCATTTAAGAATGAACTGGAAGACGTCAGTAATCTGTATCGTATTAAATGTAACATTAACATTTAAACAAAACCGCTTCCGATCCCCTCAATAGGAATGTACTGCTTTTTTGGATGCTATCCCTGCACTCTATATGAGCACACCCATGGCTTGATGTGACAACCTGAGCCGTAAAGGCAATCCATTCAGAATGTGTAAGTCAATAATCATATTATTATGCAGAGGCCGGTTCCCTGAACCACAGTTTGAACCAGCAAAGTTTTCGTTTTTTTTTTAGAATAACCGTATACCGTTGTATTATTATGCCTGATGAAGCAGGCAACAAGACTGATTAGCCAGTCCGGCAGTACGAAACCTAAAGCAAGGTCTTGCTAAGACCTTTTTAAGACCCGACTAATGAGGCAAAATGGAGGAAGACATAAAAGAACATTCCTCCTTTTGTAGCGAGAATGTATTTCTCCACACTGTTCTGCCACGTATTTTTGCAATCAGTGAATAAACATGAACCAACATGTCAATATTCGATGTAGCCTTGACCCATACTTTCATAATACTTTGAGATCCAATACGTATTCTGTGTTGTCATCGATCTGAACGGGATGATACACCAGTGGCAAAGGAGATTAGGTAAATTATTACAGGATACTTTTACTTGATTGCCATGTGACTAACATATGCCACCACCGTAGTGTAGCAACTTGAAGTTGAGCATGTAGAATATGTATATTTGCTCAATAGCCACTTACCCGTGGGGTGCATCTAGTGTATATATTTAGTTGATACCAACAACTGAAGAATTGGTTACTCATGCAAATCTCCACTACTTCCAACTAGAGATGGTATTCGGAACTTCTCACCTTAGAGCCCTTAGCATCAGTTTGTAATAACTGAATTCGACCAACCAAACTACTGGAGCAATGCTGAATACTGTTTGTTCATCATTGTGACTGAGGTAGCTTCAGCTGATAATAGCATAAGGTTGTTAACAATGGTCTACATGTCCTTTGAGAGGTTGCTACTTTGCACAATATCAGTTCCTTGATTTGCTCAGCTGAAACACAGCTACTATTTTGCCAACTATTCTTGATGAAATAAAATTCAGTTTTATAACAGGTTGCTATTAACTCCAGTCTCTTGCCACAGGATGGAGTCATAGGCTAATTAATAGTTAAAGGTAAATCCCAATGACCAACAAACAGTTTATCCCATTCCTCAATGTTTTACTGTTATTCGTACAGTTATATTGTCTTTGATAACCTCTGTAATGGGAACTACATAGAATGGATCTTTGAGACCCTTATGAATCTGTTGTTAGTCAGAAAAAGGAGTTTTCATATTCGGAAAGTTCATATGCCCGACACTCTCCATTTTCATAATAAACAGGCCACTCCTGCCTTATTCCATGGGTGCTTTGCATGAGAACTCTGGCCCGATTTCCGAACCTTATCTTTAAAGACAAGCCTGGCCATAATCCAAACTTGCTTGGATTGCTAGTACTGCCTTTAAGCAGATGTTTTTATCCTTTGTGTGTTGTACAAACAAGTGTAAATATTACAACTTGTGAGTAGTGCACTTACCCATGTTTCGGAAGTGCCAGACCCACTTTGTTGAGTAGGGTTGGTAGTGTGTGTGGAACTTCTTCCCAGCTGTCATCCTGTCCTCAGCTCCAGTGAACCACCTTCTGCCGATGAGCGCCTGGGGTGCGTTCTGAAACGATGAACCTTTGCCCGCCGTTGGCCTTAATTGATTCGTCTGCCAGGTTTTCTCTCCTGTTGAATAGGCCTTACCTGAATAATTGATTCGGCGGCTGGCACTCACATCCCTCTGTTGACACTGTTTACTGCCGGCACATTTGTGCTCTAGTATGTTCCATCGACCTCTTTAGAGCCTGGAGTGAGTTATATCTTGACCTTTTGCACTCCCCTCCTTAGAGAGGGCGATTCGTAGGCAGCCCTAAACAGGCGCTGCCGCAGGGCGCAGGATGCCTAGGACCCCATTGGACCTGTACTCGAATGGAACATTCTGCTGGGATGACAACTTTGTTCTCAGGAAAAGGTACCTCCGTGCCCTTCATCCCTTTGCCATACCCTCAAACTCGGCGTCAGCAGGATATTGACCCGTCTTGGTCTCTGCCTCCAAGAGGGAGACCTGAAGCAGCTCTGTCAACTGGCGCTGCTGGTGCGGCCTGCAGAGATGGAACATCTGGCTCAACCTTACCATCAGAGTCGGGGTCAGCGCTAAGATGACCCATGGCACATGCCTCATCACCATGAGGGTGCTATCAAGCAGCTCTCTACTAGGTGCTGCTAGTGCCTTTTGTTCAGGGTGGCGCTGACACTCTTCCTGCTGGCATGTGCCCTGCTGTAGCACCGTATGCAATAGTTGCTGTATTTAGGATAGTCGTTTGAAACGCACTATCCAGCCCCAGTGAGGAATCATCCCCTGACTCCGTGGGCCTATTATTTTGCTATCCAGCCCCGGCGGGGAATCTTCCCCCAATTCCGTGGGCCTAGCAGACTTATGTGTTACTTTGAGCAACCCTGTCCCAGGCGTTGCGGCGACGCCTCTCGTAGAGGCATTTGGACATTAAACAGCCCTGTACCAGGCGCTGCTGGCGCAGCTCTCCCGTAGGCCGGCAATGTCACAAATGAAACAGCCCTGTCCCAGGCACTGCTGGCGCGGCTCTGCCATAGGCCGGCGCTTTCATACATGAAGCAGCCCTGCTAGGCACTGCTGGCACGGCCTGTCCCATACACCCGCGCTATTACAGTGTAGGCTCACTAAATCAAATTTTTAGTGTAGAGCTGTTGCTGTGAAGGGTTAAAGCAATTTTAACCCTTCACAGCAACTTCTGCTAAACAAGAAAGAATTTCATTGTCAGGGACACATGACAATTAACGTTTTTGACTTTTAACTTTGACTTTAACTTTTAACTTTAAGAAAAATACTATAACATATATGTAAACTTTATTATTAGAGAAAACCCCTTGCAGCCCAACTCACCCGAGTCAAAAAGGGCTGAACGAGTCCTTTCTCCACCAATTTTACTCCCTGCCTGGGGACCGACATCTGTGAGCCGCTGACCGCACTGACCGCATCAGTTACTTTCTTGCCATTCCACGGCATCCCCGCAGGCTGGAAAACCATTGACTGCCTGGTCAGCGGCAGCGTATCTCACAACCCGATCTTTTGCCGGTTATCCGCTTCCGCGGTTGGACTGGGGTTTCCCCACAGTGTATAACCGCTCACTCGCCGGGCTGTGAAACTGGCAGGAAAACCTCTGTGAAGAGAGGCGCCTGCTTGAAAAAACCCTTGTAAAAAGAACTTACCTTCTAGGTTTAACTTACCGCCGGCAGGAGCTCTGCCCTGCGCCAATGCGGCTGACGTACTGACGTGCATGCACACTGGCGGGGTTCTTCTCGGAATCACTCACATGACTCCGAAGTAAAATCGGACCTGCCATGGCGGTCTAGATCACTGGCTTGGAAAGCCTTGTTGAATATACCTTTCAGTCACCTGTGCGAGCTATACATGGTGGCTTCATGGTAATTCCACTCATTAAGGGACTGTGGAAGATTCTTCCCCAAAACGCCGACTTATTCATATTAATAAAGTAATCAAATCTCTGATTAACTGGGATGGCCATCTTCATTCATGTAAACATCTTTGCCCATGACAAATAACTGGCAGGTTTTGTTCCAGCATTTCTCCCACTATGTCTGACGTACGGGGGCCAGAGGCGCTCCAGTCCTTCCCTGTATATTGCATTGGCTTCGGAAAGGAGCAGGATTGGGAGTCACTAGCATGTGCAACCTGTTTGGGGAATGAGGATACCAACAGAGCATCGATTAGCACAGCTAGTCCTGGTGGATGCTGAAGGAAGCAACCTGACAGCCCCAACTCAGAGTGAGTGCCAAGTCTTGGGTATCTATGTCAGACAAGATTGCGATTCGTCGCAGTCAAAGAACGTTCCATCTAAAGGAATGTCAGGCAACTAAACAAAGTTCTGAAAGGAGCAACTCAGCGGGCAGGGCTGGATCAACCATTAAGCAAAATAAGCACGTGCTTAGGGCATCAAGGGATGGGGGGCACCACAGAAATGGTAAATGGTTTACCGTACAAAAGAAATCACTTTAAACTTGCTAAAATATACAAAAATAAACATTATTTTCCATCTTACTGTTAGTTTTGTTTCATTTTGAAAAATAAAAATTTATTTTATGGTTTATTATTTTGAATTACATATATATGGGGGCACCAAAATATTTTAAGTGCTTAGGGCCTCTATGGTTCTTAATCCGGCCCTGTCAGCAGGTCAGGCAGCATCTCTGCACCTATCCATGCTCTCCAGAGATGCTGCCTGTCGTACTAAGGAACTTCTAGCACTTTTTCTCTGCCCTCCCTGTTTTCAGAGCCTCTTCCGAGAGTTTTGCAACACAGTTGAGCATTGATTCATCAAAGAATATAAATCAATCAATTCACAAGGCAATTGTATATTGTACAGTACAATTAAGGGCAAATGCGTTTGCCTTTACGACTTCTACTGCTGAGATTTTGTTCGTCAGTTCCAGCCAACTGTGGGACCATTTACAGCACAATGCCTTTTGTGTAGAACACTTGACAAATAGCTGCAGGTTCTGTTACATATCTGTAGCAATGCAGTACAGACACAGAAAAGTGATGGGCATTAATCTTCCCTCCTTATCTTTTGTATTATTTACAAAAAGGATTGTAATGCATTCTCAGCATGGTTGTGTTAAGCCATCCTGATTAATGATGAGACCATTTCTAACCAAATAGTTCTTGAGATTGATGGTCGTACAGTATACAGTTACACACGCTAAATGCTACAGTTCTGTTTATAATAGAAAGAACTGCAGAAAGATTCCAATGGTTGAGAGGGTTGTGATTCACTTGCACTCATTGCAGTCCAGTGTAAACATTTTGTGTTTCAGAGTAATCCAGTGGGTACAAGGAACTGCAGATGCTGTTTTACAAAAAAAAAAACAGACAAAGTGCTGGAGTAACTCAGCAGGTCAGGCAGCATCTCTTCACCTATCCATGCTTGTAAACCAGAATATGCAGTTCCTTGTATCCACAGGTTACGCAGATTTGTGATCTCCTCTACAATGCTTCCCAGTGAGACAGATTCACCTGCAGCTCCTCCAACTTCGTTTTTGCATTCAGTGCTCTCAATGTGGCCTCCTCTACATGGGTGAGACCAAACACAAATTATGGGATCACTGTTCTGAGCTCCACAGTGGACATCTGCATCTCCCGGTTACCAGCTATTTTCATTCCCTTTTCCCATTTCCCTTACAAAGTCCAAGCGAGCTTCAAGTTTTCATGAATTTGCAAAAAGTACCAGTGATGCTTGGGACATTGGGAATGATGAAGAAGATAAGTTCATGTCTGTGGCTTCACAAGGCCTTAATTCAAAGGTTGCAATGGCAACAGCAGCTCAGGTCATTCAGAACCACAATAAATTAAAGTTGTCTGTGCTTGGCCACTTTAACATCCTGCGTCAGGCTAAATACAAACCATGGGAACAGCACTTCATATTCCACCTGGGTAGCCTACAACCTAACATATGAAACATTGAATTTTACTTTGGAGTCACGTGAGTGACTATGTGAAGAGCCCGCCAGCCCGCATGCGCGTCATTATCGTCTAATGCATGGCGCAGTGAATGGCTGGCAGGCGCGCTGCTCCTCCTGTTTAAAAAGGCCCTACAGGTAAGTTTCACTTATTCTGAGGTCGTCTTTGTTCTGACAATTTGTTAACAGAACTGTGAATTTCCAAACTCAATGGAAAAGTCCAAACGGTCCGCGGGGAAGATGGCTACGGAGGACCGCGGGAGTGTGGGTAGCCGGCGGCGGTCAATTTCACCACCCGCGTCGCTGACAGTGCGGTCAGCGACCTCTGACTTAGTACCACTCGAATCTGCGGTGGTTCCCCAGAAACGGGGTAAATCCATTTCTAACCTAATCCGATACCCTCGCAAACAGGGAGCAATTGCAGGAAGAGCTGGCTGCTAGTATCAATTACCTCACCTCCCACCAGCTACAAGAACATGTGATGACAGATACAGCTGCTAAATACAAGGCACCTGCTAACTGTGCTTCGTTAAATGTTAAAGCCGTAAATAACTTAATTTGGGGATATATTGGAGGGGGCATCAGAGCCCAAGAAGTAAAAATCCAGAAAATCCTCAAATTACTGGCTTCGGGCATAAGGGCGTTTGCCAGGTCTGTGGATGGAGGACCATTGTCGAATGAGCAATAGGATGCTCTGGCACTAATGTGCAATGCACATTTTGAGATTAATTGTTTCCGAAAAAGTGCCATCCGACTGGCCCTCAACCCCAAATTTGCGGAGTTGTGTAAAGCCAGCAACATTCAGCTGCCAAATTTCCTCTTCGTAGAGAACCTACCTAAACAGGTCAAGGACCTGGATGAAGAGGCGAAGGCTCTCAGGCTGATGAAGGCACTGTCAACCAGCTAAACCTCTCAATTCTGGCGGCAGCATCCCTATGCATTCACCAGCAGAAAACGGTTTCCTGAGGCTGGTGAAAGCTCGAAGGCCGGATATTCAGGACAGAGGTCTTTTTTAGGCCAAGGCCAAGGCCCAGACCGGCCTTTTTGGAAGATGCGCCATTCCCGCATTCCAGCACCTCTACCCCCCAAAACTCGGGCACGGAGGCAATAACCTCGAAACCACTGGTAACCATGGAGGTAGGTGGGTCTGGTTCCTTCCGAAACATGGGGTGTGTGGACCATTTACAAGTTGGTGGGAGATTACACTTATTTTTGGATGCATGGAGTTCAATAACATCTGATCCATTTATACTGCACAGTATAGAGGGGTTTCAAATTGAGTTCCTTCCCAATTCATTACCACCCACACAGCATGAACCAAATCGTATGTTCATTCTTTCACAGCAGGAAAATTTGGAGGTGCAAACAGAAATACAGAAGTTGCATTTAAAAGGGGTAATTGAGAGGTCGGGGCATGACCCTTATGAATTTGTTTCTAATATATTTACGAGGGAAAAGAAAGATGGAGGATGCCATATAATCCTTGATTTGACTCAGCTTAACGCATTTGTGCAGTTTAAACACTTTAAAATGGAAACCTTCGTTACTGCCAAACAACTGATTTCCAAGGGATGCTTTATGGCATGCATCGATCTCAAAGATGCATACTATTCGCTACCCATTCACAGGGATCACCGGAGGTATTTGAAGTTTAACTGGATGGGGCAACTGTGGCAGTTTAAGGCATTGCCTAATGGGTTAACATTAGCACCCAGATTATTTAACAACATATTAAAACCAGTTCTTGCGCTTCTCAGAGCTCAAAAATACATTGTCATGGCATATTTGGATGATATCCTAATCATAGGGAAAACTCTGGAATTAGCTAAATTAGCTGTTTCAGCCACTAAACTCTTGTTTGAGAGATTGGGGTTTCTCATCCATCCAGTTGTACCATCCACGGTTATTGATTATTTGGGTTTTACTATTAACTCTGTTCATATGTCTGTGACTCTGCCCTGGGGCAAGAGATTATAATTAATAGAAGCCTGTAACAACCGTGTTGTTGTTGAGGAACCATCTATTCGGCAATTGGCCAGGGTAATTGGCAAATTAGTGGCTGCGTTTCCAGCCGCACAATTTGGACCTTCGCATTATCAAAATTTACAACGTGCAAAGGAGCAAGCACTCAAAAATCATGCAGGTCATTTCAACAGACTTATGCAATTACCAGCCGATGCAATTTCTGAATTACAATGGTGGTCGACCAACATTCGGCATTGCTCCAATACCATTTCAGTCAGCAGTCCTTCAGTAATATTACAAACTGACGCTAGCGCTCAAGGATGGCAAGCTACTAATACCATCTCTAGTGGCGGTGGCAGATGGGATTTGCACGAGTCATCATTTCTTCAGTCACATGGTATTAATTATCTGGAGTTGTTGGGAGCATTTTATGGGCTCAATGCTTATTGTACGAATATGCATCATCTGCATGTTTAGCTTCAGATTGACAATGCCACAGCGTTGGCATATATTAATCACATGGGTGGAATTAAGTCAATATCCTGTGATAATTTAGCTAACCTTATTTGGCACTGGTGTATTATAAGAAACATTTGGATTTCAGCTGCCTATCTACCAGGTAGGCTCAATACAGTGACGGACACCAGGTCACGAAAATTTAATGACAACACCGAATAGATGTTGGATCATAAAGTGTTCACCGACATTGTTGCTTGGTATGGAACGCCGGATATCGATCTATTCGCATCCCAGTTTAATCACCAATTGCTAAAGTATGTTGCATGGGAGCCAGACACTGGGACAGTAGCGATGGATGCATTCTCGCTACACTGGGGAGGATTGTTTTTCTACGCATTCCCTACCTTTTGCCTCATCAGCCGGGTCTTGCAAAAGATCCAAAAAGACTCCGCATCGGGTATTTTGGTAGTACCCGACTGGCCTACTCAGCCATAGTTTCCATTGATTCTGGGAATGGTATCTGAGCCTTGTATGACCATTCCCAAATGGCGTAATCTGTTGGTTCATCCTGTAACAGGGGAGAGCCACCCATTACATGACCGGATAAATTTATTGATTTGCAGGCTCTGAGGAGACCTTTTCTGGGGCTCGGACTGACAGATCAAACTTTGGACATCATCACTGCGGCATAGAGAGATACCACCAAAAAGCACATCACTTGTATTAGGAAATGGGAAACATTCTGCTCATGATCCAACATCAAGTATAACATGGCACGTGTGACAGATGTTTTGGAATTCCTGTCTATACTTTGATGAAAGACTGAGTTACAGTGCCCTCAATTGTGCCAGGAGTGCACTATCATCATATTTATTGCTGGGGTTGAAACACCATGCTGTCGGGTCTTACCCACTGGTATCGAGATTCATGAAGGGTATCTTTAACACCAATCCCCCCAGGTCTAGATACTCGGAGATTTGGGATGTGAACATTGTTCTGACGCTGCTTCGGTGGTGGGCTCCAGCTGCATCTCTGTCTCTGGCCAAATTAACTTTTAAAGTGGTCATGCTCATGGCACTGGTTTTGGCGCAACGGGTCCAGTCGCTGCATAAACTGCGACTGGACACTATGGTAATAGCTACCAATAAAATAACTTTCTATGTGCATGGCCTAGTCAAGCAGAGCAGACCAAGTCTCAAATTGGAATTTGTAGCATACCCCATTTTATCAAGGTCACAAAAAACCTCAGAGACACTGAACTAGCAGTATTTGTTAGTCACAAACAACCTCACAAAAGAGTGTCAGTGCAGACCATCTCGAGGTGGTTAAGACAGGTGTTGGCTTGTGCAGGTGTGGACACTGATATTTTTAAATCCCATTCCACCAGGGCTGCAACATTGTCGGTAGCGAGGGGTTTGGAAGTTCCTATGGACCATATCCTTGCGGCAGCAGGATGGTCAAATGAGATAACCCTTCAGACATTCTATAACAAACTCATTGCCAGGCCTGGAGCGTTCGCTAATTCTATTTTGAATTCTGTCTTATGATTTACCCCAAATGTTAGGGGTCATTTTTGTTTCATATTTACTGTTTCTTAATAAAGCATCAACATGCTTTAAATCCATGTCATGTCTGAATGCATTATAATTTCACTCCTCCTTGGTCAACTAACGCAGTGTATGATGCATGGACTCACTTCCACGGCATTAAATCACAGAGATTTGAAATCTTCACGTGGTCACTCACATGACTCCGAAGTGAAATAGTAAGATTAAACGAGAACTTACCAGTTTGAAGTTTTATCTTTATTTTATGAGGAGTTACGTTGAGGGATTACGTGCCCTCCACTCCCAACCCTCCCTCATAAAGGTCAACTGGTAGTCCTAGTTTCTTAGATCTTACTATATTCAGTTCAACAACTGTTATCTGTGATTTCACACCGCTGCTTTGAAGATTGACGCGCATGCGGGCTGGCGGACTCTTCACGTAATCTCTCAACGTAACGCCTCATAAAATAAAGATCAAACTTCAAATTGGTAAGTTCTCGTTTAATCTTACTATTAGATGACGCTTCGAGTCGGAACCCTTCTTCGGACAACAGTTGCTTGTTTTTCATATACTCCATCAATATACCTCACTCTTCTGTTGTGATTTTGTGACCAATCAACCTATAGTATTTCATAAACTAATTATTATATCAGAGGACATGGGTTTAAAGTGTGGGGGACGGAGATTTAATAGGAACCTGAGACAGGTGGGATTAGTGTAGATGGGACACATTGGTCGGTGCGGGCAAGTTGGGCCGAAGGAACCATTTCCACACTGTATGACCCTATAACTATAAAGTATGAACTTAACATGTTTAAATGTTAAAAATTTAAAAAACTGAAAATGTGAAAATCTAGTCTTTAACTTTTTAGATGTGTCGGTACACAGTACTGACACAAAACAGTCCTGATCCTGTTACTGTCACCGTTTTGAATTTCTTTGAGAGAGCTTCTGCCTTCCAGAAGCACCCCATGTTTACTTGCAGAAGCAGCAAGACCAAGAGCTTCAGCTGCTACAAAGTGAAAGGATTGTGGCAGCGTGCTGGGTATTCAGTGCCAACTAGAATATAAAACATAGAACGTTGAACAGTGGACCACAGGAACAGACTCTTCAGCCCACAAGTTCCGTGCCAAACATGATGCCAAGTGAAACCAATCTCATCTGCCTGCATGTGATCCATATCCCTCCATTCCTTGCATATTGATACACCTACCCTAAAAGCTCCTATAAAATCTAGCAATTTTACAAAATTTTGAGATTTCAAAAATCAAGTCTGCAATTTATCCCATCAGATAAAGCATAAAAAGAAGTTTAATTTGACACCTAATTCACTTTCATATCTTCAGTGTTAAAAAGGTTATGGCCATTTTCATACTCGGAAAATAGCATCTTGTTCCCCATTGCCTTTCCAATGACTTACCTCAAAAGCTCTGATCTAGGACAGTCAAAAGCCCATCACTTTCTTAAAAATTAAGAGAATTCAATGAAATTTTCAGTTATTATAGATTGAAGCATTCTAAAACAAATATGAAACAATCTTACTTGGAAATTAAAGCTTATAATTAGTTAGTTACCTAATTGTAGCTAATTACAAAATTCAATTACTAGATCTAAACATCTGTCCATTTCTTAAGAAAAGATAAACATTTTAAAATTGCCTAAGTGTCCAAATAACATTCACACAATAATTCACAATATAACATGATTTTTAAATCTCGTTCATGAATTTATAGGCCAAATGGAAGGAATTTAGTGTTTAATTCCCATAAATTAATGGCCATTTAAATCAACTTGCGAGTGGGTTTTAGTGGAATGCGGTGGATTGGAACGTTGTGGTTTGCGGTGAATTTAACCCACAGTCGGCAGGAAGAAATACTGCCAGTTCGTATATATTTTTTGTCCCCTTTTCGCAACATGAACATTTGATTAAAGGCTTCCTAAGAAGCACTTTTTAATGTAAAAATAAACTGTGTACCTTCATGTGCAACTGTGTGCAACGTTCCAATCCCCTACGTAAAATCCTTCCCGTTGTTGGTGTTCATGGCTTTAGAAGATGATTTTTAAATTACTCTAGCTAATAAATGATCTAGCGTAGTTTAAAAATAGCTTCATAAAACAAATGTCGGAGCGATTTCTCTTCAGCAACGAAATCCCCTGAGATGGATCGATTTGAACTGTCTGGAGAAAAACGGCACTTTAAACCCGCCCCCCTCTGAAAGGCGCCAAGTCGCGCACACGGGGAGTGGCAGAACTGTAGCACCGCTCATGGTACATTTTGTAACATACCTATAAAATCTAGCAAAAATCTTTCTTCATGGTACATCGGCAGAAGATTGATTAACTCAGATTCCTTTCATTTCATAAATTCTCCTGATTGATTCAGTGTGTATGGAATGCCACATGTACAATCAATGAAATCTTATAAGAAACAGGTTATAGAGATCTGGGTGTCCACTCAATTTGCCTGTTAACATCACCAGCAAAATTAACTTAATTGTCAAACAAAATTGATTCAACTTATTTAATTTAGTTTACTTCCGAGAAACAGCATGGAAACAGGTTCTTTGGCCCACTGAGTACATGCCGACCATCGATTACCCACACACTAGTTCTATCCTGCACCCTAGGGACAATTTACAGAAGCCAATTAACCTTCAAACCTGTACGTCTTTGGAGTGTGGGAGGAAACTGGAGAAAACCTACATGGTCACAGGGATACATACAAACTCCATACAGACAGCACCCGTAGTCAGGATTGAACCCAGGTCTCTGGCGCTGTAAGGCAGCAACTCTACCGCTGCGCCACCGTGCTGCCCATATCGTCTGTATTCACATCGAGCTGGCTGGATGATTTTAGATATGACTCAAGCAGTGCCTTTTTGAATTGGGATGCAAGTTGTAGTTCGATGGCCATTTACACAGCCACTGAGTTCATACAGACACTGGGACTTAAGTGCCTTTCACCAAACATCATGATAATCTGACCTCCATGTTCTTCCAATGGGGGTTCTCTAAAACCTTCTGAATAACAGAAGGCCAAATAGAGTGGACGTGGAAAGGATGTTTCCAGTGATGGGAGAGTCTGGGACCAGAGGACATGCCTCAGAATAAAAGGATGTGCCTTGAGAATGAGGATGAGGAGGAATTTATTTAGCCAGAGGATGATTAATCTGTGGAATTCATTGCCACAAGTGATTGTGGAGGCAAAGACTGGATATTTTTAAAGCGGAGATTGTCAGGTTCTTGATTAGTAAGGGTGTTAGAAGTTACAGAAGGAAGGCAGGAGAATGGGCTTGAAAGGAAAAATAGATCAGCCATGATTGAATGATGTGGTAGACTCAATGGGTTGAATGGCTTAATTCTGTTCCTCAATATTTTTCGTTTTAGTTTAGAAATACAGTGCGAAAACAGGTCCTTCGGCCCATCGAGTCCACACAGACCAGAGATCACCGCACACTAACACCTTCCTACACACACTAGGGATAGTTCACAATTATACTAAGCCAATTAACCTACAAACCTGCATGTCTTTGGAGTGTGGGAGGAAACCGAAGATCACGGAGAAAACCCACACAGGTCACGGGGAGAACGTACAAACTCCATACAGACAGCACCCGTGGTCAGGATTGAACCCAGGTTTCCGGCGGTGTAAGGCAGCAACTCTACCACTGCACCACCATGCGCCATAGCGGTCTTATGGTCTTATAATCTCAGAGCGTGCATGTACCTACTGCGATACAGTCAGTCTCCAGTGACCTTGTCTCCTCTTGCTGTTCACCATTTGCTGCCTCACCATAGCAGGTTATCTTGCCCTTCTGAGGTCCTCAAAGCTAGTCAAGATACAATTGAATTCCAATCTTAAAAGCCACTAACCCCAAAGTGCACAAACCAGCCTCTCAGCCCAAGCAACCTCGATAATTATTCTCAGTGCCTATTAAGAAAATAACTGAGTTTGTGTCAGGCAAAATTGGTGGAAAAATGGACAGATGATGTTTCAGGTCAGGACCTTTCTTCAGACTCCCCCTCCACTTCTGCTGCCTGACATGCTGAGTTCCTCCAGCACCTCTTTTTTTTCTTCACGATTCCAGCACCTGCAGTTTCTTGTGCCTCTATGAGTTTTGAGTGCTTACTTCTGTGCCTGTCCTTAGTTTGTACTAGGCTCCATGTGTTTCTGTCCAGTCTATTTGCTATGTTTGAATTGGAAAATTAGGAAATCCATGTCCGTGAAATTAAATTAAAATCAAACTTACCTTAAAATTAATCCTATCCTAGTCTGAAGAAGGGTCCTGACCAAAATGTCACCTGTCCATATCCCAGTTTGAAGAAGGGTCCTGACCTGAAATGCACCTATCTATTCCCGCCGCAGATGCTGCCTGATCCCCTGAGTTCTTTCAGAATTTTATGTTTTGCTTCAAGATTCCAGCATTATCAATTCCTTGTATCCCCATCAATGTTGACTCTTTTAAATAATAACATTGATAATCAGCCCCTTCTGAACAAGTTAAATGTATGCATCAAAATGTAATGGAGTTAAATCTAACGTTGAAGCTGGTCTCCAAATGTTGATGATTTTAACACATCTCCCAAATCTATGTGGCCTTTGCTACTGACAAGTATTTGTCCGTAAATTAAACTACTTTGCAAATGCCGGTTCAAATAAAAATCTAGATTCGATTTCTTAGCATTGGCATAAATCCAACAGAATTTCATATGGACCTAATTTATAATAAGCCCAAAGCTGTAACAGATGCAGCAACAATTAACTAGTGGGCACATTATATGTTTAACATAAATCAGCTTTGTGTAAAATTTAAGGACAGCACATCTGGGATTTTGATAAACTGCTCGCTTGTTCCAGTATCTTAATGTCTATCAGTTAGTGCTTTTTATATCAGTAGATAATAGCATTAATGAGGATGGTAAGGGTATTGTAAATCATGAATGCCACCAGAAGACACTTCTAATTTGACAATGAAAGGTTGTTCATTATGAAGACCTGCCTTTCCTGTCTATCTCTCTCTTAGTTCAGTTTATAGATACAACATGGAAACAGGCCCTTCGGCTCGCCGAGTAGGCGCTGACCAATGCTCTCCATTTGATCCTACACACTAGGGACAAGTTTAGAGGTCAATTAACCTACAAACCTGCATGTCAGGAGGAAACTGCAGCGCCTGGAGAAAACCCACGTGGTCACAGACAGAACGTACAGACAACAGCCATAGTCAGGATCGAACTCAGGTCTCTGGTGCTGTAAGGCAGCAACTCTACCGTTGCACAACTGTGCGGCCTCCCTTCACATATTATTTTTATAAGGATGTTTAAACTACATACTGCTCCTGATGAAGGTCCAAACATGTGATGTGTGGGAAGGAACTACAGATGCTGATTTATACAGAAGATAGACACAACAACCTGGAGTAACTCAGTGAGTCAGGCGGCATCTCTGGAGAAAAGAATAGGTGACGTTTCGGGTCTGAAGAAGGGTTCCAACCCGAAATGCCACCAGACTGATTCCTGGGATGTCAGGATTTTCATATGAGGAAAGATTGGATAGATTCGGCTTGTACTCGCTGGAATTTAGAAGATTGAGGGGGGGATCTTATAGAAACTTACAAAATTCTTAAGGGGTTGGACAAGCTAGATGCTGGAAGATTGTTCCCGATGTTGGGGGAGTCCAGAACAAGGGGTCACAGTCTAAGGATAAGGGGGAATTCCTTTAGGACCGAAATGAGGAAAACATTCTTTACACAGAGAGTGGTGAGTCTCTGGAATTCTCTGCCACAGAAGGTAGTTGAGGCCAGTTCATTGGCTATATTTAAGAGGGCGTTAGATGTGGCACTTGTGGCTAAAGGGATCAGGGGGTATGGAGAGAAGGCAGGTACGGGATACTGAGTTGGATGATCAGCCATGATCACATTGAATGGCGGTGCAGGCTCGAAGGGCCGAATGGCCTACTCCTGCACCTATTTTCTATGTTTCTATGTTTCTATTATTTTTCTCCAGAGATGCTGCCTGATCCACTGAGTTACTCCACCATGTTGTGTCTATCCAAAGATGCGATATTGAGGGCATGATCTTTCTGATTTTAACCTGCTCAAAATTTGCACAGTGAAATGAGAATTAGCCTTGATTTCAAATTTCTAGAGTTTCAAGATACAGCATGGAAACAGACCCTTTGGCTCACCGAATCCATGCTGACAATCGATCACCCATTCACACTGGTTCTATGTTATCCCACTTTCTCATCCACTCCCTACATACTAGGAGCAACTAGCAGAGGCCAATTAGCCTACAACCCACGCATCTTTGGGAGGTGGGAGATAACTGGAGCAACCGGAAGAAACTCATGTGATCAGAGGGAGAACATGCAAACTCCACAGACAGCACCCAATGTCAGGATCGAACCAAGGTCTTTGACACTGTGAGGCAACATCTCCACCAGCTGCGCCACCGTGCCGTCTATCACATGCATGTTAAACAGGGGACTGGCATAGAGGTAGATCAAGGCTATAATATATTCAGACGTCCTGTGCACTGTGGAGATGAGATTCTACAATTGCCACTAGCACTGTCATTTTTACATATATCATTCATGCTATTGATTTCTCCATTTCCATTGTAATTAAGCCTTTGCTCTGCAGCCTCATATAAATGACAAGATGATGTGAAGAAATTATCTCTGTGCAGAGCAATATCTCCTGTTCACAAGAATAATCAATCATCTGCAAAATGTATTAGCTCATACCTACTTGATAAAACTCAAATCAGAATCCCAAAACAACCCGTGTTCTCACTGACATTTTTTCTTACTTACAGTGTTTTTCTCCCAGCAGAAGACAATTCCCCACAATTACCGAACTGTATTAGAGAGGATTTGTCAGCTTATCAATGCAGTTTTATATTGCAGTGGCAGGATAATCCAACCAGTAACATGTGTCAATGTGGGTGGGATCAGTAGGATCAATACAAATTGAAGCCACCAGTTTTCTGTCTCAGTGGACGGCACAGTGGTACAACGATAGAGTTGCTTCTTTACAGCGCCTGAGGCCCAGGTTCGATGTCGACCATGGGTGCTGTCTATAAGGAGTTTGTACATTCTCCCTGTGACCACGTGAGTTTTCTCCTGGTGTTCTGGTGCGCAGACTTGTTGGGCCAAAGGGCCTGTTTCCGCATTGTATCTCTGAAGCCTCTGAAGTCTACAGTCAATAGAATTAGAACGGGACCAGATCCAATCAAATATCGGCACCATGCTGTCAATGCGACAAAAGCTGATGTTAATATAATGGGACGGATAGGGGAGTGATTAACACCGTGAGTTTTGGGATGAATTTCTGAGTTGACAATTAGCAGTTTGTAGGATGCTACAGGGATCAGATTTGAGTCCTCAACTATTCATAAATATATAGTGACTTGGATGAAGGTACTGATATATAAAAACTGCTGGACTTAGCAAATTGTGAGGAGGACAAAAAGAGCCCTCAATACAATATAGGCAGGTTTAGTGAGGGGGAAAGATGGTGGGTGATAGCGTATTAAATGGAAAGATGTGAGCTTACCAGGGAAGATTGAAAAAACTAATTTAACATGTTTCCACCTTCAACATCATAATCCAAACTCGTCTCCAAATTCTTGGAGATACAAGGACTTGCAGATGCTGGGATCTTGCGGAAAAACAAAGTGTTGGAGGAACTCAGTGAATCAGGCAGCATCTATGGAGGGAATGGACTGGTGACTCTTCTTCAGACTGAGCAAGCCTGCATGATGGACTGGGCTACATCTACACCTGCAATTTCTTGCGGTCTTGGACAGAGCTGTTCGCAAACCAAGGTGTGATACAATGTAATAGTATGCTTCCTGAAGAAGCATCCCAACACTTTCCGAAGCATCCCGACAAGGCATCGCCTGTCCATGTTCTCCTGAGATGCTGCTTGACCCGCTCAATCTGGTGTTTTAGCTGGATCATGTGGCATAGTTTGTGTCAATGAATGTTCCTTACTGAGGTTGAATTGCTCCCTGGTGACAAGGTCACCTGTTGAACCCACATCTCCTCCTCATCTTTTCCCACTTCTTTCATCTTCATGTCACGTTGTTGTGACCACCCAAGCTCTATATTCTTTCATCCTGTCATGATGTACAATAAGGAGAATGCCTTTGAATGCATCCACTTCTGAGAATAACTGTTTATTACTAAAGCCTTGAAGTTAAAATTGGCTTCATTAGCCTTTGGTGTCCATCTGCTGTCAAATTTAGCAATTTGAAGAACGTGTAGAAGGACCAAACATTAGTTGATGAATTAACACTATTGTCAGTGGAAGCCAGCCAACAATTAACCTGCAAATAGTGAATGTTCCTGTTAAGTAATGCTGGCTGGTTCTCAGCCCTGCTGCTGAATACTTGGTCAGCTCTGCATAGTTGACACATCACGTTGAGTGGAATGGTTGGCTCTCAGTTTGGCAGAGACTGTGTGATTGATGTCACAATCTGCCCATTATATCACCGTTCTACGCAAAACACATTTCCCAACATGGCAAGCTGACAGTCTCATGCTACCAATGTGTGTGCACATGTCTGGAACCAATTCAGCTTCCACTCCATCCAAGTAGTGGACAGTAAGCAGCTAAATTACTCAGCACTTGGAGGCAAAAAAATGAAAAAGAAAGATCAGAAGGACAGAGATTTTGGCGAGCATTGTACTAGAGGAGCTCAAATGAAAATTGAAGCTTCCCATTGTCAGTAACGAGTCACTGCAGAATGCCTGAACATATTCCAGCAAGGATCACGGACTGGAAAATGGGAGAGCAAACAAAGATTTTAACATAGACACAAGGAACTGCAGGTGCTGGGATCTTGAACTCAAATGGGTCGCTCCAGCACTCGGTACTTTTTGCTCAAGGATTTTAAAGTGTTTAGTGGAGCGATACAAAGTGAAATTAAGCCATATCGCTATCTGAGAAGTGTGTTTGCTAGAGCTGTGATGAATTTCTGCTTTTCACTTACATTGTTTCATGAAGAGAATCAAGTGTCTAATTGTCAAATGTACTGAGCCAGCTGAATAGGCCAATAAGTCCTGTGCACTGTGGAGATGAGATTCTACAATTGCCACTAGCACTGTCATTTTTACATATTGTCTCATTTTGACAAAAATATAAATATATAATAATCAAAAGTGCAATGAATTAATGAGTAAAAGTGCAAAACCTGAAGCCTGTAGTGCAAATGAGACACAGCCCGTGGAAGTTCATAGTTGCTGAGGTTAGTGTTGTTCAGTGTTCAGGAGCCTGATGGTTGTTGTGAAGAAGCTATTCTTGAACCTGGCAGTCACGGTTTTCAGACTCCTAAACCATTTCTCCCAATGGCAGGAGTGAAATGAGAGCATGGCCAGGGCAGTGTAGGTCTTTGATGACGTTGGTTGCCTTTTTGAGCTAACGCTTCTTATAGATCCTTTCAATGATGGGGAGGTAAGTACCTGTGATGGAACAGTGTCCATTACTCTATATCATCTCCTTCGTTCCTGGGTGTTCGAGGTCATGAACCGGGCCATGTTACAACCAATCAGAATGCTCTCTATTGGGTTAAGTTACAAAATGATGGACAGAAACATAGAAACATAGAAAATAGGTGCAGGAGTAGGCCATTCGGCCTGTCGAGCCAGCACCGCCATTAAATATGATCATGGCTGATCATCCAAAATCAGTACCCCGATCCTGCTTTCTCCCCATATCCCTTGATTCCGTTAGTCCGAAGAGCTATATCTAACTCTCTCTTAAGGATCTAGCCTTAAATATTCTCTCACATACTGCAGAGCTGTTTGGTCTTATAAATTGTTTGGAGTTTCCATATGTAAAGGTGTTATGGCATTTATGCACAGGTGTTGCAAAATATGACCTTTCAATTCATTTGAGTGTGTGTTTTTCGACGAAGACTGTCAAGGCACTGACATTTATATTATGAACAGGTGAACTTACTTCCTTTCTCATTTTTAACAGCCACATTATTGAAATAGAAAATAATTAAGGAGCGTGGTAAATCAGTAAGCAGACACTTCTTGTCAAATTCAGAACCCATCAAAGCAAAGAGCAGCCAATTAGTAATCCTACTGTTTGCAATAGTTGAAAGGTCAAAATTGACTGCATAACGGGCCTTTTGAAACATCGCTTTTTAAAATTCTGCATGAATTCCAAGTATCCTTTAACAGAACATTGGACAATGATACTGGAAGATATGTTTGTTATCTGTCCTGTCTAAAATATGTGTGCGATCATTGGATTCTCTCTTTTCCAGCTGTTGTTTATTTGATTAGCAGGTTATTTGAGGGAATTCTGCAGAAGGTTTAATGACAACTAAAATCACACAAGACTTCTGATATTCAGGAGATGCACTACATTGATGACTCGTTTTCTTTTGGCAATTCAGTTTTCAAGGTTTCATTCAGTAACTACAATGGTACTGCAATATATTTTAATTATATTATAGGATGTATATTTACAAACCCAGCAAATGTCTGATTTCTATTAAATAATGAAACAATGCTGCCAAGGAAATAAACATTTCTGAAATGTATATTGTTTTTTGCAAGCTTTTCATCCCTTCGCCTAGTCTCCCCACCATAGCCTCAGTCCACACTTCACGCTGCCTCTGTAGGGCAGCAAACATAATCAAAGATTGTCCCACCCTGGTCATCTTTTTTCTCCTCCCTCCCCCCCCCCCCCCCCCCTCTCTTGTCAGACAGAAGATACAGAAACTTGAAAGCATCACCACCAGACACAGGGACAGCTTCTTCCCTACTGTTATCAGGCTTCTGAACAGTCCTTCCATTAACTAGAGTACTGTCCCAATTCTAAAACCCGCCTCATCGGAGACATTGGAATTTGTCTCTGGAACTGTTAGGCTACAATACTGAGAACTATATTCTGCATGCTGTATCTTTCTCTTTCCTCTATCAATTGCACTTGAGTTGGCTTGTTTGTATTCATGGATAGGATATTGTTTGTATTCATGGATCTGATTGGATAGGATGCAATACACAACTTTTTACTGTACATGACAATAAAAAACCCATATCTAAACCTAAACCTTCAACACATATTCTTGTTTTGTACAACTTTTGAACAACTTTTCCCAGTGAGTTCTTGTTATTGCTCTTCACAAAGCAATCCTTGTAGTATGCAATGTTAAACCTCCTAATTTCCTGGGGTTTTTTTATACCATTTATGTTGGAAATTGCTGGGCAATGGAGAACAGAACATTTGGCAAATCTTTCATTGCTTATAAATCTTAAAATTGATGAAGCACACATGGTAAATTATCCATCATTGAATCACACGTTGCTTAGGATGAGAATTGAACAAAACAGCAATGTTAAAACTAAAACGTCACATGAAACGTACTGCTAACATTAAACTACTTGACCTACACAATTTACCTCCGCAGTCAGCAGACTGCATCAGAATGCCAAAATCTGTTTGCAGCCACAAGCTTTCAAGTAGAAAGATAAAAGTGGAAAGACATAAAGATGTGGGAGGTATTTGAACATATTTGAATATTCGAATTTTGATGCTGGAGTATGAGGGGACGGGCCAATGCCAGTGTGTGACCACACATGTGACGGATGTGACTTGTGTGAAAAAATACAAACAGCAGAGGTGTGGATGAGCTGAATTTTATGGAACGTAAAGAAGGCAGACCAGCCAAGTATTGGAACAGTCCCCCTTGAGGGTAGCAGAATTACTGATGAAGATTTCAACAGCAGATGGGCTGTTGCTGGAATAAAGACATGACATGGAGTTGGAAATAACACACATTTTTTAACAATCTTTTAATCGTTTTGGATCAGCTTTCAATTACTTATTACTTTTACACATGCATTTGATTATATTTTAAGCATGCATATATCCATTATTTTCTATTGGTGCTATTTAAATGCAGCTATAGTATAAAATCGAAAATGTTCATGTTATGATATTTTTCAATTCAGAAATCTAACAATATCTTAAGCAGTCCTTCATACTAAAGGGTGACTTGCATCCTCTCCGGTTTTGTGGATTCTGAGAAGGTTAATGGAAACTATTAATTGATCCTCAAGTGGAAAGTTGGTGGCCGATGATAGTCTGTGAGATGGTCCTCTCCTTCCGTTATTTGAGCACGGTCTCTACATGATCATGATGCGTAGCTCTGATGTTTTCATCATTATCCTCGATGCTCCTCTTCACTTTATGCCGTTGAGGGCCAGTGTTTCCAAGAGTCGGTGGGGATGTTACCTTTCAAAGAGGCTTTGAGGGCATCCTTGAACCTTTTCCTCTGTCCACCTGGTGACCTCTGCCGATGTTAGAGTAGAGTGTCTTTTCAGGAGACTGGTGCTGGGTAAGATTATGTGCAGATCTAACCAATGTTCCCGACTCAGGTGGTAAGCATCTCAACACTGGGGAAACCAGTGTGGCAAAGGACATTCACTTTGGTTCATGAATCCTTCCCATACATTTGAAGGCTTTTTGCAGATGCAGCATTTGTGAGACTTTTCCAATGCCTTGCGATACTTGCTGCCAAAAAACAGGTTGAGAACGTACTGGAGAGCAGAGATCACTGCTGCCCACAGATGATGTCTTTTGTCTCATTTCTAAGGTCTTAATATTTAAACAGACTTTAGAGATACTGCGCTGCAACAGGCCCTTCGGCCCACCGAATCAGCGGCAACCAGCAATCACCCCACACACTATCCTGCACTATCCTACCCACTTGGGACAATTTACAATCTTTACCAAAGCTAATTAGCCTAGAACCCTGCGTGTCTTTGGAGAGTGGGAGGAAACCGGAGCACCGAGAGAAAACCCACGCAGTCACAGGGAGAAACATACAAACTACATACAGACAGTACCCTTAGTCGGAACTGAACCTCCGTCCCTGGCACTTTAAGGCAGCAACTCTACCACTGCACCACTGTGCTACTCTAAAATGTAAGCACTTGGTATTCAATAAACCAAAAGCATGTGCTGGGGCAGTGGTAAAGCAGTGGTAACTTTCATGTGCCATTGTCGAGTGGTAGCTTGTTAGATTTAGAAGGGGTCCACATTTTCCAGGGCCTTGTATGAAGCTTATTTGTCACAAGGTACTGTGGTGCAACAGGGACAGATTGCTGGAGAATCTTCATCTTGCGGATGTTGATAGTAGCCCTGTCCCACGGTACGAGTTCATTCCAAGAGCTCTCCCGAGTTTTAAAAAAATCAAACTCGTGGTAACACGGAGAATGAACGTAGCGGGTACGTCGGAGCTCGGGGACGTCTCTTAGCGCTAACGGCAGGTACTCGAGAAGACTCGCTAACGGCAGGTAAGCACGGGAAGACTCATGAAGATTTTTCAACATGATGAAAAATGTGCACGAAAGCCCCGAGTACCAACGAGTGGCCTTTACCGTAAATCTCCGAGTTCGAATCAGGGCAAACTCGGGAGAACTCTTGGAATGAACTCGTACCGTGGGACAGCGGTTTAAGGCCCATTCTCACCAGTATTCATGGTGTCAAGCAATTTGGCCTCGAAACATTTGAAAGCATAAAGGCTGTCTTATCGGTAGAGTTTCTGCCTTACAGTACCGGAGAACTGGGTTCGATCCTGACTACGGGTGCTGTCTGTACAGTGTTTGTACATTCTCCCCATGACAGTGTGTGTTTTCTCTGGGTGCTCCGGTTTCCACCCACACTCCAAAGACATGCAGGTTTGTAGATTAATTGGCTTCTATCACTGGTGTGTAGGATAGAGTGTCCAGGTGATCACAAGTCAGTTTGGACTCGGTGGGCCGAAGGGCTGCATCTCTAAACTAAACCAAAGTGGAGTCACAATAAATCGAGGAGTTTCTCATTCGTTCCGTAGCTGTGACAAGTTTATTGGCAGTGGAACACTATGTTTTGTGAGTGATTGAAAGATGCAACATGGAGGCATGCCCTGCAGCCCAACATGTCAATGCCAACCACGAGGAAAGGTTGTTGATAGGTAGATGGATCCAGGTGACGGGGGGGTGGGGGGGACAGAGGCTGGTTGGTGATAGTTGGAATCAGATGGGGAGGGGATGATGGGCTGTTGGAACCAGGTGAGGTGAGGAGAAGAGGATAGTAGAGGTCAATAAAAAGAGAAAAAAACTACAGTAGAAACAAGAAGCTGGGTTCCACAAACAGCTGGAGTAACTGATCAGGTCAGGCCGCATCTCAGGAGAAACTATCTCAGCAGATAGGTGATGTTATGTGTTGGGACCCTTCTTCAGACTGAAGGGTGGAAGGAAGGAATTTGGAAGAGAGGAGGGATAGGACAAAGCCTGGCAAGTGATAGGGGAATGTGTATGGGAGGAGAGCATTGGGGGAGTAGGTTTCCTGAAATAATGTCATGATGTTCAACGGGAAAACAGAGGCGGATTAGTCTGTTCCGATTCCTGCATCTTATATGCAGCTAATTTTGTACCATATTAAAATGACTTGAATTATGTAGGACAATTCATCCTGTTCACTGTTTCTACAAGTCACAGGATTTACCTGTCTGCATTTATATTTTCCACACAATGAATGTACACAAGAAATGTTCCCCTTTTAATTTTTCATGAATATTTAAAAGGTATAAAATTATATATAAAATTAATTTGACACAATCTTTCACATGTTGTTAATAGTGGAAATGATGTATTAGGAGTTATTTAACTGTCAACTTTATGTTGCTTGAAGTTCTCCTTGAGTAATTCCAACAGCTTTCAACCACCACTTTTCCCTCAATATAAGCTCATCCATACAGAATGGATTATTCCATCGAGTTGAATCATAAATTTAGTGCTGTATAAATTCTGCATGATTTATTGATGTTGTTAGTTCTGTTGCATATTCTCTACTCCCTCTGCTCTGGAGCTGCCCTGTATTAGTCAGGTGTGGAATACATTTCAACATTAAGGAAAATAAAGCTTCCTGGCATTTGCAATTTCACATATCTTGTGTCGCTTGGCTGCGAGGATTCATGTTAGAACAAAAGTGTAGTCATTGTCAGAGCTGATTTGAATACTCAACTGCCTGCCACAATGCTTGCAATGAAGAATGAAGGTGGCTTTAGTTTAAGATACATCTTAACAGGCCCAACCAATTTAATTTCCAAGATATTGGAAAGGATTGCCTGCACCTCTGCTTAAAATCACACCCACGGCTGCGCAGTCATGCACAAAGCTAATTCAATTTACAAATTCACAGACAACGCCACCGGATATCAAATAATGATGAGATGGAGTACAGCAGTGATGGAAATGGGGAGGGGGGGGGGGGGAGGGTACAAAGGGGGACGGCGTTCCCCTACTTTTCAATTTCCAGTTTGTCTAATTTCTGTATTAGAAGGGAGTCAGTTGTTAAATACAGATTTTTTTTAAAACAACCATGGATAACCGTTACTAGTCACGCTGCACCAACCATGAGATGAAAACGATTTGTTAACTACCACTGTTAGCACTTGTTAACAGCCATTAGTTAACACGTAGTTATACAATGTGTCATCAATACACCGATCCACATTCCTCGGTAAATGCAATTGTGTTTTGACCAAGTATTAATGACGTGGCGTTCCTTTAAATAAAATTCACGGGAGAATATCTCAACTCACTGTCATTGAGGATTCCGGACTGCGAGCACGGGCTTCTTCTGGTGTGCAGGTAAAGTCATTCACCCACGTTATTTTATTATTCTCTCACTCTCTCTCCTCTTTTTTTTTTTTTTTTTTTTTTTCATTTCAAAAACTTTATTCAACACAAATCATAAAATACAACACATCAAAACACAATCAAAAATCACACTATAATGAACAGATCATTGTAGTACAGCAGTACATTCATTTATAATCGCCTCAACCCCACGCGGCGACCAGCGCTGACGGAAGGCCTCCAGAGTCCCCGTGAACACCGCGTGTTCCCTCTCCAGGGACACACGTGCACGGACGTAGGCCCGAAAGAGGGGCAGGCAGCCGACTCTCGCCTGACCGTCGACCGCCCGCTGCCTGGACCCACGAATGGCCATCTTGGCCAGGCCAAGGAGCAAACCGACAGGTAAGTCCCCCCCCCACACTCGGCTCTCCCCACTCCCCGCCTTGTGTCCAAACACCAGGATTGTGGGGCTAAAATGCAGCCAGAACTTGAGGAACAGCCCCTTCAGATATTGGTACAGGGGCAGTAACCTCACACACTCCATATACACATGGAATACGGTCTCCTCCTCTCCGCAGAAAATACATGCGGCAGACGAGCCCGTGAACCGACTCAAAAGTTTATTACAAACCACCGCTCCATGCAGCACTCTCCACCCCAGGTCCCCAATATAAAGGGGTACAACTCCCTTATAGAAGGACCCCCACTGGGGCCCCCCGCCGCCTTCGGATGGTAACACCGTCCTCCATGGTGAGTCAGGACGGGAGACGAAGGCACGGTGGTTCAGAATGTGCAGGAGCATCCTGTACAGTGCGCGTCTCCTTGCATCACAAAATGGCATGCTGGTCATCTCAGAAAGGCAGCTCAGATTATGCGGAGCCGGAGGCCGAGAAATATCCCGAAGCCTAGGCCCGATGAGCAGATCTGACGGAGCAGGGGTAAGCTCTATCTGAACCACTCTAGGCTCGCGCCTCTCCTCGACAACCACCATGACAGGATGAGGACCAGCCACACCCGCAGCCACAACATCCCCCTCTCCTCGTGGAACAACACTCTGGCTGAACACCACCAAATTCCTCACTCTTAACACATCCCTATAGAAAACAGGCAAGCCCCTTAGAGCGGGTCGACTGACACCCGCCACCGGGAGCCGCGAGACCCCCCTTAGGCAACGACCCTGACGAAAAAAATACGTGGCCAGAGCGTGCCATCTGGGAGGGTTCTCTACATACATGTATCTCCGCAGAGTCCTGAGACGGAGAGCCGCCACCTGGGTGCGCACGCACACCAAGGACTGGCCGCCCTCCTCTAACGGAAGACTCAGGACCGCCGCGGAAATCCAATGCTTCCTATTTCCCCAAAATAAATCCACCAGCTTCTTCTGTATAGCAGTTACAAATATAGAGGGCGGGACAAGAGTAGCCAGCCGGTACCATAACATAGAGGCCACCAGCTGGTTTATGACCAGCACCCTCCCCCGAAAGGAGAGAACTCCAAGCAGGCCTGACCAGCGCCCCAGCCGAGCAACCACCTTCGTCTCCAACTCTTGCCAGTTTGCCGGCCAAACATCCTCAGTGGGACTCAGGTACACCCCCAGATAGAGGAGGTGCGTGGTACTCCACGCATACAATGCCATCTCCTCCGGCAGGGAGTCTACCCACCACTGACCCACCAAAAGTCCAGAGCACTTACTCCAGTTAATCCTAGCAGAAGATGCAGCCGAGAATATCTCCTGGCAGTCACGCATCCTCCGCAGGTCACCAGGATCAGTGAACATAAGAAGTACGTCATCGGCATACGCCGATAGAATCACCTCAACCCGCGGGCCAGGTAGGGCCAGGCCTGTCAACCTCCTCCGAAGAAGACACAGGAACGGCTCCACACAGACCGAATACAACTGGCCCGACATAGGGCACCCCTGGCGGACCCCCCTCCCAAAATGAAAAGGAGATAGCACCGCGCCATTAACCTTTACAAGACACTCCGCAGCAGCGTACAAAAGCCGGACCCGGGCCACGAAGTGTGGTCCAAACCCAAACGCTTGCAACGTCCCAAATAGGTATTCATGCTCTACCCTATCAAAAGCCTTCTCCTGATCAAGAGACAGAAAAGCAGCTGACTCACCAGTACCCTGGACTAAATGAATCAGGTCCCTAACCAGGTGGATGTTATCCTGGATGGACCGGCCAGGGACTGTATAAGATTGATCAGGATGAATCACTTGATGCAGCACGGAGCCCAGGCGATTTGCCATTGCCCGTGCAAAAATTTTATATTCTGTGCAAAGGAGAGAGACTGGACGCCAGTTCTTCAACAAACGGAGTTCGCCCTTCTTAGGCAGCAAGACAACAACCGTCCTACGCCACGAGAGAGGCATCACTCCAGTCGCCAGGCTCTCCCCCAGAACCAACATATAGTCACCCCCTAGGACGTCCCAGAATGCTCTAACAAACTCCACCGTCAACCCATCCAGCCCGGGGGACTTACCCCTCCTGAGCTGATGCAAGGCGCGAGTCAACTCCTCCAAAGATAAGGGGCCATCAAGAAGATCAGCCTCCCCCCTATCTACGGTCGGTAGACCCTCCCACAGATCTTGCTGAGCCTCCACACTGAATCCTTCCGCAGAGAACAGGGACCCATAAAAGGACCTAACCAAGGCATTAATCCTCTCTGGATCAGTGACAGAGGAGCCGTCATCTGCAAGCAACTCCACGAGCTGTTTTCGAGCTCCCCGCCCCTTCTCCAAAGAGAAAAAGAAAGGCGACGCTCGGTCCAGCTCGTGCAGCATCTGGACCCGAGACCTCACATAAGCGCCTCGAGATCGCTCAAGCAGCAGACTCCTCAAAACCTCCTTCTTCCTCTGAAACTCTCCCCATTCGCTGGAGTCTTCACCAAACTGACCCAGGCGAGACTCAGCGTCCTGTATCTCCCTCTCCAGCTTCTCGACCGCTGAGTCCCGCCTCCCAGTCGACCCCCATGTATATTCCTTACAAAAGAGACGGATGTGAGCTTTACCCACATCCCACCACTGCCTAAGGGAAGAGAAGCACCTCTGCCTCTCTCTCCACTTCACCCAAAACCGAGTGAATGACTCCCGGAAACACCGATCCTCCAGCAGCCTGTTGTTAAAGTGCCAGTACGCGGACCCAGCCCGAGCGCACGTTGGATTGAAATCCACACGCACCAGACAATGGTCCGAGCACGGCACCAGCCGCATTGAGGCCGCTGAAACACGGGAAACAAACGCTCGGGAAATATAAAACCGATCAATGCGGGAACCACCGCCCTCAGACCTCCGCGAAAAAGCAGTGGAATCAGGGTGAAGGTCCCTCCAAACATCAACCAACTCAAAGGAGTCAATCAAGCCTCTCAGCTTCTTCGCTACAGCAGGCGCACACTGAGTACCAGAACGGTCCCGCACCTCAAGTGTGCAATTAAAGTCCCCACCAAGGAAGACACACTCTCCCCTATCAATAGTGCCCAACAGAGCATTCACCTCCCGAAGCAGGCCAGCCTGCATCGTGCCGGAGCTAGGGGCATACACGTTAATGAAATGCAACGGCATGCCATCCAGGCTCACGGCCAGATGGAGCAAACGTCCTGGCACCACTTCCTGCACTTTTAAAATGCTTGGCAGAAAATTTGGGGCCAACAGAAAAGCCACCCCACTCGAATTTGAGCTGAGATGGCTCATATAAACCCTCCCTTCCCACTCCAGTTGCCAGGTAGGTTCATCACTAGCAACGGTATGTGTCTCTTGCAGATAACAAACTGCAAATCTCCCCTCCCTTAGGGCTGATAAGAGCTGAAATCTTCGAAAACTCGCTCTACTCCCATTTAAATTTAATGTAGCTACTGTGAATGTGTAGACACATTGGATTGTGACCCTCACACTCCCTGTAGTCACAGGAGCTCCTTTTCTGAGGACCTTCAACAAACCCCAAAACTGCCCCAAATCCGAGTCAGAAAGACCACTATCCTTGTTACTAAGGATAGCCTCGAGACTCGCCTGCACATCTAGCCAATCCTCCCACCGCCTTGTACCGGCAAACCATAATGTTTTGGGAGCACGGCTTATTTTTAAGAACTCTCGCACCTCAACAATAAGCTTCGCCTCAGACACGGCCTTGGAGTCTGGGCTCGCAGCCAACCCGCTCGCACCTGAATCAACAACCTCAGAAAGACCAGAACTGTCTGACAAATCACTCTCTGTGCCCCCCCCACTGGCCGCATCGCTGTCCTCCTCCACAGCCATGACACGACCACCCGGATCAATGCTGGGGGTGGGTCCCAACACCCCTGCCTGAGACTCGCAGCCCTCTGAATGGCTGGGCTCCTGCACGCTACCATCACCCTCCTCCTCTGGGCCTGGGGAAGCAACAACAAGAGGCATCCCCAGGGCCTGTGGAACACTGGCACCCTCGGAGTCTGAAAGAGGAACACGTCCCATAACAGCCCTGACCTCCACATCATCCAGAGTGCCCTCTCCACAGGCATCACCCAGAGAATCACCACCTGCCATTAACCTCACCCCAGACAACTCATCCGGTGAGGCATCCCGCCCCCCAGCACCTCCACTGGCACTGATATGGAGCACAGACTTGAACGACAACACCCCCGAAACTCCCCCCTCAGCCTGACTCTGCGCATCCCCCGTCACAGAGGGCACACTACCAGAGGAGCCAACCACGTCACCTAACGTGCTAGCACCCTCAGTAGGCCTCTGAAACGAGGGGACCTCATCCGACCCAGAGGGTACACCCCCAAGGGAGCTAACCACAGCACCCGCCGAGATAACTCCCTCAGAGGGCCCCTGAGATGAAGGGACAGACTCCCGCCCAGTGGACCTACCTCCACCGGAATCAACTTCAGCACCCAGTCCGGTGACACCCGCTGTAGATCCATGAAGAGAAGGCCCAACCACCGACCCAGAAGACACCGGGTCAAGACCACTTTCAGCCACCTCAGTGGTGGAAAGCCCGGAGAAAGACATCCCCTTCGCTCTGGACCCACGCCCTTCCTCCTCTTCACCAGGCAGATGCCTCCTTTTAGTCCCACTCGCATGCGGAGGTGCGGTAACCTCCATAAGGGAAGGGTCATCCGCCTCCACATTACCCCCAACCACTTTGCCACCCACACGTTTAGGCTTCTTTACCCCCTTCCGAGCCACCACAACTCCCCCCTGGGCCCCAGCAGGTGCAGTCTGCACCACACTGGAGCTAAACTCACCCGATTGCACTTTCTTCGCTCGGGCGGCCCTATCCCTCTCCTTCTTCTTATTGTGCTTCCCCTGCTTCTCCCAAAACCCCCCCTCAACACTCCCCTCCTCCTGCGCCCCACCTCCATCCACCGCCACAGGCGCAAGACGTAGGGGACGTGGGGGGCTTGGGCTCTCACTGCCCAGGGTCCCCAAAGCGGAACCTCTGGACCCAGAAGGCTTAGCACTGCCGCCCCGGGTCACCAAGGCAGAACTGGCAACCTCAGCCGGGTCAGCAGTACCACCCCGCGCCGCTGAGGTTTGACAAGCCACCCCAGATGGGCCAGCAGTGCTTTCCTGGGCCACTGCACTAGAACCTCTAGCAGTGCCCCCGCGAAAAAGACACTCCCTACGGAGATGTCCAAATTCGCCGCACGCATGACACCGTGCCTTGCCCCAACTCCAACGCACGGTTCTGGGTACACCCTTATGCACCACCTCAAAACTCCCCTCGGCACCATCCCCCTCACCCACCTTCATGAACACCCTCCTCTTGAAACTGAAGACCCCTTTTTCCTCCGGGTCCCCCCCGGGATGCAAGAGACGAAAACATTTAGACCGCACCTCCCCGAACTTGGACAGGTGTGGAATAAGCACTGCATCCGAAAAATAAGTGGGGCAGCTCCGCAGGAGAACCGGTCTCACCCTGGATACCCACGGATCCACCTGTACGTGGACCCCCCCCACTGAGATCCCCTCCTCCAACGCTCGGGCCACACACTCCCGGGTCTTAAGTATCATCTCCACCTTTCCCCGTTCGAGCTCAGAAGAGACAATAGCCCCCCTCCCAAGAAGTTCATTCATGGCCTTCGTAATTACCCCCCTCGACATCATAGGCCCAGTTTGAACAGAAATACCAAAACTGTCCCCATCCAAGTCAACATGAGGCTCAAGCTCAGATGGCCTCGCACCCGCCACTGATGCCGTCGCTGCGTAGGTCCGGATCTTCGGCCGCGCCCCTTCCATCGCCATCCTCACAGAGGCACAAACCAGCTCCAAGCCCCTCAGCAGCACAGCTCCAAGTTAAGTCCCAGAGACAGTCACAGTCAAAGACAGGCAGCAGAAAACAGAAACCTCCAGCTGAAGCAGGAAAGTCCCCAGGTTCGTCCACAGCCAAGAGCAGCGTACGGGAAACTCGATCCCAGTCGCGCTGGACGCAAAAGTACCTTCTTCACATTAAGCCAGGCAGCCGCACTGAGCAAAATGACTTTAGGGCAGAGAAGCGGTGCCAAAAACGACAAAGACACCGCACAACTTCAGCCCACTGAGATCACAGGCACTCTTGGCAATCCGCCAACGCCAACCGCACCCTCGACAATGTGGAGAAAACTCAGGAATCTTCACACAGATGGAGGCTCCCCAGACCAGAGAAAAGCTTCAACAGCCCAACAATAAGTTGAACTATGAAGCCCCCCTGGGTCTGTGCCCTCTCCAACGACAAAATCCTTGAAAGGCTGCTTCAATCCTTCTCAACTGCAGAGCTGAGAAGAAAACACGACCTCTCTCTCTCTCTCTCTCTCTTGTGTGCTCTCTCTCCCACTCCCCAACTCGTCTCTCTCTCACCCCCTCTCATCCTCTCGCCTCGGCATTGCTGGAATCATTTGACGTTTTGTGGGGACGGCTGCATCTGCGCTTCCTTCCTGTGGGGGGGTGGGGGGGGTGGGGGGAGCCCTGGCCCATGGCGGCTGCTGGTCCGTTCCCTTCGCAGGTGTGGCCTGGCCCGCTGAGTTCCTCCAGCACTCTGTTTTTTGTTTGGCTCCAGAGTTGGGGGGGGGCTAGGGTGGCTCAGTGGGATGAGCAGCGGCTCTGGGGAGCAGGTGGCGTTTCGGGTCGAGACCCTTCTTCAGACAATCACAAGTACTCTCACCGATGAGAATTCAGTTCAGTCTGAAGAAGGGTCTTCTCTCCAGAGTTGCTGCCTGTCCTGTCAGCAAGACAAAGGAGGTAGTGATCAACTTCAGGAAATGAATTTGGGCACACACCCCAGGTTTCATTGAAAGCAATGAAGTAGAGATGATAACTAAAAATTCTTAAGAGTAAATATCACCAACAACTTCTCCTGGAGCATCCATATTGATTTTGAAGAGAATTCCTGCTGGATTTGCACAGGCATGATGCATGAAGGATGTTTCCCTTCGTTTCAGATTCTGGAACCAGGATTACAATCTTAGGATAGGGGACAAGATATTTAAAACAATCAGAAATATTTCTTCAATCAGGGGATTTCTCAAATATGAAAGCCTTGGAGAGCAAATCACTTCATATATTGAAAATGGGGATAGATTTCTCAACATAAAAAGCATTGCTCAATGCAGGAAGAGAATCGAAATATAATTATTGAGTTTGTAGATTAGGTTTGATCCTGATGAATGGTAGAATTGTTTTTAAGTGCATTGACCTTGATTTATCTTTAAGTTATTTCATAATTATTTCAATGTTTTTGGCAATGGTTTAGGGCTGCACAGTGGCACTGCAGTAGAGTTGCTACCTTGCAGTGACAAAGACCTAGGATCGATTCTGACTACAGGTGTTGTCTGTATGGAGTTTGTCCATTCTTCCTGTGACTATGTGGGTTTTCTCCGGGTGTTCTAGTTTACTCCCATATTCCAAAGAAGTATAACATGTATAGGTTAATTGACTTTGGTAAAATTGTAAATTGTCCCTAGTGTGTAGAGTAGTGTTTGTGTGCGGGTGATCGCTGGTTGGCACGGACGTGGTTGGCCGAAGGGCCTGTCTCTGTGCTGTATCTCTAAAATGAACTAAAATAAAATAAAATGAATGCTTGGAACATGCTGCCAGGAGTGGTGATGGAAGCAGATAGATGGTTGGGGTTTAGAACTTATAACGTAGAACAGTACAGAACAAGAACAGGCCCTTCGGGCCACAATGCCACAATGTCTCTGCCAAACATGATGCAAAGATCAACTCTAATGGACAAGCATGGACTAGTTGGCAAATATCTTCCCTGATGTTGTTTATTTCAGAAAATTTCCCTCGCTTGAGAGCTGGGAAATCTGCCAAAGTCCGTACGTCCCCTTATGCACTGATATAACTGTCTTAACCCAGTGGCTTAAGGCAATATCAATGACTTGAAACAGCACTAATGTTGGACAATGACATCTACAGAGAAATATGGACAGGTCTTCCACGAGGTTGTTTCAGTCCTTTAGGACTAAAATTAAAATAACTTATTCACACAACTAACCTACCTGCGGTCTTTGAAGAAAGGTCCTAACCCAAAACTTCATTTATCCATGTACTCCAGGGATGCTGCCTGACCCGCTGAATTATTCCAACATTTTGTACTTTTTCGTATTCACACAACTCTCTGTTTTGAAGTATTAATTTTTTTTTAAATTGATTGATTAAAAGATACAGCCCTCAGCCCACAGAGTCCATGTTGATCATTGATCACCCATTCGCATTATTCCATATCCAATTTTTGCATCAACTCCCTACACTCTAGGGAGCATTTTCAAAGGCAATTAACCTACAACCCCACACATTTTTGAGGGACCAAACCGGAGCACCCGAAGGAAACCCATGCGGTCGCAGGGAAAACGTGCAAACTCCACACAGGCAGCACCTGAGGTCAATAACGAACCTGGATCTCTAGCATTGTGAGGCAGCAACTCTACCCTGTGAGGAGATCATGGACTAATATCGGTATGGATGGATGTCAGGGAAGATGTACATGGATAACAAGATCTAAGTGGCTATTTACAGAGCTAATTTATATTCATGGAAAGATGCAAGGGCAAAATTGGACCCTAAGTGACAGATGGGGGGATGTGCAAAGTATAAATGAATCCTGATGCATGAGGACATTCTGAGCATTCTGACGAGCAATGTTCTCTGTGACTACCTGCTGCCTCATTGGCCTCTGGCATTACCTTCTCCTCTTTCTTCTCTCATCCTTGACGTGTCATTATCTTCTGCTCATTATGGTGTTGTGACAAACTCTATGGATGTCCAGCATTATTGATGTTCTACCTAGAGTATTTTGAAAGCTATTTTCAATGCGATTGCTATCTAAAAATTTGCAGATGACACCACTGTGGTGGCCCATATCACAAACAATGATGAGGCGGTGTACAGGAAAGAGAAAGAGAGCTTAGTATCATGGTGTCATGACAATAACCTTTTTTTTCAACAGCAGGATGAAGGAGCTAGTTATTGTCTTCAGGAAGTGTGATGGAGTACATGTGTATGGGGTTTAGTGTCTCTTTACCCCACGGGATTCCCCTAGGTTCTAGACCTCGGAATTATGGTGGGATATGATAAAAAGGTTGAATTGACCAGAGCGTGCTGATGAGTGAAAACAGAAACCAAGACGGACTCAAAGCAAGTCTAAAATTTACAGGCTTTATTAAACAATGAGAAATCAAATCTTACCAACACTACATAACACGTGGCTAAACTTATGCCTTAAACTAAGACTATGGACGGAAAACTATTGGGCACGTCGTAAAACTTACTTTACACAAATTTACCCCCCCCCCCTATTTCGGGAATTTCACCAGGTCACCGGAATACTCACAGCTAGGTCGATGCAGGCCCACGAGCTGCCCAGCAGAGCAGAAAGAGCGCGAGTTCTGGCTTGACTCCGGCTTTTATACCTGAGTTTCCTTTGAAACCCCCAGGTGGTCCTCTGGATAAAAGGATTCTTTTGATGATTCCCAGTTTCGATCTGGCATGAACAATAGGCTTCCGATGATAAGGGGTTTGCTGATGTAATGATCCCTCAGCCTGATCGTTATCCCATCGCCTGGATACGCTCCTATTGTCTCGATGGATGGGTCATTCCCGATGGTGATTGTGCTTTTGCTGGCCTGTTTTTCCACCATCTGCTGAGGCTTGCTTCCTTCCTTGGGTTACACAAAAAGCTGGAGGAACTCAGCGGGTGCAGCAGCAGCATATAAGGAGCGAAGGAGATAGGCGACGTTTCGGGTTGAGACCCTTCTTCAGACTTGCTTCCTTCCTTTGTGTATCCCAGATAATCTCGTTATCTCCGTCTCAGCCTATTCTGCCCACACCGTTGTGTGATGCCCAAGTCCACAGGCCAGACAGGTTTGAAACTTGAAACTGATTCTTTCTGTAGATTGGGGTTTTTTCGGTGCAACCAGCAAACCTGTCTTTTTTTTTAAATATCCATGTTGGATATTCCGAGTTCTTCCACAATTTTGGAGGATTTGCCCCAATAACTTACACATGTCTCAATCGGCATCAATGGTGCTGAAATGGAAATGTTTGAGAGCTTCAAGCCCTTTGCCATTAATATTACAATGATTTGTTGTGGCCAACCACACTGATACGACAGCCGAGAAGGCACACCGATGCTTCTACTTCCTCAGAAGTTATTGTAGATTGGTTATTTCCTACTAACCAATTGTAGTGCTTGTTAGTAGTTGCAGATCAACAAGGGCTATGGCCGTTTGGGTCACATCCACAGCCCTACCAAAGAATCTGGTTGAAGTGGATGGAGCCATTTACAGATGCAACCGTCAACATCTCCTTCCAGTGAAGGAACGGCGTCCTGCGATTCCACATCCAGATGTTTTGCGTTTTGTATACCCTCCCACAACCGGTCCTGCAGCCCCACTATCACAGACCGTTTCCCCTGCGGCCACCCCGCGGTGTTCGGTGCCTAGCTCGCCTATTTCATCACCTCCCCTCCTCGGCGGGTCCCCAGCCACATCCCCGGCTCCCTCCCCAGTAACTTTCCGGTGAAAGGAGGAGAAGCGGTTCGTACCACACACGTGCCGGATGGGTTAGCAGGCCACCCATTAGATGCGGTGATTTTGTGTAACTATCTAAACTTCCCCATATACGTTCCAGTTCCTATATTGCTTAGCCACCATGTTCCCATGTATCTATGCTTTATTTTGTTTCTACAAGGAAATATGTAGATTGGTTATTTCCTACTAACCAATTGTAGAGTGCTTGTTAGTAGTTGCTCTGCCTAATATGCGATTCATATTACCAAGAGCTTGCCTACGCCATTCAGTATGAGTAGCTGCTAAGAACTGTAATGTCGTGCAGACCGATGCTGTAAGTGGACTTTAATAAACATATGTTATATCTTGATGTGTGTTTGATGCGAGTCATTACAGTTACCAAGCATCCAAATCATCATAATACCAACTAGAGAGCAGTCGTGACCTACTGTTGTGGTTCAATGTTCTTAACCAGTCAAAAACACAAATAAAATCAGTGATCAAACAGTACAATCTTTATTTCGACAGCGGGTGTGGTAAAACTCTTTACAGTATGTAGGTTACAGACTATACAGAGTTCTCATCCCCACACAAAGTGACAATGATCTCAGTACATGTATATATACTCCAATAATCAATACCTTATCGACAGAGCATAGTACAGCCTCTTGCTAGTTAAGATTGACAGATCCTTAAGATTGACAGCTTCTTAAGATTGACAGGTTCTTCTGACAGAGGAAGGGTTAGCTATATATGGTTATATGAGAAGGCTATTTTTCTGCAGAACAAGCATTTTGTTTTTTTCTACTTATGACGCACATTATAATCTTATAGAGCAAGGGTTAGTGCCAAGAGTCTGAATTCTCTGTAATGTTTATATTATAGAGGAGACATTCATGAAGCTGTGCTTGTTATCTCGCTTATGTTATTGTAAAGGTAACATCAACAGTTTGCTGGCCTTGTTAATGTACTGAAAGCAAATGTTAGTGCTTTTATGCTAGCTTTGCAATTTAATGGGAGAAGGTGACAGGCTTGTCTTAGTTTCAGCTGAATCCATTTTGTAAAGTAAAATCTTTTTTTAACGTCAAATTACCACCTCCCCATTGGAGACCCTCGGGTTATCTATAATTGGACTTTACTGTACTTTATCTTGCACTAAACATTATTCCCTTTATCTGTATCTGTACACTGTGGACAGTTTGATTGTAACCATGTAAATATCTTTTCGATGACTGGATTACACAAAACAAAAAGCTTTTCACTGTATCTTGGTACACAAACCAAACTAAACTAAACTAAAGATAATAGTTGGTCTTGGCATGATGTCCAGCAAAGACATTGCGGTCTGAAGGGCCTGTTCCGCTGCTGCATTGTCCTGTGTTGGATAATGTATATTCTCAGGTCATGAACTCACCTGAGGACAGCCTGACAGCCACATGCATGGATGACTGCTTTAGAATTAAACTTCCAGCACTGTCAGTAATGGACAGTCAAACGAATGCCACCCACTCTGTAGCACCATGGGAGGTGCATCTGTACTTGAAAATAATTAATGTACATGTTAAATGATCCTCTTTAATTATGTATGAACCACGCGTTTTCTTTCAATTTTTTCTTTGTTTCCCTGTGCTTTGACATTATTACTCTTCTCTGACCAAGAAAGACATCGAATTGGATGAATTATAAAGTATAATTAAATCTTGCACTGGTAATTGGCAAGTCTCAGTCGAATTTTACTTAATTGTGGTAAATGGCATGTAAGATTACTCACAAATGTCACACATCCAAGAAAAGGTACGGGTAGTGCTGCCTGGCTGGACTAGAGTGTCTTTCTCTCGGACGGTGTAAGCGGGAGGGAGTCGGAGACGTTGGACACTTGGAGCAAGGGCCGGTAGGAGAGTGAACCAGGGTAATGCCTCCAGCGCCTTCAAGGTCGGTTGCAGGAGGTGCCCTGGGACACAAAGATGGGAACTGTGGGAACTGTTCCAAGACATTGAGCGCGCAGCCTACTGGACTTTGAATAAGAGCGCCAAAAATGGCGACGCCAGCATGGGTAATAAATGCAAAAATGGGTTTCACTGTGCAGTTGCATATGTAACAAATAAAGTGCCATTGATTGAACCAATGATAGCATGTTTCAGCTACAAGGAAAGGTTGGATAGACTTGGTGCAGCACCAAGGAACTGCAGACACTAGTTTATACCAAAGACACCCACTAAGTGCCCTACTTTCAGTCTGAAGAAAGGTCCAGACTTGAAATGTCACTCATCCCTTTTCTCCTGAGCTGCTGCCTGGCCCGCTGAGTTACTCCAGCACTTTGTGTCGATCTTTGGATAGAATTGGATTGTTTTCTCTGGAATTTCAGAGGTCAAAGGGAGGCTTGATAGATATAACCTGAGAGGAGGAAAGTTTAATGGAGGTGTATGGGCAAATATTTTTACAGAGTGTGGTAGGGGCCTAGAACGCATTGCCTGGGGTGGTGTTGGAGGCAGATACGATGGTATTTAAGAGGCTTATGGATAGGCATTTGGAAGTGCACGGAATAGAGCGACATGGATCATGTCAGGCAGATTAGATCAGTTTAACTTGGCACCATGTTTGGCACAAACATTGTAGGCCGAAGGAGCCATTCCTGTGCCGTACTGTTCTATGTCCTGGTTGGAGAGATATTTGGGACTGCACTAATATTCAACTAATGTTGCAAATGCTTTTGCAATTTTGATAATAACTGATGCTGAAAGCAGTTTCTCCTTTCATCTCGCTCACATAATTTATTTTTCATCCCGAGACTAGATCCACCAATGATGAAGCTAATGTTATCTACTAATGTGTCAGAAAGCTGTACTATATATGTTTTCATCTTTTTCTTAGGTTTAGGGATCTGTTTATTCATAGCTGAAAGAGTTCTGTTTCTTCATACACTGATTGATCTCGGCAGTACCAAGTTAGAGTAAGCTGAACTCTCAGACTGAGAGGGCTCTCGAATACACAAAGAGGATTCTAATACAAGATTTCTTAAAAGTAGTGACCAAATCTTTAGCAGACAAAAATCTAAATCATTCTCTATGCGCCACAATTTTTTGGCTTAAATATATATTTTAACCCTCTGTGTGAAGAATAAGCAAGCTCTATTTTTGTTATGTAGTTTGCATCTATCTTGCTTCTAACCAATGTTCTTGTAATTCGCTTATATAGAACATAGAACAGTACAGCACAAGAACAGCCCTTCAGCTCGTAATGTCTGTGCCGAATATGATGCCAAGGTGCACTGATCTCATCTGCCTGCAGACGATCAATATTCCTCCAATCCTGCAATATCCATGCACCTATCTAAATGCCTCTGGAGAGCATAACGTTAAGACAAGAGGGGCAACGTTTAATGGAGATGTGCTGGGCAATTTTTTTTACACAGAGTGTGTGGTGTCTTGATGGTGGTTGAGGTAGATACAATAATAGCATTTAAGAGACATTAGGATAGGCACATGGATATGCAGAGAATGGGGAGATATGGGTTATGTGCTGGCATATTAGAGTTGGTCTTGGCATCACTGTTTTTTTCCCTGTTGCCAGCCGAGCAACCGAGGGAGCTTTTTAAGTTGCCAAATGACAGTTTAGGTGGTCATTTAAGACGGCTTGCATGACGCGTGCGATAATGTGCTCAGACAAAGTGCGTAGTTACCAGTCGGAATTATTCTCAATGAAGCATTCACATATTATTTCTACTTCAAATAAAGTCACAAACTAAACATATTCACCAATCAAGACATGATATATATCACTAAATTATAATACAGCTAAATTATAATACGGTATCTCAACTCTTTTTACACATTGCATTTAATGCAATTTCTATTATTTCTTTCCACTTCCAAACAAAAATGTGGTTGGGTTATTCAGCGTATAAGATCAACCCGTGTCAATAAATCCTGTACCATGGGAACATATGTGATTAACCATGCACACTACAGATTGATGCAAGCATGTTTTCTGTGAAGATTATTACGACATTCCGAAAATTATCATGACATAGCCATGGCATGTGTTGTTATTGCTATTGGTACAGAAACACTCTCCCTTCCCACATAATTTATCCACAACTAAATATACAGGTTGCAAGGAAATTTCTAAAGGCATTTTATGATAATAGCTGTTAAAACCGACTATACCCATCTGACAGGTTAAACATTATACTAACTGACAAGAGATCGCCAAAGGACATAACTGCAGTAAATGTTCTTTAGGTAATATGTTTAAAGGTGTCAAAACGTCACATTACCAGACATTCAGATTAGAAACATAGAAAATAGGTGCAAGAGTAGGCCATTCGGCCCTTCGAGGCTGCACCACCATTCAATATGATCATGGCTGATCATCCAACTCAGTATCCTGTACCTGCCTTCTCTCCATACGCCCTGACCCCTTTAGCCACAAGGGCCACATCTAACTCCCTCTTAAATATATCCAATGAACTGGCCTCAACTACCTTCTGTGGCAGATAATTCCAGAGACTCACCACTCTCCGTGTGAAATTTTTTTCCTCTTCTCGGTCCTAAAGGAATTCCCCCTTATCCTTAGACTGTGACCCCTTGTTCTGGACCTCCCCAACATCGGGAACAATCTTCCTGCATCTAGCCTATCCACCCCTTAAGAATTTTGTAAGTTTCTATAAGATCCCCCCTTAGTCTTCTAAATTCTAGCGAGTACAAGCCAAGTCTATCCAGTCTTTCCACATATGAAACTCCTGACATCCCAGAAATCAGTCTGGTGAACCTGCTCTGTACCCCCTCTATGGCAAGAATGTCTTTTCTCAGATTTGGAGACCAAAACTGTACGCAATACTCCAGGTGAGGTCTCACCAAAACCCTGTACAACTGCAGTAGAACCTCCCTGCTCCTATAATCAAATCCTTTCGCTATGAATGCTAACATACCATTTGCTTTCTTCAATGCCTGCTGCACCTGCATGTCTACTTTCAATGATTGTTGTACCATGACACCCAGGTCTTGTTGCATCTCCCCTTTTCCTAATTTGCCACCATTAAGATAATAGTCTACCCTCCTGTTTTTGCCACCAAAGTGGATAACCTCACATTTATCTACATTATACTGCATCTGCCACGCATTTTCCCACTCAGCCAGCCTATCCAAGTCACCTTGCAGCCTCCTAACATCCTCCTCACACCTAACACTACCCCCCAGCTTGGTGTCATCCGCAAACTTGGATATGTTGCATTCAATTCCCTTGTCCAAATCATTAATATATATTGTAAATAGCTGGGGTCCCAGCACTGAGCCTTGCAGTACCCCACAATTCACTGCCTGCCATTCTGAAAAGGACCCGTTTACTCCTACACTTTGCTTCCTGTCTGCCAGCCAGTTCTCTATCCACATCAATACTGAAGCCCCAATACTGTGTGCTTTAAGTTTGTATACTAATCTCTTATGTGGGACCTTGTCGAAAGCCTTCTGAAAGTCTAGATATAACACATCCACTGGTTTTCCCTTATCAACTCTGCTAGTTACATCCTCAAAAAATTCTATAAGATTCGTCAGACATGATTTACCTTTCGTAAATCCATGCTGACTTTGTCTTATGATTTCACCACTTTCCAAATGTACTGCTATCCTATCTTTAATAACTGACTCTAGCAGTTTCCCCACTACCGATGTTAGACTAACTGTTATGTAATTCCCCATTTTCTCTCTCCCTCCTTTTTTTAAAAAGTGGGGTTACATTAGCTACCCTCTAATCCTCAGGGACTACTCCAGAATCTAAGGAGTTTTTGAAAAATTATCACTAATGCATCCACTATTTCTGTGGCTACTTCATTGAGTACTCTGGGATGCAGACTATCTGGCCCTGGGGATTTATCGGCCTTTAATCTATTCAATTTACCCAACACCACTTCTCGGCTAACCTGGATTTCACTCAGTTCCTCCACCTTATTTGACTGCCGGTCCCCTGTTATTTCCGCCAGAAATTCAATTGGTCTGCCATGTCCTTGTTCCCCATGATCAATTCAAGTGGATGACCTCAGGTTCATTCGAGAAACTGAGTCGTTTCTCGACAAGTCCTTCAGTGAGATTGTTACACCCAAGGCACTAGAAGAGAGAAGGTGGGTGACGGTGAGAAAGGGAGGAAAACATGGGATGCAAAGGTCCCCGGGTGTTGTACCTCTTGTGAACAGGTTCACCCACGTGGAAGCTGCCGGGACAGAAGACGGTATCCCACTGAGCGGCGGACTGGCTTGCCAAACAAAAAGGGCTGATGAGCCAAACCCACAGAGGCCAAAGTCGGGCAACGCCATTGTAGTTGGAGACTCCATTGTGAGAGGTACGGACAGGGGTTTTTGCGGCAACAGACGGGATTCCAGGATGGTGTGCTGCCTTCCTGGTGCCAGGATCCAGGATGTTACGGACAGAGTGCAGACAATCCTCAAGGGCGAAGGTGACCAGCCGGAAGTGGTCGTGCATGTTGGCACAAATGATGTTGGAAAGAAGGAGATGAATTTTTTGCAGCGGGACTTCAGAGAGCTCGGAAAAATGCTGAAAAGCAGGACTTCCAGGGTTGTTATCTCCGGTTTGCTTCCAGTTCCTCGTGCTGGCGAGAGCAGGAACAGGGAGATATGGGACCTGAATGTGTGGCTGAGGAACTGGTGCAGGGGGCAGGGATTTAGATTCTTAGATCACTGGGATTTTTTTTATAGTAAGGGGGAACTGTACAAAAGGGACGGATTGCATCTTAACAGGTGGGGGACCAGCATTCTGGCCGGCAGGTTTGCCACTGCTACACGGATGGTTTTAAACTGAATAAGGGGGGTGGGGTATCAAATGGGATAGTCGAGGACGGAGTTAGAGGGAAAGAGAGTAAAGCGATGGTTAATGACCCCAGAATTAACGGGGAAGAAAGCTCACAAAGGGATAGGAGAGTATGGCCAAGTGTAATAGGGATCGATGTGAAAGGGGCCACTTGTCAACATAATTGTATAAGGAGTAAGAGTGTTGTAAAAACAAGCCTGAAGGCTTTGTGTCTCAATGCGAGGAGCATTCGTAATAAGGTGGATGAGTTGAAGGTGCAGATAGCGATTAATGACTATGCTATAGTTGGAATCACGGCGACTTGGCTCCAGGATGACCAAGGCTGGGAGCTGCAAGGCTGGGAGCTGAACATCCAGGGATATTCAATATTCAGGAGGGGATAGACGAAAAGGAAAGGAGGTGGGGTAGCGTTGCTGGTGAGAGAGGAGATTAATGCAATAGAAAGGAAGGACATTAGCGTGGAGGATGTGGAAATCTAATATGGGTAGAGCTGCGAAACTCTAAGGGGCAGAAAACGCTAGTGGGAACTGTGTACAGGCCACCTAACAGTAGTATTGGAGTTGGGATGGCATCAAACAGGAAATTAGAAATGCGTGCAACAAGGGTAACACGGTTATAATGGGTGACTTCATCTGCATGTAGATTGGGTGAATCAAATTGGCAGGGGTGCTGAGGAAGAGGATTTCCTGGAATGTATGCGGGATAGTTTTCTCAACCAACATGTGGAGGAACCAACGAGAGAGCAGGCTATTCTAGACTGGGTATTGAGTAATGAGGAAGGGTTAGTTAGCAGTCTTGTTGTGCGTGGCCCCTTGGGCAAGAGTGACCATAATATGGTTGAGTTCTTCATTAGGAGTGGAGAGTGACAAAATTAAGTCAGAAACAAGGGTTCTGAACTTGAACAAAGGTAACTTTGAAGGTATGAGATGTGATTGGCAAGATAGACTGGCAGGTGATTCTTAAAGGGTTGACAGTGGATGTGCAATGGAAGGTATTTAAAGACTGCATGGATGAAGTACAAAGTTGTTCATACCAGTTTGGCAAAAGAATAAATCGGGGAAGGTGGTGCATCCATGGATAACAAGGGAAATCAGGGATAGTATAAAAACAAAAGATGAGGCATACAAATTTGCCAGAAAAAGCAGCCTACCGGAGGACTGGGAGAAATTCAGAATCCAGCAGAGGATGACAAGGGCTTAATTAGGAAAGGAAAATAGATTATGAAAGGAAACTGGCAGGGAACATAAAACCTGACTGCAAAAGTTTTTATAGATATGTAAAGAGAAAGAGACTAGTTAAAACAAATGTTGGTCCCTTGCAGTCAGAAACAGGTGAATTGATCATGGGGAACAAGGACATGGCAGACCAATTGAATAACTACTTTGGTTCTGTCTTCACTAAGGAAGACATAAATAATCTGCCGGAAATAGCAGTGGAACGGGGTCAAATAAGATGGAGGAACTGAGTGAAATCCAGGTTAGCCGGGAGGTGGTGTTGGGTAAATTGAACGGATTGAAGGCCGATAAATCCCAGGCCAGATAGTCTGCATCCCAGAGTACTCAAGGAGGTAGCACAGAAATAGTGGATGCATTAGTGATAATTTTTCAAAATTCCTTAGATTCTGGAGTAGTTCCTGAGGATTGGAGGGTAGCTAATGTAACCCCACTTTTTAAAAAGGAGGGAGAGAGAAAGCGGGGGAATTACAGACCAGTTAGTCTAACATCGGTAGTGGGAAACTGCTAGAGTCAGTTATTAAAGATGGGATAGCAGCGCATTTGGAAAGTGGTGAAATCATTGGACAAAGTCAGCATGGATTTACGAAGGTAAATCATGTCTGACAAATCTGATAGAATTTTTCGAGGATGTAACTAGTAGAGTGGATAAGGGAGAACCAGTGGATGTGTTATATCTAGACTTCAGAAGGCTTTCGACAAGGGTCCGCATAAGAGATTAGCATACAAACTTAAAGCACACGGTATTGGGGGTTCAGTATTGATGTGGATAGAGAACTGGCTAGCAGACAGAGGCAAAGGGTAGGAGTAAACGGGTCCTTTTCAGAATGGCAGGCAGTGACTAGTGGGTGCCGCAAGGCTCAGTGCTGGGACCCCAGCTATTTACAATTATATATTAATGATTTGGACGAGGGAATTCAATGCAACATCTCCAAATTTGCAGATGATACCAAGCTGGGGGGTATAGTTAGGTGTGAGGAGGATGCTTGGAGGCTGCAGGGTGATTTGGATAGGCTGAGTGAATGGCAGATGCATGGCAGATGCAGTACAATGTGGATAAATGTGAGGTTATCCACTTTGGTGGCAAAAACATGAGGGTAGACTATTATCTGAATGGTGGCAGATTAGGTAAGGGGAGATGCAACGAGACCTGGGTGTCATGGTACACCAGTCATTGAAAGTAGGCATGCAGGTGCAGCAGGCAGTGAAGAAAGCAAATGGTATGTTAGCATTCATAGCGAAAGGATTTGAGTATAGGAGCAGGGAGGTTCTACTGCAGTTGTACAGGGTTTTGTGAGGCCACACCTGGAGTACTGCGTACAGTTTTGGTCTCCAAATCTGAGGAAAGACATCCTTGCCATAGAGGGGGTACAGAGAAGATTCACCAGACTGATTCCTGGGATGTCAGGACTTTCATATGAGGAAAGATTGGATAGACTCTGTTTGTACTCGATGGAATTTAGAAGATTGAGGGGGGATCTTATAGAAACCTACAAAATTCTTAAGGGGTTGGACAAGCTAGATGCTGGAAGATTGTTCCCGATGTTGGGGGAGTCCAGAACAAGGGGTCACAGTCTAAGGATAAGGGGGAATTCCTTTAGGACCGAAATGAGGAAAACATTCTTTACACAGAGAGTGGTGAGTCTCTGGAATTCTCTGCCACAGAAGGTAGTTGAGGCCAGTTCATTGGCTATATTTAAGAGGGCGTTAGATGTGGCACTTGTGGCTAAAGGGATCAGGGGGTATGGAGAGAAGGCAGGTACGGGATACTGAGTTGGATGATCAGCCATGATCACATTGAATGGCGGTGCAGGCTCGAAGGGCCGAATGGCCTACTCCTGCACCTATTTTCTATGTTTCTATGTTTCTAATTCACCTGTTTCTGACTGCAAGGGACCGACATTTGTTTTACCTAATCTCAATCTCTTCACATATCTATAAAAACTTTTGCAGTCAGTTTTTATGTTCCCTGCCAGTTTTCTTTCATAATCTATTTTCCCTTGCCTAATTAAGCCCTTTTTCCTCGTCTGCTGAACTCTGAATTTCTCCCAGTCCTCTGGTAGGCTGCTTTTTCTGGCTAATTTGTATGTTCATCTTTTGTTTTTATACTATCCCTGATTTCCCTTGTTATCCATGGATGCACCACCTGCCCTGATTTATTCTTTTGCCAAACTGGGAAACAATTGTTGTAGTTCATCCATGCAGTCTTTAAACACCTTCCAATGCACATCCACTGTCAACCCTTTAAGAATCACTTGCCAGTCTATCTTGGCCAATCACTTCTCATACCTTCAAAGGTTCCTTTGTTTAAGTTCAGAACCCTTGTTTCTGACTTAATTATGTCACTCTCCATCCTAATGAAGAACTCAACCATATTACGGTCACTCTTGCCCAAGGGCCCCGCACAACAAGACTGCTAACTAACCCTTCCTCATTACTAAATACCCAGTCTAGAATAGCCTGCTCTCTCGTTGGTTCCTCTTTATGTTGGTTTAGAAAACTATCCCGCATACATTCCAAGAAATCCTTTTCCTCAGCACCCCTGCCCATTTGATTCACCCAATCTATATGCAGATTGAAGTCACCCATTATAACTGTTTTACCCTTGTTGCACGCATTTCGAATTTCCCATTTGATGCCATCCCCAACTCCACTACTACTGTAGGTGGCCTGTACACAACTCCCACTAGCGTTTTCTGCCCCTTAGAGTTCCGCAGCTCTACCCATATCGATTTCACATCCTCCAAGCTAATGTCCTTCCTTTCTATTGCATTAATCTCCTCTCTCACCAGCAACACTACCCCACCCCCCTTTCCTTTCTGTCTATCCCTCCTGAATATTGAATATCCCTGGATGTTCAGTTCCCAGCCTTGGTCCCCCTGGAACCATGTCTCCGTGATCCCAACTATAGCATAGTCATTAATAGCTATCTGCACATTCAACTCGTGCACCTTATTACGAATGCTCCTTGCATTGAGACACAAAGCCTTCAGGCTTGTTTTTACAACACTCTTACTCCTTATACAATTATGTTGACAAGTGGTCCCTTTTGTTTTTGCCCTGGAAACCCACCACCTCTTATTCTCTGTTTATAATTTTTTTCTTCTTTCCCCCCTACATGTTGGGTCTGAGTGCTTCCCTTCTCTGCCTCCTGCCTCAGACCCTGTCTACTGGCTTTCTCTATTTGAGTCCCTCCCCCCAACCATTCCAGTTTAAAGTCCCCCCGGTAGCCTTTTCAAATTTCCCTGACAAAATACTGGTCCCCCTCGTGTTCAAGTGCAACCCGTCCTTTTTATACAGGTCACTCCTTCCCCAAAAGAGGTTCCATTGATCCAGAAACTTGAACTCTCCTTTCAGGATCTCTTCTCTTTTTTTACCTATGTCATTGGTACCAATATGAACCACAACCTCAGGCTCCTCTCCCTCCCTTTTCAGGATATCTTGGGCATGTTCAGACACATCCCGGACCCTGGCACCAGGGAGGCAAACTACCATCCTGGTCTCCGGACTGCGTCCACAGAATCGCCAATCTGACCCCCTAACTATAGAGTCCCCTATTACTGATACCCCCCTCTTCTTTTCCTTACCCTTCTGAGCAACAGGGCCGGTGTCTGTACCGCAGGCCAGGTCGCTATTGCTACCCCCAGGTAGGCTGTCCCCCCCAACAGCACTCAAACAGGAGTACTTATTGCCAAGGTGTACAGCCACTGGTGTACTCTCTAGCGCCTCTGCCCCTTGCCTCTCCTAACCGTGACCTACGTGTCTGCCTCCTGTGGTTTTGGAGAGACTACCTCCCTGTAACTCCTCTCTATGACCTCCTCACTCTCTCTGACCAGACGGAGGTCATTGAGCTGCTGCTCCAGGTTCCTAACACACTCCTTTAGGAGCCCCATCTCGACACACCTGGCGCAGATGTGGACGTCTGGAGAGTTACCCGACTCCATGACCTCCCACATCTGACATCCAGAACAGTAAGCTGCCCTGGCACTCATACTTCCCTTACCCTAGATACAACACTAAATACAATATACAATACAAAAATACAATAGAAAATACAAACAGTACACTACAAACTGCTGGAATCTGACTGCCAATCAGCTGCGTACTCAAGTCCACCAATCAGCGGCTTCCTCAAGCCAAGTTAATTGAATAGAACGTTACAAATTTAGAATGTTACGGATTTTGGGCCTCCCTCACCAACGGCTCCTGGGCCTCTGTAAAAACAAAGCCCCGTGCATGGGTTTTAAGCTTACCGCTCGGACGTCGCTCCTCCCTCACCAACGGCTCCTGGGCCTCTGTCTGTGTATGTGTTGTGTATGTGTGTGTTAGATGTATGTGTTGTGAACAGCAATGAAGATACCCAGTTTGTACGCACCAGATTTTTTTAAAATTATTGATAAACGCGGTTTCCATCATTCCCACTTCAGAATTAACTGAAATATCTCTTGACCAAATTTGTGATGTATGTGACCGACTGTAGAAGTAAAACCTGGATAAATCCAACATATAGTGAATGTTGTTCATTAAATGTGAATGTTGCTCATTAAATAACTACAGTACTGATACTCCATATTAAGAGCATTGATAGTAAGATTAAACGAGAACTTACCAATTTGAAGTTTGATCGTCATTTTATGAGGAGTTACGATGAGCGATTACGTGAAGAAGGCTGTCAGCCCGCATGCGCATCAATCTTCAAAGCAGCGGTGTGAAATCACAGATAACAGTAGTTGAAGTGACATAGTAAGATTAGAGAAGACTAGAACTACCAGATGACCTTTATGGTACGAGGGTTGGGAGTGGAGGGCACATAATCGCTCATCGTAACTCCTCATAAAATATAGATCAAACTTCAAACTGGTAAGTTCTCGTTTAATCTTACTATGTTACTTTGGAGTCTCATGAGTGACTACGTGAAGATTTTAAAACTCTGTGATTTCATGCCGTGGATATGAGTTAATGCGTCACACACTGCATCAGTTGACCATGATGAGTGAAATATAACTAATGCATTCAGACATTACTTAAATTTAAACATGCTGATGCTTTAATGAGCAAATGAAAATTGGCAAATTCCCCCGGTCTGGCAATGGGTTATTATAAAACGTTTGGAAAGTATGTTCATTTGACCATCCTGCAGTCGCTAGGATGTGGTCCAGCGGAACGTACATAACCCTTGCTGTTGATGTAGTAGCAGCCCTGGTGGAGTGAGAGTTCAAGATATTAGTATCTACTCCTGCATAAGCCAAAACCCCGTTTTAATCACCTGGAGATGGTCTCAACTCATACCTTCTTATGAGGTTTTTTGTAACTAACAAACATTGCTAGAAGACCATGACGTATTGTTGTAGATGCGTGACTACACATAACCGAAGGTCCATATGGGGTATGCCATGAAAACTAGTTTGAGAACTGACGCCCCTGGTTTGCTCTGCTTAACTAAATCATAAACATAAAATATTATGTTATTTGCATATATAACCATCCTGTCCAGTCACAATTTATGTAGTGACTGGACCCGTTGCGCTAAGACCAGTACCACGAGGATAACTACCTTGTGAGATCCAGGCTAAAGATATGGATGTAGCTGGAGCCCCCTGGTGAAGAAATGTTTACACAACGTCAACATCCCCTACTTCCGTGTACCTGGGCCTGGGAGAACTTGTGTTAAAGATATCTATCTATATTACTAAAAGTCTGATCTTGACCACTTTTGACTCGCTGTGCTGTGATATCCGAGAGAACGCCGCCACCTACGGCCGTCATTTTTGGCCACCTCGCTCAGAGCCCCCCTCCGCGTTGCAGGACTGGAGGATTTTTCCCATCGATGAAAAATCAGAGAGATATTAATGTTTTTTAATATTTTACCATTCTCTCTGCTGCCCCCGCTGGTGGGAGGGCAGAGGGATTATATAACCCGGAAGTGGCGTGCTTAGATGGAGGAAGCGAGAGGGTCATGTCTCTCTGAATAACACTAAACACATGTCTACTCAACTGTGAGTGCCCTTAATGTGGATTGAAAATGAAAATATGGTTGGTTTCAAGTAAAAATGCACTGCAAATGGCTGCTTGGGGAGGGGTTGGGCTGAAGTAGAAATGGACTGCAAATGGCTGTTTGGGTTGAAGTAGAAATGCACTGCAAATGGTTGTTTGGGGGGGGGGGGTTTGGGTTGAAGTAGAAATGCACTGCAAATGGCTGTTTGGGTTGAAGTAGAAATGCACTGCAAATGGCTGTTTGGGGGGGTTGGGTTGAAATAGAAATGTACTGCAAATGGCTGTTTGGCGGGGGTTTGGGTTGAAGTAGAAAAGCACTGCAAATGGCTGTTTGGGGGGTTTTGGGTTGAAGTAGAAATGCACTGCAAATGGCTGTTTGGGGGTGTTTGGGGGGGGTTTGGGTTGAAGTAGAAATGCACTGCAAATGGCTGTTTGGGGGGGTTTGGGTTGAAGTAGAAATGCACTGCAAATGGCTGTTTGGGGGGGTTTGGGGGGGTTTGGGTTGAAGTAGAAATGCACTGCAAATGGCTGTTTGGGGGGTTTTGGGTTGAAGTAGAAATGCACTGCAAATGGCTGTTTGGGGGGGGGGTTGGGTTGAAGTAGAAATGCACTGCAAATGGCTGTTTGTTTTTTTTTGGGTTGAAGTAGAAATGCACTGCAAGTGGCTGTTTTGGGGGTGGGGGGTGGATTGAAGTAGAAATGAACTGCAATTGGCTGTTTGGGGGGTTTGGATTGAAGTAGAAATGCACTGCAAATGGCTGTTTGGGGAGGGGGGTTGGGTTGAAGTAGAAATGCACTGCAAATGGCTGTTTGGGGTTGAAGCAGAAATGCACTGCAAATGGCTGTTTGGGGGGGGGGGTTGGGTTGAAGGGGAAATGCACTGCAAATGGCTGTTTGGGGGGGTTTGGGTTGAAGTGAAAATGCACTGCAAATGGCTGTTTAGCTATACTTCCTCTTTGCACTATATTGATTTTAGATTAAACGCTACCACATATGGCTGTGATTTTCGGCCATCTTACTCAGCCCTCCTCCGCTCATCAGGTGCAGAGGGTTTTTCCCATCAATTAATAATAAAAGTGTTATTAGTGTTTTAAAAATGTTGAGAATCTCTCTCCTGTGAATCACGCCATGAAAGCCACACCTTTTCCGGTGGGAGGGGGAGGGATTACAAAACCCGGAAGTGTGGGTGTGGCTCAGTCTCTGCATGATGGGGAGGGAGAGGTCACGACTCTGTCTGAGCTGTGACTCAACTGAACACACTGAATGTTTACTGAACTGAGTGTGGTGCTTTGTGTGGTTTTATGGTTGTTTTAATGGTGGTTTTACCCTGCTTGAAATGATATGAAACTGCATTTGCATGTGGTGTCGTTGCACCCTGCATGAAATGGTATGAAACTGCATTTGAATTTGGTGGCCTTGCACCCTCCTTGAAATGGTATGAAACTGCACTTGAATTTGGCGGCCTTGCACCCTGCTTGAAGTGGTATGAAACTGCACTTGAATTTGGTGGCCTCGCACCCTGCTTGAAGTGGTTGGAAACTGCACTTGAATTTGGTGGCCTCGCACCCTGCTTGAAGTGGTTGGAAACTGCACTTGAATTCGGTGTCCTCGCACCATGCTTGAAGTGGTATGAAACTGCACTTGAATTTTGTGGCCTTGCACCCTGCTTGAAATGGTAGGAAAATGGATTTGAATTTGGTGGCCTTGCACTCTGCTTGAAATGGAATTTCAAGGAATAGCCGTGAGTCAACAGCCACCCACCAGCCGTGAGTGAGCTGCCAGCACATCATGCTTGAGGGACTGAGCTGCCACCCCAAGAATCCATTTGGCCCACAATGTCCATACTAGCCCTCTGGAGACCCATAGTCCCTGCAGCCAACAACACCCATACCAGCGCTCCAGAAAGCCTCCCCGCCCCCCCCCCCCCCCCCCCCCCCCCTTACTGGCCACCAATATTGGAATTGTTGGAGAGGTGGAATATTGCGTCAGGGGACCAGCCCTCCCGTGTGAACATGGGACCCAGCGGGTCCTTTATAATTCTGGATATCAGAGCGTGAAACCCGACAGAGTAGGTCCCACTCACTGCAGCAAATATGATGAGAAGGCAAGTTTGGCACAGTTAATGGCACTATAACTTAATTTATTGTCAAAGACCCATTTGAAAATGAACTCCAAGAAGTCAGTTCTCCGTGCTGTATTATATGTAACATGTGTATTTAAACAAAATCGCTTCCCATCTCCTGAAGAGGAAATGTACTGCTATCCCTGCACTCTGCAGTGAGCACATACATGGATTGGTCTGATAACCTGAGCCGCAGGAACAGTCGTCTCAGAGTCTGCAAGTCAATGAATTGATTTTATCATGCAGAGACTGGTTTTCCGCCTCACGGGCTGAACCAGCAAAGTTTTATGTTTAGAATTACCATATAAGGTTCTATTATTATTCCCATCATTAGCGGGAACCATGGCTGCATAGGCCAGTCAGGCAGTACGAAAAACCTGAAGCGGGATCTTGCTGGAATAATTTCAAGACCCGACTGATGAGACAGAATGGAGGATACACATAAAAGAACATTCCTCCCCAGTTTAGCGAGTTTGTATCTCTCGCCACTGTATGCCACATATTTTTGCAACTGGTGAATGACCCTGGATGCAAACATATCGATATTCGGTGTTCCATCGAGCCACAATGTCATTAAATACTCTGCGATCCAACATCCATTCTGTGTTGTCATTGATTTCACGTGATGATACAACAGCGCCAAATGAGGGTAGATAAATTATCACAGGATACTTTGACTTGATTGCACCCATGTTACTAACATATGCCACCACCACAGTGTATCAACTTGGAGTTGAGCACGCAGATTATGCATATTCGCACAATAACCCTTAACCTATAGAATGCACCAAGTGTTTATAGGTACTTGATACCAATAACTGAAGAATTGGTAACTCATGCAAAACGCATATGCCTCCGTAACTAGAGATGGCATTCGTAATTTCCCATCTTGAGCACTAGCATCAGTTTGTAATATTACTGAAGATTACTGACCAAAATTTACTGGAGCAATGCTGAATACTGTTCGCCCACCATTGTGACTTTGGTAGCTTCAGCTGGTAATAACATAGGTGTGTTAATAATGACCTATATGGTACTTGAGAAGTTACTCATTTGCAAGTTGTAAGTTCTGATAATGCAAATGCCCAAATTGCACAGCTGAAACATAGCTACTATATTGCCAATTACACTCGATGAATAGAAGGCTGCTTCATAACAACGAGGTTGTAACAGGCTTCTATTAATTCCAATCTCTTGCCCCAGGGCGGAGTCACCGTTAAATTAATAGTTAAAGGTAAATCCCAATAATCAATAACTGTGGTTGGTATCAACTTACATTTAACTGGATGGATGAGAAACCCCAATTTCTCTAATATAGTTTGCGGCTGCAACAGTTAATTTTAGTAAAATACAGCGTTTAAAACATCATCCAGATAGGCCATAACAAATGTTCTTGAGCTCTGAGCAGCCCAAGCACCGGTTTTAGTAATTTGGTAAATAACCTGGGAGCTGAAGTTAGCCCATTTTGCTTTAACTGTTATCATTGCCACATCCAGATAAATTTCAAATATCTCCGGTGATCCCTGTGAATGGGAACTGAATAGTATGCATCTTTGAGATCGATGCATGCCATAAAGATCCTGTGGAAATCAGTTGTTAGACAGTAATGAAGTTTTCTTCTGAAAGTCTATACTGCACCTACGAGTTAAATCAAGGATGAAGTGACATCCTCCGTCTAGCTTTCAAGCTGCCACCGGCTTCAGTGAACTGCTTACCGCCGATGGAGGCGTGGTGTCATCGCCTAAACGATGAAGCTTTGCTCATCGTCGGTACCTAGATTAGTCTGACAGCTTTTTGCTTCCTCATCCAGGTCTTACCTGTTGGATAAGTCTTACCTGAAGAGAAGATTTGGCGGCTGGTTTCATTTCCTGGATTTCATGCCCCCTCCAATGTCACCCTGATAGCGCTGTTCACTGCCAGCACTTGTAGCATGAGGGGAACTCTGGTCCCTTCCAGGTTTTCTGCCAACGGCTGGAGACCAACTCTTCCGGCAGCAACACCTTCGTTTGCGAGTATTGCCTTGAAGCCATATGCATGTGCTCCAGTATGTTCCACGGACATACTTTCAATTTTGAAGTCAGTTACACACTGACCACTCGCACTCCCCTCCACAGAGAGGGAGATTCGTCGGCAGCTCTGAAACAGGTGCTGCCGCAGGCCCCTTAGGATACCTGCGCTGATATGGTCCCTCCTAGTGACCTATATCAGTATTGAGCATCACATTTGTGGGATAAACGCCCAAGGGCGCTATCCATTCTCCAACGTCCGAGGACGTACCCAGGTATGTCGGACGGGAACCCTCCTGGCCTGACTCCCCTAGTCCACAGGCCTAACTGACTTACTCTTGGTTTTACCCCCTTTCTGGGGACCCACATTGGTGGAAGCGGCTGACCACTGTATGTTGGAGGGGTCCCTCCTGGCCTGACTTCCACAGGCCTAACCGGCTTACTCTTGGTTTTACCCCCTTTCTGGGGACCCACAGCCGGTCTGGAAGCTACTGACTGTACTGTCAGTGACTTGGGTAGCGAACCCGACTCCTCCGGCTACCCGCACTTCCGCGGTCTCTGTAGCTGGTTCCCCGAGGTCCCGGTTTCCCCGTGGACCGAGACCGGGATACTCCGTGGTCCATAACTGGTTTCCCCATGGACCAGCAGGAAAGACTCTGTAACAGAGATTCCTGCAAGGAAAGAAAAAACAGAACCTGGGAATAAATTGAAAAACTTACCTTCAGGTTTAAACTTACCGCTGGAAGGAGGAACGCGCCCGCCAGTCAGTCGTTGTGCAATGCGGTAGACGTAGTGACGTGTATGCGGGCTGACAGCCTTCTTCATGTAGTCACTCACGTGACTCCGGAGTAAAATTTGCAATTAAAATGAATTCTGTAATAACGTGTCAACGGTAGCAGTGACAATCAAATACAACGGTTTTAATGTTTCACGTGTTCACAATTTAATTAATCCATCTTTATGGATTAAAACAAATAATAGCATTGGGAATTAGCACATTTGATTGCATTCCGTTATCAAACATAGTCAATGTTCGCTCTGAAGACATTTCCAGCACAATAGGGTCGGGGGGTGAATCAGTGTGGGATGGGTAAATCCTTGCCAACCCCTCCCCTCCCCGCCAGCCAACAGGAAGGTGCGGGGCCAAGTGGTGCAGGTGCTTCAGACAGCTGAAAGGGTCCTCCCACCCTCCCTCCCTCCTCCTGGCTTCGGCATGCGGGAGGGTTTGTTTTGAAAGTGGTTATCACCGTTGGTGGAGTGGCAAGCAGCGGCCGCTGTCAGGGTGGACGGGGTGTGGGAGGAGGAGGAGGAGGAGGAGGTGGAGTCACTGCCACTGGTGCGGGGACCGTATTTCGCTCCGTCCCTCCATTACCCCGCACCTATTATCTTTGCCCCGCACTACAGCCGTCATTGCAGCCGACACAAAACGTCACATTCCTTTTCTCCAGAGATGCTGCCTGACCCGCTGAGTTACTCTAGTTTTTTGTGTCTATCTTTGGTATAAACCAGTATCTGCAATGCCAAGCCGGGCAAAATGACTCGGCATCTAGGTTGCCCAGCGGCACTTTGGGCAGCCATTGGCACCCGGGCAACCGCTAATTTCGAGCCTATGTTTGGCACAGACATTGTGGGCCGAAGGGCCCGTTGTTGCGCTATATTGTTCTACGTTATATGTTCGTAACCCCTACCATCATATGTGCTTCCACCGCCACCCCGGCAGCACATACTAAGCACTCATTTTATTTTATTTTAGTTCATTGAATTAGAATTAGAATTAGAATGCCTTTATTGTCATTCAAACAAATAAAGGTTTGAACAAAATTTCGTTCCCTGCAGTCATAACAGCAAAAAAACCCACCCAATTAACCCAATTCCATACAAACATCCATCACCGTGAACCTCCAAACACCTCCTCACTGCGATGGAAGGCAAAAGTCTTATCTCTTACCTGTTCTTCTCCCGCGGTCAACCAGTCAAACTGCTGCGTAGAGGCGATCGAAGCTCTTGATGTTAAAGCCCCCGGTGGGCGATGGTGAGTCCCGTGGCCGATTGAGCTGCGCCGGGCGATGTAAGGCCCTGCGATGCGCCGATTCAATCCCCGCGATTCGGGGCGGGCGAAGTTGCCGTTGCGGGAGCAACCCGAAAATCGGTCTCCTACCAGGGACCTGTGAGCTCCCGATTTTACCATCCACAGGGCCTGCGGCCGATGCCTCCGAAGCTCTAAAGTCAGGTCGCAGCCACAGTGCCACCACAGCCTCCGAAGTCAGCCAGCTCCTTGATGGTAAGTCCGAAGGCTCTATGACTGGTGCCCTCTGGTCAATTCCAATTGGAGGCCACCAGCTCCACGATGTTAGGCTCCAGCGAAATGGAGACACGACAAGGAAAAGGTTGCATCCCCGTTCAAGGAAAAGATTAAAACGTTTCCCCCACCTCTTCTCCGCCTCCCCACATATACACAACTAAAAATAAACCAAAACATACTCCTAACAAGACAAAAAAAAGAAAGAAGACAGACGGACTGCAGGCGAGCCGCAGCCACAAGGCTCCGCCACCGGAAACATATCGAGATACAGCGCAGAAACATGTCCTTCGGCCCACCAAGTCCACACCAACCAATGATCATGCTGCACACCAACATTATCATACACACTAGGGACAAATTGCAATTTTACTGATGCCAATTAACCGTCAAATCTGTACGTTTTTGGAGTGTGGGAGAAATCCCATGTGGTCATGGAGAACGTACAAACTTCTGGCAGATAGCAGCCCTGGTCATGATCTCTGGCACTGTGAAGCAGCAATCTACCACTGCACCACCCACCACCCTCTGTGTAAAAAAAAACCTGCTCCACACATCTGCATCACCCCTTGATGATGATGAACTCTGCAAATCCCAAATGAGTGAAAATAAGCAAAAATGGTCATGTGTTAATTGGAAATGCTACACTTTAGCTGAATCAGATCTTTGAAATATGTCTTTATAAATAATCCATCCTTTCACAGAATCTTACTTCAGACTATCTGTTTTCTGAGCGACATTTTAGTCTGGATTTGCATCTGCCTTGGCTCCTGCTGATGTTCGCCTGTGGGCATTTCTTCAGCAACGTAAGCTCCTTGGTGTTGCTTCTGGTGTCTGATCATTAAACTGCCTCATCAGCACTGGGGCTAATGCTCCCCATTGTTAATATCCTTCCTTTAACTTAATGATACATATAAATGTAATGCCAACCAACTGAATAATGAATTCCTTTACAGAGTTATCATGTTATCTGCATTCTTACATTATATCTTGTCCAAAAATCTTAGAGAGATGTATAAAATCATGAGAGTAAATCGGGTAGACACACAGCTTCTCTTACCCAGAATCGAGAACTAGAGGGCATAAGTTTAAGGTGAAGGAGGAAAGATTTTATAGGAATCTGAGAGGTAACTTTTTCACACAAATGTTGGTGGGTGTAATGGAACAAGCTGCCGGAGGAGGTAATTGAGGCAGAGACTATCGCAACGTTTAAGAAGCAATTATATAGGTACACTAGACCAAGGGGGACCCGTTGGGTCCCGTCCCCTCAATGCGCAGTTCCTGGGGGGTAGGGGGGACTGTGGCATCACACACACACTAACCATACACAGGGGGGGGGGGGGTGGAGAGGGGGAGGGAGGGGGGCGAGTGGGGGAAGAGGGGGGAAAGGGAGGGGTGAGAGAGGGAGGGAGGGGGGTAGAGGGAGTGGGGGGAGAGGGGGGAAAGGGAGAGGGAGGGGGAGGGGGGAGGGGAGAGGAGGAGGAGAGATGTGGGGGACGGGATACGGGGTGGAGGGGAGGAGGGGCGAGGGAGGCAGAGGGGGAGGAGAGAAAGGAGGGGGAGAGTGGGGAAGGGGGAGAGAGAGGAAGGGGAGAGGGGGGAGAGAGAGGAGGGGGAGAGAGGGAGGAGTGGGGGAGAGTGGGGGAAGGAAGGGGATGGAGGTGGAGGTGGAGAGGGAGGGGGAAGGGAGAGGGGTGGGGTTGAGGGAGGGCAAAGGGGTGGAGGGGAGAGGGGGAGAGAGAGGAGAAGGGAGAGAGGAGGGAAGGGGGGAAGGGGGAGAGAGAGGAGGGGGAGAGAGTGGGGAGTGGGGGAGACTCGACTGTGATTCGGGAGGCAACAAAATGACTGTGAGTTGTGGGGGGGGGGGTGGGGCGGGAAGGGCGGCTGGGCCTCGGGTGGGACAGAGCCCTTCAGACGGCAGGCTGGTCGACTGTGAGCGATAGGAGCCATTGTGACATCATCTGCTCGTTAGATTTTAAAAAGATGTTAGATTTGTGAAGAATTTCAAGATATAACTCGGGAAATAATTAATACATTTTTCAGATGAGGGGATTTTTAACATCATGAGGTAAATCTCTACCAGAATATGTCAAATTTTCACTTAGCACGTCAGGTTTTCGAGGAGTTGTGAATCAAAGAAAAAGAGAATCAATCACACAAGGCACAAACAAGTACACAAATATCCACAATGTAATAATAATATAGATGGATAGCACAGATTTAGAGGGTTAAACGCAGCCAAGTGGGACTAGTGTAGATCGGACATGTTGGTCGGCATGGGCAAGTTGGGTCAAAGGGCCAGTTTTCACACTTTATGACCCTATGACTTTGAGATATTTGTAGATTTGTGGAACAAATACTTCTGGATTTGACAAGGCAAACTCTCAAGTTCTGCATATTTTCCCTCATTATAATCATATAACAAAATTAACTTCAGGTGATCTTTTCCTGCATGATTATCTTTTTAGTAACTTCACAGTGCTCATTAAACCGAAAGAGATATTTTTGTTATACATTCTGATTCGTCAACCTCGGTGATTGGAATCCAGTGCCTAGTTAATAAATTCAATAAAGACTTACAATCCAATGGTAAGAATATTAAATTCTCCAGTTTTTGGTAGTCATTTACAAACCCCCCCCCCATGCTCTTTCTCCCCCAAATACGCTTTTCTCCCCTTCAATCTCCCAGTCCTAGACACACTATTTCCCTCTTCCGCCTCCATTTATATTCCTTCCTCTAGCTTCACAATGCATAACTCTTCAATTCTTTTGCCTTACACCTGTCTTAGTCCAGCCATCTGCCTATCAACCCCCCCCCATTCATCCATATTCACCTGTTTTACCTGCCATGCTTTGCCCTGCCCCTCCTCTCATCCAGCATTCTCTCCCCCCTCCCTCCCCCTTTACAATCATTCTGAAGAAGGGTCCTGACCCAAAACTTCACCAAAATGTTGGTGATGCTGCCTGACCCACTGAATTACTCCAGCACTTTGTCTTTAAAAATAAAATAAAGCTTTGTTGAATCCAAAATGAAAACTTGTTTTATGGTGCATGAAACTGTATATTATATCCAAAATGGTGCTGCTTTATTTGAAATTTGAAATACATGTCTCTGAGATAAATTCCAGCTACAAATTTATATGATTAATAACTAAAAGATGGAAGACTTCATTTCCATGAATATTCAGCCAAAGTATTACACCTATTTATTGGCAATATCTCCTTTGTGTGCCTCTCTTCATCATATACATTTTTGGTTGATCCATGTATGAAATATCTACTGTAGTTTTTTATTAAGGCAGATATAGAGAACGCGGAGCACCTGGAGAAAACCCACATGGTCACAGGGAGAATGTACAAACTCCGCACAGACAGCACCCGGAGTCAGGATCGAACCCGGATCTCTGGGGCTGTGTGGCAGCAGCTCCCCCGCTGCGCCACTGTACCTCAAAAAAAATGGTGTCCTTTAGTCATCAAGATAAAATCTAAGATAGATAAGATCAAGCTTTACTCAGAATGAATGAGCACAGATTAAAGAGTTGTTCATGATCATGTCGGGCTTTCAAACTTTAATTTAGAAGTAAGGCCATTCCCATACAACATGCCTCATAGAACTGCAGGTGCCTTGTTAACAAGCTTCCTGAGGACTTAAGTGCTGCTGTCAGCAGGAACCAGCCAAAGTAATGCCACCTCAAAGTATTTCCTCATATTATGGTCATGCCAGTTAATCTACCAACAAAATGAATGATGTTGTGCATTAACTAGGCTTCAAACATTCTGACGTGCAAATCATATAGATTCTTAACCGAAAAATAATCAATATTTGTCTTTAGCTCACCAATCATAGTCAGTCATACAGCACAGAAACAGGCCCTTTGGCCCAACTTGCCCATGCTGACCAAGATGTCCAATCTATGCTAGTCCCACCTGCCCGTGTTTTGCCCATATACTCAAGAGTGACATAGTGGCGCAGCGGCAGAGTTGCTGCCTTACAGTGCCCGGGACCCGGGTTTGATCCTAACTATGGGTGCTGTCTGTGCGGAGTTTGTACATCTCCCCGTGATCGTGTGGGTTTTCTCCAGGTGCTATAGTTTCTTCAAAAGACATGCAGGTTAGTGGGTTAATTGCGTTCCATAAAATTGTAAATTGTCCCGAGTGTGTCGATAATGCTAATGTACGGGGTGATTGCTGGTTGGGGCGGATTCCGTGGGCCAAAGGACCTGTTCCTGCCCTGTATCGCTAAAAGTCTATCTTAAAGTTACACTAAATCTTTCCTATCAATTGCCTGTCCAAATGTGTTTTTTGTGTTTTTATTGTACCAATCCTTTACTTTTAAGGATTAATTGTAACGAAAATGGTGACAAAGAGACCATGGATTATCTTTGAGTATTTCAAATGGATTTCAAATTGAGTATTTAAGACAGTTAATGGATTTCATTATGATTCATTTTTATTTGCTGCCAAATTAGTGCAATCAAATTAAAAAATAATTCCAATATAAAGTTCCCCTTGAACTTCGCTGTTCACTATCAGCATTCTTGAAAATGTATAATGGAGTATTTGTAGGACTGAGGGTGGCACGGTGGTGCAGCTGGTAGAGCTGTTGCCTCACAACACCAGAGTCCCGGGTTTGAACCTGCCCTCGGGTGCTGTCTGTATGGAATTTGCTTGGAATTTCCTCCCACATCCCAAAGACGTGTGGGTTTGTAGGGTAATTGGCCTCTATAAATTGCCCCTAGTGTGTAGGGAGTGGATGAGAAAGTGGGCTAACATAGAACTAGTGTAAATGGATGATCAATGGTTGGCATGGAATCAGTGGGCCAAAGGGCTTGTTTTCATGGAAAGACACAAAGTTCCAGAGCAACCCGGCAGGTCAGATGGCATCTCTGGAGAAAATGGATAGGTGATGTGTTGGGTCTGGACTTTACATCTGCAGATACCTGTTTCTATAGGGCTTGTTTTATATTGCATCTCTAAACTGCATTTAGTTGCCCACGGATTCATTATTATTTCATTGCTAACAATAATATATCAACTTTATTGGCTGAATTACTGAATGCATATTTGTACAATGGAAGAATCGGCATGTCATTGCTTATAATAGGTTGTGAATGTTTATTAATATTGATCAGCTTATGGGTTATGCTGAGGATAAAATGTATTTAGAGTTGATAATAATCAGATTTCATTTCGGGAGATACTAACGAACTACACATGCTGAAATCTTGTGCAAAACACAGTGTAGAAGGAACTGCATGGTGGCGCAGTGGTAGAGTTGCTGCCTTACAGTGCTTATAGCATTGGACACCCGGGTTCGATCCCGACTACGGGGGCTGTTTGTACGAAGTTTGTACGTTCTCCCCATGACCTGCATGGATTTTCTCCGATATCTTCGGTTTTCTCCAACACTTCAAAGACGTACAGGTCTGAAGGTTAATTGGCTTGGTAAATGTAAAAATCGTCCCTAGTGGGACAATGGTGTTAATATGTGGAGATCGCTGGTCGGCGCGAACCCGGTGAGCTAAAGGGCCTGTTTCCATGCTGTATCTCTAAACTAAACTCAGCGGGTCAGGCAGCGGCTGTGGAGGAACGAGACAATTCTGGTCGGGATCTTTCTTCATTCCTTCGTGAGATGCTGCCTGGCCCGCTGAGTTGCTCCAGTACTTTTTATTTTGTTCTGATTTCTGTTCCATCTTGTTTTTGAATGACAAATAAGGAAATTCAATTCAAATCAATTTAATTTCATTTAATATCTCTGTAACTTTAGTGAAAGTTTACGAGATCTCATTGTCATCTCATGGCAATAAGGGATGCTTATTAAATACTAAGTAAATGGAAGGATCTCGGCTCAGTTTTGTCATCAGAGCCAATTATGATGTTCTACCATCACCACAGAACCTGAAGCAGTGGTTCGGAGAAGACCCCACTTGCTCCCTTTGCCAAGCACCTGGATCACTAAGGCACATTTTAACAGGATGCACTATGAGCCTCGGCCAAGGGCGTTACACTTGGCGACACAACCAAGTTCTCAGACAGCTGTCATCAATCCTTGAACAGAGGCGAACGATCACAAAATGCTTCCCCACCAACATTGGCAGGAAACGTCCACTTCACAACATTTGTACCAGCAGGCCAACCTCCAGAGCACCAGATAACATCAATGGATGCAAGCATTCTGCAACTTGCTCGGGATTGGAAAATGGAAGTAGACTTAGAAAAAAGCCTTGTGTTTCCCCCAGACATTTTGGTTACAACACTCTGGCCAGACATGGTCCTGTGGTCCACAACAGCCAAGTTGGCATACGTTGTAGAATTGACAGTTCCATGGAAAGATGGTGTTGAAGAAGCTTATGAGAGGAAAAAAAACAAGTACTCTAAACTGGCAACTGAAGCTACCCAGAATGGCTGGAAGACCAAGATTTTTCCTGTCGAAGTGGGATGCAGGGGATTTGTTGCTACATCTATGACCAGGTTATTAAAGAAAATGGGGGTGAGGGGTCGCTCCCTCCAACAAGCAATCAAATCATTATCAAATTCTGTGGAAAAAAGCAGCAATTGGATTTGGATCAAAAGGAGAGACAACAATTGGGCTGCAAGATGAATACAGGAGGGTATGGAATTGAGGGGGGTGTAACTGGGACGCCAGGTATCACCGTTGAGCCCTTTGGAGATGTTGTGGGCTTATCAATGAAATATCAAAGAAGGAGGTGACCACCTGATGACCCCGATGACGTACCTACCCTACCTTTCACCACTCCAGTCCCACTGCAAATAGCAAGAGTGCCGACTTATTACAGGGATTGAAACATCAAGTCCTATTAGCTCTCCTGAACTGCCAATGATGCCCGTACACAAGCTGCAAATACAAATAAAGGGAGCAAAATATTTCTTCCATCACTGTATATTCATATCTAAGATGCAGGACACCCTTATGTCTGATCGTGTAAAATCTATCTGGAGTAAGAATTGATCAGCAGACAGAACAATAAAACTGAAGAACTGGTGAGCAAAAAGCAGATGTGGCGAGTTACGTAAATATGAAGGCTGTCACAAGCAAATCGATGCGATCCAACGACCAGTTTCTGCTATGCTAACTTGGCATGAAAGCTAATGCCATTGGTTCTGTTTATAACCAGCAAGGATTTGATGAACTTCATATATACCTCTGACTGACAGTCAGAAGTTCAGTCATGGCAAATTATGATCCATTTTGGCTTTCCATTTGTGCATTGATAAAATATTGACATTGTATTTATTCAAATAGTTGCAAGAGATGATAACATGTACATCTGCATCAAAGATATGATTCTGTCACATCCTTCATATCTTCATCATCAATAATGCTCCTAATAATGATGTATTTTCAATAAGAACACCGAAAACGAATGACATATCCTAATTGGCATACATTTATTAAGTTCTGCACAAATAGAAAATTAGAAAAGCATGGACAGTAGTTGAAAATAAACAGAAATGTTTAGTAGTAGAATATTGATCTTCATATCTTTGAGGGGGAAAATGCAGTGAGTTGCAAGTGTTATATTTAGAGTTTTTCTTCCTAGGGGAGACATTTTCTTCCTCGGGGAGAGGTTTTCTCGGGGAGAAATTTAAGAGGGACCTTCGTGGCAACTTTTACACTCAGATGGTAGTCCGTATCTGGAGTGAGCTACCAGAGGAAGCCAGAGAAACAGACATAATGATGTATTTTGTAAGTCATATTTTACGATGATGTTGCCAGAACTTAAGGGCCTGGTCTACAGGGAGAGGTTGGGCAACCTTGGACTTTATTCCCTTGAGCGCAGGAGGATGTGGGGTGATCTTATAGAGGTGTACAAGATTGTGAGGGGAATAGATGTGGTAAATGCACAGAGTCTTTTACAGGAGAATCAAGAAACAGGAGACATCGTTTTATGGTGATAGGTGAAAGATTTAATAGGAACCCGAGGGTCAACTTTTTTATACAGAGGTTGGTGGGTATATGGAATGAGTTGCCAGAGGAGATAATTGAAGCAGCTACTGCAAAAACATGTAAAGACATTTGGACAGGGATATGGATAAGAAAGGCTTAATGGGATATGGGCCAAACATGAGTAAGTGGAACTAGTATAAATGAGGTTTCTTGGTCGGCATGGTCATGTTGCGCTGAAGGGCCTGTTTCCATGCTGTATGACTCAATGGCACGATGATTCAATTACATTTGGACAGAGATATGGATAGGAAGGGCTTAGAGGATTTGTGAGGCCAAATGCAGGCAAATGGGACTAGCCCAATATCCCAACTTGATCAGCATGGACAAGGTGGACCCAAGGGTCTGTTTCCATGCTGTACAGCTCTCTGACTCTTTGATACCACAGCTAAAAACACACATGCAGTGTTGTCAGCAGTTCTGTCCGCTGCACTTCATGAGGAAATATTTCTTCAGAGGGATTTGAAGGAAAGAGCTTTTGCTTTGAGGTTTTCAAGAATAAGTGTAGAAATTATGATGTTTGCTAATGTCTTAAGACAAATGAAAAGTTGGAAATAATGTATTTAAATAAAAAGAATAGTGCAAATAATTAATTCTACATCTATCAGATCCATGTATAGAATTCCAATGAACCAAACCATTTATCATTGTGAAGTTATTATAGAAAAGCTAGAAGGTTGGAGCAGCAGGTGATTTTCAACCTGTATCTCTAGACTAATTGATGTTCTTTGACCATTTTTAATACTACAAAATTAATTGAAAGTGTTTTAACAACAAGCAAATTGTTATTGGTGTTGAGCAAGGCTCAGAGTGCTGGAGGAACTCAGCAGGTCAGGCGGTATCTGTGGAAGGAATGGCCAGGCAACATTTCTGGTCAGGACCCTTCTGCAGACTGATTGTAGTAGGAGGGAGAAATCTGGAAAAGTCTTACCCCAACTTCAATCAGTCTAATGAAAGGTCCCAACCCAAAAAGCTTTCTGGTCGGGACCCTCATCCCACGTGATCTGAAACGTCATCTGTCCATTCCCTCCACAGATGCTGCCCGACCCACTGAATCCTTCCAGCAGTTTATGTTTTGCTCAAGATTCCAGTATCTGCAGTCTCTTGGGACTCAGTTTATTAATATTCTTCCTCTCTGCTCAGATACAGCTGTAAAACAATTAACCTGTAAAAACAATTAACAGTTAACCATAAGTTCAAGTGTCAGTTTCAAGGGCAGCGACTAGCTCAATTGATATTTATAGGTTTAAGATTCGATTCCTGGAAAATGAGTCTTGATAACTCCTTTATATGAAGTTGTGATGACCACAGGGATTTATTGTGCTGTTGGAGCTGCTGAGAATGCACTTTAATTTTTTCAGAACACTTCACATTTTTAAACGGCAGGAAAGGTGGGTTTGTCTATTCAGATCTGTCACTGGGGAAATCGAGAAATCAGGAATGAAGACTTCTTTGCCCTTGAGCATACATTCACTGTGCAGGTTTTATACTTTCTGAGAATGCAAAACGTGACAGTCTCATTATTATCAAAAATTCGTGTAGGTGAAAAATAGCCGCAGTAATATGCAATTTACTATTTTATTTAAACTGAGGATGGGCCAATTGCTTTACATGCCCAATAAAATTAACAATTCTCTGGAATACCATCCTCTACCCCTTGAAAAAAACCCACAGTACTTGAAAAACTCAGCGGGTCAGGCTGTGGAAGGACATTTTGCAACCAACCTTTCGGGCAGGACTCTTCTTTAGCCTGTTTGTAGTAGGGGGAGAAAGCTGGAACACTCTCCCCCTCCCACTCCACTTTAATCAATTTGAAGAAGGGTTCTGACCCAAAATATCATCAGTCCATTCCCTTCACAGATGCTGCCCGACCCGCTGAGTTATTCCAGCACTTTGGCTTTTGCTCCGCATTCCAGCACCTGCAGTTCCTTGCATCTCTTGCCTTTGACTGTTAAATGACAAGAATATATACTCATTCCTATTGCAGATATAAGCACTGTCTAAGTGTTTTTTGGCTCCCTTTTGCTATGCTTTTTAAATGGCAGCAATATTTCCCATTGATTAAGCTTTCATGTTTTCAGGTTTGGATTTTCGTCTTCATCGATTTTTTCATTGGCTGCATCTTTGTATCTCTTTACTACTTTCCTTACCTTAACAATACTTCCCTTTAGCTTTATTATCTCACACAAGTTATTTTTCATATTTCCTTTTGATACGTCACAATGCTTCTCTAGGATGCTTCATTTCGTTGCCTCCTACACTGCACGTGCAAAGTGGGTGAAAGTTTAAAGAGTACATGTATTAATCATCTACACAGCTAACTTGCACCTCTATTTGCATTTGATGCATTGATCAATTATTCTGCAGCACTGTTCACAGAGAAGATTGAAGCAGACAATTAAATATTCAAACAATTCTCAACCTGGATCTGTATGTTTAAGAGAACAGAACAGCAGCTTTGAATAGAAGTGCTGGAGTAGCTCAACAGGTCAGGTATCATCTCTGGAGAATTCGGAAAGGCGACGTTTCGGGTCGAGACCCTTCTTTAGACTGATTGTTAGGTGGTGCAGGAGAATGTAGGTATTTACAGGACAAAGCCTTGCAGGTAATAGGTTGGTACAGGTGAAAGCTACAGTAAAGGGCCTGTCCCACTTTCACGACCTAATGCACGACCTCTGCCAAGTTTGCCCTTGACTCATACTCGCAGCATGGTCGTCACAAGGTCGTAGGTAGGTCGTAGCAGGCTGTGATGCTAGTCGTAGGTACTCATGGCATCAAGTAGGTCAGGGCATTTTTCTAGCATGATGAAAAATGTCCACTAGTAAAAAAGGTTGTGAATTAGGTCATGAAAGTGGGTCAGATCCTTATGGAATATAGTTGGAAGGGAAGAAGAGGAGATAAATAAATCTGTATCCAGGTGGGGCGCAGGGCAGAGGGAGAACCAGTGCGGGGTGGTGGGTGGTTGTATGGGGAAAAAGGAAGAGAGGGAGAGTTATGTAGTTATCTAAAATTGGAGAATTCATTGTTCATGCCATTGGGTTGTCACTACCCAAGCAGATCATGAGGTGTTGTCCCTCCAGTTTGTGTGTGGATTCTGTAGATTGATGTTGCATGTTAACCAATCACACACCAGCCAGCATCTCTAACTCCACCCCACTGTATAGCAATATTACAAAATTTTGAGATTTAAAAAATCAAGTCTGCAATTTATCCCATCAAATAAAGCATAAAAAGAAGTTTAATTTGACACCTAATTCACTTTCATATCTTCAGTATTAAGAAGGTTGTGGCCATTTTCATACTCGGAAATTAGCATCTTGTTCCCCATTGCCTTTCAATTGACTTAACTCAAAAGCTATGATCTAGAACCGTTAAAAGCCCATAATTTTTAAAAAAATTAAGAGAACGCAATGAAATTTTCAGTTATTATAGATTGAAGTATTCTGAAACAAATATGAAATAATCTTACTTGGATGACCTGAAATTAAAGCATATAATTAGTTAGTTATCTAATTGTAGCTAATTACAAAATTCAATGAGTAGATCTAAACATCTATCCATTTTTTAAGAAAAGATAAACTTTTTTAAATTGCCTAAGTGTCCAAATAACATTCACACAATAATCCACAATATAACACAATTTTTAAATCTCATTTTCATGAATTTCTGAAATGGAAGGAATTTAGTGTTTAATGCCTGTAAATTAATGACCATTTAAATCAACTAGCGAGTGGGTTTTAGTGGAATGCGGTGGATTGGAACGTTGCGGTTAGCGGTGAAGTCGGGAGGAAAAATACTGTTGGTTCATACATTTCTTTGGACCCCATTTCGCAACTTGAAAATATTATTAAAGCCTCCCGAAAAACCAACTTTTAATATAAAAATAAACTACCTTTTTTTCTCCCCTACGCAAAATCCTTCCGGTTGTCGGCGCTCACGGCTTTTGAAGGTGATTTTTAAATTACTCTAGTTAATAAATAATTTAGCGTAATTTAAAAATACCTTAATTCATGAAATGTCGGAGCGATTTTTCTTCCGCAACGAAATCGCCCGACATGGATCGATTTTCCCTGCCTGTGGAAAAAAGGCACTTTAAGCCCGCCCCCCTCTGAAAGGCGCCAAAGTCACGCACACGGGGAGCGGCAGAACTGCAGCGCTGCTCAAGGTAAGTTTTGTAACATACCTACACTGTAATACTTATACTAACACTGGTTTCCCAGCACCGACTGTTGGAGCAGCCAGGATATACTGACAACTAATAATCCTCCATGCTGTTAAGTTTCAGTGCTGATTAAAGATGTATTTGAATCAGGTACTGAGTCTAGGAGTCATTTACATGGTGTCAGAAGTGGGATTGTTGTTGTCTCGTTGCAAGAAATTGAGATTAGACCTGAAGCTAGGCGAATCCTTCCCACGGGCCCGAATTGCTGTCCGATATGCAGAGGCAAAGTGATTTAACTTTTTACAGTAATTGCATGATTTACCAAAAGCGGGGCAAGCTGATTGTCTGCTGTGTGAGTAGTTGCTATTTGGGCATTTCTTCTGAAGATCGCCAAGAGCAGCCTGACTAGGTTGGGTCATAAATCGCTTGTTATCTGTTTGGTTCGCTGCCTAGTGAGGCCCGTCAGATTGATGGTTTTGGTTTAGTGCGAACTGTCTATAGGATCGATGAATTCTGCTGTCTTGCATGCGTGTGCTGCTTCCTCCAGTGTCAAATCTGGCCGTCTCAGAAGCTCTGATCTGAGCTTTTGGTCACTAATACCATTCACTAAAATGTCCCTTGTTTACTGATCAGTCAGCAGATCGACCGCCATATTTTGGAATCGGCTGCGCTGGACTAAATACATTAAGTCTGAGATAAACTAATCTACTCGTTCACCAGGAACTTGACAGTGAGAGAAAAACCTAGCCTTGTCCAAAGTGTGATTTGAGGGTATGTCACAGATCTGGCTACATTTACGCATCAGAACATTGGGGTCATCAGGAGATTCAGCTGGGGTTATTACCTGGTCGTTGGCATCACGGACTGCCGGAGCATAGCGGAATGTTCTGGATCGCCGAAGGGCGTCTGGGCCCGCAAGGTTGAGTAGGAGAGAGGCCTTGACAGCATCAGGTTCATTTTGGTGTGCAATGTTCATGTAGTGTCGGTAATTAATTTCAAACGTGGCCCAGCGTTCGCTGATATCCACATCAAAGACGAGAGGGTCAAGCTTTCGACAGGAAGAGGCCATCATAAAGCAAAATAAAAACTCACAAAAGGGTAAAACAAAAAAAGTTATACAGAAGGAGTGGATCAGATCACATCTGACGCCATGTAAACGACTCCTAGCCTCAGTATGTGATTCAAATACATCTTTAATCAGCACTGAAACTTAACAGCATGGAGGATGATTAGTTGTCAGTACGTCCTGGCTGCTCCAACAGTCGGTGCTGGGAACCCAGTGTTAGTATAAGTATTACAGTGGGGTGGAGTTAGAGATGCTGGCTAGTGTGTGATTGGTTAACATGCAACATCAATCTACATACTTCCCCCTAATCCATCGCATGAGGACTGTCAAGGATGTTGCGGCAAAGGTCGGAACGGCCACCCTATTTTCTGTCCTCGATGCAAATAACTCTTTCTGGCAGATACCGCTGGACAAGGAGTCATCAAACCTCACCACATTTGCCACCCCATTCAGCAGATACAAGTTTCTGAGAATGCCATTCGGAATCAACTCTGCCAGTGAAGTCTTCCAAAGAACTATGGAGCTATTATTCGAGGACCTACCTTGTGCCATCATTAGTGCCACGATATCCTAGTGTATGGCAAAGATGCAATGGAGCACGACCACAATCTCAGGCTCATCTTGGAGCACGCACACAAGATCAATCTCAAGCTCAATCCTGCCAAGTGAAAGTTCCGGGTTCCAGAGGTTTCCTACATCGGCCACATCTTCACTCCTAATGGTCTCAAACCCGATCCGAAGAAGGCTACTGCCATCACAGAAATGCCTTCCCCCACAGACGTGAAAGGCCTGCAGCGTTTTCTGGGCGTGGTAAACAATCTCGGCAAGTTCATACCGAACCTCTGCGAACTAAGCTCCACACTGTGGGAGCTGACAAAAAAGGACACAATATGGTCATGGCTCCAGCAACATCAGATTGCTTTCGATGTTTTAAAGTCCAAACTGACCAGTGCACCGACCCTAATTCTTTTTACCTGAAACGTCCGGTGACGATCACCTGCAATGTTTCGAAATTCGGGCTCGGCGCAGCCTGCTTACAACCATCTGCCGAGGGCACTCTACTACCTGTCTCGTATGCCTCTCGCACCATGACCGACACAGAGCAGCACTACGCGCAAATCGAAAAGTTGGCCGTCGTCTTTACTTGCTCCAAATTCCACGACTTCATCTTTGGCAACACCTTCATGGTCGAGACGGATCACCAACCACTGGTGACAATCCTGAACAAGCCCATACACGCCGCGCCAGCTCGTTTGCAGCGTATGATGATGCAGCTGCAGCGGTGCGATTTCTCTATTACCTACACTAAGGGTAAGGTCATGCACGTCGCTGACACTCTCTCCCATGCACCTCGGGCATCTTGCGAACAACATCCCTATGAACAGGAAAATTTCACGGTCCTCAGTGTCGACTTCGTCTCCAGCAAGCAACTGCGCACCTTGGCCACGCACACCGCCACTGACGATACGCTTCAAATCCTCTCCTCCATCATCAAAACAGGCTGGCCAGACAGACAATCCAACACGCCCACAGAAGTGCAGCCTTTCTTCCTGGTTCGTGATGAACTGGTAGTTCAGGATGGGAATGTCGTCCAGGGTCACAAGGTGGTGATAACCTCATCGCTACAAGACGTGTACTTCAAAGAGGCACACAGCGGTCACACAGGAGCCGACGCCACTCTGGCACGCGCCCGTAGTCTGTTCTACTGGCCGGGAATGGGACTGGGACCGCGTAGCCTCCTGCCCCGCTTGCAACAGCCTTGCGCCTCATCAGCAGTGGCAGCCCCTTCTGCAACAACCTCCACCTGCTCTGCCCTGGACGTCGCTGGCGGCAGACATTTTCGAATGGTGCAGGAAGCACTACCTCGTTCTAGTCGACTCCTTTTCTAATTGGTTTGTACTAGACCTCCCTCACATCTGAGATGGTCATCAAGAAGCTGAAAAGACACTTCTCTACCTTTGACGCTCCTGTCAGCCTGAGAACCGACAACGGTCGGTAGTTCACCAGCCACATGTTCAAGCTTTTCGCAGACTGATAGAACTTCCAGCACGTCACGAGCTGTCCCGAGTATCCACAGAGTAATGGGCTCGCTGAATGCGCTGCCAGAAGTGCCAAACACTTGCTGGAGCAAGCACAGATTTCAAAGTCAGACGTTTATCTCGATCTCCTGAATCTCAGAAATGTTGCCAGGGACAGAACCCTGGGATCGCCGGCACAGCGACTGATGTTGAGATTGACGAGGCCTCCGGTACCCATCGCACAACAGCAACTGGTTCCTCAGGTGCTGAAGCCCGCCACTATCCAGAAACGTCTACAAGAGAAGCACGATATCCAGAAACGGTCATACGACAGTTCCAGCAGACCACTCAAGCCTCTACTCTCGGGTCAGGTCGTCCGCCTACGAACTTCAACTGGACATTCCCATCTGGTCGCTGTTGTCAACCCGACTAACGAGCCACGGTCTTACCTGGTAGACTGTGAGGGAGCGGTATACCGGAGAAGTCGACAACACCTGCTTGCTGTGAGGAAGCCTCGCCCACCGCCTGCTGGTCCCTATGCTCCACCGCTCCAATTCGAGCCCCGCCTTTTGCAATGTCTACCACCTGTCCCCGCATGCCTTGTACCGCTCCACGTCCCGCGGTCTCCACTAACCACGGGGCCTCACCCACCGCATGTTTCCCCTTTCGATCACCACAAGCCTCCACCGCGTCATTCTCGCCTCCAGGCTCTCCGTCTCATCTTTCAGGTGAGGGGGGGGAGGGTTTGGTTCGCGCGCGCTTGGGCCGTGTTAGTAGACCACCAGACAGTTATGGCGAGTATGTTTAATCCATGGCATGGGTGCCCTTTCACACTTAATCTTTAGGGGGAAGGATGTAGATTGATGTTGCTGGTTAACCAATCACACACCAGCCAGCATCTCTAACTCCACCCCACTGTAATACTTATACTAACACTTGTTTCCCAGCACTGACGGTTGGATCAGCCATGATGTACTGACAACTAATCATCCTCCATGCTGTTAAGTTTCAGTGCTGATTAAAGATATATTTGAATCCAGGGGCGGAAAACCCGGGGGGGGGGGGGGGGGGGGGGAGCAAAGGGGACACGTCCCCTCCATGTTTTGAGGGGTGGGGGACATCACCTCCCAGTTTTTGTAATTCGGATTTTAAAATCTCCGCTTTCTGCGAGACAGTGGAGGTGGGACTGCTGATCGAGGGCGCCGATTGGACGAGAGAGACGTTGGTCAGTAGGCAATGGGGGTGGGACATGATGTGGGTGAGTGTGCGCATGCGCATGTATGGGTGAGTGCACGCATGCGCGCACGGCCGCCAAAAATTTGTGTCCCCCGTCCCCTCCATGTTTTTATAGTGAGTTCCGCTCTTGTTTGAATCACGTGCTGAGTCTAGGAGTAATTTACAGGTTCACTTTGGGTTTTCAAGTTTTCATTATTTGCCCCCCATATCTGCAATTGACGACATAAGAGAAGACAAGTAAACTTCCTTAACGAGCACTACCATGACTGTCAAAGTTAGCAACAAGCAAAGAACAAGAAATGTTCTTAGTTTGTACAAACCTGGATGAAGTTAAAATAAATAACCTGTAAGATGCAGCATGTAGATGGAAACAAAGCACAGGTTTTCAGTACACCCCATTGCCAGTGTGGGTCTTCTTTATTTTTACAAACGTGCATTGCATATACTCACACATATTCACGAGATTGATAAGATAATGAATATATTACATCACTCAAATCACACCATTCTGGTACTCAGTTCTTAAAGTTACAGCGTGTAAGCAGGTGCTGGTTTAAACCGAAGATAGACATAAAAATGCTGGAATAACTCAGCCGGACAGCCAGCATCTCTGGAGAGAAAGAATGTGTGACGTTTCAGATCGAGACCCTTCTTCAGACTGGTTACAGTTACCATTATATATTCCTCAGAACCAAAGAGCGACCTCAGAGATGTTGAAATAGTGAGGGAAAGATTAGTCAGGATTCTTGTGACTACTTTCTGCTGTTGTCAATGTGAGCTCCTTCACTGTGAATGGGTTTAGGCTTTTCCGTGAAAGGTACTGCAATTAGGGTTGCCAACTATCCCGTATTAGCCGGGACATCCCATATATTGGGCTAAATTAGTTTGTCCCGTACAGGACCGCCCTTGTCCCGTATTTGACTGCTACTGGTCGGGTCGAGGGACTGTCAGGGTCGGCCGGCCCTGCCTAACCCATCCAGACGTAGTGCAGCAGCAGCGCCTCGCCCATGGCCCCATCGGTCAGCAGCCTGACCAGCTGTCTGATCTTCGCATCTTTGCTTACAGCCGACACCACCACCCCTCCTTCTAATGGCCGATCATCTGTTCATGAGTTGGATGGGGTGTCATACTTTGCGCGCGACATCGCGCGGGCCAAAACTCCTCAACTGGCCCGCTGGCTGGGCTTTGAGTGCAGTCCAGTACCCGGGTCAACTCATCATTCACCCAGCCACGGCCGAGTCGGTCAACAGTCGGGAATTTGTCCTGTATCATGACCTTTTGTCCTTTATTTTGGAGTTAGAACGTTGGCAAACCTAACAGCAATGTAAAGTCTACCAGCAGTTATTGTAAAAACTGTAATAAGGTATAGTGGCCAGGTGAGTAAAATGGTTTAGGATTTCCAAAATCCATGGAAAGATATGGCCTTAAGGAGAAGACATTTTCACAGAAGGAACAGAAGGAGGGATAAAATTGGCCATGAAGAGAGGAAGAGATAAAAAGGCAATGTAACTCCCCTCTGTTCCGAGAATGAATACAATGGTCCTATTGCCATGGAACTAATTCATAAACTCAAAACCTTAGATTGCAATTAAAAATCCTTTTAATAATCTGCTACAGAATCACTGTGGTATACATAGTTGTCTAGTAAAATAATACATATCTCAGAGCAAATGTTGCTACCTAAATTTAATCAATATATTCACATGCGTGTCAGGCACGGTCAAAGCATTGCATGATATCTCATGTGTAACGTTTCCATAGACACGGATCCAGTGCTCAATAATCATTCAAAATGTGGGGAACACCATTCCAACTTGGTGCCAGCCACTAGGTGGTGATATGTCTCACTCAGTGATGTTGCCATTATTGTCCTCCACCTGTGATGGTGCTGTAGAGCACAAAGATGTGGGTAATCATGGAGAAAGCCCTTTGTCTATTCTGTGTATGTTGAACAAAGAAGCCAAATGAAAATCAAATTTACTTTCTAAGAAATCAATTTGATTAAAAGCAGCAAATTTGTCCATTTAATTTAATTAATTATCCCCCCCTGTCAGCTCATGATAAAGCATTGCGTGCAGAAAAGACCATCTAGGCAGGTGGGAATGGATTGATGACAAAGAGATGGCAATATAGGATATAGATTAATCGAATCAATGAACTCCAGCTACAAGCTGTCTTATGTGCCCGTGTTGTCTCTTTCACAAAGGCTACTTCTGGAGATTGAGATTATGCCCCTCAGTGAATTATGGTTTTGAAAAGATAATAAAAAAAGTTCTTGAGCGAAATTCTTGAGCAAAGTGCTGGAAGAACTCAGCGGGTCAGACAGCATCCATGAAGGTAACGTTCTGGGTCGGGACCCTTCTTATTTTCTTTCACCATTTGCTTTTTGTCGATCCGTTCCCATTATCCAGGAGAACATTGAACAATCTAATGAGTCATAATCAAACCTAAACTAATCAGATCCTGCCTTTGCACAAGTTCTCAGACTACCTTTGATCGGACTTTACTGGACTATATTTTGCACTAAACGCATTTATGTTATTTCCTTTATCGTGTATCTGTACGCAGCAGATGACTCGATTGTAATCATGTATTGCCTTTCTGCTGACTGGTTAGCACGCAACAAAAGCTTTTCACTGTACCCGGTACACGTGACAATAAACAAACCAAAATCAACTCAATACTATTTATTTGCTAATCAATAATAAGAATCTGGCCACAGTCCTTGCAATATTACACGTCCTTCCAAGATAAATAGCACTCCTACGACCACCCTGCCTGTTGAGAACTAAACCAAGATAAACTAGAAATAGAGTCATAGAGTTATATAGCATGGAAACAGGTCCTTTGGCGTAACTCTATCATGCCGACCACAATGCCCCGCCTGTGACTGCATGGGTTTCTTTCAGGTTGCTCCAGTTTCCGCCCACATCCCAAAGACGTGTGGATTTGTATGTTAATTGGCCTTTGTAAAATTTGCCAAATTGCCGCCAGTGTGTAAGGAGTAGATGCGAAAATGGGATAGTCATAGAACTAGTGTGAACAGGAGATTGATGGCTGGCATGAACTGGGTGGGCTGAAGGATCTGTTTCAATGCATTATCTTTCATTCAAAAAATTAAGCCTAGACACCAATCCCCACATGGTGATTCTATATAAATTAACAATTAGAAGTGCACTGACCTGAAACGTCACCTATCCATGTCCTCCAGAGAAGCTGCCTGACTCGCTGAGTTACTCCAGCACTGACTTTTTTTCTTTTAGGAAGCTAGCATCTGCAGTTCCTTGTGCCTCAATTTCAACATAGGACTTTGACATGGGCCGATTCTATGCTCCATTCATGTTTGAGTGATGACTATTGAATTCTGCAATATATTTACTTTAGGTTATTTAGAGATACAGTGCTGAAACAGGCCCTTCAATCCACATGCCTTTCGAATGTGTGAGGAAACTGGAGCACCCGGAGAAAACCCATGTGGTCACAGGGAGAACCTACAACCTTGATATAGACAGAACCCATAGTCAAGAAGGAACCAGTGTCTCTAGCACTGTAAGGCAGCAACACTACCACTGTGCCACTGTGCAGCCTCAGTTATTTTTACATGAAAATGTATATGTTTTTTACTGGTTTATTTGTTCCATGACTTGATTCATTTGCAGCTCTGACCAGTGTCCTCTAGTTGACAATAATCATGTAAAAGTAAAAAATATATTGTGTGGCCACTTTTATATGACAATCCAAGTTATGTGCATATTCCAAACAGCAAATCCTATGTCCCTCATAACATTGCAATGAAAATACAGCTCCCACTGTGTGCAAATATCACAGTGAATTAAGTGTTTGCAAGAAACTATTGGCACTGTACAAGGCACTCTCAGTCCTGCACTATCTTTAACTGCATCCATATACACAAGCTGAAGATTGAATCTTATGTCAATGAAGCTTCATGATCGACCAATCCATTTTATTTGAGTAGCAGTCTCCAAGTCCCTGAAGAACAATCAATAACATTTGTAAATGCTTGCATTCCCATTGGTAAGAATTCAGAAGTTCCTATCCATGGATAGTTTATTCATTAACGCCGTCCTGGAGTTTTGTGCAGATGAGGTCCAGAGAATGGTGGGGATATTTAATGCTGTAATATGTTTGTGTTTCAGGATTTGGACGCAAAATCCATATTTTTTCTGCAAATCGGAAATCTCTTAGATGCGAAATTTACTTTATGCTAAATATGCTATAAAGTTACACCTTCATCTTGCATGCCGCTTCTGAAATTTGGTTCAATTGAATTAACTTTACATTTTGTTGCAACCAGGAACTGCAGATGTTGGATTACAAAAAAAGAGACAACATTTTGGAGTAACTCAGCAGGTCAGGCAGTATCTCTGAAGAACATGGATAGGTGACATTTTGGGATCCTTCTTCAGACTGATTGTAGTAGGGAGGGGAAACCTGGAAAAGAGAGGTGGGGGTGGGACAAAGCCTGGCAAGTGATACAGCTGTATCCTCATCCCGTTTCACCTTATTTTATATACATTTGTGTCTTTATCGTTTAGTTTAGTTTTGAGATACAGAGTGGAATCAGGCCCTTCATTCCACCGAGTCTGTCCATCCACCAATCACCACATACACTAGCGCTATCCTACACACTAGGGATAATTTACAATTTACAGAAGCCAATCAACCCACAAACCTGTACTTCTTTGGAATGTGGAAGGAAATCGGAGCTCCCAGAGAAAGCCCATGCGGTCCCAGGAAGAACGTACAAACACCGTAAAGACAGCACCTGTAGTCAGGGTCGAACCCAGGTCTCTGTAACGGTAAAGCCGCAACTCTACCGCTGCATCACCATGCTGTCCTGATCATGTCCCCCACCTCTCTTCCAGCTTTCTCCCCCCACAAGTACAATCGGTCTGAAGATGGGCACCGACCCTGAAACGTCACTTCTCCATGTTGTCCAGGGATGCTGAGTTACTCCCGCACTTTGTGCTTTTAAGTTACTCCAGCACTTTGTGTTTTTCTTTTAATTTATATTTTTATTGCTCAAAGCCCTTGTTAAGATGAAGGAGCTAAATTTGTAAGAGATAAAATGACGCACCTTTCTATATATTCATAGTTGCCTTTGATTAGTTTCCTAGGCGTGCCTCCTGGGAGAGGAAGTTGCCCTCTGTCTGGACCGTTAACCTTTGACCTCATCTATACTGACTATCACGGACTTCAACAAATGAAACAACATATGGGGCTCTCCTTCAAAAAATACAAGTAAGTGCTGAAGTTTCCTTGAATGTTCAGGAATTTGTAAGTGTGATGTAAATTCAATGTGGTGGCAATGCATTTATTCTGGTAACTTTTCATATTGGTTGAGTAAATTAGCACATGTTTATAGCAGTTTCATAGCCACTCATTTGCTCATTAAGACATGGAAAGCTTTAGAGTACCAAACCTATCTGAAATGTTAAAACATGCAAAACTTTTCAATAGATCGCAAAAAAGAAAAGTTCTTTTTTGTAGAACACTGGTACTTTTGAGCATTTGTTGATCTAAACCTAATGTGCAATTATTCCTTTTACTGTCAAACTCAATTTTTTTTATGGACTAGCTAATTGAGTTTATTGGGGAAGCTTTCAGTTTTTAAGAGGTGGGAGTGCTGATTTTTCAGAGCTTTATTGGGATTCTGCATATTGTGAAATAATGGAGAATGTTAAGGTATTATTGTCACGTATACTGAGGTACGTTGAAAAGCTTTGTTTTACCTACTATCCGATCAAATTAGATAATACTATACATAAATACAATCAAACTTAGGTACAATAGGTAGAGAGAAGGAACGATCAAAATTATAAAATTCCTTAACAATAAAGAAAATAAAAAGAGGGTGGTGAATAACTGGAACAAGTTGCTGGAGGAGGTGGTGGATGGGCCTGTTTCTGCACTCTAAATGAAACTGAACTAAGCCAAACTAGATGTTTAAGAAGGAACTGCTGGTGCTGGAACAACCGAAGGTAGACAAAAATGCTGGAGAAACTCAGCGGGTGAGGCAGCACCGATGGAGCTCAGCCTCACCCGCTGAGTTTCTCCAGCTTTTTTATCTACCTAAGCCAAACTAAAGCTAGACACTAAAAGCTGGACAGGCAGCATCTCTGGAGAGAAGGAATGGGTGACGTTTCAGGTAGAGACCCTTCTCCAGACTAATTAGGGATAGGGGGAATGAGAGATGTAGACAATGATGTAGATATAACGAACAATGAATGAAAGAAATGCAAAAAAGTAACAATGATAAAGGAAACAGGCCATTGTTAGTTGTTTGTTGGGTAAAAACAAGAAGCTGGTGTGACGTGTGGGGGAGGGATGGAAAGAGAGGGAACTAAACTGTATCAGTCACACCCTGGCCCATGGCTTGCCAGCTGCCACTGCTGTCAGGAGTCTTTTCCATTAACACACATTCAAAAATGAAAATTCCTTTATTAAAAAAATACAATTCCTTAACAAAAAGAAATAGAAACAGGATGGTGAATAACTGGAACACGCTGCCAGAAGAGGTGGTGGAGGCCGATGCGATTATAATGTTTAAAAGGTGTTTGGATGGGTACTTGGTATTTGATTTTGACAGACAGAAACATTTTCTCCAGGGTAGAAATGTCAATGACTGGAGAGCACTGCTTTAAAGTGAGAAGGGCAAAGTTTAAAGGAGATGTACAGGGCAATTTTTTTTTTTACACAAAAGGTGTTGAGCTGTTGAGACAAGATGATGTTGGAGGCAGATACGATAGTGGTGTTTAAAAAGCTTTTGGATTGGCACGTAGATTTGCAGGGAATGGAGGGATATGTATCACGTGCTGGCAGAGAAAATTTGTTTATTTTGGCATCATGTTCGACACAGACATTGTTAGTCGAAGGGCCTGTTCATGTTCTGCACTTCTCTGTGTTTTATTCTCTGAAAGGCGTAGCGGGATATAGGCTTATTGCAGGCAAGTACGATTGGAGGAGAGAGGCATCATGGTCGGCAAGGATGTGGTGAGCAAAATTGGCCCATTTCTGTGCTCTGTTCCAATGCAAGAAGCAATTAAATGCATCTAAATGAACTCAATAAGAAAAGGAAATTAGCTCGTAATTATGTTTCTCCCCAGTTGATTTTTATCCCATTAAAATCAAAAGGATCTACTTGACTTACACAAGTGGGCTGATTTCAAAGTACTGGGAGTTAGTGGGAATTGTGCTCCCTCACTGTCACAAGTCAACATGTTTGATCAGTTCTTGTAAATCCCAAATCTCTACACATCCACAAGGTGAATTTTCAACCCGGAGACACAAGGAACTGCAGGTGCTGGCATCTTGAGTAAAACACAAAGTGCTGGAAGAACTCAGTGGGTCAGGCAGCATCTGCGGAGGGAATGGACAGACGATGTTTCGGATAAAGTATTTTAATGGACAGGCGATGTTTGGGTTTGGAATAGACAGGTAATGCTGTCAGATTTGTATCCTTTCTGTTTTGGGGATAGTATTTATATAAAATGCCATTGCAACAGTTCAACTTGGGGGCATTTTAACATCTAGGCAGATCAACAATGAATGTGGCTGAGATGCATTAATTGTCAAGTATAATGTAATTAAGTTCTGGGGCTGTAGGACTTTGTAAATTAATTTTAGTTTTAGAGATACAGTGTGGAAACACGCTCTTCCACCCACCATGTCTACGCTGACCTGTGATCATCCGTTCACACATCATCAAAGACCCACACCATCCTGGCCACACACTCATCTCTCCATTGCCATCGGGAAGAAGGTACAGGAGCTTGAAATCTGGAACATCCAGGTTCAGGAACAGCTTCTTCCCCACAGCCATCAGGCTATTAAACTTGCCATCAAACAAACTCTGAACGATAACAGCCTATTGCACTTTATCTGTTTATTTATTGTGTATACATATGGTCTATGGTACACACTGAACTTTTATCTCCTGTTCTGTATTATGTTTACATATTCTGTTGTGCTGCAGCAAGCAAGAATTTCATTGTCCTATCTGGGACACATGACAATAAAACTCTCTTGACTCATGACTCTTGACACTAGTTCTATCCTACACACGACGGTAAGTTCGCAAAGCCAATTAACCTGCAAACCAGTATGTCACCCGGAGAAAATCCACGTGGTCACAGGGAGAATGTGCAAACTCCATACAGACACAATCTGTAGTCAGCATCGAACTCAGGTCTCTGGCGCTGTAAGACAGCAACTCTACCAATGGATCACTGTGCCACCCGTAATGTGCCAAGTATTTCCTGTGCACAGTTTTCCACCTGTTATGTCTTATTTTTGGCCAGTAAATGTATCTGAATGCTGCACTGAAGAATCAAAGGAATACTTTGAAAATAACACAAATATAATTTAGTATGAAAGGGAAAATCTTATTGAAAAATTTGAATTGAAAATTGGAGATGGTGTACAGATAAAAGAAAAATCACACATGTTCACAACAGGACTTCAAAATCCTACCCATAAATTTCCATTACATCTACGACTTTCGAACCTGAATAATCGATGTGTCTGTTTCCACTAGGACTGCTGCGGTTCAAAATTTGTCTCTTGCAAAAAGATATTTAATATTATTCTTGTGATGTCTTTGATATCCTACAGTGCGCTGCTGCCCAGGGAACTCAAATGCTTCAGAGTGTTGATACAAGGGAGGGAGATAAATGACTGTTAGCCACCATTTTAGCAAGACTTACATGAAAGCTCTCCGGAGAAACTTGCTTGCCCCTGCTTCACTTTTCATTACAGATGGTCTGATATCATCAAAATTACATTTTTCACTTTGCTGATGACATTACATGGTACAGGCCGTTTCCTATCTTGAGATAAGCAACACCTAAATCACTGTAGGCAGAACTGAACACTGGGCAGAAAATAGCGTTGGCTTGAATGCCAATAAGTCCAAATCAATTCCTCTGTTAAGAAAGATGAATCACAAAATAGGTCCCTTTTCTCCGCTGATAAGAAGTGTAGACATTTAAGTTATTTGCTTCTAAATCACATTTTGCTACGTTGAAGCAAAACAAAACAATAAAAGCTAGAAAAAGAAGTGGATGTGTGGAAGGCACTGCAGCGATTTTCTTCGAGCCTCGTACATGCCAAATAATAGAATACTGAGAATCAAAAAGATTGCAGATGCTGTAAATCTAAAATTAAAGTAAAAACTCTTGGAGGTACTCAGTTAGTCAGGCCGCACATGTGGAAAGATAAATCGAGTTAAAGTTTCTGGTTCAAGTCTCTTTGTCAGAACTGGGAAAGAGACAAATGAAGTTTGTTAAGTTGCCGGGAAAGTGTGGGAAGAGGTGTGTTTCAGAGAGGAGAAAATCAGGGGTGACCATTAAGAAATATAATTTCTTATCCTAAGTTCAGGAAACCCCAACAAAATTAATAGCAGTGAACTTAGGGTCATATAGTAATATAGCATGGAAACAGGCCCTTCAGAACAGCTTCTCCATGCCGACCAATATAATAAGTGTGAGGTGTTTCATTTTGGAAAGTCAAAACACAGTAGGACCTTCACAGTGAACAGAAGGAACCTGGGGATTGGTGTTGAGCAGAGGTGTACAGGTACATATTTCCCTGAGAGTGGCATCATGGGCAGATAGTGTGGTGAAGAAGGCTTTTGGTCTTCATCAGTCAGGGAAATAAGGATAGAAATTGGGACGAAGATAGACACAAAAAGCTGGACCAATGAAAGAAATAATAACTTAAAGGTATTTTCCTATTAGAGTTACAGATGATGAAACAAAGAACTGTAATTAGCCACATAAAGCTGGAGTAACTCAGCGGGTCAAACAGCATCTCTTGAGAAAAGGAATAGGTGATGTTTCAGATTGGGACCCTGCTTCAGGTTGAGAGTCAGAGGACAGGGAAACAAGAGATATAGATGGCACAGAACAAATGAATGAAAGAAATGCAAAAAGCAATGATAATCAAGGAATCGCAAAGCCCACAATGATCCATTGTTGGCTGTGGGATGGGTGATAACAAGTTATACAGACTGTAAAACTCAACAGGCATTATGTTGCAGTTGTACAAGTTGGTGGTGAGGTCGCACTTAGGGTATAGTGTTCAAGTTTGGTCATTCTTCATCAGAAACAATGCCATTAAAATGGAAAGGATGCAGAGAAGATGGATGTTGCCAAGACTCTAGGGCCTGAGGTATAGGGAGAGGTTGGGCAGGCTAGGACTTTGTTTATTAGAGCACAGGAGGCTAAGGGGAAAGATTAATTATGAGGGGAATAGATAGGGTGAATGCACATAGATATTTTCCTGGGATAGAGGACTCAAGAATTGAGGTCAAAGATTTAAGGTGAGAAAGGAAAGATTCATTAAGTCCCAGGATTGCTTTTTTTATACTCAGAGGGTGGTGGTCATATGGAGCGAGCTGCTAGAGGAAGTAGTCGAGGACGGTATAATAACAACATTTAAAAGACATATGGGCAGGTACATGTATAGGAAACGCTTAGGGCCAGATGTGGGCAATGGGAATAGCTTAGATGGAGCTGAATAGCTTGGTCCAGTTGAACCGTAGGGCCTGTTTCCGTGCTGTATGACTCGAAATAAGCTAGTCCCATGTGCCTGCGTTTGGCCCATAGCTTTCAGGGATATTGACAGGAGCAGGTCACGGTGCTAATTTAGGTTGCTCGGCTCATAGCAGCAGCACAAGCCATACGCATGTAAAAAATAGATGTTGAGGCTGATGCTACTTTCTCTTTTTGCTTCCCTCAAGGGCCTCTGCTATTTAAAGAATTCAATTGTAGGAAGCAATTAATTGCTTCCCTTGGGTCGCCGAAGTATGCTGTAAACATCTACAACATGTCACTCATGACCCATTATAATGCCTTTCAGTATTTTCAGCATGGTTGTCTATTTATCTTGTAAGAAAATATTGGTTGTGCATTTGGCTGCATCAGCCATTAATGACAGAGTAATATGGAGGCACACAAATGATCATCAGTGACATTGATAATGTCTAAAGTATATTAAAATTAATTAGAGTATTAGCACACATTTTAGAATAAAGGGTACATGTAATGCTTTACCATGATGATGATTAATTCATTGATATGCCGATTGATAATTGCTCACATATATTGTTAAATGGAAACAATGGTATGATAGGAAGAGCGATTCAAGAAAACAGAAGGAAAATTCTTGAATTAGTGAAACGTCTCTAGATTGTGAATTACTTTGAGGTGAGCCATTTGTATTCCAGAATTGTGGTGTATAAAAAGAAAGTCCTGGTTTACATTATTAGTAAAATTGTGTGATCATTAGACAATGGATATAGATTTATCTAACTTTCAATCAATTGTTGAAAGGATAAAATGTGGTTACATTTGTTCTGCACTGAGTTGGGAGTTTCAATCTATATTAAAAGGAACTTTCAAATGTCTATTAACTAAGATAAAAAATAAAAGAGACATTTAACAGTCAGACAGTTTTGATAGTTTTTCCCAGGATGGAAATGTCATAGACTGGAGGATATAGCTTTAAGGTGAGCAGGCAAAGTTTAAATGAGATGTGTGGAGCAAATTTACTTTTGCACAGAGGGAGGTGCGGATGCATGCTGCCACATATATGATAGTGGTGTTTGAGAGGCTTTTGGATAGGCACATGGATATGCAGGGAATGGAGGGATATGGATCATGTGCAGGCAGATGAGATTAGTTTAACTTGGCATCACATTCAGCACAGGCATTTTAGAATAAGGGGTAAGTGACAAATTTACAAAGGTGATGATTTATTCATTGATACGCTTATTGGTAATTGCTAACATCTATTGTTAAATGAAAACAATGTTATGGTACGAGCCTGTTCCTGTGCTGTGCTGTTCTATGTTGTAAGTAACTGATGTGAATGTAGTCATCCCCATGCCCTTAAGACAATGGGGACTACATGTGGAAGTCTCTTAAAATAGGATCAAGAGATCGTGATCCATGATTAACCTATTCAAGTTGAGTTTAATGCAGTCAGGGCATGAATATTGTGGTGCCTGTTCAATATCACGAACATGCTGCCCAGCTATCAACAATCATAGACATTTGGTGGACGATTCAGCGGAGGGCTCATGGAATTGTTAATATTGGCTAAATTAAAGACACCATTAAATGGAGGATCCCTGCACTTGTCAGAATTGCTTAACCCTTGTCAGCTGAACTTTACAGACTTTGATTGGCATCACCCAGTCTAGGTTCAGACTGAAATGCAGGATGGTAAGGGGTCCCGGTGTTCTCCCTGTTTCTCTTAAATTGATAACATGTATAGCGGTTTTGCAAACTAACCTTAAATGCATCATTTCTATTGGAACGCTGCAAAAGCATTGTAAACAGTATACATAATGTTGCAAGACGGTCATCCTGTTAATTGATGATTGTTTGAACCGATGAGCCTTGGAAAATTTGTTTGAATCTCAGGGCACATGTTTCAATGTTTGTTCTTGTTAGCTTCTTTCGAGAGCTTTCTTTCTTATACAATGTATAAGCTGCTGTATTATTGGATTAGGGAAATGTCTGTTATGTATGGGGTTAATCGATATCTGTAATTCGATTATTAAGAGACCACCCCCATGTGGTTCGGACCCTCAAGGTCCCAGGACATTTAAAAGTCTGCTACCACGAGATCCAAGGTCTATCTTCTGGGAGAGCACTTGGGACTGCCGTTACTTTCTGGAGTGTCTCTGTTTGAGCAGGCAGATACGAGGATTGAACCCGCGGTGGGATAGGTATAGTAGTTGAACTTTAATTGTGTTTTTGTTAAAATAAAGATTAGTTGTTCAAGTGCTTGATTCAGTGTCTTTACTGAAACTAGACTGGGGGGAAGCTTAGAAACGAGCCATTTACCGAATGAGTGCCTTGCTTACTTTAAACGGTGCCTACACCTCTTAAAGTGGCTTTGGGTTACAACAGAAACAAGCATGGACATGTTCAAAAAGTTACAATGTGCGAGTTCCACTGTTTGTAATTGATGTTTTGGAGATCTTAGTGCAGGAGATGGTCAGGAGGATGAACAGAAAGGCAGCGAGCAATAGGAATGACAAACTCTGGAGCTCAGTACCGCTCTGAAGTTAACTAAAAAAGTCAATAACCTCACATATATTGTTAAGGGTAGTAATTACATTTTCACCTATCCTACCAAATACACTACCGGCCTCACAAGTTGTTCAATCGTATCGCAGTAACGTTAAATAATCAATGCTCAGACCCTCCAATGCGCACTCCTACACGCTCACACAATAATCACTGATATAAATACGTCTTGTAGCTGAGGTTGAGCTTCAGATTTGTTTATTATTGTTACATTTACCGAGGCAGAGTGAAAATCATTGTTCAACATGCTATCCATGCAGATCAGATAATACTACAGATAAATACAATCAAGCCAAATACAATAGTCTATTACAAAAGGTAGAGCAAAACGGAAGATACAGAGTGTAGAATATAGTATTGTAGCGCATCAGTTCCAAAGTCCTACGTCCGCAATAGAGATGAATTAAACAATACTTTAGCTTCTGGAAGAATTGTTCAGAAGCCTGCTGACATATGGGAAAAAGCTAATCCTGAGTAATGGTGCATGCTTTCGGGCTTCTGTATCATCTGCTGGACCGGAGCAGGGAGACCAAGGAATGACCGGGATTGGATAAGTCTTCGATTCTGTTGGCAGTTTTTCCAAGGCATTGTGAAATATCGCTGGAATCAATGGAGGGAGGTGTGTGCGATGGATTGAGCTACATCCACAACTCTCTGCAAATGGATGCAACAACTTGATGAGAGCGGGACATGTGTGCCTGGTTATCCTCCCTGGTTATTCCACATGGAGAGTAGAGTGTTGGTCGTCATTGTGACATTTGTTGCTAGGGCCAGAGCCAGTTGTAGAACTAAGAACATCAAAGATAATGGTATCCGTAAACCTAAACCATCTCCTCATACCCCACCACCCCTGAATCTCCATTCACTTCCAAGCTGCCAATAGCTTTGGCTGATGTCTCTTTCTTTCCTCCCCACATTTCTGCCTTTACATGCCCATGGTGATGGAGAGATAACTAGTCAACAGTAATGAAGACACAGCCTTACTCTGTTATGCACTTATTGCGCCAGCTCGGACTCTGAATCTTTGCTTAATTTAAAGACTGCACTCAAGTGGAATCCCCACCTGTTGAGTCACTGTTCATGAATGAGTTGGAGCCAGGGCAGAGGGGAGGATATCACAGGTGCCCGCTCACTGAAGGGCCACTCACAATATTATTTGCAAGCAAAACACAAAGTGGTAGAAGAACTCAGGTCGGCACAGTGGCACAGTGGTAGAGTTGCTGCCTTACAGTGACAGAGACCCGGGTTTAATTCTGACTACCAATGCTTGTCTGTACAAGGTTTGTATGTTCTCCCGTGACCTGCTTGGGTTTTCTCCAAGATTCCCAGTTTCCTCCCACATTCCAAAGACATACAGGTTTGTAGGTTAAATGCCTTGGTATAATTGGAAATTGTCTCTAACGTGTGTAGGATAGTGTTAGTGTGCGGGGATCGCTGGTCAGCCCGGACTCAGTGGGCCGTGGGGCCTGTTTCCGTGCTGTATCTCTAAACTGCGGGATTAGTGTTTTTAACAGTGGCCAACACCGGCAAATGGGGACACAATGCGCTGGAGTAGCTCAGCGGGTCAGGCAGCATCTCTGCGGAACATGGATAGACAACGTTTTGAGTCAGGACCCTTCTTTAGACCGAAGCAGTGTCTCAACCTGAAACATCGCCGATACATCAGTCTGAAGAAGGGTCCAAAGCCGAAATGTCACATATCCATATTCTCCAGAGATGCTGCCTGACCTGCTGAGTTATCCCAGAATTTTACATTCTTTTTTTTTGTGAAGTGGCAGTCCCTTGTTCTAGAGGCAAACTCAGGGACTAAAACATGAGAACTACCTCAATTATAAAACCTGGGCAGAATGGAAGAGTTGTGCCAAAGCGCCTGCTGTATGACTCTATGACCATGACTTAATCCCATTGTCAATGTCCTCATATTTCACTGCTGAAATTACTGTGAAACTGCAATCCACATCCTGCCTGCTGAGCTAGTGAATTGCCGCTGGCTCAATTTCTTTTCTGTCATTCTCTCTTTTCCCGTCGGCTTACTGCAACCTTGCATATATCTGTATGCTGGTTTCCATTTCTTTTTATGTCCCTCCCTGCTGCTTGCCATTTATATTTCATATTACAGAGCTTCCCTATATCAGCTCAGAACTCCTAAGACCCTGAATATTGAATGCCTATAAAACCAATCACAATCGCTTGCCAAAGATACCACGTATGACAAAATGTCTTCAACTGACTTAAGACGAGGATAATATTTTTTTTAAACTAGAAAACGTGTTTGGATGAACAAGGAACTACCTTTTCAATATTCCGATCAGCTGAACATATTTGTTTTAAAAATATTTCTACATATTACCTTTAAATAGATAAGGTTAAGACCTAATAGAACTGTATAAAATATTGAAGTTGATGGAAGTATATAAAGTATAGGCGCATAGATAGCGTAGTCACAACTTTTTTTCCAGGGTGTAAATGCACAGACTAGAAGGCATAGTGTTATGGTGAGAGGGACAAAGTTTAAAGGAAAGGTGCAGAGCAAGTTTTTTTTACACAAAGGGTGGTGTGTGCCTGGAACACACTGCCAGGGGTGGTGGTCGAGGCAGATGCAAATGATGTTTTAGAGGCTTTAAGCTGGACACATGGATCTGCAGAGTATGGAGGGATATGGATCATGTTTCGACAGATGATATTAGTTTTGTCTTGGCATTATGTTCGGCAGATATATTGCGTGCTAAAGGGCCTGGTCCTATGTTGTACTTTTCTATGTTCTATCTTCTTAAACCGAACTTCAAAATTAGCCCGTGTATTTTTGGGTTGATTCAGTCAGGCTCTTGATCAATTGTACAACTTCTGTCCCCTGCCAATTTACAACATAACCCCTTCTCAAGAGCCAAAGGTGTTTAATTGTCATATGTACCAGCAGTGGAACACTGAATTTCTTACTTGCTGTAGCCTAACAGGTCAATAAATGCAATAACACACAATAAATTAATACTTAGGTAACCATAAAGGGCCTGTCCCACTTTCACAACCTAATTCACGACCTCTGCCGAGTTTGCCCTTGACTCATACTCGCAGCATGGTCGTCACGAGGTCGTTGGAGGTCGTAGATAGGTCGTAGGTAGGTCGTAGCAGGTCGTGATGCTAGTCGTAGGTACTCGTGGCATCAAGTCGATCGGGGCGTTTTTTCAACATGATGAAAAATGTCCACAAGTAAAAAAGGTCGTGAATTAGATTGTGAACGTGGGACAGGCCCTTAATAGTGCAAAACCGAAGTCCATTGTACAACAAAAGATATAGAAGATCATAGTTGCTGAGGTTGGTATTGTGCGGTGTTCAAGAAACTGATTGTTGCTGGGAAGAAGCTGTTCTTGAACCAGGTCCTATCACTATTAATTAATTTCTTGAACATAACTGTGCATAAAATCATAGAATTCCTGCCTGAAAATATCAAGAAACAAAAATGCTACACAATTTATTTTTCCACAGTGACTGGTTTTCATTTGAAAGCGTTTATTACTCTGGGTAAGCTTACTCTCTGGAGGAATAGCTTACATTTCATGGAAGGATTGCCTCAAGGTTTTTTTTGCTTCATCTGGCATTTTAATCTATTCAAGTCTGAACAAACACAGGGATAGGAACATTGATATAATGTGCATTTGTGTAATATCTATATTTAGAGTCTGCTCATTAAGCTGCGCTGTGTCAATTCCCTCTGCTGTTCATAGAATCATCTTCATTGTAATATGAAAAGTAAATGAGTGTAATAAGGGAAGAAATGGTCCAGGTCTCTATCTTGAAAAAGTATTATGTAATTATTTAATTTTTCTGAAGCTCCTTCATCTTCCCATCCAAATTTACTGTCACTTTTGACCATGCTTACATAAAGTGCATTTTGGCAAGTGTTTAAATGACTTTCCCTCGTGGTTTCTTACATAAAAAATTCCAAGAACTGAATCCAGGGTCTGAAGAAGGGTCCCAAACTGAAACGTCACCCATCTTTTTTTCTCCAGAGATGCTGCCTGACATGTTGTGTTATTCCAATACTTTGTCTATCCCAAGACCACAGCTGGATTAGAACTTGAGGAGGTACATGGATATAAAAGATTTAGAAGGATATGGGCCAAATCCAGGCAGTTGGGACTATCTTAGATGCGGCATCTTGATCAGCATATATGTCATGGGGCAAAGGGCCTGTTTCCTTGCTTTATGACTATAAACAAAGGATTAATATTAATATGTGCTTATTTGATAAACTATTTGCTTTCCTGCATGAAACAGTTTAGCCACAGAGTTATGTCACGTGCTGTGTATTTCAACACGTGCATATGCTGTCTGCCTTCATTGGAACATTGCCTGAAATGGTAAAATGAGTCCATCACAGTGATATGCAAGTTCAATGAAACAGAGATAAAAAGGGATTGAATAATAAATTTGACTAAATATGAATCGAAAACTATTTGAAATAAAGCTCAAAAATATAAAATTAAAATTGCATTCTATTCAAAACACAACCTTTTTAAAAAAAAGTTAAATATTCATTTCACCTTTATAGGATGTCATGATGTGCACAGATAATAGCTAAGCACTGACAAGCCTTCTCCAGAAAAGTTCCAAGCAATGTCAGTGCAGTAATATTTAATTAACCTGACATATTTGCAAAAAGCTTCATGCTTCTGAAGTCTTTTTAAACTCAAAGCATAATAATTTGGCCGCACATGGTTTGGGGGCGGCACGGTGGTACAGCAGTAGAGTTACTGCCTTACTGTGTCGGAGACCCGGGATCGATCCTGACTGCGTGTGCTGTCTGTACGGAGTTTGTATGTTCTCCCTGTGGCCTCATGGGTTTTCCCCAGGTGCTCTGGTTTCCTCCCACATTCCAAAGACATACAGGTTTCTAGGTTAATTGGCTTTGGTAAAAATTGTAAGTTGTCCCTAGTGTGCAGTATGTGCTGGGATGGGGGTCACTGGTCGGCACGGACCTGGTGGGTCGTAAACGAAACTAGTCCAACGGTAGATGTTGAAATTCAAAACATAGCAGCTGGTAGTTCTACCTTGGTTGACCTAATTATGTGTAGGAAGGAACTGCAGATGTTGGTTTACACTGAAGATATACAGGCAGGAAGCAACTCTGGAGAAAGGGGATAGGTGATGTTGTGGGTTGACACCCTTCTTCTAATTATGAATGGGTTATAGACCTTCAGTTATAAGCAGGATAAGATTCTGAGGGGAGTGGATTATTTGGCAATTACATGTATACAATGTAAAGATGTCTTCAGTCATTTGTCATCAAATGTTTTGTTGTTGATTTCCATTTGCGGCACAATTACGGCTGATGAGTAGATTGGAGCACATACAATGCAACTTATGGGCTGCAACTAATGCCAATACACTGGATCATCTACCGAGTTTAGCTGTTTACACAGCAGTGAATCCATGTTTTCAATCACATGCTGACAGGCACAGAGGTTCAACACTGTCAGTTCTCTCTGCCACTAGACACCCCATGGCACCCAATCTCACTGAGATTCCACTCAGGAATACACCACTCACCAACTCTATGCCGGGTTATTGCTGGGATGGGATCAGAAGCCTTGGTGACATGAACAAAACAGATGGTTGTCCTTTTGTTTTCATTATTTTGCTTCAGGTTAATTTGTATTTAGCTGTTTTTAGTGAAATAATGCATAATTTTAAAATTATTTTCTTCAATTTTAATATTTTTTAAATTTTATGAATGTCAGCCGCTTGATCCTGGAATCCTAGATCAGACACCCCTAAATCCTAGATTCTAGAAACCTAGAGCACTATAGTCCTAGATTCTAGAGCCTAGAGCTTTGACACAAGACCAGAAACCCTGAACTCTGAGACCCTCATATCATAGAACCTCAGATCCTTGACCATGGACTATAGACCCCAATACCTTATAACCGTTGATCTTTGAACACTAGACCTTAGCCCTAGAATGTGGATCCTAGAATCCTAAGCCCTAGATCCCTAGAATCCTAGAAACCAAAACCCAGAACCCTAGAACCTAGACAACTGGACCTGGAGCCAATACACTAAAATCTTAAACCCTAAACCCTAGACCTCTATAAACCTAGAATTATAGGCCCTATATTCCTAGACCCTAGAATGATAAACCTTATACCCCAGATTATTAGACCCTCGAACCCTAGACCCAAGATCATAAAACACTAGACCCTAGAACTGTAAAACCCTGAACCCTAAACCTAAAACCCGAGATTCCTAGAACCTAGATTCTAAGAACCTAGAATCCTAGACCCTAGAAGTTTGGACCCTGGACCCTAGATTCCTAAATCCTAGAACCCAAGAAACCTAGAATCTAAAGCCTTGGTTCCTAGATCCCTAAAACCCTAAACAATAGAACCCAAGACGTCTTGAACCCCAGACCCCTATACAGTCTTAGAGCCCTGGACCTTAGAATCCTAGAACGTGGACCATAGAACCTTAGTCCCCAGATCCAGAGAACCCCAGAGCCCTGACCATAGAACATAGCTCAGCACAGTGCAAAACAGGCCCTTCAGGTAATCATATCTGTGCTGGCCATGGTGCAGTTAAATTAAATTCCTCTGCCTGAATGTGATCCATAACGCTTCATTCCCTGCATGCCCATGTGCTTATCCAAAAGCCTCTTAAAAACAACTATCATATCTACCTCCATCACCACCCCTTGCAGTGCATTCTAGGTGTCACCACTCTCTGTGTAAACAAAATGTATCCAAAGGGTATAAAAGCTTTAAAATTACCCTTGCAGTTTCTACAGAGGATACAGCTGTGGCTGGGCTTTACTGACAGTCAAGGGATTGCATTAATGCTAGGATGTTGGTTTTCATTCTTGCTCAGAGGCCCTGCAACCATGCATATCACACCACTCCAGACGACAGGCTATTGGGCAACAAGATTGGCGTTGCACATTTGGGGGAACATAGGTGGCCTTTTTAACCAGAACAACAAGATCCATCCCATTGAAGACGTGTGTGGAACAATTACAGGGAAAATATTGCTTGGGATTAAATTGCTGTTGCCACAGAAACATCTAACATTTTTTGGTTGGAATGCTTTGCCCAGAAATAATCTTTTAAGAATATTTATGTTTGGAATTTTAAACTGCAGGTCACTATTGTTCATGTTCATAAGTCATAGGAGCAGAATTAAACCATTCGACCCATCAAGTCTACTCCATCATTCAATCATGGCTGATCTACTTTTCCCTCTCAACCCCATTCTCCTGCCTTCTCCCTATGACCGTTGACACCCTAAAGAGCCTATCCCACCAGCATGTGATTCCATGCGGTGAGCGCGACCAAACCGGCAGCGAATGCTGCGCGGAGGTCGGGTGATCCCCGTACAGGGCCCGTCCCACCAGCATTCGCCTGCATGCAGCAAGCGCGACCAAAACCGGCAGCAGGGGCCGCGCGGAGGTCGGGTGAGTGGCGCAACGCGGCGCAAAGTGAGGCGAACTTGGAGCAAAGTCTTAAAGGTAAGTTCGCCAGGACAGAGAGGGACACACAGAGAGGGGCACAGAGGCACACACAGAGAGGGCCACAGAGCCACACTCAGAGAGGGTCATGGAGGCACCTACAGATAGGTTCACGGAGGCACGACGTCGACGCGGTGCGTAATGCGTCGAGGCGACAGCGAACCGACAAGCTGTTGCCGCGCGGAATTTTTGAACATGGTCAGTTTTTCGGAGCCCCGCGCAATGACGGGAACGAACTCCGCACAATTCCACATGGCTCCGGCGATCGAAGTGGGACCGGCCCCGCGACGCCGGACGGCTCAAGCGACCACGTTAGGTCGCGCTCATCGCTTGGAGTTGCATGCTGGTGGGACAGGCCCTTTACTAATTAAGAATCTGTCAATCCCTGCTCTAAGAATATGCAGTGATTTGGGCCTCCACAGCTTGGAGAAGCTTGCCTCTTCACTGTTTTATAGTTGACAGCGAAATTTCACTTCTGAGACTTATGCTTGTGTAATTGACTTCTAATGGAATATTAGTTGGAGTACAGAACAGAAACAGGCACTTTGGCCTCCAATATCTGTGGCAAAAATGATGCTAAGGCAAACTAATCTCTAATGCATGCACATGATCTAACTCTCTCCTTTCCCTGCATATCCATGTCTGAAAGTCTCTACCAGCTGCGCCACTGAGCTGCCCATAGATTCCAACATTATTTCCATCCTCCATCAGGTCTAGCATATCTGTGCTAAATACCTTGCTCAAGAGATGTGCATGCTTAAGAGGAGCCAAGGCAGATTAACATTTCATCCAAAAGCCTGCACATCTGACAGTCCGAAACTCCCTCAAAACAGCGCTGACTGTCAGTCTAAATTTTCTGGATGAGGTTAAATCAGAGATAAGCATGTTTTTAAGCAATTGCTAATATCCTGTTCTCTATGTCAGGAGTTTCACATGTTAGCACTCCTACACGATGTACACAATTCCCACACAACGTTGAGTGACACATTTCATTGGCAGCTTCAGCTAATAAAAATAAAATAACTTATTTTGAGATGTTCAAAGCCCGAGACTAAAATCATGGCCACTAATGCTAGATAAATCTTTACAGTCAGGAATGATGTTTTTGATTGACACTAATAATATTTTGATCTCTTCGTGGTAATATTCAACAGTACCAGCTCTGTGTTTTTGAAAGGATAGGGAGTCATAAAAAAAAGTATTTATGAAGTGTAAAACATGACAAGCCAGAAGATTATAGAGTCTGGGAAAGATTGAGTGATCACAAGGGAGGGATCAGTGAAACACAGAGAAACCTGAAATGAAAGCACATTCATTTCTAAATGATGGAGGGAAAAATTGTTCTGCACAGCGACCAATTTCAAGAAGGAAAAATACCTCAAATCAGATGTTTTTGATAGACCAGTGAATGCCTTTTATTGAGGTAGAAAAATATAAAAGAACACAAGGTACTGATGTCTGTGAGAGAATGTGATTTATGGCAAAGACTATAAGGGAATGGAACAGCCCTGTCAAAGAGATAGATCACAGCATCTGTTTGTGGGAATAGAAAAATGTTGCATTAATGTGAGAACCCGTGTGCGAATTATTTAGCAAGGGGAAAAATTGAAAATGTTGGACAAGTTGCATGATATTAATTTCAGATAAAAATTTGAAAAGAATTGAGGAGTGAATGTGATTGAAAAAAAATGCAAATACTGTACTGCAAAGAATTGTTTGAGAAATGCAATAGGAAAACCAAACACCCACCCAATAATACAGAAACATTTCTAAGTTATGTCTATAATCCTTCATCAAAATCACACTGTGAACTAAATCCTCTAACATATTTGATTGGTAGAGTTGTGTACTGTTTTCAAGGTTTTTATGCAATTGCTTTTTCTTGAATCAGTTACTTTAATATTGAGAGAGCTCGACAACAGCTTATAGCAACTTCAGCTATTTGTACTCATATTGCCAATTTTACTCATGGCATAAAATATTTTGTGGTGCAGCATTCATCTAAAATGGATTCTGACTCAACGGAAATATTATTAGAGGTGTCCTAAAGTTGGTTCAAAGTTGTGTGTAATAAGCTTGTTTTTTATAAAGGGAAAAAGTCTGGTTTGCACGCAACAAAAGCTTTTCAATGTACCTTGATACACGCGACAATAAACCAACCTAAACTAAATAGAGTGATTTAGGGAAGGCGTACTGCAAAGTCCTAGAAAACTTAAGGTAGATAAAAATGCTGGAGAACCTCAGCTAGTGAGGCAGGATCTATGGAGCCAAGGAAATAGATGATGTTTGGGTTGAGTTCCTTCTTCAGACTGATGGGATGGTAGGGGGGGCAGGACGAAGAAAGAAAGAGGCGGAGACAGTGGGCTGAGGGAGAGCTGGGAAGCGTAGGGGAAAGAAGGAGAAAGCAGGTACTACGTGAAATTGGAGAAGTCAATGTTCATACCGCTGGGGTGTAACCTACCCAAGCGAAATATGAGGTGCTGCTCCTCCAATTTACGGTGGGCCTCACTCTGGCCATGGAGGAGGCCCAGGACAGAAAGGTCGGATTCGGAATGGGAGGGGGAGTTGAAGTGCTGAGCCACCGGGAGAGCAGGTTGATTATTTTTGCGAACCGAGCTGAGGTGTTGGGCGAAGCGATCGGCAAACCTACGCTTGGTCTCACTGAGCAGCTGATATCTTGAACAGCGGATGCAATAGATGAGGTTGGAGGAGGTGCAGGTGAACCTCTGCCGCACCTGGAAAGACTTAAGAAGAGCTTTACAATTAAAAAAAGACAAAGGGCTAGAGTAACTAAGCAAGACAGGCAGCATATCTGGGGAATATAGATAAAATATCTTTTTGGTTGGGAACCTTCAAACTAATTGCGAGGAGGGGCAGTGGGGGGAAAGAGAGCTGGAAGAGAAGAGGAGCTGGACAAAGCATGGCAAGTGATAGGTCGATACAAGTGAGGGAGGTGGGGATTGATGGGCGGATGGTTGTACAAAAGCCAGCGATGAAAGGACAAAAGATGTGAGATGAGGATAGAAGAGGTGCAAATTGTGAAAGAGGAAGGAACAGGGTTCTTACCTTCCTTGTCCTCAAGGTGGGCTGCGGGAGGAACCCCCTGGTGACAAAGGCTGAAGGCGGCCAGGCAAGGAGATGGATGTCAGTTCACGGGGCGATCCGGACAGAGGCGACTGCTGGGGGCCCTACAGAAGCCTGGGGCTCGCCTGGATCGGGCGTCGCTCCAGGAGACCGAGCGCAGGGACCAGACTGGACTTTGAAAGTGGTGCTAAATACTGGCGAGCCTTGCATGTGGTCTCAGTGGACTGTTTCTATGCACTTTGCTCTAATCGGGTATTGCACATAGATATGGCAATACTTTACCCAAATGTATGCAAAAAAGGAATTGCACTGTACGTCTGTACATGTGATAATAAAGAACCATTGGCCATTTTCTCGAAACTTCCTGCGCCATTCCAATCAATGTCAGTTCCTTTATATCATACTAAGAACAAAGGAAATTTGTTTTTATTTTGCTACCTGGATCAAAGGCTTATTGTCAGACAGGGGCAATTAATCAAATGGTAATCTTTTAACCCAAGAAACTTCAAAGGAGGCTCCAATAAAAAAGAGTTCAAACACCCATCAATTATTTAGTTCTTCTAAAAAAATACTTGATTTCATTAGTTTTTAAGAGACAAAAGGTCAAATATGCAATGCTAAAATGCTTTGCCATTCAAACTCATTAGAGTTGAGCTGGAAATTCCAATCACGACTGAAGGTTGTGGACGGGAATATTTTACATCGTCAGACCGGGTGGCTGTGGAAGGAAATGGAACTTATCATTCAAGCATGTGATGTGTGCAGGTCGAACTCTCCCCCTCTCTCCCAACCATGAAGATAATGAGAATAGATAGACTGCTTCCAGAACATCTATAATGGAGGGGCCTTGCTATGAATCTTTATCAATTCAGATGTAACTAGCAAATGGTATTCCTGCTTTTATACAGAATGATATATGATATTATATATAAAAGCCACAAAATGAGCTGAACTGGTGCACTGCAGTTGTAGTTTTGCATCCAGCGCTCCAAACCATTCTTGTGGGAATAATCCCAGCATTGAAAAGATTTACTAGAATAATAAGAAATAATTCAACATAATCACATAAAAATACCTTTATTACGCTGGAGTAACTAAGCAGCACAGGCAGCATCTCTGGAGAGAAGGAATGGGTGACGTTTCGGGTCGAGTCCCTTCTTCAGACCCCTCTCTCCAGAGATGCTACCTGTCCTGGTGTGTTTTGTGTCCATCTTCAGGTTTAACCAGCATCTGCTGTTCCTTCCAACATAAAAATACATTTTGTTTTTTATCAGAAAATTGATGAATTAGGGGGACACCTAACAAAGCGGCACAGTGGCGCTGCTGGTAGAGCCGCTGCCTCACAGCAGTTGAGACCCAGGTTCGATCCTCACCTCGGGTGCTGAATGTGTGGAGTTCGCACGTTCTTCTTGTGACCACGGGGGTTTCCTCCGGGTGCTTTAGTTTCTTCATACACCCCAAAGATATGTGGGTTTGCAGGCTAATTGACCTCTGTAAATTCCCCCTAGTGTGTCGGGAGAGGATGAGAAAGTGGGATATCATCGAACTAGTGTGAATGGGGGACTGATGGTCGTTGTGGACCCGGTGGGCTGAGTGGCCTGTTCCCATGCTGTATCTCTAAAATAGCAAATAAATTAAAAGAAACGTTTTTAAAAAGGGACAAAGATATTGTATTAATACAAGGAGAATAATGAGCAAGAGAATATGAAGTTATGACAATGTGAACCTTTTGCTGTGGGCACTTTATCAGCAGAAAATGTACTGTTTAAAAGGGTACTGTACAAAAATGATGCCAGAAAATGTATAAAGTAAACAAAGTTGTAGAAGCAAATCAGATGAAAGCAGAGGCTATTCCACTTACGATGAGCTGAACAATATCCTCTCGGGTGTAAATTTAATGCTTCTCCTCCCCAAGCTGTGACAAAGGATGCCAATAAAGATGCAGCGGTGGTTTGCTATTTCAGATAGAATTTCGATAGGCTGGGCTGTGTCCATGCAAGTAGAAATGGAAATTCTGATGGTAGGGTGGAAGGTGGAACTTATGTCCAAAATATACTGCTGGAGGAAATCAACAGCTCAAGCAACATCTGTAAGGGAAAGGAGCATCTCTTGATAACATGTGCAGGTGAAGCTTTGGGTCCTGACCCTTCTTCAGACTTTTCTGAAGAAGGAGCCCAACCTAAAACACCACCTCTCATGTTCTGCAGAGATGTTGCCTGACCTGCTGAATTACTCCAGCACTTTGTATCTTTTTTTTGTAAAGCAGCATCTGAAGTTCCTCGTGTCTACATTTTCTCATTGGCACTTCCTACCTGGTTTCACCTGCTTTTTATTTCTTCTTGTCTGCTTCCACCTATCACCTACCTATCTCTGTCTTCCAATTCCATCTATCACCCTCCCCATTCAGCTCCACCTGCCTGTCAGCCTTCACCCCTCCTCAATCCATATTTCGTGACAGGGTTAAAAAGACACACAGCTCTATCAGTAGAGTTGTGATTACGTGCAGTTCTTTGCTTCCAAGAAAGAGTGAATGTATAGAGTCTGTTCCCCAGGGTTGGAGAATCAAAAACCAGAGGATATTGGTTTAAGGTGAGAGAGGAAAGATTTAATTGGAACCCGAGGGGAAACCTTTGCACTGGGTGGGTTGTGCGTATATGGAACGAGCTGCCAAAGGAGGCAGTTGACACAGGTAAAATAACAATATTTAAAAGGCATGTGGACAGATACATGGAAATGAATGCTTTAGAGGGATATGGGCCAAATAGGGACAAATGGAATCAGCTTAGATGAAGCATCTTTGGCGACGTGGACGAGTTGGGCTAAAAGACCAGTTTCCTTGCCATATGACTCTGCAGCTCTTAAGTCAGGCTTAGTTAAGTTTCAGCTAGTTCTTACTGTGAACGATCTGGCAGAACGGGAATATGGAGAGTTTGCTTCTTTGCTGCAAATGAAAGTTCAGGCAATTTGTTCTGGTTCTTATTTAAATCCAGCCTTTGCCCCTTTGACAATGACAATTTGTTAAACATTTTGCAAGGAAAGGGACAAGCTTTATGGGTTTCTGTGGTACTTTTGACATTTTACAAGTGAATTTCAAACTGCCTGGGGACTTTCTATTACCACTAATTACTAATTGCCATATCTCACAGTCTGCAGTCTCCCACACTCTCGCTGAAGGATCAACTTGTTCCTGTCACCAGTTGTTTGTGTACATTTTTCGGGCAGTTCTGAACATTAGATTTGCCCGTTTCAATCTACTAATAAAACTCACAGACACTTTCCTGGGTCAATATGATTAGCTTTGCCATATCTTGCTGGGAATGATTAATTCCAGATGTTCTTTCAATGCTTCCAAAATAAAATGGGGAGAAATAATATTCACTGGAGATGTGCCAGTTTGCCAATTTGCTATTATTTGTTTAACGTCACTAGCGTGAGTCAAGGACTAACCTACTGTGTTTATGATTGCTTTACTGGAGGGAATGATTGAAATTATTATCACCTGCAGATACAAATTTACTCCAGCCATGGTCTTCCATGGGAAAAGGAAGGTTGCAAACGACTATGATCATTTTTCAGACAAAAAAAACGCCTTGGCTTTAAAGTATACCAATCTGTTCAGTGTTGGTTTGAATTGATATAGCTTGTGCTTTCCAACAGTTCATTTTAATGGTTGAAAATCAACTGCAAGAAAACGCAGAACGTATTGTTAAATTCATTGTGTGTTAAAGTACAAGTCACCTTATTTATCAGAACTTGTCTCGATACTTTGTACAGGTCCACCACTGATTTTCTGGCACCCTTGGTGATATATTATCTATTTTGCTGGAGCAACAGTGGTTATGGCCTCCGAGAGGAGTCCAATGGTACTGGAACGGTCCACGTAGGCCGCCGAGGAACCGATACCGGCCCGCAAAGTGGCTATGGGAATGGATCTGCTGGCTCCGGCTGGATTGGAGTTCCAGAGGGGGGCAAATCAGACACGCCAATCAGCCGAGGAAGTCCCGCTGAGGTTATCGGAAAATCAGTGGTGGACCAGCATCTTGATCCTTAATAGTTGATACTTAACATTTTCGTGATATTGTTGCGCTACAATGTTGAGAATTATATTTTGCACTCTGTATCTTTCCCTTTGCTATACCCATTGGATGTATAATAAACTAAAGTAAACTAAAGTGTAGGTATGTTGCAAAACTTACCTTTAGCGGCGCTGCAGTTCTGCCGCTCCCCGTGTGCGCGACTTTGGCGCCTTTCCGAGGGGGGCGGGCTTAAAGTGCCGTTTTTCAACAGACTGGGATAATCGATGAATGTCGGGCGATTTAGTTGCGGAAGAAAAATCGCTCCGACATTTCATCAATGAAGGTATTTTTAAATTACTCTAGATTATTTATTAACTAGAGTAATTTAAAAATCACCTTCAAAAGCCGTGAGCACCGACAACCGGAAGGATTTTCCGTAGGGGAGAAAAAAAGGTAAATAGTTTATTTTTATATTAAAAGTTGATTTTTCGGAGACTTCCGGTGGCGCCATGTTTTAGGTGAGAACAGCGCCAGATCAGCTCCGTAAAAATCTGTAAAAAAAACGGGGCTAAAGGAGGGTGCTAACGCTACTTACCGCAGGAGATCGATTAAAAACGGCTCCGGTGCGATTGAAGGCTGCGTGACGTCATCAGGCGCGCGACTTCGGTAAGAAATTTAAAATGCAGCCCTCCTCCCCTCCCCTGAAGAAAACGGGCCTAAGAAGAGAGGCTGACACCACCAAAGCCTCGGGCTCGAGTCTGACTGCCTCCCAGGAAGAGATCTCACAGAGGAAAGTGGAAATGGAAGAGTTCAAAAATTCCTTGATAGGTGAGATGAAGAAATTGGTGAAAGAAATAAAAGATCTGAAGAAGGAATATAAAGATGAATTTAAAGACATGAAGAAAGAATATAAAGATGAAATAAAAAATCTAAAAGCGGAGATTCTGGTGTCTCAGGAGAGAATTAAAGTGGAATTAACAAAAGAAGTTACTGAGACGGTAAAGATTATGATGAGCGAATGGAAAAGTAAGACGGAGGCTGAATTTCAAAACCGATTCTCTGAGATAAACGACAAGGTTGCTGGGTTGGAACAAATGCTGAATGATAAGATAGATCCTATTGCCATTACAATTGACCAACACAATGAAGCACTTAAAGAACTGGCTAATTTTGCTGTAACAAGTGCCAAGGAAAGTGAGAAGTTACGTGCCGAGAATAAACGCCTCTCAGAACTACTTCGCAAAATAAATGAGAAATGTATTGATTTGGAGGGCCGACAAAGACGTAAGAATTTGCGAATTGTAGGATTGACCGAAGGTTGTGAAGGAAATCAAGACCCACGAAAATTTGTTGCAAAACTCCTAAAGGACATTCTGGAATTGGATGAAGAACCATTGTTGGGCCGTGCCCACAGGGCTTTAAGACGGGTCCCTGGGAGAGGTGCGCCACCCAGACAAATGATTGTAAAGGTGGTGTATGATCACGTCTTTGAAGATATGATGAAGATAATAATGAGAAAGAGAAATTTGAAATACGAAGGAAATAACATTAGTATCTTCAGAGATTACCCAGCGGAAGTTGCTAAGAGAAGATCCTTATTCACTGAAACAAGAGGCATTCTACGGAATTTAAAAAATACAGTGGATCTCAGATATGGTTTGATGTACCCAGCAACACTGAGAGTGACCTATGACAACGAGGAACACCGCTTCGTTAAGCATACTGATGCATTGAAGTTCGCTCAAGGCATACAGAAGAAGGCAGAAGAGGAGGAAGAAGAGGAGGAAGCAGACGATGAACCACGGGAGGAAGAAGACGACGACTGAACATTTTGGACTTTTATCATTAACCTGCGGTTATGAATTATTCATTGAGAAAGAGGGGAAATAATGGGAATGTAGTAGTAGTTTGGTATCAATTTGTAGAATTTCAATAATTCCCCTAACATAGTATTATTTATTATAATACTAATTACAATAGAATAGTAATTAATAAATAGTTTCATGAATAATATAAATAATTACTAAATCCTTAAAGTTAGTACCCCACCCCAATATACACAGTATTCTAGTTGGGAGCTGGAATATTTAACATCTTTTTTAAACACGGAAGTCATTAGATTAATCGCCACGTTAGTGTGGCGTTCACTAACACACACTACACAATCTATCAGTGTAGTCTTTCTTTTCTTTGGGCACCCTTTTAACACCCTTTTTTCTTTTTTCACTTACATTTTCTATTTTTTTTAATATATTAAGTATTTGAATTTATGTTATATATTATATGAATGTAATTATGAACAATACCGTATAACTATTTTAGGTAGACATGGATATGGATTATTGAGATTGGTAATTTTCGTCGGGTTGGCGTTTGGGTGCCTTGTTGAGCTGGAGGGGCCGAGAGGGCTACTCCAAAAAAAACCACCCTAATACTAAAATGCAAGATATGAATTTGAAGACTGGGGATGATGGAATCACTTTCTGTAGTTGGAATGTTAAGGGAATTAATGAACCAATAAAAAGGGGTAAGGTGTTAGCGCAGCTGAATAGATTGAAAACAGACGTTATTTTCCTCCAAGAGACGCATCTCAAAAGAGATGATCAATATAGATTAACAGCTAAATGGATTTCAAAGGTATATCATTCTTCATTTATACATAAATCTAGGGGAGTTGCAATAATTATTCGTAAAGGTATACCTTTTAAACAAAGTTCTATAATAGAAGATAAAGAGGGCAGATATGTAATAATTACAGGGGAATTATACTCAAAAAAAGTAATTCTTATGAATATATATGCTCCTAATTTTGATAACCCATTATTTTTTAAGAAAATATTCAATAATATTCCTATATCCACTCAACATAATTTAATAATTGGGGGCGATTTAAATTGCACTTTGGATAACTACTTAGACAGATCCTCAACAAAAAGGAAAGCTATTTCTAATTCAAGTAAACTTATAAATTCTTTCATTAATTCAACTAACGTTAAGGATATTTGGAGATTAGAGAACCCATCCGGACGAGAATATTCTTTTTTCTCGCCCGTATTCGGAACCTACTCGAGGATAGATTACTTTTTAATAGACTCAAAACTGCTTCCCTTTACGTACAATGCAAAATATCACAATATTATTATTTCAGATCATGCACCATTAACATTTAAGATAAAACTAAAAGATATATCTAATAAAACTATGACTTGGAGATTTAATCCTCAGATACTGAAGGACAAGGATTGTTGTAATCATGTGACAGAACAGATTAAATTATTCTTTGAGACAAACGACACACCTGAAATTTCACCATTGTTACTTTGGGATACATTTAAGGCATTCATGCGTGGTGCAATAATATCGGCACAAGCATATTTTAATAAAGAAAACCGAAAGAGGGAACAGAAGTTAGAAATGGAGATAAAACAACTAGACAATGAGAATATAAAACACCCTTCTAAGGAGTTAAGTAATAAAATTGCAATAGCAAAGTATAGACTAAATAAAATATACTCTAATCAAGTCATCAAACTTTTTCAACAAACCAAACAAGTGCATTTTGAATTTGGTGATAAACCGCATAAATTGCTAGCACGACAATTAAGAAAATTAGACGATGAAAAAACGATACATGGAATCAGATCAATGCAAGGAAATATATTGACCATACCAAAAGATATTAATGATAGATTTTTACAATATTACCAAAATCTTTACTCATCAAAGTTAACAGGACAAACAGATGGAATGGAAACATTTCTACAAGAATGTCAAATTAAGAGTTTAGATCAGGAAGGGAGACACTTGTTAAATGCTGAAATATCAGTGAAAGATATCGCAGAATCAATTGGTTCATTAAAGAATGGAAAAGCTGCGGGGCCTGACGGCCTGAGTGCAGAATTTTATAAAAAATTTCAAGATCTGATCTCTCCAAGACTACATACAGTGTATAGACATGCATATGAACAAGGAAAATTACCAGATTCTTTAAATGAATCCACAATTACACTCATACCTAAGGTAGATAAAGATCTGGAGGATCCTGGTTCATATAGAGCGATTGCCCTTCTAAATACAGACCAAAAAATATTAGCTAAAGTTTTATCTAGGAGACTAAGTTTGGTGATTTCTAAATTAATACATTATGATCAAACAGGTTTTATTCCAAAACGCTATTCATCTCATAATCTAAGACGCCTGTTTAATATTATATATTCTAAAAGAATACGAGATACGGAATTAGCAGTCATATCGTTAGACGCAGAAAAAGCATTTGACCAGGTGGAATGGTTATATTTATTTAATATAATGGAAAAGTTCCAATTGGGGGATCAATTTTGTAAATGGGTAAGAATCCTATACTCGGATCCTACTGCAAGAATTCTAACTAATCAAATACTATCAGTTAAATTTAAACTCTCTAGGGGATGTAGACAAGGATGTCCGTTATCGCCTTTATTATTTGCCTTGGCGATAGAGCCTTTGGCGGAAAGAATTAGATCAGAACCTGAAATATACGGTTATAATACTGATACAACAACTAATAAAATATCCTTATATGCAGATGATGTTTTGATTTACATCACAAAACCTGAAATTAGTATTCCAATGTTGTTTGATGTTATAAATAAATTTAGTACATTTTCTGGATATAGGATTAATTGGAATAAAAGTGATATTATGCCAATAACTAATATAAATTTAAACATATTACAACAATATCCATTATCAATAGTTACTGACAAAATTAAATATTTAGGAATTAATGTATCCAAATCTCACAATTCATTAATTAGATCGAATTATCCTCAATTATTAGATAAACTTAAAAAAAATATTTTATATTGGAAAACACTGCCTATATCTTTGATTGGTAGAATAAATGCTATAAAGATGGTTTTTCTACCACAATTATTATATCTGTTTCAAGCTATCCCTTTTTTCCTTCCGAAAACCTTTTTTAAAAAAATTGATAATATTGTTAATAGTTTTATCTGGGATTATAAAAATCATAGAATAAGTAAAAAACATTTATGTAAGTCAAAGATAAATGGAGGATTAGCACTTCCAAATTTTCTATACTATTTCTGGGCAGTACAGATTAAGAATATGAATTTTTGGTGGGTAAATACGGACCTGGAACCAACGTGGCTAAAGATAGAAAAGGAAGATTGTTTGCCTTTCAACGTAGATTCAATTATTTTTGCCCCAAAGGAAGTTCAAAAAAAAATTTATAGGGACAATCCAATCATTTATAATAATAGACGTATTTGGAAACAAATAGTCAAGACTTTACAATTAGACAATCTTTCATTTAGATTACCAATTATGAATAACCCATTATTTAAGCCCTCCACATTGGATGGAGGGTTCAGACATTGGGATAATTTAGGAATTACAAGGGTAGAGCACCTCTATAGAAATGGAAAATTTCTTTCATTTCAGGAGTTGCAAGATATCTACGGATTGTCTTCACAGCATTTGTTTAGGTATTTCCAAATTAGAGATTATATTAAATCTAATACACAGGATTTTAAAAATAAAGAACCAGGATTATTAGATGAATCGTTTAACTGGCATCCAACCACAGAAAAATTAATAGCTTATATATATAACATCATTATGGATAAGGAGAATCCAATAACTGAAACATATTGTCAAGCATGGGAAAATGAAATTGGATCACCTATAACCAAAGAAAATTGGGAAGAAAGTCTACAACGAATACACCGGTGCTCGTTAAATGCTAGACATATATTAATACAATTTAAAGTATTATACAGATTACATTATTCGAAAACCAAATTAAATAGTATATTTCCTAATCTCTCCTCTATTTGTGATAAATGTAAGAATTTAGAAGCAAATTTAACATACAGTTTTGTTACATGTCCTAAATTGAATTATTATTGGACAGAAATTTTTTAAGTTATTTCTGAAGTTCTTAAAGTTCAATTAGAACCTGACCCAAAGCTAATAATACTGGGAATTCCAGAGGCTAATTTGATATTTACACTAGATCAAAGAAATTTCCTTGATTATTGTTTGATATTAGGGAAAAAAATAATATTGAAATTTTGGAAGGGAACATTATCCCCAACAATTAAAATGTGGGCATCAGAGATGTTGGAGACGTTGCAGTTGGAAAGAATCAGATTTGTCCTTTTGGACAAGTATAATTCTTTTGAACAGATATGGTCTCCATATATACAGTATTTAGAGAAGTAGCTGTTCTTGGCATCACGGCTCGACTGGCACCCTGCGGGATTTGATGAAAATAATGTATTGGTATACCAGGATATATGCATGTCTTTACTGATATTATTATTTGTAGTTGTTTCATTTACAATATATTGTGTGGCTTTTAATTGATATATATACATAATATGTCTTTTTTCTTTCTCTTCATTTTTTCTTTTTCTTTTATACCAAATAATTATTAAGGAATTATAATTTTATTGATTAATAATGGTATTTCTCTTTACCCACTTTTATTTTCAAAAAAAAATAAGATAATAATCATTAGAGTACAAATATTGATTTAAGTTGATGTTTATAACTCAGTTTTAAACATTGAGAATTGTTTATTGCTAATAAAAAAATTATTCAAAAAAAAAGTTGGTTTTTCGGGAGGCTTTAATAATATTTTTATGTTGCGAAATGGGGTCCAAAAAAATGTATGAACAAACAGTATTTTTCCCCCCGACTTCACCGCTAACTGCAACGTTCCAATCCACCGCATTCCACTAAAACCCACTCGCTAGTTGATTTAAATGGCCATTAATTTACAGGAATCAAACACTAAATTCCTTCTATTTGGCCCAGAAATTCATGAAAATGAGATTTAAAAATTATGTTATATTGTGGATTATTGTGTGAATGTTCTTTGGACACTTAGGCAATTTTAAAAAAGTTTATCTTTTCTTAAGAAATGGATAGATGTTTAGATCTACTCATTGAATTTTGTAATTAGCTACAATTAGATAATTAACTAATTATATGCTTTAATTTCAGGTAATCCAAGTAAGATTGTTTAATATTTGTTTCAGAATGCTTCAATCTATAATAACTGAAAATTTCATTGAGTTCTCTTAATTTTTAAGAAAGTTATGGGCTTTTAACTTTTCCAGATCACAGCTTTTGAGTAAAGTGAATTGAAAGGCAATGGGGAGCAAGATGCTAATTTCCGAGTATGAAAATGGCCATAACTTTCTTAATACTGAAGATATGAAAGTAAATTAGGTGTCAAATTAAACTTCTTTTTATGCTTTATCTGATGGGATAAATTGCACACTTGATTTTTTAAATCTCAAAATGTTGTAACATTGCTATAAAGTGAGCTAAAAATAACACTATATATTTTTGTAACAGAAGTAACTCTTTTCTTGGGAAAACTTAAGTTCTGGAGCTTTAATTGACAGATCTGTTAGATTATGCATTAATGATCAATGATGCCAGAAGTGTGATTTTCAACTCCTGATCCTGATTGTAAATGGCTAACAGGTTGCCAACTTGATCACTTGGGGAAACAAGCCAGATGTCAGAAACTGCGCAACCAGCCATGAGGAATCATTTCTGTACTGCTTTCCCTGCTCATGGAGTGATACAGGGTGGAAACAGGCCCTTCGGCCCAACTTACCCACACCGCCCAACACATCCCAACTACACTAGTCCTACCTGCCTGCATTTGGTCCATATCCTTCCTAACTTGTCTTACCATGTACCTGTCTAACTGTTTCTTAAACGTTGGGACATTCCCTGTCTCAACTACCTCCTCTGGCAGCTTTTTCCATACATCCACCTCCCTTAGTATGAAAAAACCCCTCCAATTCCTATTAAACCTTTTCCTTTTATTATTTTCCTTTTCCTCAAACCTATGTCCTCTGGTCCTCGATTTAAATACTCTGGGCAAGACACTCTGTGCATCTACCCGATCTATTCCTCTCATGATTTTATACACCTCTATAAGATTATCTTTCATCCTCCTGCGCACCAAGAAATAGTCCTAGCCTACTCAACCTCTCCCCTAGCACACTTTAGTCCTTGCAACATCCTCATAAATCTTCTCACTTCATTCACACCATACACTTTGCAACACATTCTTCACACAGTGTAATACCTGCCTCACATTCCCCGCATCCGGTTTAACAGTTGTCCCTGCTCATACAATCTTCATTGCACTGTGTTTCATCTCACAGTCTGGGCACGTACTGTTAGCTTAGACACCATATGTTTTCATTAGTCTTTGTGATATTATTTTCATACTCCAGCCCTTTTATTTAACTGGACAGGGCAGTATAATGCAGGACTAAGGATTTGTAGAATGAAGATGGAGACACAAGAGACTGCAGATGCTGGAATCTTAAGCAAAAAACAAAGTGTTGGAGGAATTCAGCAAGTCAAGCAGCATCTGTGGAGGCTAATGAACAGATGACATTTCGGGTCAGGACCTTTCTTCAGACTGATTTGAGTATGGGAAAGAAATATAGAGAAGGCAGATGGAGGTAGGACAAATTTGGTTCAATTGAATTAAACATAGATTTTGAAAGGTCTCCACTTGTGGTTGACCTGCAGAGAGTAGATAAATGGTTGAGGTAGGGTAAGGTAATTTTGAACTCGACGATCTTTTGTTTTACGTCTGTCCATTCCTTTGACGATATTTCACAGTATTTACAAAAGCTCACGGTCTGCACTTGTTGGAGTTTTGAAGGATGAGGGAGGACCTCATTGTAGCTTATCGAATAGTGAAAGGCCTGGATAGAGTGGATGTGGGGAGGATGTTTGCTCTATTGGGAGTGTCTAGGACCAGAGGGCACAACCTCAGAATAAAAAAAGGAGATGAGGAGGAATTTCTTTCATCAGAGAGTGGTGAATCGTGGAATTAAATGCCACAGATGGCTGTGAAGGCCATCATTTGGGTATTTTTGAAGCAGGGATTGACTGGTTATTGATTAGTAAAGGTGTCAGCTTCTGGGGAAAGGCTGGAGAATGGGGTTGAGAGGTAGATCAGCCATGATTGATTATTGAACTTAACTCAATGGACTGAATGGCCTAATTCAATTCCTATGATTTATGAATTTCTGAACATAGACATGTGACCATTCATCCATATTACAGATTATTTGTTTGTGCGGATTACATGTATGAAAATCATTTGAATTTGCAATTTGATCATTAGAAATAGTTTCTCATTGGTTCATTCTATAATATTTGTATCTTGATACATTCTACATTGACAAACATTTTGTTAATTACAGTAAATTAAGATCTTACTGTAGTACTGAGCTTTCCATGTATTTATTGCTGAATCTGAATGCTTAGTCAAACTAATCAGTACAACAAATGAATTATTATACAGTTTCTATTACCGAAAGATTTTGCTTCTCCAAATCACCTCTACAAATGATTTTACTTTGACTGATGCGATGCAGAAATGCCAACTATATTGCAAAGAAGATTCTATTTAATGTATTTATTCAATAATGCAGAATGGAAGTCATTAACAGACATAAAATTAAGACTAAAGGCTCTTTGAATGCAGTCTTTTTAGTTTAGTTCGGAGATACAGCATGGAACAGGCCTTCAGCCCACCAGGTCTGTGCCGACCAGCGATCCCTGCACATTGATGCCATCCTAGAAACATAGAAACATAGAAAAATAGGTGCAGGAGTAGGCCATTCAGCCCTTCGAGCCTGCACCGCCATTCAATGTGATCATGGCTGATCATCCAACTCAGTATCCCGTACCTGCCTTCTGTCCATACCCCCTGATCCCTTTATCCACAAGTGCCACATCTAAAGCCCTCTTAAATATAGCCAATGAACTGGCCTCAACTACCTTCTGTGGCAGAGAATTCCAGAGACTCACCACTCTCTGTGTAAAGAATGTTTTCCTCATCTAGGTCCTACAGGAATTCCCCCTTATCCTTAGACTGTGACCCCTTGTGCTGGACTCCCCCAACATCGGGAACAATCTTCCAGCATCTAGCTTGTCCAACCCCTTAAGAATGTTGTAAGTTTCTATAAGATCCCCCCTCAATCTTCTAAATTCCAGCGAGTACAAGCCGAGTCTATCCAATCTTTTCTCATATGAAAGTTCTGACATCCCAGGAATCAGTCTGGTGAATCTTCTCTGTACCCCCTCTATGGCAAGGATGTCTTTCCTCAGATTTGGAGACCAAAACTGTATGCAATACTCCAGGTGTGGCCTCACCAAAACCCTATACAACTGCAGGAGAACCTCCCTGCTCCTATACTCAAATCCTTTCGCTATGAATGCTAACATACCATTTGCTTTCTTCACTGCAAATCCTACACACTAGGGACAATTTTTACATTTACCAAGCCAATTAACCCACAAAAATGTATGTCTTTGGAGTGTGGGAGGAAACCGAAGATCTTGGAGTAAACTCCCGCGGTCACGAGGAGAACGTACAAACTCCGTACAGTCAGCACCCATAGTCGGGATCGAACCCGGGTCTCTGCAAGCGCTGTAAGGCAGCAACTCTACCGCTGCGCCACTGTGCTGCCCTGATCATTTTATTGATTCTTCAACATTGCATGAGCTCTTAAGGTAGCCTTTAATTCCTTCGCATTTGTGGCTTGTGTTGGGGAAATGGCAATGTAGAGATTGTCATTGTGCTAGATTTTGATGAATTGATTGATTAAAAGATACAGTGTGGAAATAGGCTCTACAGCCCACCAAGTCCACGTGGACCATTGATAACCCATTCACACCAGTTGTATTTTATCCCACTTTCACATCCACTCCCTATACCCACTATGGGCAATTTACAGAGACCACTTAATCTATAACCTCCTACACATCCTTGGCATTTAGAAAGAAACCGGAGCACCTGGAGAAAACCCATGCGGTCACAGGGAAAATATGGAAACTCCGCACAGATAGCACCCAAGATCAGGATGGAACCTGATCAAACCGGGAGGAAATGTCAAAGACTAGAAAACATAGGTTTACGGCGAGAGGGGCAAAGTTTAAAGGAGATATACGGGGCAAGTTTCTTACACAGATAATGATGGATGTGTGCAATGCGCCGCCAAGTGTGGTGGTAGAGGCAGATGCAATTGTGATATTTTAGTGTCTTTTGGATAGGCAGGGTATAGAAGGGTATGGATCACATACAAGCAGAAGAGATTAGTTTAATCTGGCATCATGTTCAACAAGGACATTGTGGACCAAATTGTTCCTGTGTTGTACTGTTCTACATTCTCTGAATTATGGAACACTCTTAATTCAGTGTTTGCAGATTGTTAGATTTATTGAAAATATGTCAGTAATAAATCAGGATTGTTTTTACAAGCCACTCTTTTTCTATTACAAATATATACAATTAAATTTAAGATCATGAGTAATAGTTATTTTGAGGCTCCATTATATGTGTGCATACTTATTTACTTCCATCACGCTGCAGCATGAAATGAACAGCTGAACATCAAAATGTAAAACATTATATTTATTTTTGTTCCTTACTCATATTATTGGATCATCATCAATATACTAAAATACTTTTATGTTTAATGAGTGGCTGAGTGACTCAATCTAGAAAATAGAACGCACAGTTCACCAGCAACAACTATTTGATTGAGTTTAATGTTATTGTGTTGAAATAAAATGAAGAATGCTGCCCTTTGATTTTGCAAGGAAATGTGTGTGACTTTGTGAATTTTTGCACGGTGAAGCTAATTTCCAACACAATTACCTAATACATAGAACATAGAACAATTCAGCCCTAGGGAGGCAGAGGAATGACTTCTAAACAGCCGAACTTCTGCAGACTGGGTGATTTTCAAGGACTCGACACTGGACCTATATATAAGGAATTCAATGATTCATGCACCGAGGTTCAGTGAAAAACTGTGTTTTGCTTACAACCCAGTAAAATCATACAGCAAACCTCACCTTGGCAGTACACAAGAGTCGCTACTTTTTGGTGCCGACAAAGTTACAAAAAGTTAATTGAACATGAGTGGAGGAGTGTTTCCCCACCAAGACTAATGAGTGTTCCGTTATCAGAAGTTCTGGATGGACCAAAGTTCCACAATCTACCGAGGACCAGATCTCGGCTTTTGTGTCTTGTGATATAGGATCACATATGAAGTCCAGGTACGACTCGTGAAGGCCATCAAGAAAGTGAAGAGACACTTTTGGTATAAACTGGAGGTTCAGACTGACATTTGGCAACTGTAGAAGGGCTTCCCAACAGGTGACTTGGCGTGGGGGGGGGGGGGAATGAATACTTTTTGTAACTTTGTCGGTGCCTCTGTGGTGACATTTTGTGCACTTTGTACGTAAAAACAAGGCACAAGTGACTATAAAGTATCATCATAATCATAACAGGTGAAGCCATGTAGCTCAAGTGACAGTGATGCATCAATCCCAGATAAGTTCAATACTTTCTGCTTGCTTTGAGAGGATGAACACTGTGATCTGGGCAGACCAACTGGCTAGAGTCTTTCCAGACATTTTCAACCTCTCACTACCTCCTGGACATCTGTAATACCTGTGCCCAAGAGGATCAAGGTGACATGCCTGAATGATAACCAACCAGAGACACTCATGTCTGTTATGATCAAGTGCTTTGAGAGGTGATTGTGTCACATATCAACTTCTGCCTTAGTAAGGATCTGGGCCCACTACAATTCACCTACCATCACACTGAATGCAATGTCAGTGGCATTCACTGGACCACCTCAATATTCTTCACTGGACCACCTGGAAGATAAAAACACATACATCAAGCTGTTGTTCATTGACTACAGCTTGGCATTCAAAACCATCATCCTCTCTAACCTTATTATCAAACTTAGTTGGCTGGGTCTTCACTCATCCTTACGCAACCGGATCCTTGACTTCCTCATCTGTAGACCTTATTTAGTATGACTTGGCTACAATACATGCTCCACTGGATCGATAACTCGGATGACCAAGAACGAAGAAGACTGCATAAGCTGATGGACATTGCTCAGTTCACCAAGGATACGGACTCCCCACCAGTAAAGAAATCTTTGCCAAAGATTATTGCAAAATGTAATCTGTCTCTTCCTCCAGAAACCAGAAATAAATCCGATTTTTGTTTTGTTGGTAAACTGGCATAAGGAGCTGACAGCTGACTCTTGTATTCAGAATTGTTGCTAATAATGTGTCCACCTGACCTATTCGACACTTAAAACAGAGTTTTCTGTAAATTCACTTTGTACCAATAAGGCACTGCTTCAAGAAAGCAGTAATATCGTCAAAAATGCACACTACCCTGGCCCTGCTCTTATCTTGCTACTACCACCGGGAAGAAGGTGCAGGAACCTGAGAACCATTGGCTTTGCGTTCAAGAGCAACTCCTTTCCATCAATTACACTGCACATCCCTAACGACAACCCAATCTCAGCAACAATCAGTTATGGCCTTTATATAGGTTGTACGACATACTTTGGTTTGCCCTATTTTGGTCTGGTCTTCTGGTGTTACTAATAATTTATCATAATATTGATTATTGTCTATTTATTTGTTGTGTTTTTTTGTAAATGTGCCTGTAAAGCTGCAGCAAGTAGCGCAGCACAGTGGCATAGTGGAGACCAAGTTCGATCCTGCCTACAGGTGCTGTCTGTACGGAGTTTGTACATTCTCCCTGTAATCGAGTGGGTGCTCCGGTTTCCTCCCACACGCCAAAGAATTATAGGTTTGTAGGTTGACACAAAATGCTGGAGTAAAGGGCCTGTCCCACTTACGTGTCCTTGGCACGCAAATTACGGTTGAGCCGCGACGGTCCTGTGAAGGTCGCGTACGATTTCATGCGTACGCACAGCCGCCTGGAGCACATGACGTCATTTGAAGATGGACACAAAAAGCTGGAGTAACTCAGCGGGACCGGCAGCATCTCTGGAGAGAAGGAATGGGTGACCCGAAACGTCATCCATTCCTTCTCTCCAGAGATGCTGGCGGTCCCGCTGAGTTACTCCAGCCTTTTGTGTCTATCTTCATTTTTCTTGGCCCCGCTCTGGGAATAGAAGTGGGGGCAGATCCGGTACCACAACAGCCGTGAGCCCCAGGCCGAGCTCGGCGATCGTTTGCCTGCTTCTGCTGCTGTTGGAGGTGAGACGTTGCAGCGCACCAGGTCTTGGGCCTGTCCTACTTTGGCCGTCAGTTACGCGACAGGCCGTTGGCGCGCGAAGATTTCAGTCGCTACAAAAATTTCAGAGCCCCGCGTGATGTGGCGCACAACTACATACCCCTCCGCGCTTCTCAGTGGGACCGGCCCCACGCGGCCATACGATGCTCGTGCGCCTCAACGTGACCACGAGGTTGCGTAATCTGCATGCCAAGGACACGTAAGTGGGACAGGCCCTTAACTCAGCAAGTCAGGCAGCATCTCTGGAGAGAAGGAATGGGTGACGTTTTGGGTCGAGACCCTTCTTCAGACTAGGTTTGTAGGTTAATTGGCTTTGGTAAAAATTGTAAATTGTCCCTAGAGTGTAGGATAGTGTTAGTGTACGGGGTGATCGCTGGTCTCAGTGGGCTGATGGGCCTGTTTCCATGCTGTATCTCTAAAGTAACGTATAAAGTAAAGTACGAATTGTATTATTCCATTCCTGGTGCATTTGACAATTAAACACTCTTGACTCTTGACTTAACTCCTGATTGAATGCATTTTCTGTGCTATAGTTGCTGTAGTATTTTTCTGATAATAAATATTCTGCAGAGGGTGTTGACATGTTTGATCTTCCTTTTGATGGTGCTTCTTGTCAAATGTTTATGATGTCTTGGTGAGGAAGAGGACTTTGAGCCATATATAAGCTTGCAGCGTGATTTGCATCCATCTTGACAATTTGTGACACTGAGATGATTAATGTTTGCAGTTATTGCATTGGCATGAGCTGGAAATAGATGGTTCAATAGTCACGAGAGCCTGCAGATGCTGGAATCCTGAGCAAAACACAAATTACTGGAGGAGCTCGGCGAGTCAGGCCGCATCAGTGGCGGGGATGGACAGCCAACAATTCAGATCAAGACCATTCTTCAGACCCCAGAGTGGATAACCCTGCTGCCTCCACAGATGCCACTGTGCCGTCATGCCACAGATGTTCCAAGTTTATCTTTGTAATCTGTCATGCATACTCTTTTACCCAGGTTAGGAAATCAAGAACCAGAAGACATAGGTTGAGAGGGAAAATATTTAATAGGAGCCTGAGGGGCATTTTTTTCACTCAGAGGGTGGTGTGTATATGGAACAAACAGAGGAGGCAGGTACAATAACAACATTTAAAAGGCATTTGGACAGGTATACAGATAGGAAAATTTCAGAAGGATATGGGCCAACTGCAAATAAATGTGACTTGCTTAGATGGAGCATCTTGGTCAGCATGGACGAGTTGGGCCAAAGGGCCTGTTTCTGTGCAGAATGCCTCTATGATCCTCTCTGCTTGTGCAGTGCCTATCCTATGAAATCATGGAAAATAAAATATCAAAGAAGGTAAAACATTTCTGTGATTTATGCCTTTGTGCTGAGCTCACACACTCGCACACACACACACACACACACACACACACACACACACACACGCACACACACACACACACACACACACACACACACACACACACACACACACACACACACACACACACACACACACACAGCACAGGCGAGGGCCATGGAAAGCGGGGGAGCACTGTCTGAAATTCACACCCGCGATGAAGTGGAAGGTAAAACGGCTGCACAGTAATGGTAAGTCCTTTAGAGAGCGCGGTGGGGGAGAAGGGAGAGAAGCGGAGAGAGAAGGGGGGGTGAAACATAGAAACATAGAAAATAGGTGCAGGAGTAGGCCATTCGGCCCTTCGAGCCTGCACCGCCATTCAATATGATCATGGCTGATCATCCAACTCATTATCCTGTATCTGCCTACTCTCCATACCCCCTGATCCCTTTAGCCACAAGGGCCACATCTAACTCCCTCTTAAATATAGCCAATGAACTGGCCTCAACTACCTTCTGTGGCAGAGAATTCCACAGATTCACCAATCTCTGTGTGAAAAATGTTTTTCTCATCTCGGTCCTAACAGACCTCCCCTTTATCCTTAAACTGTGACCCCTTGTTCTGGACTTCCTCAAAATCTGGAACAATCTTCCTGTATCTAGCCTGTCCAACCCCTTAAGAATTTTGTACGTTTCTATAAGTTCCCCCCTCAATCTTCTAAATTCTAGCGAGTACAAGCTGAGTCTATCCAGTCTTTCTTCATATGAAAGTCCTGCCATCCCAGGAATCAGTCTGGTGAAACTTCTCTGTACTGCCTCTATGGCAAGAATGTCTTTCCTCAGATTAGGACACCAAAACTGTACGCAATACTACAGGTGTGGTCTCACCAAGACCCTGTACAACTGCAGTAGAACCTCACTGCTCTTATATCAAATCCTTTTGCTATGAATGCTGACGTACCATTCGCTTTCCTCACTGCCTGCTGCACCTGCATGCCCACATTCAATGACTGGCGTACCATGACAACCAGGTCTCGTTGCATCTCCCCTTTTCCTAATGGGCCACCATTCAGATAATAGAAGGGGGGGGGGAGAAGGGGAGTGAAGGGGGGGAGAAGAGGAAGAGAAGGAGTGGACACTTTTAAGAAGTATAATAAAGTTTAGCGGGCATTTTACCTACCGGTCGGTTTTCCTTGGTCCTGGAAACTCCAATGAGCCAATCAAAATGCCCGGTCAGCGAAAGAGATTGCCTGCGGCTTCTCTTGACTGCCTGTAACTAAATAGCGACCCCACTCCACTGCACTATGAGTTCAAAGGAACCATGCCGACCAAATTTTACTCACGGAAAAATTTTCAACATACTGAAAAAGATTTTGTGACCTAGCTGAGGCCACGAGTATTCGGGAACTTCCCTTGAGCATGAAGGAGAGTTCCATCAACCTCATAGGACCTCCTAGGACCACGTGTCGACCATGCTGTGAGTTTGAAGGTCGAAGACACTCTTCTAAACTCGCAGATTAGGTTGCCCAAGTGGGACAGACCCTTTAATGTTAAGTGATAGATTGTGCATGGAGTCACATCGGAGTGAGGAGCAAGGGAAGAAGGCAGCCTTTGTCCTGCGGCTACGTACCTCCAGGGACACAAGGAACTGAAGATGCTGGAAACTTATGTAGAACACAAATTGCTGGAGTAACAAAGGCGGGTCCGGCAGCATCTCTGGAGGACGGATGGGCGACTGTTTGGTGCTCAAGAAGGAACTGAACCTGAAATGTGGCCTATCCATGTCCTCCAGAGATGCTTTCTGACCCGCTGAGTTACTCCTGCTCTTTGTGCTCTACATATCTCAGTTCCTTGGCAGCCTCTGAAAGAGATGGCAATTTGCTCCCACCAAGGGTGGTTGCCTTATGCAGCAATGTTACAAAATTTTGAGATTTTGAAAATCAAGTCTGCAATTTATCCCATCAGATAAAGCATAAAAAGAAGTTAATTTGACACCTAATTCACTTTCATATCTTCAGTATTAAGAAAGTTATGGCCATTTTCATACTCGGAAACTAGCATCTTGTTCCCCATTGCCTGTCAATTGACTTAACTCAAAAGCTGTGATCTAGGACCGTTAAAAGCCCATAATTTTCTTTAAAATTAAGAGAACGCAATGAAATTTTCAGTTATTATAGATTGAAGTATTCTGAAACAAATATGAAACAATCTTACTTGAATGACCTGAAATTAAAGCATATAATTAGTTAGTTATCTAATTGTAGCTAATTACAAAATTCAATGAGTAGATCTAAACATCTATCCATTTCTTAAGAAAAGATAAACTTTTTTTAAATTGCCTAAGTGTCCAAATAACATTCACACAATAACCCATAATATAACATAATTTTTAAATCTCATTTTCATGAATTTCTGGGCCAAATGGAAGGAATTTAGTGTTTGATTTCTGTAAATTAATGGCCATTTAAATCAACTAGCGAGTGGGTTTTACTGGAATGCGGTGGATTGGAACGTTGCGGTTAGCGGTGAAGTCGGGAGGAAAAATACTGTTTGTTCATACATTTTTTTGGACCCCATTTCGCAACATGAAAATGTTATTAAAGCCTCTCGAAAAACCAACTTTTATTATAAAAATAAACTACCTTTTTTTCCCCCCTACACAAAATCCTTCCCGTTGTCGGCGCTCACGGCTTTTGAAGGTCATTTTTAAATTACTCTAGTTAATAAATAATTTAGCGTAATTTAAAAATACCTTAATTCATGAAATGTCGGAGCAATTTTTCTTCCGCAACAAAATCGCCCGACATTAATCGATTTTCTCTGCCTGTGGAAAAACGGCACTTTAAGCCCGCCCCCCTCTGAAAGGCGCCAAAGTCGCGCAAACGGGGAGCGGCAGAACTGCATAGCTGCTCAAGGTAAGTTTTGTAACATACCTACCTTATGGATGCTGTGAGGAAACATTGCACTTACCATCGTCTGATGCTCTGCCGTGACCAGAATGTGGAAGCCTTTTCCTGTTATTTTCAAGGTCCGGGCTCTTCATAAAGCCCTGATGGCTACATTAGTGCAGTCAACGGCACCTTGCGCTTGAGAGAAACCAGCCACTGCCTGAGATATGACGACTTTGTCACCGAAGTTGAAGTTGAAGTCATTCCACTTTGAGTTGAGTGCCAATGTGACCTCCCCTCATGCAGTAAAAGGTGAGGAGCAAGCTAGCAGACTTGACTAAGATCTTCTGCAGCCACCTAAAAGTTAACAATGAAGGGGACTGTCACTTTAAAGAAAAAAGCTGTCTTCCATGAGCAGGTCCTATCCATACTGCTTTTGAAGACATGCCATCGAAATCTTGCGTGAGGTGAAGGTAGGGCATGCATTTCCAAAGATGCTCTGGGAATAGGCCTCATGTGTACCTCTTAGGGTATGGCCCGACTCTGAGTGATAGGGACATCACCATTTCAAATCCTTTTGTAATTAGTAGCCCTCATTAGAATTGGAAGGCTCCATTTTCATGAGTATTTGTACAATGCATGAATAGTCATGTACTGTGGGTTTCAGCAGAATCGATGGACTTTGGATGGTGTCTGAGCAGCTTACATAGGGTTCTGAGGGTAGACAAATGTTCTAATATCAGGGATTTGCATTCGAATCATGGACAGTATTACAAAGAAGGTAGATGGGCCCATCGCTGAAATTTGAGTGAATCTTGATTGTGTTATCTTGTGGCCGCAAAACTGAACTTATCAGAGAAAGTCCAGAAAATGGGATCACGCATTGTGATGATGCCATTACTTCTGCAGAAAGTTTAAGAGAGCATGAAAATAGCCAGGTCAATTGGCGGTGGCACAGGGGTACAGCTGCTGTCTCACAGCACCAGAGATCAAGGGTGTGGTCTGTGTGGAGTTTTCCCGTTCTCCCTGTGACCATATGGGTTTCGTCCAGGTGCTCTGGTTTTCTCCCACAACCTAAGGACGTGCGAATTTGTAGGTGAATTGGCCTCTGTAAAATTACCTCTAGTGTACAGGGAGTGGACGTGAAAGTGGGATAAATAGAGCTTGTGTGAAGAGGTGATCGATGGTTGGCATGGATGGTGGGCCTAAGGGCTGTTTCTCTGCTGCTTCACTAAACAAAAACCTAAAAAATGGACTCAGTTTCTTCTATTGATTTAGCTGCTGTTTGCTCATGGACAATGGGGCCCAATTTCTAGGCACTCGTGTTCGATTTTTTTTATCCTTTAACTTTCCGAACATTTACAGTATTTGTTGGCATTTCTTTATTTTCAAAGGATCATTTGAGTTCAGATATTTGCCTGCATTCCTCCGGTATCCTTCATTATTTTTCAACAATTCACCATACCATTAAAACCACTCCATACACGTTTTAACACCAGCATCTTTATAAATGACATTTTACTCTCAACATAACAATGCATCCTTTTGTTATATCATATTACATCTGCAGCCCACAGCATTATTTTGCAGGCATACACATTTTAATTGCCACAATTATTTAACTAGGCTATCTTGTTCAACTTTTTCGCCGCATTGGGGCTGCATTGTGGAATACGTAGAAACATGGAAACATAGAAAATAGGTGCAGGAGTAGGCCATTCGGCCCTTCGAGCCTGCACCACCATTCAATATGATCATGGCTGATCATCCAACTCAGTATCCCGTACCTGCCTTCTCTCCATACCCCCTGATCCCCTTAGCCACAAGGGCCACATCTAACTCCCTCTTAAATATCGCCAATGAACTGGCCTCAACTACCTTCTGTGGCAGAGAATTCCAGAGATTCACCACTCTCTGTGTGATAAATATTTTTCTCATCTCGGTCCTAAAAGACTTCCCCCTTATCCTTAAATGAAATGGTTCAATGGTTTCTTTACTGTCAGGTGTACAGAGATAAAGTGAAAGAGGGGGTACAGAGAAGATTCACCAGACTGATTCCTGGGATGTCAGGACTTTCATATGAGGAAAGATTGGATAGACTCGGCTTGTACTCGCTGGAATTTAGAAGATTGAGGAGGGATCTTATAGAAACTTACAAAATTCTTAGGGGGTGGGACAAGCTAGATGCTGGAAGATTGTTCCCGATGTTGGGGGAGTCCAGAACAAGGGGTCACAGTCTAAGGATAAGGGGGTATTCCTTTAGGACCGAGATGAGGAAAACATTCTTTACACAGAGAGTGGTGAGTCTCTGGAATTCTCTGCCACAGAAGGTAGTTGAGGCCAATTCATTGGCTATATTTAAGAGGGTGTTAGATGTGGCACTTGTGGCTAAAGGGATCAGGGGGTATGGAGAGAAGGCAGGTACGGGATACTGAGTTGGATGATCAGCCATGATCAGATTGAATGGCGGTGCAGGCTCGAAGGGCCGAATGGCCTACTCCTGCACCTATTTTTCTATGTTTCTATGAAATGCTTGTTTAGCTATCCATCAAATTATTCCAAATATGAATTCAAATTTCTTCTTCTGGAAGAACACACAGAGTAGCCACATTCTGGTGCCACCTAGCGACTTCCTGAAAAGTCTCTGTAAAGTCCAATCTTGGCCCAAGGAGATGTGCAATTTCTTATTTTCTCACTTTAACGCCCGGTTTTCTGGCGGCACTGCATCAGTGAAGTAGGGGTTGGCCTGGTCCAGCTCGATGCTGTCGGCTCATTCCACCCCGCTCCGTGCAGCTACCGCAGGCTGTGCTCGATCTGCTCGCTCGCCCTCCTGCTGTAGGGCCTCCCGCGGCTGCCTCAGCCAACACCTGCGACCATCGCATCTAGCATCCACCTCCAGCATGATCCGCCCCTCCTCCTCCGTGCGCCGAGGTCACCTTGTCCCGCTTCCCAAACCGATCACGGAACGTTAGGGCATTTTCCGAGGGCGGGGGTGAGTTCACGGACCATTCACAGCTGCCAACTTTCCCCTTCACCTTCCATTGCCACCATCTTGGAGAGAGCTTGTCCAAAACAAAGGAGTAGTTGGAAGGTTAAACGTGCTGAATATACATCAGTACTTGAGAACATGCCTACAATCCACCACCGTGCGCATTTGACCTTTGTGATATCTTGTGTATATGAGCACCTCCGTGTGGAATTGCTGCTTTCAAAATCCATTAATCATTCATTTAGCGACATATTAACATGAGATTTTCAGTTCAACTCTGAAATGTTTTGACTAGTTTCTATGTTTATTGGAACTCACCGGTGAAATCATGACAAGAGCACAGTGGGATAAATTAGGCTTACCTCCAGCCAGCAATTCCAGATCTGACTAATAACTCTCTGATACCCAGGACATCTGACAGCCACACACGGGCATTGGAAGTAAAGGCCAGGCACTGGTACATCTAACCTTCCGTTGTCCTGCCAAATGGAGCTCTGTCGTGTTCAAGAAAAGTGGCAAATAGGTCTAGTTTAGAAATACATCTCCCTGGATGGAGGCAAAGGAGGAGGTGTAGGGACAAGTGTTGCATCTTCTGTAGCTGCAGGGGAGAGTATCTGGGGAGGCGGTGGTTTGCGTTAGCAGAGATGTAGCTAGAAGGGAGGAGTTGTGGAGGGAGCGGTCTTGACCAAATGTGCTAGAAGAGCCTTGGTCTTGATGGAATGCGGAAAGGGGTGGAGATTGGAAGATGTGACTGAGCACCTCCAACATGACCCCACCACCCGTCACGCAGTCCGAGGAAGAGTCGAAACCCGAAACGACACTTGTCCGTGCTCTCCAGGAATGCTGCCTGACCTGCTGAATTACTTCAGCACTTTATGACTTTCCTTGGTAAACAATGATCTGCAGTTCCTTGTTTCTATAGAATAAAATGAGGTTTTACAGTGAAATAAGGATGGTAACGGGACTCAAATGACTGCTGGGAGCTGGCATAGACCCAATGGGCTAATACGTTTATAATAGTTGGGTTTGTAATCTTCCAATGAGTTTAATATGGTGTATTCCAAAAGTAAACTGGATCTAAATGACCATTGCCTTTATTTTCATTTCTTTGGATTGCTAATACTTCATTGGTTTTCTAAATTAAATTATGCTTTCAAGGTCAACTTTCCAAAAAGAAACTGAAAAGTACAAATAATTCAAAATATTTTTCCAGAAACTGATCTCGTTGGTGTTTACATAGCATTTCAGATCAAAGATCAGCAGCACAATCTTTTAAAATTAATGGATCCCTTGATGTGTTTTAATGTTATGGATTTTTACAATAGTTGATAATGAATAATTTAGCCCATAAAACACATACATTTCATGTTGTTTTTGATTTACTGCTGTAATTAGAATTCTGAAATGTGCAGCATGATGTTTTTGAAATGATTTAGTAAAAAATATGCAACCCGTTTTAAAGATTTATGAGTGGAATTGAGAAAAGGCATATTGAAGTTTTAACAAAAGGTCGTCAATGTACACTGTTGTAGAAATGTACCATTTCAACCAGGTAGTTGCTTCACCATTTACTAAGAGGCAAAAAAAGCAAAGTGCTGGAAGAACCCAGCAGCTGAGACATCATCTGCGAGGGAATGAATATCTTCAGAGGAGACGGAACATCAACCCGAAACATCACCCATTCCTTCTCTCCAGAGATGCTGCCGGTCCCGCTGAGTTACTCCTGCATTTTGTGTCCAACTTCAAATTATGTCACGCGCTTCAGACGGCTGTGCGGACGCATGATGATGCGTGCGACTGTCACCGGCCTGTCGCATAAATGATGGCCAAGTGGAACAGGCCCTGTACCCTTCTTCAGTCTGAAACATTATTTGTCCATTCCCCCCACAGATGCTGCCTGACCTGCTCCACGTTCCACCAGAATTTTTTGCTTTGCTCAAGGTTCCAGCATCTGCAATATCTAGTATCACCATTTACTAATATTTTGGGTGTACTGTACCTCTATTTCTATCTGCTTTCCTGTCCACTCCCTGCATCCCTTGATACTGGAGTATCTAAAAATTAGTTGATATCAGAAGTGAATGTACACGGCAACTAAACGTTTGCGTATGTGTGTTGACAGGATATTCTTAAGATTTTCAATCCTCTGAGTTTAAAATAAAAAATCTCAAATCCAAATTATGACCCCTTTGTCCTACCAGCAGATTCAAATTCTGTAGCTGGTCAGTTGCCCAGATAATCGTAATGCCTCATTGAGATTGTATCTTATTTTTAGCTTTCCATAAGCAGTAGCCAATTTTATAATGCACAAAAATACACAATACTCAAAAATCATCAAGGCTACTCTAATAGAAGCCCTTTTTATTTGAAGTCATGGAGCTATACAGCATGACCCGCCTTGTCCATGCCAACCAAGCTAGTCCCATTTGCCTACATTTGGCCCACAGCGTTCTAATCCCTTTCTATCAATATATCTTTACTTTAAAAATTGTAATTGTATCCACTTCTATAACTTCCTCTGGCAGCTCATTTCAGATACGGGCTACCCTCTGAGTGAAAAGGTTGCCCCCGAGGCCACACTTTTGCAATAAAAAGTACACCCTTTCGTACAGCAATTCCCTTCCACTGAAGACCAAATTTCCAATTATTTTCTAATTGATTACTGTTCCTGCAAGCTTACTTTCTGTATCGAATGATTCAGCATTTCAAGATTCCTCTGTATAGCTTTACTTAATAATTTGAAGAATTAATACATGTTGCAAGTAACATATTCACTTGAGAGCAAAATAATTCAATCAGGTGAAACATTTCATCTAGAGTAATCAAGTTAGGTTAAAGTTAGTATTAAATGAAAGGAAAATATGCCAAAAGAAGCAGTGAGTTATTAGAATTCAGTATTAGAAGACCACAGCCTTGATTAGGTGAGGGGAAATAGAATGTGAGAGTAGGTTACCAAGGTACATAAAATAGAGAATGGATAACTCAAGGATAACTGCAGGAACTGCAAGGAATTACAGATGCTTGTTTAATAAAAAACATGGATAGATGATGTTTCTGGTCAGAACCCTTGGTCAGCATCACAAAAAAGACACAAAGTGCTGGAGTAACTCAGTAACTCCAGCACTTTGTGTGTTTTTTTACATAAAAGCAGACCCAGAGCATCCAGAATTTTTTTATTTTTTAAAAATATTTTTATTAGAGGCATGTACATATCATAGTCCGACCCACTACAAACTTTGTTAAACGATTACATATTAAATATCCAGGGTTCCAGGGACCCCGCTACCAATGTAGCTGGGAACCTCATTTATCGGTTACATATTAATATTGACTCTAATTATTTTTTTAATATTTATAGATAAAAAAAATAAAGAGAGAAAAAAAAGAAAATTAGAAAAATAGAATAAACTAATACAACTTAGGAGATAGGTCTGTAGGTCAGAGAACATAACTATTCATCTAGTCCTGGATTCAAGTTTCAGTCAGGCTTCCACGCCGGCCCAATCTACCCCTTCAAATAATCTATAAATGGAGACCATATTCTACTAAATAATTCTAGTTTGTCAATTAAGACAAATCTATTTTTTTCCAAATATAAGATCTCCGACATCTTCATAATCCACATTTTCATTGTGGGGGTTGCTGGGTTTTTCCAAAATTTTCATATAAATTTTTTCCCAGTTATTATACTGTAATAAAGGAAATTTATTTGGTTTATTGTAAGTTTTAGGTATTGTTCTGATATGCCCAATATTATTAATTTAGGATCTGATAAGGCTGAATTATGTTAGAAATATAAGAAAAGCTTACAGCTTATATTTAGTCTCAAATTAGGCTTTTCTCCAGTAAATTAACACAGAAAGGCTTGCCTCGGGTTACTGTGTAGTGAGATAATGAATGACTTAAAATGCATTTAGCATTTGGCGAGAAAGGGAGCCCAGATTAATCCCAGTAAGGGGTATTGGGACAAATGTCCGATGTTTATGAGGGAGGAGGTGACAAGAGAGGAAACTAGATTGATCCCAGTAAGGGCCAATGACAAATGGCTGAAGCCTTTGATTTGTAAAGCCCTTGTACCATATGACAAGATGGCGTTGATGTGACGAGACCACTCAGGCGCATCCTGTAGTGAACTTTATTTCCTGTACCTCTGACCATGACTAATGTCTGTGGAATGTGTTAAGGTGACAAAAAAACACTATATAATATGATGTAATTTTGTTGTTCAGAGATGTGGACTAAGGACAAGTGAAGTGTCTGTAGTGCTCACTTGACTAGAGATCTCGCTCCCTTCCATCGGCCGATAATAAGTAACGTTTTTAACTGGTCAAGCAAACAGTTTGTGTGTTGTCTGTTTATTAAGAAGCGAACCTGTCTGTTTACTTATAAAAGTAACTTTTGTTTTTCATTGGCGTAGTCTTGCAGGCCTCGCTGGGACCCCATCAACAGCTGACTGTGCAAGAGGTTGCAGAGGTTGCCGGGATTGGAAGGGGGATAACTGAGCTCTATCGGCCCCATTGTATGACCGACTCCCTAGAAACTCCCGGAAACATCTGTGATCCTTCATCAGATGTTGGAATTGGTTCCCGGCCGAGGTTCTTAGAAACAGACAAAGGTAAGACCAGTTGGGCTATGTGTATGTATTTTTAATGAAGGACTTGTGCATGTATTATTAAGAAGGTTTGTGTATATATTTAAGAAGGAATAGTAAGATTGAACGAGAACTTACCAGTTCGAAGGTTGATCTTTATTTCATGAGGAGTCGAAGTGAGGGATTTCGTGAAGAGCCCGCCGGCGCGCATGCTCGACATACTTCAAAGTAGCGGCGTGGAATCACAGAACCAACAATAGAAATGACTTCGCATAGTATGATTGAATTGACTAAGATTACCAGATGAAGGTGATTGAGGGTTGGGCGAGGAGGGCACGAAATCCCTCACTTCGACTCCTCATGAAATAAAGATCAACCTTCGAACTGGTAAGTTCTCGTTCAATCTTACTATTTCATTTCGGAGTCACGTGAGTGACTTCGTGAAGACTTCAAAGCTTCTGTGATTACACGCCCTGGACCACGTCCATGCTGACACACCACTACCAGGGATGGATGGGAGGAACAAACTTGCTCAATAGTTCATACTGCAAAACAAGAGCAGAGTTATTAACAACAAAACAAAACCCCTCATGCGGGGACATCTCCACGTTCGTGACCTGCATTCAGCACGGCTTCTGCGAACCGTAGAGGAGCAGCAACAGGCTTGTTATAAAAACGCTGGAACACAGCTTCATTAGCCCATCCTGCTGTGGCGAGAATTTGGTCCATGGGCACCTCCATGACCCTCGCCCTTGACGTCGATGCAGCCCTGGTGGAAAGAGACTTGAACACATTAGTGTCGATACCTGACTTACCCAAGACGACTGGAAGCCACATGGATATCGTCTGGACTGTCACTCGATGATGAGGTCTCTTGTGAGTGACAAGCAGGTATCTCTCCATTCCTCTGATGCGTGCCGTCACTTTGACATAGTGGCGGATATGTGAGACTAAACATAGCCTAGCATCTGCGGGGTATGCCGGGAACTTCAGCTGCAGCCCTGTGCACCCAGGTCTATGCTGCTTTAGTAGCTCGTCAACGAAAAAGACTACTTCTGTAGGGGTAGCTGTCATTTTGTCGACACGCAGTTTGTGTAGTGTCTGTACCCTCTGAGCTGAAGTCAGCGCTAGTAACATCACCAGCTTCATGGTGAGTTGGTCCAGTTGGAGCCCTTCCATGGGAGACCACGTCCTGAGCAGGGTTAATACGTCCCTGACATCCCAGGTGATATTATAGCGTGGTATAGGCGGATTCATATTGAATATACCCCGCATGAGTCTGGACACTAGCCTGTTGGATCCTACCTCCAACTGAGGTAGAACGATAGCGCACTTCTGGCGCTGTTGATGGCACTGTAACTTAAGTGTTCATCATGGTGCAACCCCGCGAGGAATTCCAGGACGTCGGTTGTTGTCACGTCATCGTACGTGATGCGAGAGCGGCTGCAGTAGGCTTCCCACTTCTTAATATGCAAGCGGTATCTTCGCCTTGTAGACTCTCGACACGACGCCCTGGTGGTATCCATGGTCCGAGCCGAGAGGCCGTATTGGACTAACGGCCTGTTCAGAACCTGCAAGCCAACAAATTTAAATAGCCATGGCAGGGATGCGGCTCCCCTGAGACAGGGTGAGTAACCAATTGTGGGCAACCCTTCAAAAGGACCCAAGGTTCGTTGAGCATGTCAAAGACCACCGGATACCAAGGCTGTGTGGGCCAGTCGGGTATAATAAGGATGCCCTTGGCAGCATCTGCCTGAATCTTTCCCAATACCCGACTGATGAGGCAAAACGGAGGGAAGGCATAGAAACCCAATTCCCCCAGTCCAGCGAGAATGCATCTAGCGCTATTGCCCCAGGATCTGGTTCCCATGAAACGTAGGCTGGTACCTGATGGTTTAACCGTGACGCAAAAAGGTCAATGTCCGGTTTACCAAATTTGGCTGTGACTTTAGAAAAATCTCAGGATGCAACATCCATTCAATGTTGTCATTAAATTTGCGTGACCTGGTGTCCGCCACAGTATTAAGCTCACCTGGCAAATAGGTAGCTGAAATCCAAATGTCTCTTTGAACACACCAGAGCCAAATTGAGTTAGCCAATTTGTCACACGAAACTGACCTGGTACCACCCATATGGTTTAAATATGCCACAGCTGTGGTGTTGTCTATTTGGAGACGGACGTGTGCTCCAACAAGCTTGGAACAATATGCACGAAGTCCGTGGAATGCTGCCAGCAACTCCAAATAGTTAATCCCTTGAGTCAACAACATCGATGCCTCAAGGGTGTCCCATCTGCCCCCACAACTAGAGCAATTATCAGTAGCTCCCCAGCCATTGGAGCTTGCATCAGTCTGTAAATATACCACCGGATTAGCCTCCCTAACAGGCTTAAATGAGTTGCTAATGTGACACACCCACCATTGCAACTCAGTTATCGCTTCGGACGGCAGCTGCATTGATCGATCGTAATGACCAGCGTTCCGTTTTAACGCAATAATTTTAGCTCTTTGCAAATTCTGATAATGCAAAGGCCCATATCGTGCTGCCGGAAACAAAGCCACTAGCTTGCCAATTACTGTGGCTGTATGCCGAATCGATGGTATATTGGTGCCAATTAAATCTCTGCACACCTGAGTGACTTCCTCAATTTTGTTAATTGGTATAGTTATTCTCATACTCATTGAGTTCACCGTGAACCCTAGGTAATTAATTACCTGGGCAGGGCAGAACTTCGATTTCTCTGGATGGACAATGAATCCTAATTGTTGAAATATATTGACAGCAGCTGCAACACCCTGTTCAGCCAAATGCAGGGTGTGGCCCACAATAAAGACATCATCTAAATAGGCCATAACTATATGATGTCTTTGTCTCAAATAAGCCATGATTGGCTTCACCAATTTAGTGAACAATCTAGGGGCTGTAGTGAGCCCATTAGGCAAAGCCTTATACTGCCAAAGTTGCCCCATCCAGATAAATTTCAAAAACCTTCTATCATATTTCTGGATGGATACTGAATAATATGCATCCCTTAAATCAATGCATGCCATAAAGCAGCCATGAGAAATCAATGATTTGGCTGTTTCAAACGTATCCATTTTAAAATGAGTATATGTTACAAACGTATTCAAACGGGTTAGATCAATGATGACACGACAGCCTCCATCCTTCTTAGGTCTAGTAAATATGTTCGAAACAAATTCAATTGGCTCATGCACCGTTTTCTCAATCACACCCTTCTGTACCAGACTTAAAATTTCCTTATAACCTGCTGCCTGTTCTGCAGCAGACAATTTGAACGTACGACCAGGCATGTGCTGGGATGGAGGAACGTCGCCATTAATAAACTCAATTTTATGCCCCTGAATATTCCGCAACACATACTCATCACCAGTAAAATTACCCCATGCATCCAAAAACAACCGTAAACGACCACCAACATGGGAAGTGAAACAGAGAGAAAAGAGAGAACCAGACCCCCTCACCTCCGTGGTTACCGGCGGTCCTTGACACGTGTGGGTGGCCGTGGAGGTGCTGGGTTGGCTTGAGGGCGCGGCGTCTTCGATTTCCAAAAAGGTCTCTGCCGACCCTGTCCTAAAAAAGACCCTTGGTGCTGGTTCTGGTGTTGTTGTCGTTGTGGAGCTAGAGGGTGAGTCCTCGTCGAGGCCCTGGCCGACCCTCGTGAGCGAATGTATGGAGCTTTTGAGCCGGACGGTGTGGGGGCACTCTTAGAGCGCATGATCCCCACCGTTTTGGCTTGTTCGTCAAGCTCTTTGACTCTCTTCGAGAGGTCCTCACCAAAGAGCTGACGGGGCGGCGGCGGCGGCGGTGGTTTGCACAATCCTGCAAACTTCGGGTTGAGTGCTGGGCGGATGCTGTTTTTGCGAAACCCGTTGATTTCGTGCTGGGTCGCGCACAATAAGGCCAGAGCATCTTCCTGGTCCAAATTCAGCTCGTCCTCGTCCACCGACCGCGCAAAGGCGGTAATACCGGCCGTGAGGTGTTTCAGGATCCGCTGCAATTGTAGCTCTTGTTGACGGATAGCCGCACTGATGTTGCCCCATATTGGCGTATTGACCACAGGCACGTTGAGGGAGTTGCAGTTTGATGGAGCCTTGTGACGGCTCATAGCCTGGATAAGGACTTCTTCCTGCAGCACCTGATTATTAAGAAAGTCCACTGTGGCTGCCAGCTTTGAATTGAGAGGAAGACCAGCCGTATGTGGGGCCGCGAATTTGGTCGCCACATCCAAAAGTTCCTCCGCTGGCACCTCCACCGGAGGTGGTACGGGATCCACCAGAACCTCCTCCTCGTGCTGCTCCAGGCTGATAGTAGATGTTGGTGAAGACGCCCTGTGCCTGTTGCTGCCCTGCTGTTGTTGACGCTTTAGTAGCTCGTCATTGAAGCAGGAGCTCCAGCAGCCGCTCCATACGGTCAATACGCCCTTCACCCTGAACACTCAGGTGGTCGGAGTCCTCCGGCTCTGAAAAGAAAACCGGGCTCCTGTCATCGGCCCGCACCTCGTCGAGGCCCTGCCGGTGCCGGTAGTTGTCGCTAACAGCCGCCGAGGCGAAACTGCGCGATTCCTGCGCGGGCGTGTTCAATCGCCTCCGTTTAGCGAGAGCTGAAGCCGCTGCCACTAAGGGCACATGCGGCGAGGTGTCGGCACCAGCCGAAGCATGGCTGCCTGGGGCCCGCGCAGTCTTGCCGGCTGCCCACATCGTGGACGTTGCCGACGCATGGTGCCGCCCACCCATCCATGGGGGGCTCGGCGACCGCGACGAGACCCGACTCAACCGACCCGTCCCGGCGTCGAGAGTCGGGGTGTGCCGGCTGGACCTCACAGCCGCCCCGGGTCTCGCCCTGGAACCTGACCGCTCCTCCGCGACAGGCAATGCCTTAGCCCTAACAGGGTTAGGCTTCTGGGCTCCTCCCCTCCCCCTTCTCGGAGGGCTGAGTGGAACAGGCCGTGCAACGGCACATGCCCTGCTCGAGGTCGCCAGCGAGCCCGCTGACAACCTGACTGCCATGGCAGGGTCCCCCTGCTCTGGCGGCACACCACACTCCTCCTCACCGAACTCCTCCGAGCTGTGGTGTGCTGGCGGATCTGGACCTGTGAACACAGGGCTTACCCACATCTCCGCCTGAGTCCCGGCCTGCGCTGCAGGTACTGCCGATGGAAAAGGCCCCGGAACTGTTGACCGGCGAACTCGTCCTGACGTCCTCCGGCCCTTCGAACTCCCATCCATGTCCTTGCTGCAAGACATAATCAGGCAACAAGGACCACCAACTAAAGGTGGAATACTCACCTCCGTGGCCCCTTCTGAAGGGCTGGCGAGGAGCGCGCTCCACCGCCAGCCGTCGCAGCAACGCGTTACGACGATATGTCGAGCATGCGCGCCGGCGGGCTCTTCACGAAGTCACTCACGTGACTCCGAAATGAAATTGAGCAGTTTCTCCCTCTTTGTCAATCTCTATTTTCGCTCTTTTTCTCTCTCTCTTTCTGTCTATCTCTCTCTTTGTTTTCTCATTCTCTCTCTCTAGAAAGGGCTCGTTGGCCTTGTTGAGACATCCGTGGTTTGTCGGGTTGAGATACAGGGGACGAGGTGTGCCTGGCTTATTGAGACATCCGAGGAGTTGTCGGGTTGAGAAATAAGCGGCATTTTTAAAAGAGTTAAGTAGTCTGCTGAGTTGAGAAACTGGGGTCTCGATTAGCGGGTCTGCCTGGTTGAGATACTTGGGACATTTTTTTTAAGGGATAAAGTAGTCTGCCAAGTTGAGAAACTGGGGTCTCGATTAGCGGTTCTGCCTGGTTGAAATATTTTGGGCGTTGTTTTTTGAAGAATTGAGAAGTCTGCACTCTCTCTCTCTTTCTCTCTTTCTCTTTCTCTCTCTCTCTCTTTCTCTTTCTATCTATCTATCTATCAGGGAATGCTCTGGATAACAGTCCAACATATGTGTTATTTGAACCCTAAATATAACAAGAAATTTAGAATGTTAAGTTACAGGTTGCCAGGGGGCAGAGGAATTAGCGAAAATAATTAAAAGACAGGCAGGTAGTGAGAAACAGGTGATGGTGAGTAAAAAATAAACCCAGTACTGGTAAATCCTCCGGAGGAGACTTCACATTTGGCATGACAACCCTGTTTGGTAGTGAAGATGAGGAGTTAGATAAACTTGGGAGATGTCCACCTCCCTACGTCCTACCAGTAGCAATAGCATCCTTACCTGTGGCAGCTCCGTCAGTAACATCCCTCTACCTTGAAGTTCTGACCTTAAAAAGCTTCCCAGAATTGAGAGCATGGGAATGCCTTTCTGTGCGTACTTTGCTTCAGGCATTGATGCTACCAGAACAGCTGGCCATTATTAAATGTGCTGCACACACTGGTGCTGGGGACCATATAACAAAAGGCAATGCATTTGCCGATAGAATAGCCAAACAAGCAGCCTATGCATCCCAATGCGTAGTGACAGCAGATAAACAGATGCTAGCAAATAGAACGGTCCTGCTAAACATGAGGGAGGTATGTACATTACAGAGGGACGCCTCTCATATATAAAAATAAGTATGGAAACAAAAGGGCTGTGCCATTGATTCGGCTCACCCCGCTTGGACAAGTTTGTGTATAAGATATATTTTTACCTGTCTTACTAATATACTCACTACCTTACCCATGCTGGTAAGGAGGGAATGATAAGGATGACAAAGGAAACGTGGTGGCACCTGAAAATTAGGCAAGAGGCACTGAAGCGGGCCTCTGAATGTAAAATTTGCCAAAGAAGTAATCCAGGCAAACCAATTAAGGTACCCTCAGGGGTGATGCCAATGCCATCACGACTGTTTGAATGCATACAGATTCTTTGTATTGAAATGCCAAGGGCCCAGTATTAAAAATATTGCTTAGTGATTTTACATTTATTTAGCAGGTGGATTGAAGCTCTACCAACCACTAATAATACTGCTGAAATTACAGTAACATTGTTGTTAAGAGATTTATTCCCAGGTTTGGCCTACCTACTGTCATAAGCTCAGACAATTGACCCCATTTTATTGCCACTATTAATAAGGAAATATGTGCACATTTTAATACTCAACAGCAATTTCACTGTGTACACCACCCACAGGCATCTGGGATGGTGGAAAGAGCCAATGCGGCATTGCAAAACAAAATTACCCCCGGGGAATCCTTTTTCTGACAAGCAAGTATGTTATTAAAAAATTGGGTATGAACGAAAATTTTGTGGAGAAATGTGGATAGGGGAGACTGGAAAGTCAGGGGAGTCTGACTAATCATGATCTGGATAAATGTCCAATTAGGGTTAGGTAACCAGGATTCTGGTAAACAGAAGTCTTGTCAGAAAAAGGAAAGTAAATTACAAAGAGAAGTCTTTGAAGATGAAATATTATATACTGCTGGTAAAACAATGTTTTTGTATATGTACTGCTTGTAAAACAATGTTTTTGTATGTGGAATGTGTGAAATTTGAAGCAATGAGCAAAGGTGTGCGTCCCTTTAAGAACAGTTTGTCCTTTAAGATGCAAATGAACAGACAGGTTATGGTGTTTCCCTTTAAAGAAACTGGGGGGGAGCTATACTCGAATGATAAAATGTGTTGGTTGTTATAAATCTTTTGAGACAAGTTAAAAAAGAGACTCATCCCAATTAAAGTTAAATGAGATTGGAAATGTCAAAATTACAGAGAAAAAGAAAATGTATTATTGATTGCTGATTCTGAGTGAGTTATTTTGGGAAAGATTGTTTTGATGTGATAACAGAGGTTGTCCGTTAAAATACAAATGAAGAAATATTACTGTCTGCAGACAAACAAAGGTGTTGAAGCATGTGCTTTGTAAAGGAAATGAATGTACATGAAAAATTGTCTTATGGCTTACAAAAGGGGGTTTGAGGGAACTCACAATGAGGGATAAAAGGTGAGTAGATAAGTAGATTGGGGAAGAGAACATATTTGGAGAATTGAATATTTAGGTGGGGAGAGCGTTTTTGGGTATAATCGGAGGAAACTAGATTGATCCCAGTAAGGGGCAATGACAAATGGCTGAAGCCTTTGATATGTAAAGCCCTTGTACCATATGGCAAGATGGCTTTGATGTGACGAGACCAATCAGGCGCATCCTGTAGTGATCTTTATTTCCTGTACCTCTGACCATGACTAATGTCTGTGGAATGTGTTAAGGTGACAAAAAAACACTATATAATACGATGTAATTCTGTTGTTCGGAGAAGTGGACTGTGGACAAGTGAAGTGTCTGTAGTGCTCACTTGACTAGAGTTCTTGCTCCCTTCCATCGGCCGATAATAAGTAAAGTTTTGAACTGGTCTACCAAACAGTTTGTGTGCTGTCTGTTTATTAAGAAGCGAACCTGTTTGTTTAGTTATAAAAGTAACGTTTTTTTTCAGATCAGGCTCCAGTTCAGTATTAACAACTACGGAAGTAATTTTTAAAATATCCATCCAGGAATTTTTTAATTTTAAAAAATTTATGCAATTTTTATGCAAAAGTATGGGTTAAATTAGCTGCAGAGTATTGATATTGACATTTATCAATACATCCAGAATTATGTAAGAGAAATTATTAAAGTTAATTGTGTGTTCATTGTTAGCTGAGGAATTGAACTGGTGAATTAGGGAATGAGAGAAAATAAATGAAAAATACCCTGTAAATCAATGATAACTGCAGTAGAAATAGCCGAAGGAAATGAGCATTAATTATAAAATGAAGAATTTAATTGAAATGAAAATTAATAAAGCACAGGAAACGATAGACCAGTTAGCCTGACATTAGTTGTATGGAAATTCATGGAATCAATTAATAAGGAAGTGAGATGGGGACATGGTGATGCAGCTGGTTGAGCTGCTGTCTCACAGCGCCAGAACCCAGGTTCAATCTTGGCTTCAGGTGCTGTCAATGTCGGGTTTACACATTCTCCCCATTCTCTCCACATCCTTGCGTGGGTTTCCTTTGAGTGCTCCACTTTCCTCCCACATCCCAAAGACATGTGGGTTTGTAGGCTAATTGGACTCTGTAAATTGCCCCCTGGCTTCATAATCCTCAACTCTTCAATCCTCTCTTTCTCACACCTATTTTTTCATCTCTGACATCTGTCCAACCATTTGCCAGTCAACCACCCCCCCCCCCCCCCCCCCATCGCCTGTGATCTCTTATTGCTTGCCATGCTTTGTGCTTTGTTTCCTCCTCCCTAAAATCAGTCGGAAGATGGGTCCTGACCCGAAACATCACCTATTAATGTTCTCCAGTGCCTGACCCGCCAATTGGCCTATCAGTCAACCACTCTGCCTGGGATCATCTGTTGCCGGCTCTGATTTGTTTGTCTTTTCTTGCTTTGTTCTCCCTTATAATCAATCTGAAGAAGGGTCCCGACCTCAAACGTCACCTATCTATGTTCTCCAGAGATGCTGTCTGATCCGCTGCGTTACCACAGCACTTTGTAAACCTGCCTCTGCAGTTCCTTGTTTCTTTAATAAATCTTTGGTATTCTGTATCCAAGAGATCCATGGAAACTCAGTTGTTGCGAATTTTCAAGGCGTAGATCAAGAGATTTCTTCCGGAAATTGAGGGATATGGGTTTAGTTGAGGAATGCTTCACTAGAGTAAAAGATTAGTTATGATCTTTTAAACAGTGGAGCAAGAACAAAGGGCCTTATAGCTGTGCCCTGTTTTTAGTTCTTCCAGTTAATGCAAAGTAAACAATCGATTGAAATATCAGCTTGGAAATCCCATAAAAATATAATAAATTGTGTCATCATTTTTCAAAAGAGCTTTTAGAATATGTTTTTGGAATGTGTTTTAAGAATGAGTCCCACTCTCACATAATGAGTTGTTTTCTCTCAAGAGTCTTGTGCAGAAACCTTGTGCAGGTTAATTTACAAAGCAAATCTTCACCTCCAAGGCATGCTTTTATATTAGTTTCAAAGCATTGGTGTTTCCCACATTGTTAAGGCATTGCAGCATTACAATATAGTATTTTGATCTTACATTTCTTTCTCTGGTGTTTTAAGTTTAAAATGTCAGGAGGAAGGGATAAATATTTACTCTTCCCTTTCTGTAAGCCCTTTTGGGCAACATGGTCAATGGTCGAGTTGGTGCCTTACAGCGCCAGGCACAGTGGATCAATCCTGACTACTGCACAGAGTTTGCCCGTTCTGCGTGGGTTTTCTCTGGGAGCTCCGGTTTCCTCCCATACTCCAAACACTACAGGTTTGTAGGCTAATTGGCTTGGTATAATTGTAAATTGTTCCTTTTGTGTAAAGAATAGCACTAGCGTGTGGGTATCACTGGTCAGCGCAGAATCAGTGGGCCGAAGGGCCTGTTTCCATGCTGGATCTCTAAACTAAACTAAACTGTACATTGATAGTGACAATGGTTATTAAAGAAAACTTTAAAACATTGGGCAAGACAATCAATACTTTATTTTAGAGCGCCAAATATAGTGATCATTGGGTGCAATCTAGGAGATTGCTCAGAACGAGGATTCATCTATCTATATCCAGAATTTTCCTTTGAAGTTGTGTTTATTGCAGCAAGCACTTTAGAACTTCTCCTTCTTCAAAATGGTCTTATAATCAAATATACATCATGCACTTCTGAAATACACAGCAGAGTAACACCAGCCCAATTCCACACCATTACAGAAAAACAGATGTCCTGTTACCCTTTCGACTGTATTCATTGGTTTTACAATTGCCATTTGTTCTTTGACAACAGAGAACAGAATCTGACTAAAGTAGACTGCAGTGAGTGTCAGTTACACATGTTCAGTTTCAACCTTCAAAGCACAGAATTATTATAACGCACGATGAGGCCTTTAAGCATTTTTAAGCACTCTACATATCCCTATCCCTTCTGGTTCTAGTTGATTACTGCGTAAACACCTCATCAGTGGTTACCTCGCGCAGGTCGGAGTGAGTAGAGTAGCGATTACATTTTTGTCTTCTTGAAGTCTTTTTGAAGTCTTTTTGAAGTTTTGCAATTTATCTTAAACATGGTGCATGATGTTTGAGTTGGAGAAATATGGCTTGTTGTTGATGGGTTGTCATAGTCAAAGGGATTTCACTTATCTTCACAGTAGCCAGAATGTTGCCAGTTTTATTGCTTTCAGTAGCTTTATAGGGACCTTATAGCACCATGCTGCTTATCTCTACATTTTACCAAACTGGGACCCTGTGTTTCATTTACTAAATTACATCATTCACAAACATGAAGGAAATAAACATACACTTTTGCATCTGTCCATGATACATAAAATATTTAACACTATGCAGCACAGAAGCAGGCTTTTCAGCCCACAATATCCGTGCTGTACAAAATGGCAAGATAATCTAATCTCATCTGCCAGCACCAATCCTGCATATCCATATCCTGCATATCCATGTGCATATACCACAGCCTCTTAAATGCTACTATCGTATCTGCCTCTACCACCTCCCCTGGCAGCACATTACAAGCACCTATCACCACAAGTACACAAAAAAATAGCCTTGCACATCTTTAAACGTTGCCCCTCACCTTAAACCTATTCCCCCTAGTCTTTGAAATTTCCAGTCTGGGAAAACGGTACTTACTGTCTACCCTATCTATGCCCCGCATAATTTTATATATTTACTTTACTTTATATTTTATGCACTGCTGGGAGCTGTTCTTTACCCAATGTATTTTGGTATATAAAAGAAATGGGTTGATACGAAAGCAAAATAAACTCCTGAAATGAGGTAATAAAATTATCAAAATTTAAATGTATTCCATAATTAGTTGTTAATTGTTAATCGTTAATAAGTAGGGGAGCACTTTGGGTCCAGTGATCACAATACCATTAGTTTCAATATAATTATGGAGAAGGACAGAACTGGGCCTAGGGTTGAGATTTTTGATTGGAGAAAGGCTAACTTTAACGAGATGCGAGATGATTTAAAAGGAGTGAACTGGGACATTTTGTTTTATGGGAAAGATGTAGAGGAGAAATGGAGGACATTTAAAGGGGAAATTTTAAGAGTACAAAATCTTTATGTTCCTGTTCGGTTGAAAGGAACCAGTAAAAATTGGAAAGAGCCCTGGTTTTCAAGGGAAATTGGACATCTTGTTCGGAAAAAGAGGGAGATCTACAATAATTATAAGCAGCATGAAGCAAATGAGGTGCTTGAGGAGTATAAGGAATGTAAAAAGAATCTTAAGAAAGAAATTAGAAAAGCTAAAAGAAGATATGAGGTTGCTTTGGCAAATAAGGTGAAAGTAAATCCAAAGGGTTTCTACAGCTATATTAATAGCAAAAGGATAACAAGGGATAAAATTGGTCCATTGGAGAGACCGAGTGGACAGCTATCTGCAGAGCCAAAAGAGATGGGGGAGATATTGAACAATTTATTTTCTTCGGTATTCACCAAGGAGAAGGATATTGAATTATGTGAGGTAAGGGAAACTAGTAGAGTAGCTATGGATACTATGAGTTTCAAAGTAAAAGAAGTACTGGCACTTTTGAAAAATATAAAAGTGGATAAGTCTCCAGGTCCTGACAGGATATTCCCTAGGACATTGAGGGAAGTTAGTGTAGAAATAGCCGGGGCTATGACAGAAATATTTCAAATGTCATTAGAAACGGGAATAGTCCCCGAGGATTGGCGTACTGCGCATGTTGTTCCATTGTTTAAAAAGGGCTCTAAAAGTAAACCTAGCAATTATAGACCGGTTAGTTTGACTTCAGTGGTGGGCAAATTAATGGAAAAGATACTTAGAGATAATATATATAAGTATCTGGATAAAGAGGGTCTAATTAGGAACAGTCAACATGGATTTATGCCTGGAAGGTCATGTTTGACTAATCTTCTTGAATTTTTTGAAGAGGTTACTAGGGAAATTGACGAGGGTAAAGCAGTGGATGTTGTCTATATGGACTTCAGTAAGGCCTTTGACAAGGTTCCTCATAGAAGGTTGGTTAAGAAGGTTCAACTGTTGGGTATAAATGCAGGAATAGCAAGATGGATTCAACAGTGGCTGAATGGGAGAAGCCAGAGAGTAATGGTGGATGGCTGTTTGTCGGGTTGGAGGCAGGTGACTAGTGGGGTGCCTCAGGGATCTGTGTTGGGTCCTTTGTTGTCTGTCATGTACATCAATGATCTGGATGAAGGGGTGGTAAATTGGATTAGTAAGTATGCAGATGATACCAAGATAGGGGGTGTTGTGGATAATGAAGAGGATTTCCAAAGTCTACAGAGTGATTTAGGCCAGTTGGAAAAATGGGCTGAAAGATGGCAGATGGAGTTTAATGCTGATAAATGTGAGGTGCTACACCTTGGCAGGACAAATCAAAATAGGACGTACATGGTAAACGGTAGGGAATTGAAGAATACAGTTGAACAGAGGGATCTGGGAATAACCGTGCATAGTTCCTTGAAGGTGGAATCTCATATAGATAGGGTGGTAAAGAAAGCTTTTGGTATGCTAGCCTTTATAAATCAGAGCATTGAGTATAGAAGCTGGGATGTAATGTTAAAATTGTACAAGGCGTTGGTGAGACCAAATCTGGAGTATGGTGTGCAGTTTTGGTCACCCAATTATAGGAAGGATGTCAACAAAATAGAGAGGGTACAGAGGAGATTTACTAGAATGTTGCCTGGGTTTCAACAGCTAAGTTACAGAGATAGGTTAAATAAGTTAGGTCTCTATTCTCTGGAGCGCAGAAGGTTAAGGGGGGACTTGATAGAGGTCTTTAAAATGATGAGAGGGATAGACAGAGTTAATGTGGACAAGCTTTTCCCTTTGAGAATAGGGAAGATTCAAACACGAGGACATGACTTTAGAATTAAGGGACAGAGGTTTAGGGGTAACATGAGGGGGAACTTCTTTACTCAGAGAGTGGTAGCGGTGTGGAATGAGCTTCCAGTGGAAGTGGTGGCGGCAGGTTCGTTGGTATCATTTAAAAATAAATTGGATAGGCATATGGATGAGAAGGGTATGGAGGGTTATGGTATGAGTGCAGGCAGGTGGGACTAAGAGAAAAAAGTTGTTCGGCACGGACTTGAAGGGCCGAGATGGCCTGTTTCCGTGCTGTAATTGTTATATTGTTATATGGTTATATGGTTAAAGTAATTTTAGTTTCTTCATTTGTTGTATTTTTTAAGGGCAACAAAATGACTCCAAATAATGACATAGTTGGATGTTTACATTGGAAAATGTATGGGCAGGTAAAGAGTCAAGAATGTTTAATTGTCATGAGTTCTGAAAATGGAACAATTAAATTCTTACTTGCAGCAGCAAACAGGTCTGTAAACACAGTACTTACAGTTAACATAATAAACAAAAATATTCATGTAATTAAAAAAAAAATTGTTAAAAAACCCCAGAAGTCCCCAGTGCAACCAAGAGAGTGCGTAGTTTTGTGGTGTTTGTAGTGTTCAAGAGCCTGATGTGTGTTGGGAAGAAGCTGTTCCTGAACCTGGAGGTCAGGGTTTTCAGACTCTTATACCTTCCCGATGGGAGGAGTGAAATGAGAATGTGGTGAAGGTGGTGTGTGTCCTTATTGATGCTGACTGCCTTTTTGAGGCAGTGCCTCCTATAGATCCCTTCGATGGTTGGGAGGTCAGTATCCATGATGGACTGGGGAGTGTCCACCACTTTTGAAATCATCTTCCTTCCTGGGCATTTGAACTGCCAGGCCATGATGGAACCAATCATACACTCTCCACTGGACCTCTGCAGAGGTTTAAGAGAGTATTTGTAGACATACCAAATCTCCTCAATCTTCTTAGGAACTAAAGACGTTGATGGGCTTTCTTTATGATTGCATCAATGTGCTTCATTAACCCAGGTCAGATCTTCAGAGATATGCACGCCCAGGAATGTGAAGTTGTTGACTCTCTCCACCACCGACCCATCGATGAAGACAGGTTTGTGGATCCTGTCACATGTGAGAGGTTGAAGATGCCAACCATCAGAGTGGGCTGAACTGATCACAATCTCTTGTAGATAAACAGCACTGTCATTTTGCTCACCCAATATCACTGCAGCAGCTAAAGTCAAAATCAATCTCCAGGCTTCTACTTTTCTCAAACATAAAGTTTCTCTTATCTGCCAAAGCAAGATTTGAAAAATTCTGTAGTTAAAGATCTTTCCAAAGGCACATTAAGCTGACTCCACATTTATTGCAAAGCAGTGCTGCATGAAAGTTTTGACAGCAAACTAAAAATGATATTTTTATTTTTGGGGATCTTGAGTCATAGCATTGATAAATTTTTTAAACCGCAAGTTTTATCACCATAGTAATCAATTCCTATAACCTTTACCTTGACTGATTGAAGCTACTTTCAGATTGCCAGTCGATGCAGTGATAAATTTCAGTGGAATTATTTTATTACCTCTAAGAGCTGGTGCTGCCTAATTTATTTTTAAATTGATTTTACTTCAGAAAACAGCAAACATTTTAAAGTCCAGTCTTACAGTGATTGGTCAAATCCCACTGCACAATTTAGCTGGGGAATTTGCAGCTGCAATCACCTGCGTGAAATAAAAAGTGGCAAAGTAATCCTTCAAAAATATCCATGATGAAGGAGGAATGAGTTGTTGAATCCAAAATAGTTAGAAACAGTAATTTAAAAAACTGGAACATTTTCCTTCCAGTCAGCTAATTTTTAACTACATGTTATTTTCCCTTGGGTGAAAATGGGATGCTCTTGGGAACCTTCATCCCTGTTAGTAAAAGCTGTCTCTTTTCCTAAGCAACAATCTAAGAGAACCCAGTGTTTGATTCACTACTGTTTCTGTTAAAAGACATATTCTTATTTCTGCTTTTTTTCTTAAAGTCATGATCGTTTACTCTTGAACTCTTGAGTCTGAAGAAGGATTCCAACCTGAAACGTCGCCTTTCAATTGCCTACTCAGATGCTGCCTGACCCACTGAGTTCCTCCAGCACTTTGTATGGTGTCAAGGTTCCAGCATATGTAGTTCCTTGTGTCTCCATTGTTTACTTGTTCATACAGTTACATTAGCATTGGCATGTTATTCACACTGTAAATAGAAGAGAGCTAAATGCTAAGGTGGAGACACGGGGAACTGCCGATGCTGGAATATTGAGCTAGGTCAGGTAACATCTGTGGAAGGAATGGACATTTGTAGAATCATTAGGTCATTCTGCACAGAAACAGGCCCTTCAGTCATTCATGCTCACCACAATGCCCCATCTAAGCTAGTTCCATTTGCCCACGTTTACCTGCCCATACATTTTCCATATCTCTTTAAACCTTTCCTATCCATGTACCTGTCCAAATGTCTTTCAAATGTTGTTATAGTACCTGCCTCCACTGCCTCCTCTAGCAGCTCGTTCCATAAACCCGCCACCGTCTGAGCGAAAAAGCTGCCCTTCAGGTTCCTATTATATCTTTCCAGACCTGATGACATTTTGGGTTGGTACTCTTCTTCAGACCTTCCACAGATGCTGCCTAACCTTTAGAGTTATTCCAACACTTTATGCTTGAAATTACACAGTCCTGAGAAAACAATAGACATGAAATTTAAATACGATTGAGTCTCTTCTATATTTAGATTTGCACAATATTCACAATATTAATGCTGCAATAGGTGCCTTTTATGTAGTTTTACATTGTAATCCCATTATTACCTTCTATATGAAAACTATGAAACAAGGTGGGAAACAGGTTAATAGTTAATATATGAAATCACAGAGATGTATTAAATTCAACTTCGGTCTGACTGACACCACTTCTGGAAAAAGTGTTTATCAAAATATAAATAAAGTTTCATCAAATAAATTAATTCATATCTTAAATTCCATGCCTAAAAATTGTAAAACTAGAAACGTATTTTGTTCTAACTCAAGTTTAGGGATTCATTCTATCACGTATAATTTGGTGATGAAAATAGATGAACACTGTTGTTACTTGAAATACTTTGAGCACTATGAGCATCAGTCATTTTACGACACCCTTGTTTCCATTTATTAATAATACACTATTTAGCCAAACTATATGAATTGACGATGTGACAGCAGTTTTTGTTTATTTTTTAATTCAGCAAAACCTGTATTTTAACCAGAACTTTATCCGACTGCATGATGTTTAGTGAAAAGTTCATTTTAATAATCTATTGCTCATTGATTGAAAGAGTATCATATTCTCCAGCTGTTGCACTCAGAGATGATGGATTTTGCATTCGGAGAGGCAACCATAATAGATAGATTAATGAGAATACATCCAAGAGGAGAAATTGGATTCTCCACTGGTAAATATGAGCTGAAATCACAATATTACAAGAAATGTGCCAGTTTGATTCAGTGCAGGTTGTAACTGCAATTTATTATTACAGGGCATGTATCCGTACTGTATCACTCTATGACTCCAATTGCAGAATTAAATCAGAATGCTGTGCAGCTGGGGTGAAACTGGTATTTTAGTTTAGTTTAGTTTATTGTCATGTGTACGGTGAATAGCTTTTTGGTTGCATGCAATCCAGTCAGCAGAAAGACTACACATGATTACATTCAAGCCATCCACCGTGTACAGATAGAGGATAAAGGGAATAATGTTTACTGCAACAAGATGTACACAAGAAAGTGGAATGATGTACAGAAGAAAGTGATGCATTTGCCCTTACAGTCAGAAGACTTTGCTTGTTTTTATCGATTGTATTGATTATTTGCTGCTTGTTATCCTGCCGTTGCTTCAGCCTTTAGACACAGAGATTTGTTGGTGAACAGTGGTAATGTGCATAATTTAAGGAGATCCAATTCCATTGGACTTGATGCAGAGTGCTTGGAATTCCCTGGTTTGATCCTGACTACTGCCGTTCTCTGTACAGAGTTTGTACATTCTCCCTGTGACCACGTGGGTTTTCTCCAGGTGCCCCGGTTTCCTCTCACATTCCAAAGATGCACATGTTTTATGGGGATTAATTGACTTCTGTCAATTGTAAATTGTCTCTAATGTGTAGGATAGTGCTCATGTACAAGATGATCACTGGTCAGCACAGACTCAATAGGCTGAAGGGCCTGTGTCCACCCTGTATCTCTAAAGTAAAGTAACAGGAGGTACAAGGAACTGCAGATTCTGGAATCTTGCGTAGAATGCAAAGTGCTGCAGTAATTCAGTGGGCCAGGCAGCATCTCTGAAGGACATAGAATGATAATGTTTCAGGTCGGGTGCCTTCTTCAGATCATGAATGGGATTAGGTGGTCACTCCATCGCAGAATAATCTGCCATTCAAGTGCCCTCATTACCACAATAATGAACGTTATTCTTCCACATGGAGACCACAAAGAGGGAGTCAGCAATAATAATATTTTTGCCTGTCACAGGGAAAAAAACTATTTTTAGGCATAGTTTTGACGTAACTTATGAGTGGTGCAAATGTAAAATATAGGAAAAGATGCCATTAGTGTGGAGGGACTTACGAGGATGTTACCAGGATTGGAGGGCCTGAGCTGATGGGAGAGATTGGGCAGCCTAGGACTTTATTCCTTGGAATGCAAGAGGCTGAGGAGTCATATTATAAAGGTGTGTAAGATCATGAAGGCCATAGATGGGGTGAAGGCACAATGTCTTTTACCCAAGTTTGGGGAATCAAGAACTAGAGGTTATAGGTTTAAGATGGGATGAGCAAGATTTAGTAGATACCTGAGAGGTGACATTTTCACAGAGGGTAGTGGGTATCTGGAACAAGCTGCCAGAGGAAGTAGTTGACATCGGGACAAGACAACACGTATGGTACACTTGGACAGGTACATGGATAGGAAAGGTTTAGAGGGATATAGGCAAACATGGACAAACTTAGATGATCCTGCTTGACATAGATGAGTTGGGCCAAAGGGCCTGTTTCAGTGCTTTATGACATAAAATAAAACATGTCATTTTTAGATTTTAAGAATTGAGAGGACAATTATTTGAGAATAAATGAAAAATATATTCACTAAATGCTGATTATTTTTCCCTGTTTGTTGAAAATCTAAACCCATCTGCTTCTGGTGAGCTGATGGATGCGGTGTTAGCTAGCTATTATTCCAGTGACTGTAACTTTGCTGATAAACTGGGCCTATGGAGTCCATAGAATATATTCATGAAAAGATTCACTGTGGAAGGAATAAAATATATCTTCTGCTTATCAGTTGCTTATACTAATGCATTGACATTGCATCACGGAAAGATCGATCACAGGCATATTTTGAATAAACGCATTTATAAATTAGACATCTGCCAATGTTTGTTGGTGACTAAATTATTTTTTTAAAGAAGGTTTTCATTGCTGACTGCTAAATAAGCGACGGTAATTACTACCGTCCCAGTAAAAGAAGGATCATTCATCACTGTCTACAATCTAATGGTTTGATTTTTGTCTGCACTGTTAACGCACAATCCCTTGCAAATCTCTCTGTTTTTTGTTTTTCCTTTCCAATTCCTTCACTGTTCTTTATTTCGAAGGACAAAAGCACTGGCGAATGGAACATTTTTCTCTTTCTCCTAATCATTTGTCAAGTAGTCCTCCAGTACAAATCTCAAGCATTGTGTTAGAGACTGCATATACGCCTTTCTTAACTGTCAAGCACTTTATTTTAAGGATCAGTATATTCCATATGTCGACCTGGTAATACATATACATAGATATCAGTCAAGCGCAGACAAATGGAATATCCCTCTAATCCTTTCCTATCCATGTACTTGTCCAAATATATTTTAAGTGTTGTTATTCTGCAAGTTTTGCCCACTTTCCAGTGCTTCTAAAACTGTTGGTAGACTAGTTTTACCCACTAGTATTGCAATAGGAAATATTTTCAAATGCAGCTGAAGCCTATTCCCTCTAGTTCTTGAAAAGACACAAAGTGCTGGAGTAACTCAGCAGGTCAGGCAACATCTCTGGAGAAAATAGTTTGGGATTGCGACTCTTCTTCAGACTGCCTAGCCTGCTGAGTTATGCCAGCACTTTGTGTATTTTTTGTGTAAACCAGCATCTGCAGTTCGTTTTTTCTACCCTCTGGTTCTTGATTCTTCCTATTCTGGGAACAAACCTACACCATTGGAAGGATGGCTATCACAAGGATGTGTGTATTCTTCCTGCCTTTAGCTCTATTTCAAGAAATCATTTCTGGGTGTTTGGTCCAGAGAACATCTGCGATCTTCCCAATGCAATATTGCCTGATTGTGGATGTTTCCTGTACCAGTCTGGATCAATCCAGGAACATTGTCTGAAGAAGGGTCCTGACATGAAACATCATCTCTCCATTCCCTCCATGACGGGCTGAGTTTAGACTTTAGAGATACAGTGCGGAAACAGGCCCTTTGGACAGCGAAGTCCGCACCAAACAGCGGTCACCCAGTACACTAGCACTATCCTACAAACTAGGAACAACCAATAAACCTACAAACCTGTACATCTTTGGAGGGTGGGTGGAAACCGGAGCACCCGAAGAAAACCCATGTGGTCACAGGGAGAGTGTCAAGCTGAAGATGGTGAAGGCTAAAAGTCTGCAAGGTGGTGCCGGAACGTGGCAACTCTCTGCGTCATGTTCCAGAAGAAGATTTATTGTACTCGTGTAGACAATGATTTAACTGGATGGCATGCAGAACAAGCATTTTACGGTCCCTGTCTACACTTAACCAAAAACAAACTAACTAACTGACTAATTAACTAACTAACTAACTAATTCTCTAAATGGGTAGTCATGCAGAAAAATGCCAAATAGAAATTTCCTGCCAGCAAGACATTGCATGACTGCACTTAAAGAAGTGCATTGATGTTCACTAGGAGAGTCTCGGACCAGAGGCCATAGCGTCAAAAAAATGATATACCAGAGGGTGGTGAATCTGTGGAATTCGTTGCCACAAACGACTGTGGAGGCCAAGTCATTGGGTATTTTTAAGATGAAATTGACAGCTTCTTGATTAGTATGGAGGTCAGGGGTTATGGGGAGAAAGCAGTAGAATGGGGTTGAGAGGGAAAGATAGATCAGCCATGATTGAATGGTGGAGTAGACTTGATGGGCCGAGTGGACTAATTCTGCTCCTATAACATGGACTTATGACTTAAAACTTCTTACAGCCCGACGTGTATTTTTTCCAGGAGTGACCGTTGCAAAAAGTCAAAGAAGCTACTGGGCTGCTGCCGCACTTCTAATCTTGAAGCAATTATTTCCACAGCAGACTGCAGGAAAGTAGAGGATTCAAGTTCAATCAGGCGTAAAAGGAAATGTTACTGTGCTCAGTAGATTTATCCTCTCTTTATTTACATGATTGAACAATGAGTGAGAACAGTAAGTCATTTTGCAGTTGAATTATCAGATTCTCTGGGCACCAGGTGCTGTCATTTGTGCTTCAATAATAAGTAAAAAGCAATTTTTTATATTCTGTGGAAAGTTTAGTGAGTTCACATCTGCACCTCTGCTATTTAAAGGCTGATGCATTGTTTGAGGTTCTTGTTTAAATCGGATAGAACTGAGTGACACATTCAGAATTTGCAGGAAAGGCCCCTGGATAGGTGGTATTCTGACACAGCAGTAGAGCTACTGCCTCACAACACCAGTACCCAGGATCATTCCCGACTTCAGGTGCTGTCTGTGTGGAGTTTGCATGTTCTCCATGTGACCGGGTGGGTTTTCTCGAGGTGCTCTGCTGTCCTCCCACATTCGAAAGGCGTGCAGGTTTGTTGGCTAATTGGCTTCTGTAAATTGTCCCTAGTGTGTAGGATAGAACTAGTGTATGGGTGATCCATGGTTGATGTAAACTTGGTTGACCAAACTGTCCACGCTATATCTCTAAACTAAACTAAACTAAATTAAGCTGGATCAGTGATATTTGACAATGATGTTAATTTTGCAGGTGATGTTATTGTGCAATATGAGAGGACATCCATATTTGTATAACTTGATTTTTACAAGATTTTATTAATTGTACATGTGGCATTCCATACACACTGAATCAATCAAGAGAATCTGTAAAATGAAAGAAATTTGATTTAATCAATCTTCTGCTGATGTACAACCACGAACGAAGATTATTGCTAGACTTTATAAGAGCTTTATGCAGCTTTATTGTACTTTGGTTAAGCCACATTTGGAGTATTGTGTGCTGATCTGTTCACCCTATTACAGGAAGGGTGTGAATGCTTCGTAGAAGGTGTAGAAGGGATTTGCCAGAATGCTGCCTACAATAGAGGCTATTTGGCCCTCTGTAAATTGACCCCAATGTGTTTGGAGTGAAAGGGAAATTGGGATAACATAATACTAGTGTGAAAGGGTGATTGGTGGTCAGCATGGACTTGGTGGGCCGAAAGGCATGTTTCCATGCGGTATCTCTGTATCTATATCCGTATAGCATAGGATTTTCATACTTCTGTTTTGATTTTCAGGTGCCGGATTAGAGTGATCGACACTTTTGGCACGGAGCCAGCTTACAACTTTGACGATTATGCAAACCTCCGCGGTTATCGAACAAACTGGGGCCACTGGAATCTGAACCCAAAACAATATATGACCATGTTTCGTAAGTAGTTACTAGATTAATGCCTCGAAAACAATTCAACTCTTGAGTTGAGTCTTGTGTTCTTGAGTTTAGTTTATTGTCACTTGTACCAAGGTACGGTGAAAAGGTTTTGTTGCATGCATCAGCGGAGAGACTATACATGATTTAGCAATGTTACAAAATGTTGCGATTTAAAAAATCAAGTTTGCAATTTGTCTCATCAGATAAAGCACATCAAGAAGTTTAATTTGACACCTATTTCACTTTCATATCTTCAGTATTAAAATAGTTATAGCCAGTTTCATACTTGGAAATTAGCATTTTGTTCCCTATTGCTTTTGCATTGACTTAACACAAAAGCTGTGATCGAGGACAGTCAAAAGCCCATAACTTTCTTAAAAATTAAGAGAACTGAACAAAATGTTCAGTTATTATAGATTGAAGCATTCTGAAACAAATATAAAACATCTTACTTGGATGACCTGAAATTAAAGCATATAATTAGTTAATTAGCTAATTGTAGTCAATTACAAAATTGACCGTTGTGATGGATATAGTAATAAACACCCAGACTGCCTTGAACATTCAAAAATGTGATATTCTCAAGATCAGAACTTTAATATTATTGTATTATATGCTGTAAATCCATAGCAGATAGGTAAATAAAGTACAATTTCTAGCAACAGACCAAGTCTTTATGGAGAAGATCAGTTGCTAGCTGGTACATTGGCATACCATAATCAGTAGCATTATCATACTCCTCAGATTGTAACCAATAAGCAACTCCATACACCTTGTTTTTCCTCAACTTTTCAATTTTGGCTTTGTAAACTACAGGATTTTGCTCTTCAAACCACGCATGACATGCCTTTCTGCCCTCTACTTTCCCATTAAGAATAGAATGATTAAACAAGAACTTGCCGTTTGAAGTTTGATCTTTATTTTATGAGAAGTCGCGATGAGGGATTACGTGAAGAAGCCCGCCAGACCGCATGCGCGTCAATCTTCAAAGTAGCTGTATGAATCCACAGAATAGTTGCTGACCTAAGCTATAGAAAGATTGAAGGTTAGAATTACTGAATGATCTTTATGAGAATAGGGTCGGGAGTGGAGGGCACGTAATCCCTCATCGCGACTTCTCATAAAATAAAAATCAAACTTCAAACGGTAAGTTCTCGTTTAATCTTTCTATTTTATTTCTTAAGTCATGTGAGTGACTACGTGAAGATTTCAAAGCTCTGTGGTTTCATACAGTGACATCATCTGTGTATGAAACACTAAAACAAATAAACCATTAATAGCAGGAAAACATGAGTTATTAATATCATGATGCTAACTTGCATACATGGCCATTGCTCTAAACTGGCCTGTGGTCCCAATAGACTGTTGAGTTAGACTATAACTTATGCAACAATGTGCATAATTCTATCTGCAAACATCCAGACATATTCCATCCAATTTTATAATTTATTAAGCTGCATTATGTAAACCTCATGCTGTATGATGAAATGGAAAACCATTGTATTGGCTGCTAATGAGCCATCAGCAATATCTTGAGAGTATTGAAAGAAAATAACTATCTTCCATATCATAGGCACTAGCAACTGAGTGCACTTGTATACCTAATGACATCCCTGATCTCTGCTGTGGTGGGTATGCTGTCAACCTCAAATGCACACAATACTGCTCACTTGTTTATGAGATTATTTCTATAACAAGCTACACTAATGTCAGTATGACGTGGAGACCAAGCCAGAGATTGAGCAAGGCTGTGTTCCTTATGCTGAGATCAGCTGCTGAAAGCATAATCATCTCAAGATACTGGTCCCATTAGGAACATTTTGAGGAATATTTGCATAACAAATTACTGATATACATCGCACACTACAATGAGTGTAGGCTATTAGAGTGGTCAAACAAAAGACGCCCTGCATAACGTTAGAGAACAGTGGGTTCAGAACCAATCATTTATGTCCCACTTATGGTATTGCAGAAATGATAACCATCACAGGAATTGTCCATTGTGCTGTCCCACAAAGTTTCTCTAGGCTCAAACTGGAAGCCACACAACCTTTGTTACTTCCGTATAGAATTGACTCACATATGTTGTTCACAAGCTTCTCATACAATCGTGCAGAGCTAGCTGGCCGAGAAGACAGGCTGTCCCAGCCGTCACACGTGAATGAGTAAATAAGAGTTGCTTCAGCCGCCTAACATGGCGTGACTGAATAGGCAAATTGGTACTGTTAAATTCCATGTTGCCTTAAATGTAATATCGCCGAAGACATCTACCGACACCCCATAAGATTTATCATTTGCAATTTTGCATAATACCTAAAACTCAATTACATAATGTCCTTAATCTGAGAAGGGCAGCATAGGCTTTCACCACTAGCTTTGTTATTAAACAGCAGAAACTGTGCCTTATGTGTATAGATATGACTATACATGTATAGTCATAGTATGCAACTACAAGATCGATTCTCTGAGTCTGTTAAATTGCAGACACCCAATCATCCATCTTAAACAGAGTAAGTAAACCCACAATTTGATTAGCCTAATGCTAACCCGATTCGGCCTGCACCATATTTCTGTAATCATGAGAAATATACCCCTCTAGTCCTTGGTCAGACCACATATCCTCGGATGAGTTGTCACTGATTCCACTTGGAACCGCTGTCCTCCGTTGATCCTGCGGACGGAAACCATTTTGGCTTTCCTACGCGCGGAAGATGCATTATCTAGTTATTCATACATATCGCTGATAATATATAATCAGCAGCTAATGATTAGAGCTGAAACCACAGTCTCCCTTAAATATGGGAGTACTAGTTCCCTGTCAACTCTTAACTTAAGAGTCACCATAAATACGTAGCATTATCCTTCAGAGTGGAGATTAGTATAATGCAAGGCTGAATCAGGAATACCTCGCAGTCCTTTGACTGAGACCACATGTCTAAGTCTCTAGAGCGCATAACACAATCTCTTTGACCCACCACTCAATCAGGAATAGTGGAATTGAGAACCTATGGGTTATTATGAATACATTGTTGATTCACAACATGAACCTGCAGGTGAGATAAAGTTATAATATATGCCAGATGAGCCAGAGAGGATGGCAATGATGATTCCAATGAACCAGTAACTCTGCTAAATGAAGAGAAATAAACCATATGTTGAGAAAAACTTCAATTACCTTATTCTATTGAGCAGTCTGATACCTTCTCATAGATGATGAAGCAGTGCTTCTCTGGTCAATATGACTCGTATGGCCAGCCAGTTTCATGATGGTCTACCCTGATCCAGGATAACCAAACTGTTCCTATTTGGAACTTACAGAGGTTACTGTGTAAAGCACCTTGCCAATGTATCTATATCAACCTGATCTTATCCCAGAAAACGTGAAAAACCAACTAGACAGCCCATGCTGGCAGTAAACCAAGCTGGGCCGACAGACTGCTCCATTTCTGAGTTTACGGAGGTTAATAACAAGATCTAACTTACCAGCGTCTCTTCTCTTCTCTTATGGTGGCTTGCCCATCCCCGAGGGAATAGCAATTTTAGAGGCAAGAGCACAAAACATTTCCTCATGTGATTGACATACATCACGCATTAAAGCATGGGTTCCTGGCACATAGTCATGTTCGGGCTCATGTATGGAGTTAGTCCGTACTGACCTTTGACACTCTCTTAGAGTGGGAGAAAAAATTGCACCCTGAACCAGGTGTTGCCATATCCGTATGCCTCGGACTGTCTGTGCATGCTTCTATAATACCGAGCATATTTTGTGACACCATCTCCGATAGTCTTTCGGGTGGGAGGAAAATGCGAACCTTGAAACCAGGGCAGCTACAGGCATATGACTTGAACTGCCTGTGTATGCTTCCGTAAAACGGGGCATATCATATATGGCTCCATCTTCATACTTCATACATCCGAATGGGAGGCTGTATACAAACCTGAAGCAGGAGATGCCTCAGGCTTGTGTGCATATACTTTGGCACCATCTCCATCACTATGTTCAACCGAGTGGGAGGAAATTGCAACCCTGAACCAGGAGTTCGGGCCGAAACCCTTCTTCAGACTGATGGGGGTGGGTGGAGGTGCGGGGAAGAAAGGAAAAAGGAGGAGGAGGAGCCCGAGGGCTGAGGGGGAGGTAGGAAGAGGAGGAGACAGCAAGGGTTAACAGAATTGAGAGAATTCGATGTTCATGCCAAGAGGATGCAGACTCCCCAAGCGGAATATGAGGTGCTGTTCCTCCAATTTGCGGTGTTGCTTACTCCTGGAGGAGGCCCAGGACAGAGAGGTCAGATATGGAATGGGAGGGGGAGTTGAAGTGCTGAGCCACCGGGAGGTCGGGTTGTTTATTGCGGACCGAGCGGAGGTGTTCGGCGAAACAATCGCCAAGCCCCCGCTTGGTCTCACCGATATAGATCAGCTGGCATCTAGAGCAGCAGATGCATTAGATGAGGTTGGAAGAGGTGCAGATGCACCTCTGTCAGACCTGGAAGGGCTGCTTGGGTCCTTGAAAGGAGTGGAGAGGGGAGGTAAAGGGACAAGTGTAGCATCTCTTGCGGTTGCAAGGGAATATGCCCGGGGAAGGGGTGGAGCGGGAGGGAAGGGAAGAATTGACAAGTGAGTTGCGGAGTGAGTGGTCTTTGCGGAAGGCAGACGGGGGGGGGGGGAGATGGGAAGATGTGGCGGGTGGTGGGGTCACGTTGGAGGTGGTGAAACTGGCAGTGGACTATGTGTTGTATGTGCCGGCTGGTGGGGTGAAAGGTGAGGACCAGGGGGACTCTGCCCTTGTTGTGAGTGGGGGGATGGGGAGAGAGGGCAGTGTTGCGGGGCACGGAGGAGACCCTGGTACGAGCCTCATCTATAGTAGGGGAGGGGAATCCCCGTTCTCTGAAGAACGAGGACATTTCTGATGCCCTGGTGTGGAACACCTCATCCTGGGAGCAGATGGGGAATAGGGGATGGAGTCCTTACAGGATACAGGGTGGGAGGAAGCGTAGTCCAGGTAGCCGTGGGAGTCAGTGGGATTATAGTGGATGTCGGCCAGGAGTGTATCCCCTGCGATGGAGATGGTGAGGTCAAGAACTGGTAGGGAAGTGTCGGAAGTGGTCCAGGTATATTTGAGTGCCGGATGGAAGTTGGTGGTGAAAGGGATGAAGTCAGTCAGTTGTGTTTGGGTGCAGGAGGTGACACCAAAGCAATCGTCAATGTAACGGAGGTAGAGGTCGGGGATGGGGCCCTGGTACGCCGCGAACAAGGATTGTTCGACGTACCCGACCAAGAGGAAGGCGTAGCTGGGGCCCATGCGTGTGCCCATAGCTACGCCTTGTATTTGGAGGAAATGGGAGGAGTTAAAAGAGAAGTTATTGAGGGTAAGGACCAACTCCGCTAGGCGGAGGAGAGTGTCAGTGGATGGGTATGGGTTGCTCCTCTGGTCGAGGAAGAACCGGAGGGCTTTGAGACCATCCTGGTGGGGGATGGAGGTGTTGAGTGACTGGACGTCCATGATGAAGATGAGAGGATAGGGGCCTGGAGAATGGAATGCGTGGAGACGACGGAGAGTGTCTGAGGTGTCTTGAACATAGGTGGGGAGGGATTTAACCAAGGGGGATAGGATGGAGTCAAGGTATGTGGAAATGAGTTCGGTGGGGCACGAACAGGCAGAGACAATGGGTCTGCCGGGGCAGTCAGGTTTGTGGATTTTGGGGAGAAGGTAAAATTGGCCCGTGCGGGGCTGGGGAATGATGAGGTCGGAGGCTCGGAGGGGCAGGGAGCCAGAGTCGATGAAGTCGGTGATGGTGCTCGAGATGGTGGCCTGGTGCTCGTCAGTGGGGTCATGGTCCAGGGGTAAGTGGGAGGAGGCGTCCGAGAGTTGGCACGTGGCCTCAGCTTTGTAGAGATCGACGCGCCAGACTACCACGGCACCTCCCCTTGTCGGCGGGTTTGATAACCCAGTCTGGGTTGTTGTGGAGTGAGTCGATGGCAGTACGTTCGGAGGGGAAAGATTGGAGTGAGACAGGGAAGTGGAGAAGTCGAGGCGGTTGATGTCGCGACGGCAGTTTTGGATAAAAAGTTCTAAAGCTGGAGAGCCACAAGGGGTGGTCCACGAGGAGGGGGTACGTTGGAGACAGGAAAAGGAATCATCAATGGGGGGCGAGGACTCCTTCCCGTGGAAGAATGCTGTGAGGCGGAGGCGACGGTAGAAGAGCTCCAAGTCGTGGTGGGCGCGGAACTCATTGAGGTGGGAACGGAGGGGGACAAAGGTAAGACCTCTGCTGAGGACGGACCGTTCGGTGTCGGAGAGGGGGAGGTCCGGGGGGGGATGGTGAACACAAGGCAGGGATGGAGGTTGGGGCCGGAGGAAGGCAGGCGAGTGGACTGAGGACGAAACGTTGTGTGGTGGGGGGGGTGGAGGGTGGTCGGGGGTGGGGGGTGGGGGCATATGAGGGCTGTGGTGTGGATAGGAAAGAGCAGGGGTCACATAGTTGGAGGGGGATGTGGAAGATCCAGTGGAATAGCCACTGAGGTTACCAAGGTTGGGGAAACGGGCACTAGGACCCAGAGGAGTGGGAATCAGCAGCGTGGAGGCTTCAGGCCTGCTGCAGAGTCCAGTTTGCAGGTGAGGCGACGGCTGCGGGCTGCAGGAGGGCGGTGGCGTGTCGTGAGTCGGCGGTCCCGAAGGTAGGAGTCCACGGGCGATACGTAGGAGGTCCTGGTGGGCGGGTGGGCGGTGGGGCGGCGTGTTTCGGCCTGGCCGGTGAGGAGGCGGGATAAGTAGGGTGCAGTGCCTTTTATGTTGGAGGGGGAGATGCTTCTGGCATATGTGCATATACTTTAGCACCATCTCCACCACTCCTTTCATTTGAGTGGGAAGAAAATTTGCAACCCTGAACCAGGAGCTGCTGCCTGACATGCCTTCATAAGACGGGGCATTCCTTGTGTTATAATTTGATTCATCAGATGTTCGTAATTGAGACAAACCTCAATCATATCTGACATAGATGTCCCAAGACTTGGCTATTACTTTGCCCCGACTTGGGGTTGTCAGACTGCATCTGCTAGAGACTCCAAGTCCTTGCTCCCTTCCGGTGCCAAAGGAGTATTACAGGGAAGGACTGGAGCGTCTCTGGCCCCCATACGCCAGACAGAGTGGGAGAAATGCTGCAACCGTGCCAGGCAATGACATTTATATGACTAAAAGAACCCTATCCCTATTAAATCAGAGATTTGATTACTTTATTGATATGCATATAGTTGCCGTCTTTGTAAAGGAATCTTCCACAGTCCCCTCTAATGAGCGGAAATTACCATGACGCCACCAGGTGTAGCTCCCACAGGTGACTGATAGGCACGGCTCAAACAAGGCTTAGCAAGCCAGGAGCTCTGGACTGCAATGGCATGTCCAATTCCACTACACCTTTTTATTGGTGCAAGTGATAATAAATGTCCCTTGTAATTTCTCTCTTTAAAAACATAAACTAAATTGGCATGAAAAGACATATTTGTGATATTGCCGAAGAATGAACCTGAACTGATAGAATTATAGAGCAAAGGATACCAGCACAATGGTGCAGCTGGTAGAGCTGCCAGAGACCTGGGTTCACAGCACCAGAGACCGGGCTTTGATCCTGACCACAGATGCCATCTGTGTGGAGTTTGCAGCTTATAGAATGCTATCGGCTATGATAGTCACAAAACGTGACCCTGTGGCAACTGTTATAAATGCCAACTCTATAGCCGTCCAATTGAAAGAATACACTATTTGTGGCTGTAGCATAGCTGTAGCAGCAACTCTGTTAAAATTGTTTGGTGCTACCGCAGGCTGAGCTACTGTACCTAAGCGGTAGCTGTCGGCCGCGACTATTTTTAAAACTCACCTGTTACTGGAAATCTCCTGCAGTAACACAACCGCAATTTATGAATGTAAGCTCCTTACAGAGCCTCACGCTGTCTCTAACTCTGGCTGCCTGCTCCCATATGGAGCACTGATGTCGGCAGCTGCAACAACCTATCCTAGCTGGTGCTCTCTTATTAGCGCTGTCTGCTGAAGACTATAATGGCAACAGCCATAAACCCAGCTCCTAAAGAGCCTCCGGTCTCTCAACTGGGTCGGCCCCTGCCGTGCAGATTATCGGCAGCAGCCGCATGAAGCCCTATAACTTCAGACGCCTGCTCATGTTGGAGAATGCGGCGAACATATATTACCTATGCTAGCTCCCATGGAGCTTCCAAGCTACTTTTTTGGGGCCTGCTATAGAACGGCCCGAAGAAAATTGACTTACCTTGCAGAGCAGTGCGGAAACTGCACCGACTCGCGCCATGCGCTAGACGTATTGACGCACATGCGGTCTGGCGGGCTTCTTCAAGTATCCAAATAACGAACTAATCCCATTCACACAAGAATTCACAATACAACATGATTTTTAAATCTCACTGTCATGAATTCATATGCCAGATGGAAGGAATTCCCATAAATTAATCTAGAAACATCCACTCAATATAATCCAAAGTTTTATTTTTTTGCACAATACATGGGACTAAAACTGATATTTAGTATTAAAATATTGACTATGGGTAGACAATAACACCAAATATATATGATTTAGATGCTCTTATGACATGATTGTCCAAAAAAAAAGAGCATTTAAATCATCTTGCTAGTGGGTTTTTCTGGAATGCGATCGATTGGAACGTTGCATTTGCAGTGAATTTGAACCCCATATCGGCAGGAAAAACACTGCAGGCAGTATGGGGTCCATTTTCGCAACATACAATTTGCGATTCGCAAGAAGCATGTTTATATGTAAACTACACGGCTTAACCGTTGTTTTGTCCCGTTCATGCGATCCGTCACGTTGTAGGCGTTGAGGGCGTTAGAAGTCACTTTTTATTTTAATCAAATTATTAAATTGTCTCGCGATTTTAATAAAAAATCGGGAACGGAAGTCGGATCGATTTTTCTTAAGCAGCTAGCAGCCCGAGGAAGTCCGCCTCCGACAGGCAGGAGAAAAAGGCATTTTAATCCCCCCCCAAAGGCGCCAAAGTCGCGCACACGGCCAGTTGCAGAACTGCAGCGCCGCTGAAGGTAAGTTTTGTAACATCGCTACATGATTACAATCGAGCCGTCCACAGTGTACAGATGCATGATAAAGGGAATCTAGTGCAAGAGGTATTAGCACAGATCAGTATGATGATCGACCAGTGTACAATGTACGACCACAGTGTATGGATACTACCCATAGTGTACAGTTACAATCCACAGTCTACAGTTACATTGTGATTACTATGACTGACCAATAGAACTCCTGCACTTATTGCAGCGGTTCAATTAGAATCTTTTCTATATTTACTTTCTCGTTCATTTTGAACTCCAATCTGAAGAAGTGTCCCGACCCAAAATGTTGTCAGTCCAATCCCTCCAAATGTTGCTTGACCTGTTCAATTCCTCCAACACTTTGTCATTTGTTCTGAAGTTGTTTTATTATCAGTTGCTGTTTCAAGATGTAAACTGTGGCTTGTTTAAACACATTTAATGAATTTAAATCATTTATACATTCATATATTATCTACGTTATCTTTTAGTAAACAAAGACAAGGCAAAGTCATTTATGTATTAACAAAACAAAATACTTGGCCCAGCTTGTGAAATCGGCACATTGGCACAGCTGGTAGCACATCTAACTAACACTGCAGGTTCGATCCTGACTTTGGGTGCTGTTAGTGTGAAATTTACATGTTCTTCCTGTGGATTTCCTCCGGGGGCTCCAGTTTCCTCCCACAACCCAAAGACGTGCAACTTTATCGGTTAATTGACCCTCTGTAAATTGCCCTTAGTATGTAAGGAATGGATGGTAAATGGAATAACACACTGGTGTGAACCTGTAATCATTTGTCAGTGTGGACTCTGTGGGCCGAAAGGTCTGTTTCCATGCAGTTTCTCCAACCTAAACTAAACTAGACAAATACTAAGAGACGGGGATACACAAAATGCTGGAGAAACTCAGCAGGTGTAGCAGCATCTATGGAGCGAAGGAATAGGCAACGTTTTGGGCTGAAACATTTCTTCAAATACTAAGAGACCATTGTCTACAACTGATTACTAAATTTATTGTACATAGTCATAAATAAATATGCTGTGTAGCACATTTCTTTGCACAAGCTACATAAAGCTGATTTGATTACAAGATTTTTGTAAGCCTGCATCTGCAGTTCCTTGTGTCTCCGTTTTAAAGTAAAATTTGTTGAATTATGCTACGGTGAAACGGTAACTTAATTGTCAATATCTAATGCAGAAACTGTCCTTTACAGCCATTTTGCCACTTTATTGCTTTCCTTCATTGCAATCAGATTTTCCATCAATAAATCCTATTATATGAACGAAGTGGTTAAATCACCTAATTACTAAACACTATCAAGCCCATATATCTCTGATGTATTTTACAAACGTCTGCAATATTCTAGTATAACTGCCCCTGTAATGGGTCACGCTGTGCACTTCATTTTATAAATTGGGACTTTCACTAACATATGACAGCACCACTGCTCTTCCATCATTCCCAGCCATCCTACACATACAGTCACGCTTTTTTATTTGGTTTTCTTTCTATGACCTCCCAGTAAATCACTTCACAAATTACAACTCATGCTTAAATTTGACTCTACATATTAAGATTGAAAATATCAGATCTCCCTCTCAGTGCTTCCACACCTCAAAAAAAAATCCTTAAATAGAATCCCAAATTTCCTGGAATTTGATGGTATTTCTTGAAATTTTCAAAATGCTTCCTGCTTGCTATTTGTGGTTGGGTTTTTATCACGTGCACACATTAACAACACAAAGAAGAACAAGGCAAAACAGATCTATGTCACTGCACTGTATCTGCCTGCTTCTGTTACTCACTTGTACAGTGTTTTGCAAGGCAGCTTTTGTTGCCTCCAACAGTTTTTGTTGTCTTCGGTTTTTCAACCTCCTCTCATGTCTCAGGCTCTGCTCCCTCTCCCTCCCATTCCCACTCTCCCTCCCAACCCTCCATCCCTCTCTCCTTATCTCCCTCCCTATCTCCCTCCCTCTCTCCCTCTCTCCCTCCCTCTCTCCCTCCCTCCCTCCACCTTTCCCTTCTCTCCCTCTCTTCAGCCCTCCCTCCCTCTCCCTCATTTGCTCCCTCTCCCTCCCTCTCTCTCCCTCCTTCCCTCTCTCTCCCTCCTTCCCTCTCTCTCCCTCTCTTACTCCCTCCTTCACTCCCCCCTCTCTCCCTCCCTCTCTGTCTCCCCCTCTCTTCTTCCTCCTTCTTTCTCTCCCTCCCTCCCTCCCTCCCTCCCTCTCTCTCTCTTCCTCCCTCTCTCTCCCCCCCTTCCTTTTTTATCTCTCCCACCCTCTCATATTTCCTCCCTCTCTCGCTTCCCCTCCCCCTCTCTCCCTCCCTCCTTTTCCCTCTCCCCCTCCTTCCTCTCTCCCTTCCTCTCTCCCACTCTCCCTCCCCTCTCCTCTCCGTCCTCTCCCTCCCTCTCCCTCCCTCCAGCCTCCCTCTCTCCACCCCTATTATATATATATATTATATATATATATATATATAACAGTGGGTGTGCTCCCTCTCGGCCCCTTGAACCCACCCACCATTCTGTAAGATCAAGGCCAATCCCAATGTAACTGCAATCCCACCGCCCACTGGTAACTTTTCACCTCTTGGCTTATCCAGAATTCTACTACTGCCTGAAAAATAACCAAAGGCTCAACCAAAGATCATAGAGTGGAGCAAGATAGACCACCCCTGCAAAATCCAGTGCAGTATGCAATGGAGTGGAACCTCCCCCATTTTGGGAAACCCGACCCGACTTCCATTCTGCTTCTCGCAGTGTAATCATGGGGGAACAGTACGTGTGTGATATAGCTCAACTACCAAATTCATAATTTTGTTAATTTTCTTTTAAAATGTTTTCCTCCATGCTTAATCTATCTGTTTTTGCTCATTTCCCTCCCATCCTCCCTCCCCACCCCCCTCCCCACCCCCTCTTTTTCTGCAGTTTCCCTTGTATTGCTCTAAAACATATTATGCACAAATATAGCGTATTATATACATATATATACTAGACTCAGAGTCTCTGCTTTCCGTTTCGCGACATCGGCGCCATCTCCGACTTCGCGCTGGCTGGGCTGGACTTGGCTGAGCTAGGTTGGGTTGGGTTGGGTCGGGTCGGGCCAGGCCGGGTCGGGCCAGGTCGGGTCGGGTCGGGCCGTTTCCAGTCCCTCCCTCCAAAAATTGTGTCCGGTTGGAGACCTTCGCCGGCCATCCAGAGCCTTCCACAGCTGCAGTAAAGACGCGATGGCGCAGGAAGGGGCGGACCGTCCCGCGTACCTTTTTTGCGCAAGTAAAATGACCTCCAAACCGGAAGATAACAAGATCAGAGTTTTAGTTATGTATAGATAGATATAAATATGAATGTGTGTTTTTGTGAGAGGCAAGATAGAGATAATAGACCTCAAAGTTCCCTCATGGATCAGAAGCAACTTTGACTTAAAGCAACGCTCTATTTCTCTATATCTTATTTCTCTTGATGTACATAAATATATTATGCATAGAAATATAGAAACATAGAAACATAGAAAATAGGTGCAGGAGGAGGCCATTCGGCCCTTCAAGCCAGCACCGCCATTCATTGTGATCATGGCTGATCATCCCCTATCAATAGCCCGTGCCTGCCATCTCCCCATATCCCTTGACTCCACTAGGCCCTAGAGCTCTATCTAACTCTCTCTTAAATCCATCCATTGACTTGGCCTCCACTGCCCTCTGTGGCAGGGAATTCCATAAATTCACAACTCTCTGGGTGAAAAGGTTTTTTTCTCACGTCAGTCTTAAATGATCTCTCCTTTATTCTAAGACTGTGGCCCCTCGTTCTGGACTCGCCCCACATTGGGAACATTTTTCCTTCATCTAGCTTGTCCAGTCCTTTTATAAGTTTATATGTTTCTATAAGATTCTCCCTCATCCTTCTACACTCCAGTGATTACAAGCCTAGTCTTTTAAATCTATCCTCATATGACAGTCCCGCCATCCCAGGGATCAAGCTTGTGAACCTACGCTGCACGGCCTTAATCACAAGGATGTCCTTCCTCAAATTAGGAGACCAAAACTGTATACAATACTCCAGATGTGATCTCACCAGAGCCTATACAACTGCAGAAGAACCTCTTTACTCCTAAACTGAAATCCTCTTGTTATGAAGGCCAACATTCCATTAGCTTTCTTCACTGCCTGCTGTACCTGTAAGCCAACTTTCAGTGACTGGTGTACAAGGACGCCCAGGTCTCGCTGCACCTCCCCCTTACCTAACCTAACCCCATTGAGATAATAATCTGCCCCCTTGTTTTTGCCGCCAAAGTGGATAACCTCACATTTATCTATATTATACTGCATTTGCCACGCATCTGCCCGCTCACTCAACCTGTCCAGATCACCCTGCAACCTCCTAACATCCTCTTCCCAGTTCACACTGCCACCCAGCTTTGTGTCATCTGCAAACTTGATAGTGTTTCTCCTAATTCCCTCTTCCAAATCATTAATATATATGGTAAACAGTTGCGGCCACAACACCGAGCCTTGCGGCACTCCACTCGCCACTTCCTGCCGTTCTGAAAAGGACCCTTTGCTTCCTTTGCTTCCGGTCTGCCAACCAATTTTCTATCCATGTGCTCTAATTTTAGTCACCAGTCTCCCATGCGGGACCTTGTCAAAGGCTTTCTGGAAGTCTAGATACACTACATCCACCAGCACCCCTTCATCCATTTAACTTGTCACATCCTCAATAAATTCCAGAAGATTAGTCAAGCATGATTTCCCTTTCATAAATCCATGTTGACTTGGACTAATCCTTTTACTGCTATCCAAATGTCCCATTATTACCTCTTTAATAATTGGCTCGAGCATCTTTCCCACCACCGAAGTCAGGCAAACTGGTCTGTAATTCCCCGTTTTCTCTCTCGCTCCTTTCTTGAAAAGTGGGATAACATTAGCTATCCTCCAATCCACAGGAACTGATCCTGAATCTATTGAACATTGGAAAATGATCACTAATGCGCCCACTATTTCTAGAGCCACCTCCCTGAGGACCATGGGATGCAGACCATCAGGCCCAGGGGATTTATCATCCTTCAGTCCCATTAGCCTACCCAATACTATTTATCGCCTAATGAAAATTTCTTTCAGTTCCTCTACCCCCTTAGATCCTCTGTCCTCCAGTACATCTGGGAGATTGTTTATGTCTTCCTTAGTGAAGACAGATCCGAAGTACCTATTGAACTCTTCTGCCATTTCCTTGTTGCCCATAATAATTTCACCCGTGTCTGCCTTCAAGGGACCCACATTTGACTTTGCTACTCTTTTTCCCTTAACATATCTAAAGAAGCTTTTACTGTCCTTCTTTATATTCCTGGCCACCTTCCCTTCATACTTCATCTTTTCAGCCCGTATTGCCCGTTTTGTTTCCTTCTGTTGTCCTATGAAAGTTTCCCAATCCTCTGGCTTCCGGCTACTCTTTGCTGTGTTATACATCTTTTCTTTTAGTTTTATTCTATCCCTAACTTCTCTTGTCAGCCACAGTTGCCTCCTACTCCCCTTAGAATCTTTCTTCCTTCTTGGAATAAAATAGATCCTGCATCTTCCGGATTATGCCCAGAAATTCCTGCCATTGCTGTCCACCATCATTTCTGCTAGGATCCCTTTCCAGTCTACCTTGGCCAGCTCCCCCCTCATGCCTTCATAGTCCCCTTTGTTCAACTGCATCACTGACACTTCCGATTTAACCTTCTCCTTCTCAAATTGCAGATTAAAACTAATCATATTATGATTACTACCTCCAAGCGGTTCCTTTACCTCGAGTTCTCTTATCATATCTGGTTCATTGGACAACACTAAATCCAGAATTGCCTTTTCTCTGGTCGGCTCCATTACAAGCTACTCTAAGAATCCATCTCGGAGACATTCTACAAACTCTCTTCCTTGGGGTCCTAAACCAAGCTGATTTTCCCAGTCTACCCGCAAATTGAAATTCCCCATCACCATAGTGGCATTACCTTTGTTACATGCCAGTTTTAACTCCTGCTGCAACTTACACCCTATATCCGGGCTACTATTTGGGGGTCTGTAGATAACACCAATTAGTGTCTTCTTGCCTTTACAATTCCTCAACTCAATCCACAGTGACTCTACCTCATCAGTCCCTATGTCTTCCCTCGCAAGGGACTGAATTCCATCCCTCACCAGCAGAGCTACCCCCCCCCCCCCTTTATATAGGATGTATAACCCTGAATATTAAGTTCCAAGGCCCGATCCTCCTGCAGCCACGTCTCAGTAATCCCCACAATGTCATACCTAACAACCTCTAACTGAGCCTCAAGCTCATCTACTTTACTTCTTATACTTTGCGCATTCATATACAACAGTTTTAATTCCTTACGCATCTCACCTTTCACATCAATCCCTATTACACTTGGCCATACTCTCCTATCCCTTTGTGAGCTTCCTTTCCCGTTATTCTGGGGTCATTAACTATCCCTTTACTCTCTTTCCCTTTAACTCCATCCTCGACTATCCCATTTGTCATATATATATATATATATATATATATATATATATATATATATATATATATAGCATATATATGTGTGTGTGTGATATATATGTATGTTATAAATATATAACACACACACACATATATTTCTCCGGTTTCTTTCTTGTGATTTCCTCTCCTTATTTGTTAAGCAACCTCTTTCTTTCTTTCTTTCTTTCAACCTTTCTCTCGCTCCCTCTATGAAATCCTAATACTGTGAATAAAATATCAATGAACATATGCCAAGATATTTTTTCATACTTCATTCTATATTAGTGTAATAAAATGTAGTGTATACATACCTACACTGATGCAGAAGCACAAGCTTTAGACATTAAGAATGTACATTGCCACCATAATTTAATTTTTAATTTAACATATATTTGAGGGGGTTGGTCCAATATAGTGTTAACCCTCACTTTGTGACAAATGAGTACACTTTGTAACACTGATGGAGCGATTTTTGGACCAACCCCACGGGAATCTACCTCAAACCACCAATTTAACCTAATGGCGATCTCATGTTAACAACCATGCAGCCAGACGTTAGGCAGTAGGCCACGTTGTGATATTTAAAATGGAAATGTTTGCTTCTGATTTTTGCATGTTATAATCGAGAAATACAGTGTGAACTACTTTGTGGACAAATGGCATGAAATCACAGGCTCTGACAATGGATGGATTAGAAGCAGCATTTGGCTGTTACTGATATTTCAGTGAATATGAAAATGAATCCTAACATAGACACTAAAAGCTGGAGTAACTCAGCCGGTTGGGTAGCATCTCTGGAGAGAAGGAATAGGTGACGTTTCAGGTCGAGACCCTTCTTCAGCTTCAAATGAATCCTTCTTGGTCCAATAAGGGAAATTACTCCTTCTGATGTATTTGCAGGAATCTGCAAGTTACTGCTTTTTATTTTATTTTACAGGATGGGAACTGGAAATTAATATTTTAGATATTTTATGACTAAATAGCAAAATGCTACTGAAACTTTTTTTGTAATATTCCCAGTTTTCCAAAATTACAGTAAAACTAGCGATAATCTCTGGGTTACAGTGCATGGAGTTAAATCAGAAACGGTAACTTAAAGAAGCAATTTATCAAAGAAGGTGTCGGCTGGAGTTCAAAATTGAAAAGCAAATAAGAAGATAAAGAAATTGAACTGATATTGCCATCATTGATGCCTGTACTAAAAGCCACATCTGAATATTATTATCTTTAAAAAAAAACCTAGAGACTAAATTTAATCATTTTAATGCCTCAGCCCCACATTAAACGAAGATTGACAACAAAGTAATTTATTGATATCACAATTTCTAACCTATATAGTCATATCACCCATTTAAATTATAATTTATACCTAATACTTAAAATACAAAGATGCACCAATAATCAAATTAATCCTGAAGTTATTTCACAAAAATTGAGCCTCTAATTTCCAGATCACAAAGCCCCTGTCCCACTTGGATGACCTAATCCACGAGTTTAGAAGACCCTAGACGAGTTGAAAAAAAGTCAAGGTCGTGTTGACTCGCCAAAGTAAAAGACCTCCTACGACCTCCTACGACTATGCCTATGACCTCCTACGACCCCCCTCGACCTCAGTCTTCCACACCTAAGACCAACTACGAGTAGCTATGAGTGGAAAATGATCACATGATAAAATGATGCCATGTTTGCATTTTTTTTCTCGGGCCAGTTGCCGACCTACGACTACCTACCACTACCTACGACTATCTACGACTACCCACGACTACCATTACGACTTACTACGACCTACCTATGACCTACCTACGAGTAAAAGGTGTCCATTTTTTCCATGCCAACCTTTTTGTTTACTCGTGGACATGTTTTATCAGACTGGAAAAAACGCTGCGACCTACTTGAGGCCACGTGTACACAGAGACCACTCATGAGCGAAGCCGGTTCCGAAGATAGCGCTAAAAATTACCCATGACCTACTACTACTTTTTCGCCGAGTGGACCATCTTGCTCCGCTCTATGATATTTGGGCTCAACTTCCACTGAGAAAGAGAATTCCAAATAACTCATTGTTAAATGAGCATTTTCCTGAACAGTCTGTGACCCAGTACGTTATGGCCATAGCGCTATGTTTAAAGCCCTTAGCGCTGTAGCCGGTAGCACTTTATTTAGAACCCATAGCGCTGCAGCCGACAGATCTTTGTTTAAATTCCCACACTGTGTGTGTGTGTGTGTGTGTGTGTGTGTGTGTGTGTGTGTGTGTGTGTGTGTGTGTGTGTGTGTGTGTGTGTGTGTGTGTGTGTGTGTGCGTGTGGTAGGTAAATCCCCCCCCCCCCCCCCCCCCCGGGTCCAGATCAGAAGCTCGGCCGCTCCGGCGGCAGCGAGTTACACAATTTAACGCATTTACTGAGGAATGTGGATCGATGCATTGATGAGCCATTGTATAACTACTTGTTAACTACTGGCTGTTAACCGCTACAGTAGCAGTTAACACATCGTTTATTATTCACAGCGTTTGTTATCCATATGGAGAATGTTTTTTTTTTAATCTTTATTCAACAAAGCGAATTTGAATTTCCATCTGAAATACAGAAAATTAACGCGGGGCCCCCCTTGGGCACAGGGCCCAATTTGGAAAAATTGGTCCAATCGGCCTAGGCCCGGCCCTGCATGCAGGTGTGCAGATTTCTCCCAAGTGTTACAGTTTCCTCCCACACATAAAAAGTATACAAAATTATCAGAGGCATACTGTATGTAAGGTAGACAGTGAGAACTTTTATCCCAGGGTGGAATTGCTTAAGATGAGAGGACGTCTTTAGGGTGAGAGGGACAAATTTGAAGGGAGATTGTGGGGCACGTTTTTACACAGAGAGTGGTCTGTGATAGGAACGTGCTGCCAAGAATGGGTGGTAGAGGCAGATAGATAATGACATTAAAGAGGTTTTTAGATAGGCACATAGATATGCTGAGAATGGAGGGATATGGTTCAGATTCAGGGAGAGGAGATTATTAAAAATATTTCAATGAGTGTTTTAGTATCATATGTAGTGACAATGGAACAATACAATTCTTACTTGCAGCAGCATAACAGGCCAGTAAACACAGTTCACATAGGTAATATATAACAAAGAAAAAATCAATACATTCAGAATAGTTTGTGAGGCAAGTTTTCTTTGCACCAAAGGTGGTAGCGACCAGGGGCTGTTGTAGAAACAGATACCATGGCAATGATTAAGAAGCATTTAGGCAGACACTTGAACAGGCAAGGAATGGATGGATATGTTCATAAATTCTAGGCCATTAGGCCCATCAAGTGTACTCCGCCACTCAATCATGGACCTTGGGCAGGCAGATAGGAGTAGTTTAGATTGGCATTATGGTCAGTGCAGATATAGTGGACAAAGGACCTGTTGATGTGTTGTACTGTTCTATGTCCTTTCATCTTGTAAAAGATCTTTATGTATCATTGAAATATACAAAACAGTAGACACAGAAAATTACATTTTTTGATTGAATGGTTGCATGAAGGTCATCAGGCAGCAGAAAGGCAGGTTTATAAAAACGGGTAGGTTACAAGAATGCAATTCAGTGTAAATTAAGTAAGGCAATCCATTGGTGAGGAAATGTTTGGCATTTTTATTATTTTATATTCTCTCACAAGGGAGCTTTGCATCATTTGAAATGTGAATTTAATGGAGAAATATCCATATTTTTTGTGATGTAAAATAACCAGGTTACCACTCCACTCTTTTATACTTAATATCACCTGACTGAGGATCTGCTAAAGAGTCTCGACCTGAAACATCACCTATTTATTTTCTCCTGAGATGCTGCCTGACCTGCTGAGTTATTCCAGCAGTTTGTGATTATCTTCAGTGTAAACCAGCACCTTCCTACTCAAATAAATATCTCAACATGTTTATAGCATTGTAAGGCACCGTTCCCGTTGATGTTTTCAACGATAATGATGATGATGATGATGATGATGATGCTTATGGAATGCAAAAACATTAAGACACTAGCATAGAAATTGGATCACATGGTGCCCATTTTTTGGGGGGTAATACATTAAACAGTACAGCCCCGGAACAAGCCCTTGAACGCCCAACATCTGTACCATAATGATGCCAAGTTAAACTAACACAAAATTGCAGAGAGTTGTGGATGGTAACTCAGTTCAATACACAGGCAAGACTCACCACTATTAACACCACCTATACTTCATGCTGCATCAGAAAAGCAGCCAACGCAATCAAAGTCCTTTCTCACACTTTCTACTTTATCCCATTTCCATCAGGCAGGTGATACAGCAGATGATGCACTGTGGGTCGAATCATCACCTTTAGGTGTAAGTTTATTATTGTCACGTGTAACGAGGTACAGTGAAAAGGGAAAAGCTTTGTTTTGTATGCTATCCAAACAGATGGGATATGCTTTACATTAATACAATCAAGTTAAATTCAAGTATATTTGGACCCTCTTTTAAAAATGAGGACGAGAGTGATGGAGTTCAGCATAATATTTTGTGAAATATTTATTTATTTATTTTGGAATTAGGCTTTATTCAATAGCCTGCCAGTACACAATTGAGAACATGTTTTCCTGCTCTTTCTTTTTCAAAGTGTGCCACTGAAATAGGCATTCATTTGGAACTGCTTATTTTAATCTTCCCTTCAAAACTTTCCAGTAGTAGATACATTTAATGTGACAGGTGACTGATGGTTGCATTCTCATCACTCTGAAAACTTTATTTTCAGTCTCAGTGAAACAATTTTGTTTAAATTCTGTTGTTGTATTCATTACACCTTTCTTTGGAAGATGTGTTACCATGGCAACAGTATCAACACTTAGAAATGCAAGATATCTCTTGGAAATATATTTTCTAACAAGATCCAGGATAAGGTCTAAATTGGTGGAGATGCTGGCAGACATGTCTATGGTGATACATATTCACAAGACACCAATTACAACATTGTAATTCATATCTGCAGATCAAATCATGCTTATTAAGTTAGATCAATTGTCACAACCAGTAGCTCTATAACTTTCTTCCAAGATGATACCTTTGGCAGGTTTATTTTTATTTTTGGCTTTAAACTCTGCATTTTACTTTATCTTTTGTATTTCATTCTTATCAACTGATGCCCGTGAGTTTGTTATGATTATTTTCTCAGTCTCTCTGTGTTTATTGTCTTCACCTTGGCTGTTTTTACACCTTTAATTTTTCTCTCCACTTTCATTTTGCTGTATCATTAGCACTTTCACTGTTCATGGTTTACTCAATATAACTGGCCATTGAACAATATTTTCATATTGGAAGTGAATATTGGAATCAATTGGGAAGCCGTTCATTTTCATTTACACTGCATAGGAATGTATAAACACCGTCCCATCTTCTTGGATTTTAAAAACTGTGTTAATTGCTTTCTAATTTAAGCTAGATTTGTCAGAATGGTTTTACTCACTGAAGCCACCAGCAGCATATATCTTTACTAACTTCACTTGTACAGTGGAAAATTAACATAAAATAAATAATTAGCGTTTTTAAACTGTCAAGGGTTATATCTGTAACTATATTGATTTAAGAACAGTTTTTACCGTCTTCAAGTGATAATTTTAGTTTAGAGACAACATGAAAATTGGCCCTTCGGCCCATTGAATTCATGCCGACCATCAATCACCCATTCACAATAGTTCTATGTTACTCCATTTTCTCATCTCCCCCCTACACATATGGGGCAATTAACCTACATATTTGCACGTCTTTGAGATGTGGGAGGAAACAGGACCACCTGGAGGAACAATAGTACAGTCACAGCAACAAGGTGCAAGCTCCATACAGACAGCATCCGAGGTCAGGAACAATCCTGGGTCTCCGGCACTGTGAGGCAGCAGCTCTACCACTGTGTCACCCTAATCATTAACCTATCTTCCATAATAACCAATGGATTGAAAGTCACTCCTATTTAATTGTTAAGGCAGTGTACAGGCCTTGGAGCTGTTACTGAATCACTCACTCAGAGGCCTCTTATATCCACACAATAATTTCTTAATAGCCAAGCCTGCGTGCTGAACTTTTCCTCAACAACCACAATGTAAGTCCGAAATTCAGCATGTGATTAGGTCATCACTGGCAGAGCCCGCATCAGGTGTGCATCTCTGTCTGTAAACTAAAGTCAAGCATCTCTGTAAAACACATTAACAGTATTGTGCC